>SPJY01000659.1:715134-1333429 GCA_005191435.1 Raddia distichophylla | reverse complement strand
CGTCCACTATGACGGCGATTTATATGTGTCGGTTTCTACTCTAGATATCGCTGAAGAACTTCAGGACACAAGAGAAAGTTTTGGACATGTCAATGTGACTTTCCGTCGGGTACATCGAATAATTCCATTCAATGGTGTTGCTTCCGATCCATGCACCGCCACTCCTGTTGTGGAAAAGCCGTCCGTTGGAGAGATGAGAAATAGTACGGGCATGCGTAATGCTTCAACCGAGCATCTTAAATATATGGCCAGTAATTTCGGAATTATGCCGTATCCTCAAAATGGTATGTATATTATCATTTTATTGACTTGTGAATTTCTTGCATTGCGTTTAACATACATCTACTTCTACTTACATATCTGATACGTGCAGTATCACGAAAGATAGGGAAGACCATGGTAGACCTACTAGGAGTGGAGTATGGAACGGTTGATAACATGCTTCTAATAAAAGTGCAAGGGGTTGCACAATACAATCATGTGTCTAATGCAACGCGAGTCATGGAAGTCAAAGTTCATAATAGGGGAGGATTTCGTTGTGCCGTTCATTTCAATGGAGACATCTTTGTATCCGTCCGGTCATCAGATGTTGCCGATGACCTTGAGGATACAAAAGAAAGTTTTGGCATGGTAGACGTGGTATTCAGACGTATCCACCGTCTACTTTGTTTTAAAGATGCAGATTTGGATCCATACACCTCAAGTCCAATTGTGTCACAACCTTCAATTGGGATGTTGAGGAATAAGAGGAAGCGTCGTTTTAGTATCTAAATTTTTATTCTTTGATTTTTGGATCATGTTTTATTTTGAAGCATAACTGATCGTTGATGCCTATTAATAAATGACTTTATTTTTTGGCTCACAATTCATATATTTACGATTCAAATTCAAATAGGCATGCTTGATTACCTTTTTATATGTGATTGATTTTCACAGCCACATGCTTGCATTTTGTGACTATCATGTCATAATGATTATGTGATTTACTATTTTTTTTATTTCTTCCGATGGTTTCTAAATTTTGTCATAGTGTTAGGTGATTTAGTATTTTTATTTCTTTAGTTGGTTCTTAAATTTGGTTATTGTGGTGGTTGGTGACCAATAATTTTTATGTCAAATAATGTTTCAACCTAAACGATCCAAACTACAACATGTCACGTGCTACACTCTCGATCTTTTCTGCAAATCACCCTTCATTATTATATTTTTGTCTACGAATTATGTTTTCCTTTTATCCCTTTATGGTCCGTGGTAGAGCAGGCATTTTACTAGTTTATTTTATATGTTGTTTAAAATTATGTTGCTCCTTCATCCCTTTATGGTCTGTAGCAAGGCATGGGTATTGTACTAGTAATACTTGATGTCCTCATCTCTTCTGTTTTTATTTCCGTCAACATGTAGGTTCAAGTGTCATTGCCGTCTTAGGATTGGATTGACCGACCAATGAAACAAAATGTACAAGAAAATAGGGTCATATGCTGCGGTCTCAAACACTCTTAGCTTTACATACATAGTACTCCGTATATGACATGCAAAGGGCAACAAAGATAAAAATAATGTAAGTAGATTTAAGTTTGCAAAAAAAAAAATCTGATATTTATAGCTTCACAAGGCATATATGTTGCATTTCGTCCTGTAATAATCGGTTAAAATTTAATCGTAGTCATGATGGCATGGCCATATCTAGTTTTAGAAATACTAATTAATAATTTTCCACTCCAAAGATGTGCAAATTCATTATTTACCAATAAACAATCCTGGCATATAGGACTTCATTGGAAAATAATTAATAGCATGTCATTGAGTGTGGCAGGTCTCTTCTATTTTTATTGGCATTTTATTTTATTTTTTTGCTGCGTTTCCAGTCTCTCATAACGGTAATTATTAGTAGCTAGAGACGCTGACAAAAACAAATTGTAATTCGTCTTAAAATTAACAGCACAACATGAATCGCCATATTTAAGCACCTAACCCTCCATTGAAGCGTGCGCATGGCTCAGCTTTCCATTGCACATTTCGTATCATTCGATGGGTCTTACTTCAGCTAATGTCTTGCCCGACGGTGTTGGCCAGGCATCTCGATCGCCCTAGCGTGCTTTCTTCATGCATAAAAAGGCGGTGCCGCAAGGGAGGCGAAGCACCCATTCTGCCAGCCTCCACTAATCCTCTTCAGCTTCCAGCTCCAAGGGATCAATAAAAGCAAGACAGGTACTGTAACACAATATCCTTGTTTCGGCTAGCTACTATACCATACTACCTCCATTTCATAATACTTATCATTCTAGTTTTGTCCTAAATCAAACACTTCTACTTTTGACCATCAATTTCTAAAATATCACATAATTTAACAACATAAGATTTATATTTTTAGATTCACCATGAGAAATAGTTTCATAATATATAATTTGCATGTTGTTAAACTAGAACAATTTCGAAAAAATTGATGGTCAAAGTTATTATGTAAGTTATTATTTAGATTCATCATTTGTCTTATTTAAAAAATTATGTAAGTTATCATTTATTTTGTTATGATTTGTTTTATCATTAAAGATACTTTAAGCATGACTTATATTTATGCATGTTTAGACTAAATTTTTGAATTAGACAAATGGTCATATACGTGTCCAAAAATCAATGGTGACTTGTTTTTATGACCGGAGGTAGTATAAATCTTATTATCTGAATGACATTAATTGTTCACAAATGTAAGGTTTGTATTTAGATTTAGGGCATTGTTTCCAACTATACCGCTATTTATTACTATCTCTAATCATTACTCGATCGGGTTCCACAATTCCTATTATTTTAGACTTGTCCTAACTCAATGTTTTAAAACTTTATCTATAAAAATCTTTAGAACTATGTAGATTGGGCACATCAAAATCTTATAGATAGATTAGTCTCGAAAAGATCTTTTGTAATATTAAATATTTGGTCTATTTTACATATAAATTTTAATAGTTTTAGTGGACAAACTTGTATTTTCGATATATACCGTGTCAATGTCGAAAACAACAGAAATTATGGAACCTATGGGAGAACATTTATTTGTTACCACGGGCACAAGGTAGTACAGTATCTCAAGTTCTCAACGTTCCAAAGCAATTTATAAGAGCTAAGTCCTTTTATCTTGTTCCTTTCTGAAACTTGGCACCACTTTCATACTGGAGTCTAGTATAAATATGGCTTAGGTCATTCCCTTGGGGTGATATCCTAGAAAATAAAAGGTTTGACATATGGAATTTTGGTGATGCGGAAAATAATTAAGGATGAAAGGAGTGAAGTATAAGTAGTACCTTACAATATAAGCGCATCTATAATCACTACTACTGATATGAATATCACAAGCGGTTCCTAACGGCCTATACAAGCGGTTTTAGAACCGCTTGTAAGCAACCGGTTGTAATGCTCAAGGGAGCATCACAAACGGTTTTAAAACCGCTTGTAATAGTGTGTAAAAATGGTAAGAAATATTGCAAAAGGTGGGATTCAAACCCATGATCTCATGACTCACACCCCACCCAGCTAGCCAACCCACCCACGCGCACTCTTTGATGAGATAAGGCAGCCTTTCCTTTTATCTATTCGAAAAATAGGCCTTTACAAGCGGTTCGTGGAGTACTTTACAAGCGGTTTGTAACACGAACCCCTTGTAATGCTTGGATTTTACAAAGGGTTCGTGCCTTGTAAAGGTCCTCTCCTGGCTGGATCTAAAGAACCGCTTGTGATATTTTTTTTTAGAAGCAGTTCGTAATGAACCAATTGCAATAGGCCGTTTGTGATACTCACTTCTGTAGTAGTGAATAAATTAATAATGGAATTAATCACTAGGTATAAGAAGTGGATATATCATGTATAGATATCAAATTGACAACCTCTATAATAGACTACATATAACATAGTCTGTAAATTTAATATGGACACATATGTAATATTATACAGATATTTTAGAAACATAAATAGATTGATTCTTGTTTACTTACTAGTCTCTGATCTCCTCCAATCCTCTACACCACTGTAAGCAAAATGTGAGATGGAATTCATGTAGCTAGCTGAACTTCCCTAGATGGAGATGCTCGCAAAACCTATAAAATTTTGGATATTATGTTAACCTTCGTAACAAATATAATAAAATGAACAATGTGATCTGAGTATGTGCACAATTAGGCTTGATTTATCTTATTTTAATTATATTATTTTAGTTGATATTGATTTTTTAAGACTTGTAATAGTTCATACACACTCTTTTTCATTTTTATTAAAATTCAATTTATCTCTAAATTTTCTTGCAATTAATATCGAGTCTTTTTTAGCTCATAGTTTACAAAGATTCATTTAGTAATTTATTTTTATACATACTTCTTTTCTAATTCATTAGATATAAGGACTCTTTTTTTTCCTTTATTTACCTCTATATTTTTTATAGTGGATTTAGACTATTTATTTTGATCTACAGTCCAACGATATTTTATTTTATTTCCTATTAACATGAGAATTTTTAATATTTTAGGATTAATGTGGTGGCTCCGTTTAACTCTATTTTATAACTGCACATTTGTGTCGCCAGATGTGTGTTATTTTATTTTTTTTCTAGATTTTTCTCTATTATTATTATTATTATTATTATTATTATTATTATTATTAATTTTATTTATCTCTATATTTTTTAGTTGTCAGGACTCCTTTTCTACTCTGTCCTCTCTTCGACTAAAAATATAAGACGTATTGTTTCATTAGAGCAAGTCTTTAACTAGCAATTGCTCTATTAATACATATTTTTTGTGACACAAAAATTAATATTATTAGATTTATATTCAGAATACTTACATATCATTATGATTTTGTATTAGACAAATGACATATTAAGTCTTGTCATCACAAAAAAAAAATGTGACATATACTGTTGGACGGAGGAAGTATTTGATATAGACTCCTTTTCAAGTTTGCTATCGAAATAAATTATTCTAGTTCATAAATTGTTTTTGAATAATTTATGATGTTGGGTGTGATTGATACAACTAATCGTTAGCTTAATCTGTTTTATGGCACTAGAAAATAATTTAATATAAGTTCATCTCATTTATGTTGCCGACATGGTAAATAGTCCATTGTTATTTGTAGATCATATCCTCAGTTTCTATTTTTTATTTCCAACAGATGACAGCTGGAAAAAGTAGCACTAGTTCCTCGGGCTCAGGAGGAGCACGGATGGATAGGCTTCTCCTGGAAGCAGCGCGGGATGGTGATTGGAGATCAATGATGCAGATGGCTGTAAAGAATCCAAGCATGTTGCTTGGAACGACCCCACGGGGAAACACCTGCCTCCACATAGCATCCACTCTTGGCCATGCTGAGTTCTGCAAGGAAGTAGTGGCGCTAAACCAGCCCCTCCTCTCCATTGCCAACTCATTGGGGGAGACGCCGCTGCTCGCCGCGGTCATGAGCGGCCACACCTCTCTGGCCTCTCATTTGCTCCAGCAATGTGTTGTGCTAGGGCTTAGAGAGGTGATCCTGAAACAAGACGAGGATAGGTGCAATGCACTGTACTATGCCATCCGCAGTGGTCACAGGGAGCTCGCGCTGGAGCTGATAGCAGCAGAGCCAGCGCTGTCGCGTGGTGTGAACAAACGGAATGAGTCGCCCATGTATCTTGCGGCGAAGAGAAATTTTACGGACGTTTGCCAGAAGCTATTGGAAATTCCGGATTCTGCTCATATCGGAAGCTATGGATATACTGCGCTTCATGCTGCTGCTGTAAATGGGAATCCAGGTGAGCTGTAGTCTACGGGTAGCGATGGGAACAAATCAATTTGTGGGTCATTTTGGATCAATTTAATGAACTATATTTTTTAAAAAAACAAAGGAAGAAATTAAAAAAACTAGTTTATTTTGTTGACCTAGAAGAGATCCACGCATATCCATTTTTCTCCATTCCCATCCTTATCTACGTGGCATGAGAAAATATTAGTACTCCAGGAGTAGTATTTATCTCTGAAAATATATGATTAACGTTATCTGAATCATTGCTAGTCCTAAACTTGGTGTATAGACAACGTATTTAATTTGTGCGTGCCCACAATACGTCAATCGTCATGTATCCCATGGTTGTTGTTTGCTAATGGTTGCTAGTGCTTTCATTTGTTTTCAGTCATTGCCAAGAAAATTATGGAGGCACGCCCTTGGCTGGCCAGAGAAGAAACGGGGGACGGGAATACTCCGATGCAAGTGGCTGTGATTTGGGACAAAATTGACGTGCTACAGGTACTGTTGGAACAGGATTGGTCTTTGGGTTATGTGGTAAGCAGCAAAACAGGCCTTTCTCTCCTTCACACTGCCGCGTATCGCGGTCGTGTCGGTGTTGCACAAGACCTCCTTAAGCATTGTCCAGATGCGCCCTATAGCAACAAAGATGGTTGGACATGCCTTCATCAGGCTGTACTGTCAAATCAGACGGAGTTCGTTCGTTTTATCCTGGGGAACCCACCGCTGCGGAAACTCGTCAACATGCAAGACAACGACGGAGATACTGCTCTTCATCTTGCTGTTCAAAACTGCAACACGGAAACTGTTTCTGCTCTGCTGACTCACAGCGACACCGACACCGATGTGTTTAACAACTCTGGTCAGCAACCATACTGGCTATTAAGCAATTCTTTGAAGCACGCAAAGACGCTAAATTGGGTACGTTTATGATGCCTTCAGTCCTTATCTTTTTATTTATTTCCGTCAACATGTTGGTTCAAGTAAAATGTCCTGGTTGACTCGACGTCTTAGGATTGGATCAACCGGTAATCGTTCGTGTTAGGATTTACGCCAATGCAAGATCACGAACGACTTCAGGAGACACGATGTTTGGTAACACAGTTCGGTTTGCGTTTACCTCTGCGGGGCTCTGACAATGGGCGCTCCTCCCCAATCCATAATACCGCAGCATACCGGCTGCCCGGGACACGGCCATAGGCTGGCCGCTGACCCCCTCACGTCTATGCTACTATTATATGCAGTCATTGTCATGGGTTACACCAGGGCCGCCTTCCTTTATATAGCGAGAACCTGGCTAGAGTCCGACTGCTACTCTAATCCAACCCTGCCTATTACAACTCAGAATCCAATTTGGTAACTCTCCTTGTACACATATTTGACACAAAACCTAACAAACTCACCTTGGAGAATATGGCCTTCTCCACCTTGAAGCCGTCCCGACATCTTGCGTGAACCCTTGTACCCGAACTTTGGTTGCTTCCTTCTTCGCAGCTCACGTCGAACCGCCTGACAAGTCCACCGTTTTGGACCCACCGCCTTTTAGAACAAACACCGTCTTGACAACATTCGGCTCAGTAGCTCCACCTGCAACGGTATTCCCTGTACTTGGAATTCACACAACTCTCCTTGCAGCATGTACACACGCGACGTCGTCCTCTCCTTGATCATCACAGCCTTGCCACCTTTTATATATGATCTCGACGGTCTTCCTCTCTTCATTTTGGAACACCATCCCATCATGTAAGGTCTTGAGCCACATTAGATTTCTCCTTAGCTTCAACACATGCTTCACGTCCTGGAGTATCCGGCCAACTCCGCTTTGCACTCTTATTTTGATGGTTCCTACTTCAAGTAGACCAATCAAAGATTACCGGCAACTTATGGAGAGAACCACTTCTTTATTGTGTCACATGAAGAAGACCAATTGAATCCAATCATCCACGCTCGACTGCATATTTGATCATTGAGACAACGTCAACACCATTGCCTTCTGAGTTACTTTCAGCCACCGCCACAATAGCACTTGTCCCCTTCCTTTTGTCAGCATCATCCTGCCGACCACGGTTTGCACCACTCCGATCTGTCCGCCATCTAGAATAGATCCCCGATCTCATCTCTATGTCCATCTGTCGGGGATAAAATTACGGCCCATTGCCATGGCCCACTCCCTGACGGCCCAATCGAACAGCCTATTAGGGCCTAACTCCCTAGAAGGTTCTATCTGGCTCATATGCATCCTACCGAACAGCTTCTTAGATGGCATGATGCGTAACGGCCAAGGAATCGTGTTTGAGTCCGTCTCGAACAGGAGTTCTGCACGGTTACGTGAAGACCCGGACGTTGGTTTCCCGGATTGGACTAGGAGTCGTGATCCCCAAGAATTGGATTATACCTTATCTACCTCGGGATGTATTTGGCATGTATGAGTTCGTTACGATCTTGTAGTTAGCCCGGCCCGATTATCCCTTGGTAGGTCGGTTCCTCAACACTATATAAATCGAGCCCCTACGGCGTGTAGAGGGCACGAGGTCTTTGAATAATACATCTTGTACACCCATAATCTCGTCAAGACTTGTTCGTCTCGCCGAGCCACCTCTTGTAATCCTCTTTGATATAAAGAAAGGCTGGACGTAGGGCTATTATCTCTCCCAAGAGGTCTGAACCAGGATAAAAACCCTTGTCTCCCTGTTCGTCGCTGGTTGCTGTTCATGTTGTTCGGCGTGTCTCCTATCTCCCTCTTTAAAGAACCTTAATCGACTTGGGATCGATATCTCAACCGTCGACAGTTGGCTCCGTCCGTGGGGATTCGTAGATCGAGCATGTCGAACTCCATCAGCGACCAGGAAACTCTTCCTGAGGGTTACGACTCAGAAGGACAGGATGTCTCGTCCCCTGTCAGATCAGATCGATCTGTTCGATCTCGATCGCTTTCGGTATCTGGGACAGCAGTTTCCTGCTACGTTCCGGAGATAGTCCTAGATCAAGCTCCCGTCATTGACGATGATCACGGAACCGACGATCTTTAGATCTTTCGGATTCCAAGGCTATGTCGGTAGATTCTACCTGTGGCGACACAGTGATGACACCGTTTAGCATACCTTCGCACGGCCCCCGCAGCATTAACATGGCCGGAGCGGGAACCTCTGAGGATCCTGCACGGGCTGCGGCGGCTGGCGAGATCGGGCAGTCCAATTCTACTCGGCATCAAGATGGGGCTACACTGGCTGCTCGCGAGCAAGAAGTTGTTCGCCGCAGTCTAAACGTCTCGATCAATCAAACCTTGGCGCAGATCCGCGACCAGCGCAAGCGTCAGCGACGCGACCCGCCTCGCGTACCTACGCCAGATCCCCCGGCAGAAGTTCAGCCCGCTCGGGATGAATCCCCGCATAACCGGACTCTGGTCGGACAAAACGTGGATGCCTCAGGGATCCCAGGACCCCTCGAGCAGAGTCGGGAACGACTTCAAACCTTGGCAACGGTGGTCAGAACCACCAGCCAGGCCAACCTCGCCCCCATGGGCTACGCTGTTACTTCTCACCTAGAGCTGCTGGCTGAAGGCCTTAAGCTCATAGGTGAAGTTAACACTTTCTCCGGGCAGCGCAGTCAACCTGCCCTAATTACCGATAACTATCCCCAGTTCCGAATCGAGCTATTCCAGAAATACTGCGAACAGCTAGGCACCAAGGTCTGCTTCGCCTCTGTGGCACATCCACAGAGTAATGGAGCAGTCGAGCGAGCTAACGGACAGATAGTCCAGGGTATCAAACGACGGGTGTTTGCTGCTCTCAGCGAGCACAACAAAGCATGGGCTGACGAAGTTCCTTCCGTCCTCTGGGCTGTTCGCAACACGGCCAGCCGGGCAACCGGGGAAACTCCTTTCCAATTGGTCTACGGTGCAGAAGCCATCTTGCCCGCCGAAGTAGTACTCGGCTCGCCTCGCACGAGCTCGGTCAACTTGGTTGACGCAGAGCAAGAGCGCTTGCTCGAACCCAATCTCCTCGAAGACACACGCGACCGGGCACAAGTCAGAATGGCGCGCTACCAGCAAGCTCTTCGCCGGCACGCTGCCAAATCAGGACCAAGGGTCTTGTAGGCGGGCGACCTCGTTCTGCGCCGCGTCCAGAACCTATCCAATGCCAACAAGTTAACTCCCCGTTGGGAGGGCCCGTTCACGGTCGTTTTTACTGCTCGCCCGGGGGCTGTCGCCTGGCTATGGAGGACGGGAGAGAGCTGACCAGCACTTGGAGCATCGACCAGCTTCGTAAGTTCTTTGTGTAGGTCTTTGTTTATTTTCTTAGCCCTGCGCTTTTCTCAAACTTCGCGTCTTAGTTTGTCCAAGTCTCTCGGGCTGCCATGTAAAGTTCAATCCAATAGCGGTGAATGTTCGTGGCCCCCTGCGGCCCTTCTCACCACTCGTCTTCTCAGACTATCTTTCCATCTGGTAACACTTGATGGCTGTCCGGTCTTGCGAACTCTTGGTTCCGTGATCTTCAGGGTTTCCCTGCCCGTATCTAGTTTCAACGAGTTCCTAAACTCAGAGTTGCGTAACACGGCTTCCAGCCTTGCGGCTAAGTCTGCTCTCGTAAGCCCTCCGCGGCAGAGGCACTTACCGTGTTCGGTTACCTTCAGAATCGCCTAACTTACGTTAACGAGCAGTTCCTGGAACGAGTCGATCAGGATACGGGTGTCGCTCTATCTCTCTACGCACGTGCTTGAATTCGCAAACTCAGGTCTTCATGCATCGTCCGTACCAGGGGCTAGGGTGTGTCTCTTTGGCTTGTGCACCTGTTCGAGTTCGCAAACTCAGGTTTTCGAGCAGATGCACAACGGGGGCTAGGAGTTAGGCTGGCGTCCTACCGTTTTTTCCAAAACTCGCTTTGCTCTTCTTAGAGCCGGTCCTTTCTTTCTTTTCCCCCTTGCTGGCTTGTTTCTTGTTTGTCTTCTGCAGGAAATACAGGAACGATGAACGTCAGACTCCGGCGATGGTCGCGGCAAGGTTCCAGGCTTCCCCACCAAAACCAATGTCTGCATCCCTCTCTTCCCGGGCACGCTCCGCGCTTGTCCGGAGACTGATTCACTTCACCCGCGTATGATTTGTTGCCTTTGCCCGGCACTGACCTTCACAGTTCGGCTAGGTCAAGGTAGTGCGCCACCAACGGAGTCCTGTCCATCGTAAGCCGATTCTCATCGCAACGGGCAAGCCCATCGTAAGTCGATTCTCATCGCAACGGGCACTCCAAGCGTCGGTTCTGCACTCGCCAAAACAGCGCTTACACTGTCGCAAGGAATACGTCATGGGTAAATCATTGATTTCACACGTTCTCTTGCTGCTCTGACTGCATCGGGTTGTGATTCACCTCGCGCCGGGCAACTCTTCGCCCGGAGCGCGCGTCTGGTCCCCGCGACGAGCTCCATGCTCGGGGACTGGATCCGGGCAGCTCTTCCCCCGGGCACCGAGCAGCTTTTCGCTCGGAGCGCACGTCTGGTCCCCGCGATGAGCTCCGTGCTCGGGGGCTGGATCACCTCGCACCGGGCAGCTCTTCGCCCGGAGCACGCGTTTGGTCCCCGCGACGAGCTCCGTGCTCGGGGACCGGATGGTCTCCTACCGGGTACGTCTTCACCTGGTCGCACTTTCTGGTCCCTTTAACGAGCTCCGTGCTCGGGGACTGGATCTCTTTACCTGGTTCCTTTGACGAGCTCCGTGCTCGGGGACTGGGTCACCTTCCCCCTCGTATGTATCGTCTGCTCCTAACACACGATCTACGTTTGGGGGCACATCACCTTCGCTCCTGAGCACGACATTTGCTCAAGAGCGCAATCTCTATTTCCTCGGGCAAGTTCTAACCCGAGAGGTGGTTTACCTATTCCCGTTCATGCTTTCCTAGGTATCTTCATATCTGGATGCAGCAACACGAGTCCATCTCGCGACTTGCTATGTTCATTCTTCCGGAAGATCTAATCTTACCGGATGCGGTGATACGCTCTTTACTACCAAGAATCTAATCCCTCCTTGATGACGTTCAGCCTCAAGGAGATGATTCACCTCGCACCGGGCAGCTCTTCGCCCGGAGCGCGCGTCTGGTCCCCGCGACGAGCTCTGCGCTTGGGGACTGGATTTTTGATTTTTGCATCGAAGGCTGACTGCTCTGCTCGGACAGATGTTGCTTCCTGTTCGGTGCAACAGAGTTGCTCGGTACTGATCGGGTTTTGTTCGATCCCGGACAAATCTTGTTCGGTTAAGACTTAACCTGTTCGGTCGCCTGTTACGCGTCTTTGTAGCAGCAAAATTTCCCTCTTCGTGATTGGGAGTCTCAAGAGGAAGACCCTACTCTGGTGAGATATTCCACTTGAGTCTCGGGGGCTAGCTGTCGGGGATAAAATTACGGCCCATTGCCATGGCCCACTCCCTGACGGCCCAATCGAACAGCCTACTAGGGCCTAGCTCCCTAGAAGGTTCTATCTGGCCCATATGCATCCTGCCGAACAGCTTTCTGGATGGCATGATGCGTAACGGCCAAGGAATCGTGTTTGAGTCCGTCTCAAACAGGAGTTCTGCATGGCTACATGAAGACCTGGACGTTGGTTTCCTGAATTGGACTAGGAGTCGTGATCCCCAAGAATTGAATTATACCTTATCTACCTCAGGATGTATTTGGCATGTATGAGTTCGTTGCGATCTTGTAGTTAGCCCGGCCCGATTATCCCTTGGTAGGTCGGTTCCTCAACACTATATAAACCGAGCCCCTACGGCGTGTAGAGGGCACGAGGTCTTTGCATAATACATCTTGTACACCCATAATCTCGTCGAGACTTGTTCGTCTCGCCGAGCCACCTCTTGTAATCCTCTTTGATATAAAGAAAGGCTGGACGTAGGGCTATTATCTCTCCCGAGAGGTTTGAACCAGGATAAAAACTCTTGTCTCCCTGTTCATCGCTGGTTGCTGTTCGTGTTGTTCGGCGTGTCTCCTATCTCCCTCTTTAAAGAACCTTAATCGACTTGGGATCGATATCTCAACCGTCGACACCATCCTTCACCTTGAACAGATTACCGTCTCGACCGCTTGATCCTTTCACCTTTAGGCACAGATCGTCGCTGACTTCACCCGCCAGCCAGTCTGACCTCTCCGGTCAAACCATGTCACAGCCTTCCCGAATGCCTTCCTTTCAGAACCGACCCGACTGTCCAATCCTGAACACCACGCTCTCACAGGCCGCCTTTTTGTTCGACAGAACTGAGTTCTTCTAGTCCTAAAGAACAATCTTCTGCTCCTCCTTTGGATATTTTGTTTTGACTCCTTTTGGATCTCCTTCACAGAGGTGAAGATGCTCCCTCCTTGAAATTCTAGTCTCTATAGACTTCTATTCCAGCTCGAGCTCTCCTTCCTTGAATTTTTCTTCTTCTCAATTTTTGGCCTCCCACTGTTCACGCATAGCAATTCGGCCCGGACTCCGCACGCCGCCTTGGTCCAGCACTCCAGCTCTACAACGGCTCGGCCAGCCCCGTGCCGATCCAGCCCACGCGCACATACAGCCATCAGTCGCACCACGCCGGCACACACTGCTTTCGGATCCGTATGCAGTGGGATCCGTGCAGCTGAGATGCCTCTCCGAGAGCCCGTCGAGTTCGTCCTCTGCCTGGAACCGAACTCCGAAGCAAGTCTCCTATGGGAGCCGCCGTCATCCGCCCTAGTGAACATCTTCCAGCCACCGAGAAACTTCAAAAGAAAAATATTCCCCCACTCCTGATCCAACCTTTAGCCCTCGAGCAGGCTTCCTAGCCCGACACCGTGCACCATGTCGTCCGTGCACAGCAAAACATGTCGCACCTTGGCTATCCGCATCCACGCCACAGCTTCACCCCAGTGTCATGATGCAGCGCCGCTTGTGCAACATCCGGTAGCATCACTGCTCCCGTCGTTCCGATCTATCCGACATCCATCCGCGCCCGCCGATCTGATCGCAAACGCCGAGGTCGTCGCCGTCGCCTACCGACCTCGCCGGCTACTTTGTCAGCACCTGATCACCTGCGCAAGGTGATCCCTGCCAACGGTAACCCATCGAACGGTTCGAGCCTCCTGCCCGAAGTGTCCAACACCACCAATCAAATCGTCGATCGCCTCCATGCTCCACCTTGCATCGATAGGGTGTTTTCGGCGACGCCCGTGTCTGCATGAACCTCGTATCTCTCCCTAAATCTTCCGCATGGTCAACCTCTCCAACCTTACCTCTGATACCACTTGTTAGGATTTACGCCAATGCAAGATCACGAACGACCCTAGGAGACACGATGTTTGGTAACGCAGTTCGGCTTGCACCTACCTCTGTGGGGCTCTGACTATGGGCGCTCCTCCCCAATCCATAATACCGCAGCATATCGGCTGCCCGGGTCACGGTCATAGGCCGGCCGCTGGCCCCCTCACGCCTATGCTACTATTATGCAGTCGTTGTCATGGGTTACACCAGAGCCGCCTCCCTTTATATAGCGAAGGCCTGGTTAGAGTCCGACTCCTACTCTAATCCAACCCTGTCTATTACAACTCAGAGTCCAATTTGGTAACCCTCCTTGTACACATATTCGACACAAAACCTTCGCAACAGGACATATAAGAAAAAAGAGTCTCAATGGTCTCTTATTTAATTAGCTTTGCAGGTAGATTTGATGAGGTGGAATTAAAAATAGAGACTCTCAATGTTCCGGACTTCCGGTGGAGTCTTTCATGGTTTCTTTTCCTAAAAGTTGGTGAAGAGATGATTCCTTGTGTAAAGGACCCTGATACACTATCCAAATTAATTGTTAGTCCACATCATCCTTTTTGCCTAGGTGGCACTTGAAGGGGCTATTGAAGAGCCCGAGCTATTGCATTACATTGGGAAAGTGTCTTTTTTCATAACAATAAGCCAAGTAGTATGTCATTAATAAATTATTGCACAGAGATTAATATTGTCCATTAGTATGAACCGGTTTCTGTAACATATTTATTTACTCTCCGTTATCTATATTAATTCCACCTTGTAATGCTCCGTAACAAAATAAGCATTTTTCCTTGTCATTTTTCTCTTAGCTATATTATTGTGATCACCATTTATACCTTTCTTTTGTATCATGCAGAATGAGGTATGCATGATTATGAAAAAAGCTAATCCAAGCCAAGCAAGTTCTATTTATAATCTTCATGCTGACGCCAAAGAAAAAGTAATAGATGAATCAAGGAAGGATATTAAATCATTGGCTGAAGCATACACAAGCCGCACTTCTTTAGTAGCAATCTTGGTAGCGACAATTACCTTTGCTGCTGCTTTCACACTACCTGGAGGGTATAGTAACGATGTTGGAAGCGAGGGGCTTCCCGTCCTGGCAAGAAAGTTTGCATTTCAAGCATTCGTGATCACAGACACATTGGCGATGTGCTCTTCACTTCTGGTTGCATTCATTTGCATTGTAGCAAGGGGCGATGATCTTGAGTTTTTGCTCTACTACAGGGCCTTTACTAAGAAGCTCATGTGGTTTGCATACATTGCAACCACTACAGCATTTGCAACCGGTTTATACACAGTGTTAGCCCCACGTCTCCTTTGGTTAGCTATTGCTATCTGTGTGCTACCAGTTTTGTTACCCATTCTTACCAAGTTTCTAGGTGAATGGCCTGTCTTGAAACTCAAATTGCGGCTAGGTAAAACTTTCGATTCTGATTTGCTTGATATGGTTTGATATTAATTACTAATTTGTCATGTATATTTTGGGGAATAGTCCGTGACAAGGATTTCATTATGAGGTCCTATATACTAGTGTCTCAATTACTAGTCATGTGTACCAAATATAGTGATTTGAATAATCTGTTATGGACATCGTGCCGAGATTATGTGAATGATTGCTTCTTTAAGCATGAGTTTCATTACACTATTCTTGTTACAATGAACATATATTTACCACTGATGTGTCATCCATCTCTGTATCTACGTATGTTGGCACGATAAAGTATTTCAAGACTTCAGAAAAATGGTTATAAAAGTTCGTTCTACTTGCCGGGTGAGGTTTGGGTCTGGTTCCTAGTTGCGGCAAGGTATGGGACCGACCCTGCCTCGGCTCAACCTAACCTCATGTGTTGGGTTTGTGTCAAAATTTGTATCCTTGGGGGTATTTGTCGGCAATAAAATTGAATCAAAATACTCTTGTAAAAATATCAGACATTTTTTGGATGTTTATATAGTTTACCAAATGATAGTTTTACAATTGGCACAAATCAAACTACCCAGGTAATTTTAATAGTACTAGTAAGTTAAATCACTATAAGCCGTTGGCATGCATAATATGCGATGGTAGCAATCATAAAGACGTAGAAAATTTGATCTCCTAATTTTAACAATGGGTCCTAATTTAGATGTGTGCACTATGAACCAGTCCTACAATCTCCAATGCATCATCTACAAATTGTCGCTAGAGCTAGACCTAACTTTTTCTAGGATATGCACCCTTGTGATGGCAACTCCATGACAGTGAACTTAGTGTGCCTTACGACAGTCACTAGTCATGTTTCGGTAGTTGCTACCATTAGGCTACAACATGCAAAAGTTCTCCATCTTCATGTTTCCCAAACTTGGTAAAAAAAAAAACTAAAATTAATTGTTGAGTCACTCTATGTGTACATTATCATTCTAATAATGTGTTTATAATATGGAGACAGTATTAATAATGATCAAGCAGTCAAAGATTTATGTTTTCTCAAATTTATGTTTTCTCAAATGCTGTTCATTTATGTTTTCTCAAATGCTCCTGATCAAATTTTGGCCTAACAGCTTAACAGTTTAACGACTTATATGCGTAACGACTTATCTACGTTTTGAAAAGACATATGCTTTGTGTTTTTTGGCTTTGTTTTTTCGCTGTTCTGAAGGTGGTTCCTACCGCTTTAAAAAGCAAGTCAAACAAAATGGATTCGAATCTCGAAACTATCTCGTGAAGCTCTCGAAATTTAGTCATTTCAGTCGTTCAGCTATTTAGTCGTTCAGATCAGCTTAAAAGAACAGACCCTTAGTCACGGTTCTGATAGTTGGAGAAGCGAAGACCAGCACAGCCGAGAGTCAGCTGATCCCCAGGAAAGCTATGTGGGCGCTAAGGGTGGTATTGAGGACCTCCGAGAGGCTCCATCCCCTCTGAATGTTCATTCGGGTACCTGCAGCGACATTGAGGAGGCAAACAAGGATGGGTCTGTGGGTACGTTGATTCAGCAATCAGTGTTAGAGGAGGCTCCTAGCAGGTGCATAGATACCAACAAGCATTCCCCCCAAAAAACAGCAAGGACACCGAATTTGAATCGCAGTAAGGGAAAGGAAGAAACTGTTAGTGTCAAGGGAGAGAAATCTTGTCAGAAACAGAAGGTTATTGTAGAAACAACTACTAGCGGTGGTGGCGTAAAGAGGTGCACTGAAATTCTGCTACATGATGATCACGTTTGGGATGGCAACAAGAGGTTTCATTCAGACGGCAACATCATTTCTAATCTATCGGCAGGCAGTGAAGGGTTGCCCGATCGGTCTCCATGAAAATATACAGCCGGAACTGTCGCGGTCTAGGGGTGGACGCGGCGGTTGGCGAGTTGCGGAGAGTTGGCTTCAGCTCTTTCGTCCCCAAGTGGTGTTTTTTTGTGAAACTAAATGTTCTGATCGTGTGATACAGGAGAAAGCTTGGAGCATTGGTTATAGGCATTGTGTTTTAGCAAGTAGCAGGGGAAGAAGTGGAGGTTTGGCGATTTGGTGGAAGGAGGGTATTAGCTTTGCAGAGTTATCACGGTCACTATACCATTTGGATGATCTAATGACTGAGAATGATAGCGGGAGGGATTGACGTTTCACAGGGATATATGGTGAGTCTCGGGTGGATTGGCGCCACAAAACGTGGGGTGTTCTTCAGTACCTTGCTGGTCAAAACGATAGCCCGTGGGTTTGTTGTGGAGACTGGAATGAGGTGGAGCTAGGAGAAGAGCATTTGAGTATGGTGCCAAGAGCAGAGGCGCAAATGAGATCTTTCCGAGACAGTCTACAAAAGTGTTAGTTGAGAGATGTTGGTTTTGTGGGTTTTCCATTCACTTGGGATAACAGGCAGGAAAGTGCCAGTAATGTTAGGGCTTGCTTAGATAGAGTTTGTGCTAATGTGGGGTTTCTACAGCTTTTCCCAGAGATTAGTGTTCATCATGCCTAGATGGACCAATCTGATCATTACGCATTAGAGATTGATCTTGATCCAGTGTCTCAAGGCATGACCAAGGCACAAGGTCGTCGTTTTTGTTTTGAGGCAATGTGGTTGGAGAACCCGACTTATCAGGAAACAGTGGAGAAAGCGTGGAAAGAGAGTTCAGAGTTGCTGGGGCTGGAGGGGTTTCATGACCACATGCAACACCTTATGTGGTCGACCCGACAGTGGATTTTGAAAATTTTGGTTCAGTCAAGAAGAAGATCAGTGAGAACCGAATTAAATTAGCAATCTTGCAAGAGGTTAATGATCCAGAATCAATCCAGGAGAGAGCAACAATAGCCCAATCGTTGAATGAGCTTCATGCGAAGGAAGAAATAATGTGGAGGCAAGGGTCAAAGTAGCTTTGGTTGGCTGAAGGAGATAGAAACACAAAATTCTTTCATCAAAAGGCTTCTCAGCGGAACAGAAAAAATAGAATCAAGCAGATTTCTAAATCTAGTGGTCAAACGACAAATGATCAGTGGGCTATCAAGAGGTGGGCAAGAGAGTTCTATGAGGAGCTATTCAGATCAGAAGGGGTTAATAATTTGGATGAGGTGCTTAACGTTATAAATGAGAGTGTCACACCTTCAATGAATGAAGCTCTCTGTGCTCCAATCAGCAAAGCGGACATTAAAAAGGCACTTTTTCAAATGGGTCCTTTCCAAATGGAATGAATGCCTTGTTTTTTCAAAAACATTGGGACCTCATCAAATCAGAAGTGGTGAAAGCAGTACAGGACTTCTTATGCAACGTGATTTATAAAATTTCTCCTAGTATCGCCCCATCAGCTTATGCAACGTGATTTATAAAATTGGGTCCAAGGTCCTAGCAAATCGGTTGAAACCATTCGTGGATGTTATCATCTCAAGGGAACAAAGTGCCTTCGTACCGGGTCAGCTTATTTCAGATAACATCTTTGTGGCTTTTGAGTGTGCATGCTATAAAGACTAGACAATCTCGCAAGACTCCTTTTTGTGCTGTGATATGATGAAAGCCTATGAAGACATTGACCAAATCAAAAGAAGATGCTGGTCTAGGCTTCCACGATCTCCATGCTTTCAATAAGGCATTGCTGGCGAAACAAGGTTGGCGTATTCTAATGGAGCTCCTAGGTTTTGAAAGCAAGGTACTTTCCACGTTGTTCGTTCATGTCTGCTGCTTGTCCTAGAAATGCATCTTACACTTGGCACAATATATGCTTTGGGAGACAACTACTTGAGAAAGGATTAATATGGCGCATAAGGGATGGGCAGAGTGCAAGTATATGGAATGATGATTGGATACCTCGTGAATCCATATGCCGACCATTGGTGAAGAAGGTCCCTAACAATCTGGAGCTTGTGGCTAATTTGATCGGCACTAATGGGTGGGATGAGGAGAAAGTCCGCTGGTGTTGCTTAGAGGATGATGCAAATGACATCCTGGGGATCCAGTTGCCACCGACTCCTTGCCCCGACATTCAGGCTTGGTCTCCTACTGCTTCGAGTCGTTTCACAGTGTGATCGGCATATTTTTTTGGCTCTCAGATGGCAAGCAGCTCTGATTTCTTGAGGTAATTCCTTGGGTAGCTATTCTAGGGGAACCTTACAAACTCTTTGGAAGAAACTATGGAAATTGTCGGTGACTCCAAGGCAACGACACTTCATGTGGAGGATTTGTTAGGGATCTTTGCCTCTAGGCCAAAATTTGATCAGGAGAAAAATTGTTGAGGGAATCTGAAGTTCACGTGATCACTTCCCTGTCATGTACTTTTTGAACAAGAAACATGACAAAATTTGAGAAAAATTTCACGTGATCAAAGATTTCACATGATCTTTGCCCCTGTAGCATTTGAGAAAAATTTCACGTGAAAAATTTCACGTGATCGTTCCTAGGGACAAAGATCACGTGATCAAATAACATTTATAAATGAACAGCTTAACGGCTTAACAGCTTAACGACTTATCTATGTTTTGAAAAGACATATGCTTTGTGTTTTTTTGGTTCATATTTTCGCTGTTTTGAAGGTGGTTCCTAACGCTTTAAAAGCAAGTCAAACGAAATGGATCCGAATCTCGAGACTATCACGTGAAGCTCTCGAAATTCAGTCATTTCAGCCGTTCAGCTGTTCAGCCGTTCAAATCAGCTCAAAAGAACAAGGCCTAAGTCCTGAAGAGAGAGGGCTAGAGTGTGTAGCTGATCTTCTATAGAAGGAGACCTTGGAGGAGTAGGCTGAGGCTGCTGATTGGTTTGATCAGGCAGAGGGGCAGGAAGCGGTTAACTCCACTGCGTATATGAATAGTCTATTTTGCAATGAAAGGATAAACTTCTAGACCTAGAGTGTCGACGGTTGAGATATCGATCTCAAGTCAACTAAGGTTCTTGAAAAAGGGAGATAGAAGACCTGCCGAGCAATGTGAACAGCAATCAACGACGAACAGGGAGACACAGGGTTTTTTATCCTGATTCAGGCCTCTCAGTGGAGATAATAGCTCTACGTCCAGCCTTTCTTTATATCGAAGAGGATTACAAGGTGGAAGGCTCGACGAGACGAACAGGTCTCGGCGAGATTATGGATGTACAAGGAAGCAATATGCGACAATCTGCTAAGCCTTGATCTTCTGGCCCGTCTACACGCCGTAGGGGTCCTGTTTATATAGTGTTGAACAACCGACTTACCAAGGGATAATCGGGCCGGGCTAACTACGAGACCATAACGAACTCATATTCATGCCAAATACATCCCGAGGTAGATAAGGAATACTCCAATTCTTAGGGATGACGTCGTCTATTCCAATCCGGGAAACTACTTCCGGGTCTTCACGTAGCCGTGCAGAACTCTTGCTCGAGTCGGACTCAAGCAGGAATCCTAGGCCGTTATGCACCGTGCCAACCAAGAGGCTGTTCGGCAGGATGCACATGGGTGCACATGGGCCTGATAGAACCTTCCAGAGAGCTAGGCCCTAGGAGGCTGTTCGATTGGGCCGTCAGGGAGTAGGCCATGGCAATGGGCCGTGATTTTATCCCCGACATAGAGGTGGGCTCGAACTTGACTTTTCTAGTCTCAATTACAATGAAAGGATCTAGTAGGCCTACTGCGAGATGAATAGTCTATTTTAAAACTTTTGGTTGGAGTAGAAATTAAACAAGTTTAGTGAACCACTTAGAACCAGCTGATTTATATCACTCTTATAGCAAGCAAGCTTAGAACACTATTAGTGCAATAATTGAAGGAGCAAGCGAAATGTAAGTGTGGAAGTGTAAAGGAGAAAAGGGGAATTTTTTTTCTCAAGGTTCACAGCCGAGCTCCCACTTACCGTTGAGGAAAGAGCTCGCTCTCGCTCCTCGCAACAGCTCGCTCATCCTAATGCCCCATCTTCACTTGGTGAAGTCCTTCGTAGCTTTGGCAAGATAAACTCTAAACTCTTATACACCGACTAGAGGGCTTCCACACGCACTAAGACAAGCTCCTAAGAGCATCTCTAGGAGAGCCCCCAAAACAAACCCCTTTTTTAAAAAATTAGGGAGCCCCAACACATTAAGGGCCCCTTATTAACTCCCTAGCTCTAACAAACTACCTAAAATCACCCCCTTTATATGGTTGGCACACCGTCCGCAGTAACTTTTACCGATCTACCCTACTCGCCGCTACTTTGCTCTGCTCGTGCTCACTACTTCTGCCATCCTCGCTGCTACCTGGCAATATATGTGACCAATGGATTCCAACAATTTTACAAAGGAATGTTTCCAAATTTAAAACGATGCATGTAGTAGCTCATAAGGTTCCAAATATGTAGACGTTCCTAGCAAAAGTGTGTTGCAACAGTTGAATAAATTAGTATAAACATGAATCTTAGTAATTCATGGAAACATGGACCTGATAAATAAGATTGCCACTCATACGTAGTAACATGCATTAAATAAGTTATTAGCTAATACCAACAAGTGCAAATATGTAAGGTGCAATTTGGAAATATCACCAGTATACCAAGCTACCAATTAAGGGGTGCCATGACTCAACCATGTAATTTTCACACCACAGCAGTAAACTGTGTGGAACAAATTCTGAACTAATTGCCTGTGCTCTAAGCCTTCTGTCCAAAGGCAACCAAAATTTGTTGGTGGAGTTGATGCAGTCCCAGCTGTTCATGTCAACAAGCCTCCACCATACTTGTGAAGTTCTGCAATTATATTTGAACATATTAAGAATGTAAACATGTATGTCAATGAGCTGTTACCACCAGTGAATATATTATGTATACAATTCTAGAAGGCCTGCTAGGCCAAATCTTAGATCAAAGTGATACCACGAAATGGATCGCATGCAGAGCTAGACTGCTAAGTATCACTACGCTCAAAAAATGTCAAAACTAGGCATGTACTAAGGGAAGAACACATGAGAAGGGTTGAAATGCTATGTCAAAGCTTGGTATGCATTTCACCAGCAAGCTTCAAATGGGCTAGTGTCTAGAAGCTATTAATGAACACAAGCAAAATAAATTTGGATTTAGAATTACCTTATTCACACTTTGCACGCTTTCATGCAATAATCTCCTTTTTCAAGTGTTGATAGTATTCCGTCTATATATCATCCATGACACTAACATTGGTTTCATTATTCTTTCCTCCTCCATCATTCTCTTCATCTCATATTCTTTTTTCTTAATGTCAACCTTCTCTACTTCTATGACGGCTTTCTTCTCTTCGATAGCAAGTTGTTTTTCAGCTCTCTCTTTCTCTTGATCTCGTGCCATTTTATTACACTCATCCATCTTTTTATCTTTAAACATCTCTATTTCTTTCCTCTCCTTCTTGAACTTCTCAATGACTTCCATGAATTTTATAACATTTGAATTTTCGTCAACCAGCCTTTTTCCTTCTTCAACAATTCTTTTTGAGGATTCCTACCCAACGGTCTTGCAATATCAACACCGCAAACCGTGTTGTCTTCTAGGTCAACGACATGCACACCGGTTGTTGTAGGACTACCGTTTTTACTTTTCTTTTGACCCTTCTTCTGTTGGCCACGATAGTCAAGTTGTAAGATCAAGCCTCCCCATGGGCTTAATGATTTTGGTAATTGATGGCAACTAGGCCGTACAGCCGGAACGCCAAGGATAAGGACCTTTGTTTAATAGTTTCTCTGATTTCCTTGTGTGCGTCTTCGGCCCAACTCAGCAGATCGACAACATCTCTATGATTGCAGGGTCCCACTGAGCACAGGTCATAGGGGTTCCGAGAGTGCCAAGTGTTAGTCTTGAGCGAACCATCCAGAACGAGTACAGCTGTCCAGGGTTCGAGAGAGTTCGGGGGAGTACAGCTGTCCAGGGTTTTCGTAGCCGCCAAGTTCAAAGCCAGATATTCTCTTTAGGCGCGAAACCTCCCGCCGATTCCACAAGTAGACAAGATAGGCCAACAACCCTAGGTGTGACGTCGGGCGAAGTCGGTATAGCCAAAGACTCGAGTGGGAAAAATTTCAGTCCCACCGGACGGCGTCCGATCGCAATCGGACGGAGTCCGGCGAGCCCAAGCCAAAATTTGGCTAAGTCCCGCAAACATCACCTCTGTCGGACGGCGTCCGACCGTCTTCGGACGGGGTCCGACAGCGCTGTATTCCCAGCGGCGAGCTCGAAAATGACTAAGTACCAGGCGACACCGTCCCTGTCGGACGGCGTCCGGAGACCATCGGACGGCGTCCGATGAAGTTCACTGTTGATCACAAGACAGCGTCCGACAGCTACCGGACGGCGTCTGGTAATCGGGGGCGCGACAGTGGCGACTGTCGGACGGCGTCCGATCAGCTACCGGACGCGTCCGACGACGGCTAAACCCGCGTCCGAGCACCTGGCGGGCGTCCCGTTCGCACGCGCTAGCGCCCTGTCGGACGCGTCCGGTAAACCACCGGACGGCGTCCGACGAAGTACAAAAATGGCCCAAATCCTCTGTCGGACGGCGTCCGACGGGAACCGAACGGCGTCCGATAGAGTGATCTGAAACTCACGATTTAATCTGAGCCGTCCATTTCTAGGGTTTCGCCTTGGGCCTATAAATAGGGGCTTGGTGTACGGGAGAAACTTGAGAGAGCCATCATTAGCAGCCACCCCTTGCCTTAGCCACCCATGAGAGCTCCTCCCATGGCACCCACCTCCATCTAGGGTTCCATGAGCTTGAGAGATTGAGAGGGAGAAGAAGAGAGGAAGGAGAAGAAGAAGGTGATCCCTACCTCCTCCCATTATCTCCAAGGTTTGCCCCAACTCCCATGGTGTTCTTGCCCTAGTTTCATGGGGAGAGAGAAGGGGTAGTGGTGAGAGACGATCTCGATCTTGTGCTCTTGAGACTTTGCCGCCGGAGAGATCGTCGTCACGCCACGGGCTTCATCAACCGTACGACTACATCCGCTCCATCCGTTGGAGGCACAAGTCCGCCGTGTGTAGGCGGCCATCTCCGTGTGTCGGGGGTGCCAAATCCTCCATGTGTTGGGGGTGTCTCATGTGTTGAGGCGAAACCCACCGTGTGTCGGTGGTCGGTGCCATGTGTCGGTGCCGGTGGGTGTGAGTGCTCTCGCTTGTGAGAGAACTCGCCTCTGTGTGAAGGTTTGGAGCTCACCTACCATGTGTTGGTGAAGAGCTACCGCGAGTGGATTGAGGGCTAGGGACGAGAGAGTCCCGACTTCTCTGTGTGAGAAGTTTCCTCAACGGAGACGTAGGTGCTCATGTGTTGAGCACCGAACTTCGGTAAACAAATTGGTTTGCGTCTCCACTTTCCATCCATTTACTTCCGCACCTGAATTAATCGCTTGCGTGTGAGTGCCATCGAGCCTCCTAGTAGTCGCTTGTGCATTATTGTGATCACTTCCGTAACTAGACCCTAGTTTAATCGATAGCTTGGGTTCTTAATTTGACTAAGTAAATCAAGCGAATCGAGTGAACTAAAATTTAAAAGAGCCGATTCACCCCCCCCCTCTCGGCCTAGGATCCTTACAAGTGGTATCAGAGCTCGGGTCTCTAGTGGCTTAACCGCATAGAGATGGCTGACGGGGGTAGTGTAGCCGCCAATAGGATTCCTCTGTTTAGTGGCACTAATTTTGGTTTTTGGAAGTTGCGCATGAAAGTATTTCTCCAGGCCATGGGGATGGATGTTTGGAGGGTTGTAGAGTCTCCTCACGGTGTCACACTCACCAACAATATACCTGCCACACCCGCTCAAAACAAACTCCTAGAGACCGATGCTAAGGCCATGAACGCTTTGTTTTGTGGTTTGAGCATGGAGGTTTTCGATAGGGTTAGCAATCTCACTAGTGCACACGACATATGGATCACACTCATTGAGATTCACGAGGGCACTTCTGCTGTTAAGGAGGGTAGACTAGTAGTTGTCAAGGAGCGTTATGATCAGTTCAGAATGCTTCCAAATGAGAATGTCAATGCTATGTTTACTCGGCTTAACCCCATCCTTAACGAGCTTAAGGGGCTCGGTCACACTGTTGCAAATGATGAAGTGTGCAGGAAGATGCTGCGGATCCTCCCCAAGAAGGATTATCGAGACATCATTACCTATCTCACCAACAGCGGTGATGTGGAGAAGCTGGCACCTACAGCTCTGCTCAGCAAGATCACCGCACATGAGATGATGCTCCTCAATGATCCCGAGGATTCCCCTGCTCCAGCGAAGAATCAAGTGATCGCCCTCAAGGCCAGTGGATCCAAGCAGAGTGGTCTCAAGTCAAGTCAAGCTGAGGATGGTGGAGAGATGTCATGGAGCGAGCTCGAGGAGGGCTTCCAACACTTCGGTCTGTTCATGAAGCAAGCTGGTCTCTCTCTCTCTCTCTCTTCTCTTCCTCTCCCAATCTGCCGCTTTCTCTCTCCGTCCCTTCCTCCCGCGGCTGGCCACGCCATCGCCGGCGCCACCCCTCTCTCCCTCTCTCTCCCCATCTCTCTCTCCCGCTCTCTTCCCATCTCTCTCTCCTTCTCTCTCCCCGACAGTGGCGTGGGGTGGCGTCGGCGACGGCGGCCGCTCCGACGTGGGGCGGCGTCGGCGTGGCCAACAGATGGGGATTGGGGAGAGGGAGAGAGAGGGGCAGTGCTGGCATGGGGCAGCACCGGCGACAGCGGCAGAGCCTGGCCAGCCGCGGGAGGGAGGGACGGAGCGAGAGAGGCACGAGGCAGAGGAGATTGGGGAGAGAGATTGGGAGAGAGTGGGAGAGAGAGATGGGGAGAGTGAGGGAGAGAGCGGCGGTGGCGGCGCCGGCGTGGCCAGCAGTGGGAGGGAGGGACAGAGAGAGAGAGGCAGATTGGGAGAGGAAGAGAAGAGAGAGAAATAATGGGGAGGGAGGAAGAAGATGAGAACAAGAGCTGACATGTGGGGCCCACATGTCAGACCGTATTTCAGACCGTATATTCATGCGTATTTCGTCCAAAATTCTTTCCCAGCCCAAATAATGGCATGTGTGCATATTTCTAATGTTTATAATAGCGTCTATGTCAAAAGCGACTTAGCGATGGCATTCCAGTTCAAAGGAGACTCTAGCGTGGCATGTATGCTTTTTACCCTTTGATTAAATAAAAAGGGGCCGACTGCAGTCGTCTGTCCCTGCGCATGCCTTCCGCAGACCCATCTGTCGGTGAGGGCACGACGAGGAGTAAACGACTGAGTTTGAGCAATACCGAAATAAAAAAATAATTCGAAATTATTGCCGGATAGTGGCGGCCACTAACTGATTTTGCACCAGAGCCCTGCGTGCGACACGTGCCACGGATAGGCCAGCGATGTAGGATGGGGTGGTAGGAGCACGAAGATAAAGAGAAAAAGTGTCAGGTGTAAATATTCTAATTTTCCGCCGATATAATTGGACGGATCGCTCCCGTCAAATATATTGGTGGCCGCACACTGAAAGTTGTATGTCGCATAGCGATTATGCGCTAAACAACACAGTGATCACTTATTTAATAATATTTTGCAATTATACATATAAAATTATTAATTAAGTCTGATTCGATTTTCCTTCATCCAAAAATTATTTCAAACACATCAATCTTTTTTCCTTTCCTTTCCTTTCCTTTTCTTTTCTTTTCCTTTCCTTTACTCCTTTTTGGCCCTCTTTGATAGCTGGTTTTGTTATGGTTCGATTGGGTTCTGGTTGCCAAGACCGTGACAACCGGTTTGTATGTGGCACTTTAGTGCTGCTAGTTGAATTTGTCAATTTTGCATTCATGCCGAGCTATTAAGCATAGTGTCGACGGTTGGGATATTGACCCAAGTCAATCAAGGTTCTTTAGAAGTGAGATAGGAGACACGCCGAACAACCACGAACAGCAAAGATGCTTTCTAAAATATGTTGACATTATTGGATTATCCATGTTCTAACATATGTGAACGCGATGCAGTAAAATTTTCGACACAGATTCTATGACTTTTCTGCATTTTATGCTACGTTATAGCCTCCTACTCCCTCCGTTTCAAATTGTACTTCATGTTGACTTCTGCATATTCTATTTGACCATTCGTCTTATTCAAAAAAATATATGTAAATATGATTTATTTTGTTGTTATTTGTTTTAGATTAAACATATTTTAATCATGACTTATATTTTTGCACGTTTTTATTAATTTTTAGAGTAAATTGCACCACAGGTCCCTGAACTTGTACCTCCGTTTAAAGATGCTTTCTAAAATATGTTGACATTATTGGATTATCCATGTTCTAACATATGTGAACGCGATGCAGTAAAATTTTCGACACAGATTGTATAACTTTTCTGCGTTTTATGCTACATTATAGCCTCCTACTCGCTCAGTTCCAAATTGTAATTCACTGTTGACTGTGAGTGTACCTGTAAGTGACACTTCAGTGGTACCAATTGAATTTGTCAATTATGCATTCATGCCATCTGAATGCAGAGCTATTAAGCATAGTTTATAACAATTATTTTCTATGTGAATATGTGATATTAAGCAATGGTTCTTATGGAGTTGTCCAATTGCTACCTAGATCATGAAAGATGCTTTGTAAAATATGTTGACATTATTGGATTATCCATGTTCTAACATATGCGAACGCAATGCAGTAAATTTTTCGACACAAATTATATAATTTTTCTGCATTTTCTGCTACATTATAGCCTCCTACTCCATGCGTTCCAAATTGTAGTTCATTATTGACTTTTGCATATTCAATTTGACCATTCCTCTTATTAAAAAATATATGTAAGTATTATTTATTTTGTTGTGATTTGTTTTATCATTAAACATACTTTAATAGTGACTTATATTGTTGCATGTTTGCATTAATTTTTTAAATAAGACGAATGTTCAAAAGGCATGTCCAAAAGTCAGCAACGAACTACAATTTGAAACGGAGGGCATACATGTTTATATTGCCGAGCCAAGCCCAACAGTATTCAAAATGAAATTTAATCGGTTTCTAACGTTTTTTCTTGTTTTCTCTTGGCTAGCTGGCCGCGGTTTTTAAACCCGACTCAGAGCATCCCCAGTAGGGGCATCAAATTCCCCTGCATCGCTACAGTAATCGTTACAGTAATCGCTACAGTGCAAACCCCTACTCACAGGGATCAAATTCCCTCCTGCTGCATTTGAAAAATTTTGAAATAGAGGCCTTTTTGAGGGGTGCTTCGGTTTTTCTTAGCTCAGCCCGGCCCGGCCCCGTAAACCTGCCGCTCCGAGGGTGCGCGATCCTCGCAAGTCATGTGCGAGAGTGGAAGAGAACTTTTGCGCAACCGCCGCCAGGCAGGCAGGCACCCACTCCGCCCGCATCGCATTCGCATCTTCCCCCTGCAACGTGCCGCCGCTCCCGCATCCGCTGCCTCCTCCTCCTTTATTTCCTTCCTTCCTTTTTATTTTTCGTTTCCTTTTTTTTTACATTGCAAAAAGAAGAAGGCATTAATTCTTCCGTTACAAAATAAGGCATTACATTGCTATTACTACCGCCTATTTATTCAAAAACCAGCAAAAGATATTTTGTTTATTCATTTCCTTCCTCTTCTTCCAGTTCTCGCAAAAGGCAACAAAAGATATCTTGCTTATTTCCTTCCTCTTCTTCCAGTTCTCACTTCTCACACAGCGAGGAATTTGCTGGAAAGGAAGCGGAGGCGGAGGCGCAGGCGCAGGCAAAGCATTCACTGGGAATCTCATCGCATCAGGAGCTTTGCTCTTTGCTTGCGGCGGCGGCGAATTCCTCCGCCACTTTCCTCTGCGCGCGGCGACACGACGACCAGGCGGCGCTACAAATGGCCGCCGCGGCGGGCGGCAGCGGGAGGGCCGCCGGCGCCGACGTCGAGGTCGAGGTCGAGGGAGGTGGAGGGGGAGGGGGAGGGCCCCCCACCACCAACGGCGACCACCCCGGCAGCCCCACCGCCGCTGCAGCGCCGCCCGATGGTGATCTCCCTCCCGTCTCCCTTTCTCCGCTTCCTACCTCGTTCGGCTTCGATTGCGCTCGCTTCACTCCCCCCCAAACTTGCACGCGCCCCCGTGATCTTGCCCTGCGGATGCCTGCCTTGCCACCTTGTTGCGGGCGCTAACTCGGCGCGTTGGGTCGTCTCCCCCGTAGGATGCTTTTCGTCTTTGCACAGTAAGGCTACCTAGGGTTCTAGTGGGAAGACTGAAGAGGGTTTGTGTTTCGCCTTCTTTCATTGTGTGAATTGCTAAGCTGGGTTACATTGTGTGAATTGAGTTTGCACCTAACAAAATTGGCCGTCGCGTCCCTACCTTCCCCTCACTCTGTTTCTTACCTGGGTTTTTAACTGAATTTTTTTTGTTAAAAAACAATGTTGATTATCCTAACGAAGCGCCTACTGCCAAACTGACATAAAATGCCAAAAAATAAAAATAAATTGACGTTACTGGATTCAGTTATGCAAAAATTAGCATTGCTATTGTTGTACTCAGTTTGTTCCATGTGTCAAGTGCAAGGTGGTCTTCAACTTGCATGCTCGGTAAATAATAGCTTATCGCCACAAAATTTAAACCACAGCCAATGCTTGCTAAAAGGATGATAGCAAGAAAGCAAAAACCTGCGATTTTTATGTTTATACAATTTAATTTCAATCCCATTTATGTTGGAATAATGTAAAATAAAAAAATACTATCATAAACTATTAATTTTGATGATTGTTTTTTTTTACAGATGACAGAAGCCTACCTAGATCAAGCACTATGCCACAAGTGATGAATGATGCTAAAATAACCACTGAAGCTACGGGACCATCAAATTTGGAAAGGTCAAAAACTGAGAGGCGTCGACAAAACAACCCAGCCGATGATCCTGCTAAGCAGCTATTGGATGATAAGATTTCCATAAAAAAGAAGGTGCATATGATTGGCCATTTTTTCTCTCTTCTACGGTTAACTGTAGCTTATGTCTTCCAGCGGACTTTATCTATTCATGTACAAACTATGGATTATTTAAATTTTAGAAAAAAGTATAGATTGCCCCCTTGAACTCTCTGAAAGGTATAGAATACCTCCCTGAATTCTATAACCGGATAAAATACAACCCCTAAGGCACTAACTATGCAAACCAGGTATATTGCACCCTAAAGCCTAGTCAAAGCCCTTTTGACTCCACCCCTTCACTAACCCTGGGATTTCCCCCCAAAAACGTGCTTCATGGTTGCACCTAGGGTCTTCCTGGCCATCCATCCAGCCGCCGCCAATGCACCGCCCGGCCGCCGGATCCCCCTTCCCTCCTCCAACTAGGGGCCCGCGCCGGCACAACGCCTCGTCTCCATCTGGTGCCCCGCCCTGCAGCCCCTGCGCCGACCTGCCTCGCATCCATCCAGCCCCTGTGCCAGCACCGCCCCGCCTCCATCCAGCCTCTGCACCTACGCCGCGCCTTCCACCATTTAGCCCCCATGCCAGTGCCGCGCCTTCCACCTCCAGGTGCCTTCCACCTCATGGTTATATGCAGAATTGTGGATGTTTGTGTTATTTTTTGGTTTTGGAATATCTGTTCAATCATGGAGAATTGTTCAAACTGTTCCTTCATGTGAACGTGCTGTCCAAACAGCTTTATCTTTGCCCAAACTGTTTTAAATGTGTCTAAAACAAGTTTTTCCTGGTACATGGGGGTATTCTATACCTTCTGAAAAGTTTAAGGGGGTAGTATGTCCGGTTTGCATAGTTAAGGGTTGTATTTTATCCTGTCTTAGTGTTCAGGGGGGTTATTCTATACCTTTCAAAGAGTCCAAGGGGGTAATCTATACTTTTCTCTAAATTTTAACTGTGATAACTTATGTATGAAGGCGATCATTAGTTTGTTTACAAATAGGGACTAATATTTTTATTTTGTATGAACAACTATTTCAAAGTTGAAACTGATGGAAGTGGTATATCAAGTTGAAACAAGACTGTTAAATTTGTCTGGGTATATTTTGGCTTATTGTTAAGCATTGCATGGTAGCTCGAGACATTTAGAATTATCAGATTGTCAGAAAACAGATATTCTGATTTGTGCCAGGCAGCTCGATGCTGTTATTTTGATTTGTGTCGGGCTGCTGGATGTTCTTTTTTGTGCTTCCTTATATATTTGTCTTTCCTACAGCTAAAAGTGCTAAATAGGATAGCAACAGTGAAGGATGGGACTGTGGTTGTTGATGTGCCAAGTACTATGGAAACATCTCCAGTTGATGTCGGAGCAGAGGATGGCTATGGCGATGTTGCTATTGAAGAGTCACTGGATGGAGCAGATATACCTTACAGGCCTCCTATACAAATTGTTATACTTATTGTAGGTACCAGGGGAGATGTTCAACCATTTGTTGCTATAGGAAAACGCTTACAGGTACCACAGCTAACATTGTTGTCAATCTAATACTGTTTATTTGGCTAACTCAGGTTCGGCTTCCGTTTCAGCTTAATGTCCACACATTTTTTTCCAGCGTGACTATTGACTAGGGTCAGTTGTCATACTTTATTGTAGGATTATGGACACCGTGTGAGGTTAGCAACTCATGCCAACTTTAAGGAATTTGTATTAACGGCTGGGTTGGAGTTTTACCCTCTTGGTGGAGACCCAAAGATACTTGCTGAATGTATGAAAATCCTTTCTTTTATATAATTAATTTTACAAGTTTATCATATGAATATTAATGTTGTATATTCTGTGCAGACATGGTGAAGAACAAAGGATTCCTTCCTTCAGGTCCATCAGAAATTCCTATTCAAAGAAAACAAATGAAAGAAATTATTTTTTCTTTGCTGCCTGCATGCAAGGATGCTGATCCTGATACTGGTATTCCTTTCAAAGTGGATGCAATTATCGCTAACCCACCAGCTTATGGTCAGTATATCTTGTTTACTTTGGATTAATTTCTTGTTTCTGCCATTTACTTTCCCTCCAACAGCTATAACTTAACCTAGGGCTTAGGGCCTACTTCTTATTTGTTCAATAGTACTGTCAAAATCATTATTCTGAATGTGAATGCTATAAGGTTTTCCTAATCCTAGTTTTGATCCTATGTATGATCTGGATTGAAATATTCTCTCAGGATAGTGTCTATGCAGGTTCCAAGAATATCTTTTTTTCTCTCTTATTTTGTTCCCTGGAAGGTAGATAGTGGGCATGGAGAGGTTAAATTTTGTTTTGCTTTTGAGGTGCTGGATAGGTATAATAAATCTACATCTTGAAAAAATCATCTTCAAAGCTGTGAATTTAATTTGATCTGTTTTAGAATCTAAAGGGTTAGATTTCTGCTCTTAAAGTAGTGGGTATTATATGGATCTTTTTACAAGGTACAGTATGGTTGTATATGGAACTTCTACTTTTTAAAAATAATGCGATGAACCCTGAAGAGTGTACTAATATACTTTCGGGTTAACTGATTGATAGAAAGTTTCAGAATGCAGTGGCTCTCTGCTGCAACTTATATATTTTCATTGTTTGGGTTTTCTTCCTATGCCTTATAACTTTGATGCCTCCCTTGTTCACATGATTAATTGATGTTGTGTTGCCAAGGTGCTAATTGTCATGAATAAGACTTGTATTGATGGTATGTATAGGGTACAGAGAAAGGTCATATAGTGCAAGCACTTTACCCCTACAAGGACATGAACTCTATTATATCTAACACCTGCCATCAAACACAAGGCGTATGCAATAGCGTTGTATTTGAAGGATAATAAACTTAAAAGAAAAGCGCTCCCCTCAAATGCAAAGCGTATACAATAGCATTGCATTTGAATGGGAATACACTAAGAGCAAAATAAAAAATAAATCTTGAAGTCTATGTACTGCAAATATTGGTCATTGTAGCGTGTAACACTTGTGATAATATGCCAGAAGAAAGACGACGATTTATCGAAAAATGTCAAATCAAGCTAAGGAGAAGCATGGCAGCGGAAATTGAAGCCTTGAAAGTCAGGTTGCGCAAAAGCAAATGCAATGAACAAGCACAAAGAGATGCACAAAATCTCAAAAGGAAAGAGCAGGCATCCAAGAAGAATGCTGATTGATTGATGTGGACTCAAACTTGGAGAAAACGAAGTGGACTTGGTGAAAGCAACAAAAAACATCAGTTACATCACCCTACAAGAAAAACCAAAACTGCATGCAGCAGAAAAGCATAGATAAAGAGATACCATACCATATCATGAATAGAACTTGTATTGTTATGTAGGCCAAAGGTCTATGTCTAGGGGTACAGAGAAAGGTCATACAAGGAAAGAACTTTAACCCTATTAAATGTTGAATTTTAACTCTTGTGCACTGAATTGTATCTTTTTCGTTTTTGCTGTTTTTATTTGTATTAGCTGCAGTTGGTTTGGTTTCAGTTAGTTAGAGTCAGTTAACTTCAGCTCGAGGTCTGCTCAGTTCAGTCCAGAGCAGGTTTGTAGCAGGTAGTGGGGTGTGTGGCACACGACGCCATGTTATGTGGGATGGCACATGACGCGAGTGGCTTAGTGGGTCGTTTGAGTCTTTTATATACCAAGCAATAGAGTCAAGAAAAGCTGTCAGTTACACCACCAAAATTGCCTCTGTTTTCTGTGTGTTTCTACCGTGTTCAAGTGCTTGATCTTAGCGCTTTGGCTGATGATCAGCACACCACAGTGAGACGAGAGGTGAGGATTTAGTGCGTACCTGAGTGATTTGAGAGCCAAAAACCCAACAATTGGTATCAGAGCCTTGTTAGTGGTCTGCTCCGGTGATGGCCTCTGCTCCGGTGACGGCGTCGGTTCCGGTGGAGGCGGCACAATCAAGCCGTCGTGGCGAGAGGTCGGTGACCATCTCCACGGCGGCAGAACCGCCACGACGGCGGTCAGCTGGTGGTGCAGCGAGTCATCAAGGAGGCGTCGAGTTCACTGGTTTACCCCATGCTCACGCGCACCAATTACACTGATTGGGTGTTGGTGATGCGGGTAAACCTCCAGGCTCAAGGGCTGTGGGACACGATCGACACTGGTGGCGGCGACGAGCGCGACAATCGACTGGCGCTGGCCGCAATCTTGCGGGCGGTGCCAGCGGAGATACATGGAAGATTCTTTTAAAGAAGAAAGAATAAAAACATTTGTCTTTAGGTATAATTTCTTTTCTGCTTCCTCCATGGATGGAGTTGAACCGTTAAAGTTTGAGGAATGTTATTATAATTGGACCGGATCGCATAACATACTCATTTTCAAAATTCTATTCTAAAATTGATTATGTAACATACTCATTTTTAAAATTTGCATCATCAGATCATCTATTCAATGTTCAGAAAGGGTGAGTTGAATGAGTGAACTGGATGAGCTGAAATTAGTTGTGGGTGGAAATGAATGTATAAGCTGGTTGAATGAACAAGCTTAAGCCACTTTGAACATGTTGTTAATTTGCATATGTCAAAATTCATTAAATTTTGGGTTAATAAGATATAAAAAAGGGACACGTGTCGCAAAACGTGTTTTTGTAATGGCATATATCCAATAAGCAAATGAACGATGGCAATTCTCGAATATCGGGTTTGAGCAGTGGTATATATCCTATTAACCCTTAAATTTTAAATGCTTTGAAATTTAGAATTTGATTCCAACATTTAAACAAATGCATTTTAAAAGTTAAAATTTATTTTTTATGAATAATTTATTTTCAGAAATCAAAATGTAATCTTCAAATTTGAATTTAAATTTATATTTAGACCTAAATTGTATTTTTGCTACGACGACCCTAGCTTTCCCCCTCTCTTCCACTAAGCCCAACATGGCACACTCCTCTCCCTCATCCTCTTTCTCTCTCCCTAGGGATAAAAATCATCATCATCATACCCCAATGTTAATTTATATTTAGACCTAAATTGTATTTTTGCTACAAGGACCCTAGCTTTCCCCCTCTCTTCCACTAAGCCCCACATGGCACTCTCCTCTCTCTCATCCTCTTTCTGTCTCCCTAGGGATAAAAATCATCATCATCATACCCCAATGTTTCTGAGGAAACTCAAACAAAAGCCGGGTAAGGGGGTGTTGGTGTACACGACCTTACCCCTAAGATTAAAAATCACATAGAGGTTTTTGTTTGTCCCTTGGTGATACTGAAGAACTCTCTGTATTTTCATGACAAAAAAGAAGTACAGATAGTTTGATATGCTATTTTGGTTTAGCCCAAAATAATCTAAAGCCAAAGAATATTTATATTTCTTAAGTGCTGATTGATCCTTGTTCCTATATTTGTGAATGTTTGGCAAGGTTATTTTCAATTTGTGATTTATCATTGTGCAACTCGATAAAAAATGAATACAAAAAATTGCAGCAAACCTTATTTTCCTTTCAATCAGGATTTTTTTTATAATATTTTTATCTTTTAACCTATTCATTGTCCAAGTATGCACATATTATTTGCTTTTGTTTTTTTTCATAAATTAACTTTTTTGTTCCTTCTGTATAATTACTTTTTAAAATATTTTTTCCTACTAGCAGATTTTTCTACTCTTGTACTCTCATCAGGGCCTCATTTACGTATAAGCATTAAGTGCTTTCACAACAATACATATTACTTTAAATAATTTAGATTAATTTAATATCTGAAATGGCTCAACTGTTCTATTCATGGCCATATCATGTCGTGCTCAATCAAGCACATGTGCACCCTTCTTTAATTGCACAAGTGTGCATAATTAGGGAATGTAGGGCCAAATGCCCTCAATGTGTATGACATGTTACAAATTTGAATTCATCTTTCTTGCTAACTGAAATGCAGTGTGTTTGGCTTTATATTTTGCAACCAGAAGTTATGTCCAAGTAACTAGCCTTAAGCACTTCTTGAAGATGTATGCTTGAATTGGATGCCAGATATCATTTCTCATAGTATAGTAGTTTTTTACCTCATCTGATATGATACCTGACTTTCTAATGTTTTGTACATTTTCAGCTTTCCTACCAAATTGTTGACTCTATGATTTGGCTTGGGATACGAGATATGATAAATGAATTTAGGAAGAAAAAGTTGAAGCTGCGTCCAGTAACATACCTAAGTGGTGCACAGGGTTCTGGGAATGACATCCCTCATGGATACATCTGGAGTCCTCACCTTGTCCCAAAGCCAAAAGGTTTGCTATTCTTATTAATTGGAGATGAAATTTTATACATTCTTTTCAGATCATGCTTAACCTTGCCATTCTTAAAATGAACTAGTTTCCCATGTTTGCAGATATTAATATGGTCAATTGATTCCTTTTTACCCCATTTTTTGGTGTCACACATTCTTGAAATTTAAATGAGAAATAAAAGTTGCATAGTAAAAAGAAGTATTGTTTATGTGCACAAACATAAAATAAAGCATAATTACAAGGTCCATTTGGCCAAAACATTCCCATACTATGCATGGCAATGTGGATCAGCAATAGCTACAAATGCACCCTACTTCAAATAGAGTCACAACAAACTAGCACAATATCAGTGTTTTGGGAAAGGGTCACACAACAGGGTTTAAGCGCTGGCTTTTCAATATATAATGGCAAGCTACAAGTTGCTGAGTGCCGAGTAGTTTGGCTAGTAGCATTCAGTTTTCTGTTACTTTAGTTAATTATGCTATTTAAAATATAACATTAGGAAAATGCTTGGTAAGATGTATTAGGCTTTCCACATTTGATTATATTGTTATGCCCTAAGATATAGACAGTACCATAGCACGATGGAACTGTTCATGTGCATGCACTGTTGGCCTGTAGCTTTGCATGATGGTATGGTTCATGTGAACAGTAGTGGTAAGATGCTATTTATCTGCGCCAACTGCTTATTGTCTATCGCCAATTGGTTGTAGAGATTTTTTTAGTTACCGTCTTAAGAGACAAGATAGAACTGTTAGTTTGTTGCTTGTTTTGGTTGTTAATTTAAAACTTAGATTTGGTTGTTGAGTGTCAATCTTTAGATAGGGTTTAGCTGGCTAATTTATCTAAGTAATAAAGAAATCTCCTTAATCTTCTCTCCGTTCTCCTTGCCTTCCGGTATAATCCTGCTTGGTTTGCACCACTACGCTGTACATTCAAGCCTTGCCACCGCTGTTTAGCCCATCACAATTATACAAGGTACTTTAGGTTTTGTTCTTTTGGGTTTAACGGCTTAACAACTTAATGACTTATCTACATTTTGAAAAGACATATGCTTTTGGCTTTTTGAGTCCGTTTTTTTGCTGTGTCAAAGGTGGGTCCTAGCACTTTAAAAAGCAAGTCAAACGAAATGGATCCGGATCTCGAGACTACCTCGAGAGGCTCTTGAAATTCAGTCCAGCCCAAAAGAATAGATTCTATACTATTTAGAGTTATTATGAAGTTACAGAGAGTTCTCTAATATCTGTTACGTGCAAGCACGCAACTAGGTGGGGATACGGCCCTTGATGTGGGCGAGACGAGTTGTTGCCGATGCTAGCTCCTAGACTGAGCTACCGCCTATGAGATTAGATCTCAAATTATCAATAGAAAGATACATGATACATCCCTTTTATCTTTGGACTCTACAGGGAACTGGGCCCTAGCAGGCTGTTCGATAGGGCCGTCAGGGAGTGGGCCATGGCAATGGGCCGTAATTCAATCCCCGACACGACCCTTGATATGGGCGAGACGAGTTGTTGTCGAAGCTAGCTTCTAGACTGTTATCGGAGCCACCGCCTATGAGATTAGATCTCAAATTATCAATAGAAAGATACATGACACATCCCTTTTATCTTTGGACTCTAAGAAAGAAATCTTAACTAGTCTTATCTTCTAAACAAACTAATGTTATCTAATTCAGAACTTGATCTAATCTTAACTTACCCCCTAACTAATCTCGTGCTACAGCACTCACGTTACTATTCATGGGCCTTTTATTACACATGCCCATAACATTACTCCCCCTCAAATCAACTTTGTCCTCGAGGTTGAAGCTTGAGATACCTCGCGAACTCCCAAGAATACGACGATGCTCCTAAAGATGAAGTGCGTCGCCATGAGTATTGAGTACGACTAGCCGTGATGGCCTAGTAGGCCTGCAACCTCGATCTTTGCGGAGCCACCATGAAAGTAGTACGTTCCCGAGCATCGGTCTTTATAAGACATGGTGGGAGGATCGCCTAGCTCTGATACCAATTATTATGTGCAAGCACGCAACAAGGTGGGGGATATGACCTTTGACGTGGGCGAGACGAGCTGTTGTCGAAGCTATCGCCTAGATTGTTATGGGAGCCACTGCCTATGAGATTAAATCTCAAATTACTTCATTGTTTGGATCAATAAATAAAAAAGATACATGACACATCCGTTTTACAGGGATAAAAGAATTGGACTGTAACAAAGAAACCTTAACTAATCTTATCTTCTAAACAAATTGATCCTATCTAATTTGAAACTTGATCTAAACTAACCCGTAACTAATCTCGTGCTACAGTACCTGTGAATGGTTCATGACATTACAATACTCGCGGTACTATTCATGGGCCTTTTATTGCGCTTGCCCATAACAATATCACCAAGGGTGAAGGAAACCACCACTTATGATTTTTACTCTTAAGGGTAAGGTTGTGTACACCGATCCCCTCTTACCCCGTTTTGCGGGAGTTTCCTTGGAAACATTGGGGTATGATGATGATGATGGTATTTAGAGTTGTGATGTACAAATGGGAGTAGCTTGTTGAGAACAATTTCAGTTTGTGCTATCCTCAACTGAAGTAATTTTTCTCATGAATAGTTAACTCACATTGGGCTGCTATCTACTGTAATGCAGACTGGGGCCCCAAGATTGATGTTGTTGGGTTTTGCTTCCTTGATCTCGCTTCCAATTATGTACCTCCTGAACCGCTTGTAAAATGGCTAGAAGCTGGTGACAAGCCCATATATGTTGGTTTTGGTAGTCTCGTAAGAACAGTTTGACCTTGCTTTGCATTTACTGAATAATAATTATTATGTTTATTGTCTCGATTCTGATCTAGTGCATGCTATTGCTGTTATATTTTGATGAAATATTTTGATGAACTGCACTTGACACTTGTGTCTATAGTATGAACCGCCTAAGAGTACATAGATATTTGCATGTGTTACCTTTTTGGGAAGTGTCATGAAGCCTCTGACTGTGCACTCTGTGGATTATTGGATCTCTGGGCTGTTTTATGACAGAAAACTGGCTCTATGTATTCTTTTCTCACTAATTACAGCAGCAAAAAATAATAAGCTAGTTTGTCACTTTAAGTTTTGTTTTGCATCTCACAGCAGAAGCTATTCAGCTATTATTGCAAGCACAAATGGTTAGTTCTTACTCTATAAAAATAGGGTATGTGAAGGCCATAAAATCATTTCATTGAGGGAAATTCTCAAAACTTTTATCGCATCAAAAACATAAACACATGAATAAAAGTTAGTGGAGTTTGACAAGACAAAATTCTGAAAAAGAATACGATTTAAAAAGCTGGCACTTCATTATATTATGAATTTTGTAACCATTTTGAAAAATGCAGTTTCGATCTGTATAATTGTGTTGGTTCGTTGTTAATTATTTTGTACTTAATATGGCATGAACATATTAACATATGTACTATTTTCTTGTTCACTCTTTTCAACATTGTGTTGCAATGGTTTGCAATGAATATAAGGTTGCAGGGGAATTGCTTTCTTTTTTTTTCGCATGTGATTATGAGCTGGACTGCCTGCTCTGCACATGCATGTACAAATGCGAGACATGTAGCTCGATCCATGCTTGAAGGATTAAAATTATGAATCTACGTTTTTATTCTATTCTAATGTTGCTGTAGAAGTGTAGATTACTATGGAACCAAAGATCATGATAGGCCCTGTTAACTACTTTTGAATATTGACTACTTTTCTTTTTCCAATTTATTATAGCCAGTTCAAGATCCAGCTAAGATGACTGAAATCATTGTGAAAGCACTTGAAATGACTGGACAAAGAGGCATCATTAACAAAGGTTGGGGTGGCCTTGGAACCTGTAAGTTTCTCTCACAAATTATGGCATAATTTTTTGTGCATAACTGCATATACTTTGATTTCATCCTGACAACTCCAGAACTTTTGGCAGTGGCCGAACCAAAAGACTTCGTATATCTACTTGACAACTGCCCTCATGACTGGCTTTTCCTGCAGTGCAAGGCAGTGGTACGTCATTGCTTGTCACTCTTGGTAATGGTGCATGAGTATGATATCTTCTATATTATATTATATTTTGCTTCTAATGATTACTGGTCAACAGGCAATACTGATGTGCTGTCTATTAATAACTATCACTTGTCTGTTCTATTTATAGAACATCTGACTCCTTTGTTTTAACTTCTATAGGTGCATCATGGTGGCGCTGGAACGACAGCTGCTGGCCTCAAAGCAGCAGTACTCTCTCTCTCTCTCTCTCTCTCTCTAGACACACACACACACAGACACACACAGACACACAGACACACACACACACACTCTAACAAAAAGGCATCCAATCTTTCTCTAGATAAAAAAGCTGATTTTACTATTAGATTGCGTTAACTATGTTACAATCTCTTCATCCCAGTCCTACCTAACTTTCGCAGTATTCCAGATGTAAACACAGTATTACAATGGGTAACTTTTATTCTGATTATTTCTACTTTGTTTCTATTTTGGATTCTCAGAATCGGTTCAAATGATTTGGTTACAGCCTATTCATGTCAAGCTTGCCAGCTAGGTTCTCTAGATTCCTTAGTGACAGTATTACAGCATATTTATGGCACGCTTGCCAGCTAGACTCCTTAGTGACAGTATTTTATCAAGTGGCTGACCTATTAATGCCAATAACTGTGTGAAACTGGCATTGTCCATCTACGTTTGCTATTTTTGGTCTACTTCTCAAAATTAATCTGGGATTTATTTCTTCTAACTTCCTCCTTTTGTGATATGTAGTGCCCTACAACTATTGTACCTTTTTTTGGCGATCAGCCATTCTGGGGAGACCGAGTGCATGCCAGAGGAGTAGGGCCTTCACCTATACCGGTCGATCAGTTCACTTTGCAGAAGTTGGTTGATTCTATAAACTTTATGATGGAGCCAAAGGTAATTTCTATTTTTTTTTGCATATGAGCAATACATGCAAGAAAGTAGTCTGTTCTCGATATTTGCTATGATTTATGTTTGATATATAATATCTGTTCTCTATAAAATTTATGATGGAGCCAGAGGTAATTTCTACTAACCAATGCCATCCATACATCGTAACTATTCATCTTATCCATTAAAATTGCGCACCATGCTATCGGTTGTAGTAGGCGTACCATACATTGAGAAAGCACTCGTGCGGTTGCTCGTGTGCCATGCGCACAATAAAGCCAAAGACATATGGCTCGCTCTCACGTAGCCTTGATGAAGGAAGGAATTTGGATTTTTCTTGTAGCAAAGCATATGCTCTTGGCTAGTATGCAGAAATAGGTAGCAAAAATGTGGAACGAGTCAAATAATTGTGCATAGGAAGGTTATGTTGTTGATATGCTTATGAATATTTTATAAACATTTTGCCTATGACCACTTGACTCATTACTTTCATCCACACACGTCTTGTGTACACAAAGACAATATGTATTCCCTCCTTCACAATATGGTGTTATATCTTCCATTCAAACATGCGTGATGTTTCTTTCATTCAAACGTGTGTAGCATTCCATAAATTTAAGTAAAATAGCGAATCTAAATAATTAGTTCCTACTTGCTACCGTACCTCTTTGTTTGGGGTCTATGTGCTCCTTCATTGAATAATAAGCTAACCTCATAATCAAGTCATCAACTGCTCATGAAAGCATAGACAACTGTGGCGTGGTATCCCATTGCACAGTTGATTTATCGGCTAATGTGTAGTTTATGTCCATTCTTGTGGTATTTGACACTTAACACAGGTTAATTATACTCCCTCCGTTCCATAATATAGGGCATATAGATTTTTTTCATGCAATTCTAAAATACAAGGAATCTATTCCTTTGCGTTGGTTTTCTTTCCAGAATTACCCCTGTGTCTACTGTGCTGCATGCTCTATTAATGCGGGTGTGCACGATGTTACGATGCTAATCACGTTTTTGCGTGTAGTTAGGAAATTAATCTCGTTTTCCTGTTTCTTTGCCACAAAGCGAATTGCATTGATTGCTACTTTCCTTTCGCGGCTGTGGCGTGGTGGACGAACGAGCTACCCCATTGATCAGGCGGATGGTTAATTAGGGGTAATTGTGGAATTGCGCTCGGAAGCCTGCCTTGGTATTCGTGAAAAGTTTTATACGCCTTGTATTATGGAATGGAGGGAGTATACTGTTACCACTTAACTGCTGGACAAGCATTTCTTCAATCAAACCATGTTTACTTTGTGGAGAAGTTTGTAATGGAGTTCAGAACAAGATGGACGGCATTTTTATGAGTTGTTTGAAAATATGTATTTGCAAGCTGGGATTGGGTTGTACCGGTACCGTAGCTAGTAATGCTTGGATCCCATTGTATTGATATCCAGTGTCTAGCTAGTTCTGTTCACATAGGGTATGTTGGTTGGTAAATTAGACTATTAGTGTATAAAATAACTTTCGAATTGTTTCAGGTAAAAGAAAAGGCCGTGGAGCTTGCCAAGGCCATGGAATCAGAAGACGGTGTGACAGGTGCAGTTAGGGCATTCCTCAGACATCTACCTTCGATAACAGAGGAAACACCACCACCGCCCTCGTCAGGCATTCTGGAATTCCTAGGCCCAGTAAGTAGATGTTTGGGGTGCTCGTAGGTGCTGATCGCATAACAGTATACGATTCCTCCCAAAGAAGAGTGTACAAAGGCTGTTGGACGATTCGGATGCTATTTTGTAAGAACGTGGACACCCAATGCGAAAAGTGAGGGAAAAAAATGACCGCCGACAGTGTGCTTTATTGTTTGCCCCCTTTCTTTCTTTTTTATTAATTTTAATTTTATTGTGTAAAGAGTAATTGTCCAGCAATTTGATACTTCATTTTGATGTGCAACCTTGCTCTGCGGCAAGCAATGGTGTCACTTGTATGACCAGCCCTTTTTGTGTATATGCATAACTGAAACTTGTGCACCAGATGCTATGGCTATAGTTTTTTGTTTGAAGAAAGCTTTTTTTAGTAGACCTCCTTTCATGATATTGTAGAAACACTACTCCGGTCTAAATTTATGTAGTTTGCTTTGGTTGTGAATAATATTCTGTGTTCCCTAGGTCATACCATGCTTCTTTTCGTGAAGAGTATTGGGTACTTATATTCTAGTTTAGAGATGGGTATGGCAAGCCGTTTTTTTCAACAATGATAGCTAGGTGCCTGCTTATTGCAATGGAATTAATAGAAATCATAACAGGTAAGAATACAATAGAATTCGTATCTTTTAACTTTGTGATACCAATTTGTAATTTTCAATCATTCAAGAACTGAACATGTGATAGGATAATAGGAAGCAGGAATTATTGTTCATGTACTAGCTAGGTTTTAATAGTGAGATTGTTCATAAATTGCTTCTTATTTGCATTGCAGTTTCAGTTAAGTTTCCATTATCCCTGCTTGTAGCGTCTGTGAAGGGGAATACAAATCATGTTCATCAATCTATTTTGTTAAAGCTTTCCATAAAATTCTCAGCATCATCTATGGAATCTCTTATGTGCGAAGTGTATGGATACAAATGATGTCTACCGAAACAAAATACAACTGTACATGGAATCCAGATGCACCCTCTTTCATGCTGAAAGTGGAGAGTGAACTTTAGCCTGAATGCTTGAATGGTGACGGCAAACTACAAGATTGCTGCAAGATAATGGACTGAACAGTCTATTAATGGAGGAGTGCCATGGTACATGAGATTGTTCACAGACTCTGGTTGTATCAAATTATGCTTGGGTTTTTAGAACTTATACATTTTGATTTTTTGAAATGAAAGGTCCTGTTTGTAGAATGATGGTTAGTGAATGAGATCGTTCACAGGTTGGCAGACTAGTAAAAATTATAACATTTCAGAGCATGAGCTAATAAACCGCTAAAGAATTTTTCCTGTTGCAAGATTGAGAATCGAAGGATAACAGCAAATCAACAATACACACACAATTTTAGCAAATGTTCAGCCGTTCTGTTATCGCCATACACGTCATGTCATCCTTTCATTTCAGAAAACCAAAATGTACAAAGGCAAAAGTCACATTTCGACATCAATGCCTAATTACAATAGAACCGTAAAAATCACTAGCCAAATACTACCTTCGTTTTTTTTTGTTTGACGCTTTTGACTTTTGAGCATGCCATTGATCATTCGTTTCATTCAAAAAATGAGTGCAAACATGCAAAAAAAAAGGTCATGTTTAAAGTATCTTTATTGATAAAACAAATCACAACAAAATAAATGCTATTTGCTTTTTTTTAATAAGACGAATGGTCAAAGATATATTCAAAAATCAAAAGCGTCAAACAAAAAAGAACGGAGGGAGTAGCCAAGTAGATTCAAATACTTCCTGCCAAGGATAATATCTTCATATCCTGTAAGGATAACAAAAAAAATAAAGAATTGGAAGAATGACCAGACACAAGCATTGTACTGCTTGAGCAGAGCGCTTGAGGCTTCAGGTATGTGCGGCTCGAATGGCAGATCTAATGGCGACGGCAAGTGAGAGACGACAGGGCACGAGACAAGCAGCTCAGCAGCTGTGAGCTCCAAGTCGGAACATAGTGCTGGGGTGGGGTGAGCTGGGCAGCGCGATTAGGGCATGGAAAGGGACCAACACGAAGAAAAGATGTAGGAAGGTAGGGAGAATAACAGATGAAAAGAGAGGTGGTTCTGTTAAATAATTACCAGTATCTTACCCTATATTACCGTCATGTCAAATCTGTTGATGTTTCACGTCATGATGATATGATATTAGCATAAAGCTTCTTGTTGAACGGCTCTTTTGGATAGACGATGAGATCGCCGGTGATTAGTCCGGGCTTCTCTCGATCTTTCTATGCTTCTCATCGGCAATGTCCGCCGATGATGTATTGGTGTCCTATGTCTGTCCTCTGAAAAATTTCTGACCTGCTAGTCGCCCACATGGTTCCCGCGCGATTGTCGTGTCCATCTTAAATATATCTCGAAATTAGAAGATAAATCAGATAAGATAAATCGTAGGAATCTGGATCTTAATTTGTATATCCTCAACTTATGAGCTTATTACAATTTGCAATTTTATATGCCTTTTCATATCCTTACGTGTGTTCTTGATTCACGGCGGATAAACCTTTGTGTTTAGGTCAACAATATTAGCACATGGTTTGTTTTTTGATCCGAATTATGGGTTTCATTATTGATTAGCTCTAGGCCTACTCGGAATTTACTTCTAGTTATATAAGAACTTCTTGATATACCAGTATAAATACCCTTGAGCCATTGGGTTGGATGAGAAGTTAACAAGTTTATTCTCCACCCGTTTATTATAACCTCATGCTGTCATAACATGCAGTAATTTTCGTCTTTATGCATCCATGTTTTTTCCCGCGAGGGTTTTTCATGTTAAAAAATCTTGTCTCGTCTTTAATTTTTGCTTTGTTATTTGTTAACAAGTGGTATTAGAGTCAGAAACGAGATTAGATTGAAAAAAATTCGGCCTTCACATCGACACCAAGCTGCCGCCGCTCGTGCGCTTCTTTCTCCACGCCGACGCTGTCCAGTCCAGCCGCCGCCCTGTTGGATTCCGTCCTGCTCCAAGCCCGTAGGCCGGCTACCTCCCGCCGGCGTTTGTCGCCCGTCGGCGCCCCGGCATCCACCGCATCTAGCCGTCACCGTGGTTGCATTTGTTCGTTCTGGCCGCCGCCCGAGTTGCGCTGCCATCCCGCCTGGATCACGCGTCCGGGAAGCCGCCGCTGGTGCTCTGCTTGTACTCCGCGGCGACGTGCGAGTTCAACCGCGAGATTAATCCCAAGTTTCCTCGTTACCCGTGCAAAGCAAAAAGGAGAAATTCAAAATTCTTTTCTGACCTAATTTTGCTCGGTGCACACGGTTAATTGTAACAGGATATTTGATGCTTACTTCGTGCTTTGTAGATGAGTATCGGTTTAATTCCGCATGATGTCTCTAAAATATGATGTACACTTGTTGGATCTTCATACGAGATTTTCTCTCTGGCAAGTCAAGATAAAGACAGTTTTGGCGCATACTGATCTAGATGATACACTCGATAGATTTGGGAAGATAAATTCAAAAGACTGCACGAATGATGAGAAGAGGAAAGATCGTAAGGCTATGTCGCAAACTCATCTTCATTTATCCAATAATATTTTACATGATGTATTGCAGAATAAATCTTCTGTTGCCCTATGACTAAAGCTGAAATCGATTTGTATGTATAAGGATATAACCAGTAAGATGCATATGAAGATGAAACTTTTCACACACAAGTTTCAAGAAAGTGATTCGGTTTTAAACCATATGTCGGGTTTTAAGGAGATCGTTGCTGATTTACAATATATAAAGGTAAAATATGTTAACAAAACTTTAGATCTACTTCTTTTATGCTCTTTGACAAGTTTGTTTGCAAATTTCAGAGGTATCATATTATATAGTCATGATACTCTAATCGTTAATGAGGTTTATGAATCCTTGCAAGCCAAGAAAAAGATGAAACAAGTGGTGTCTAACGATAATTTTTCTCCACGTAGAGAAGTTTTGTTTGTTCATGGGAGAATAAAGAAGAAAGATTCAAACAATGACAATAGAGGTTAAAGCTCAAATGGGAACAGAGGTCAAAGTTCAAATGGCAATAGACGTCATTCAAAGTTTAGAGGCCGTGACAAGTTTTGCCGGTATTGCTAGAAAAAATAATCTTGTCATCTCTGGGTACTATAAGTTGCAAAACAAAGAAAAATGGAATGGTACATATAAACCGAAAGGTAAATCTGATAAAGCTAAATCCTCTATTGCTGCTGCGGATAATAGTTCTAATCCTGAGATGCTGATTGCCTTTGCCGGATGTGCTGGAATTAATAATGAACGGGTTCTTAATTCTGTTTTCTCTTTTCATGTGTGTGTGAATAGAAATTGGTTTACAACCTATGAATCTATCGAAAACGTGATTCTGTCTTGATGAATGATAACTCAGCTTGTAAGGTTGTATGCATTGGTTCAGTGCAGATCAAGATGCATAATGGTATGGTCGCGACCCTGACCGATGTGAGGCATATTCCAAGCATGAAGAGAAATCTTATCTCTTAGCACTTTTGATCTTAAAGGGTACAAATGCTCCACTGAAGGTGGAGTTATGAAGGTAACAAAATTCTCTCTTGTCATAATGAAAGGTGTGATGAAATCTGCCAACTTATATATACTCTAAAACACTATCACTATGGGTAATGTTACTGCAATTTCTAGTTTATCACATGATTACAATACTACTAACTTCTGTCATATGCAACTCGAGCATGTTAGTGGGCATGGTTTGGCATAGTTGAAAGGATTTTTTTGATGGCTACAAAAATACTAAGCTGAAATTTTGTAAGTATTGTATCTTTAGCAAGTACAAAAGGGTGAAGTTTAATACTTCAGTTCATACCACAAAAGGTATTCTTAATTATGTTTATGTGCATGCTGATTTATGGTGACCATCTCTCAAGTATTCTTTTGGTGGTGCTCGTTATATGCTCTAGAAGAGTTTGGGCTTATTTACCGAAGTATAAATCTTAGACGTTTTTAGCTTTAAAAAAAATCTTAGACGTTTTCAGCTTTTAAGGAGCGGAAAGTTATAGTTGAAACACAAACCAAAAGAAAGGTAAAACGGCTTTGCACTTATAGTGGGAAGGAGTTTCGTTCTTATACATTCAAATCTTATTGCAAAAGATATGGTATTGTGAGGCCATACATTGTTCCATACACAATTCAACAAAACGGTGTAGCTGAGAGCATGAATAGAACTATCATCTCGAAGGCTCGTTTTATGTTGTCCAATGCAGATTTGGATAAACGTTTTTGGGTTGAATCTGCTTCCACCACTTGCTTTCTTAATAATCAGTCACCTTGTATTGATATTGAGAAGAAAACTCTAATTGAGGTATGGTCTGTTTCCCCTGCAGATTATTCAAATTTAAGAGTTTTCGGTTGCATTGCTTATGCTCATGTTGATGATGGAAACTTAGAGCTTAGAGCTATTAAGTGCATCTTTATTGGTTATTATTTTGATGTAAGAGGATATAAATTGTTGAATCCTAACACATAGAAGGTAGTGATCAATAGAAAAATTGTCTTTAACGTGCCTGTTGAGGTATCAGAGAATACATATGTGCAGGTGGAGCATATAGTTAACCCAATGGATACCTCTGAGAATGACAATACCGTTATTTAAGATGCACCCTTTGCTGAAAATTCTTTGATTAATGATGATTCTTCAGTTGTTGAGCATTTTTCTTCAGTTGTGCAGCATCCACAATGCTCTATTGCTGTTGATAGGCTTAAAAGGAATATTGTTCAACCTAACAGATTAATTGAAGAATGCAATATTGTTGCTTTTGCCTATAGCGTTGCAGAGAGATTGAAGGTAATACTAAACATTCTAATTATGTTGAAGCTATTACTTCTACTGATTGCAACAATTGGATGCCTGCTATACAAAGTGAGATGGAATCTCTTGAAAAACTGATATTTGGAATTTAGTACATTTGCGTAAGGAGAAAAAACCTGTTCCTTGCAAGTGGATTTATAAAAGAAAAAAATGTGTTTTTTCCACTTAACCAGTCAAGTTTAAAGGTTGGTTGCCAAAGGTTATAGCCAGATTCCAGATATTGACGATAACAATGTCTTTTACCCTGTTGTGAAGCACAGTTCTATTTGCACTTTAGTCAGTATTGTTGCCACATATGATTATGAACTGTAGCAGTTAGATGTTACAACTGCATTTTTACATGGGGTGTTAGCTGAGGATATTTATATGGATCAACAAGAAGGTTTCATTATTACTGAAAAATAAAACCTTGTTTGCAAATTGAAAACATCGCTTTATGTTTTGAAGCAATCTGCTAGGCAGTGGTATAAGAGATTTGACTTTTTTGATGCTCTCATGATTTTAAGCGGTCTGATTTTGATAGTTGTGTTTATATTACATTTATTAACGGATCAACTATATATTTGTTTCTCTATTTTGATGACATGTTAATTGTTGCAAAAGATAAGTTTAAGATAGCAAAATTGAAGTCATAATTGAGTAAAGAATTTGAGATGAAGGATTTGAGTGCGCCTAAGAAAATTCTCGGTATGGAAATTATTTGATTAAAAATAAAAAAATTTATACCTAAGCTAGCAAGGTTATATTGAAAAGATTTTTCGTCGATTTAATATGCATGATGCAAAGCATATGAGTACTCTTTTAACTGCACATCTCAGACTATCTTCTACTCTATGTCCTGAGTTTGATAATGATATTGAGTACATGTCTAGGATTCCCTATTCTAGTGTAGTTGGTTCACTTATATATGCCATGGTCTATTCTTGTACTGATTTATCTCATGCACTGATTGTTGTCAGTAGATACATAGTAAACCCTGATAAGGAGCATTGGAAAGTCGTTAAGTGGATTTTCAGGTACTTGCGTGGTACAACCAATGCTGTATTTGCAGTTTGGTAAATCTAGAGATGGACTTATTGGTTATGTTAACTATGATTATATTGGTGATTGCACAAGACAAGATCTCTCACTGGTTATGTATTCACAATTGGTTGTGCTGTTAGTTGGAAAACAAGTCGTTGCTTTGTCTACCACCAAAGTTGAGTATATGGTAATTTGTGAAGTTCGTAAAGAAGTTATCTAGCAAAGAGGTGTGTACATTGAACTTTGTGGGGTTTCTTCTTACATCACTTTGTTTTGTGATAGACAATGCTATTTGTCTGACTAAAGATAAGATGTTCCACGAGAGAACAAAACACATTGATGTTGGATATCATTATATCCATGATGTTACCGCACAAGGTAATGTTAAGCTATGCAAGATCAGCACTCATGATAACCTTGCTGATTGTTAACCAAGTCAATTCCTGCTACTAAGTTTGAGCATTACTCAAATTTAGGAAGTGGAGTATTTTTGTAGTTTTTATGCAAAACCATGGTATTCTCAAATACCATGGTATTTGAGATCATGAGGTGTTTGGAACCAACTCCAAAAATTCTGTTTTGAAAACCATGGTATTGACAATACCATGGTATTTTTGAAGTATTGTGGACTCCACTCCAATTTAAAGTTTTCTCACTTGTGCTAGCAAACCATGGTATTGAAAAACCATAGTATTTCATGGTCATAGCAAAACACAAACCATGGTATTACAAAACCATGGTTTTAAAAAACTTCGTTGCCAAACAGGCCCTTAGTTGGTGTTATAGTTTAAGTCGTAGTGACTTTTGTCGCACAAGGTTTTCTGGAGGTACTTCTTCTACTATGGCTAATGCGGAATTCGTCTCAAGGTGGAGATTGTTATTTGTTGATCCGATTATGGGTTTCCTTATTGATGAGCTCTAGTCTACTCGGACTCTACTTCTAGTCCTACAAGGAGTTTTTTTGTTATACCAGTATAAATACCCCCTGTAGCCATAGGGTTAGATGAGAAGTCCACAAGTTTATTTTAACCTCGTGTTCAGGGGCGGAGCCAGGGCACGGTGACCCTGGGCTCACGCCCGGGCTCCCTGCCCTGTGAGCCATATACCTCCATGACATCTGCACAGCAAACGATAGCCGACAGCCTGGGCGCCACGGCCCAAAATCCAGGTGGGCTCGGCAGTTTTCTTTTCTAGTTCCTACCGCGCCGCTCTCAAGCCCTCCGCGCCCACGGTTCTCCTGCCCCTGCCCGGGTCCTCGCCTCTTCGCGTGCTACGGGCTACGGCCTAGGCGGCACAGCGGCGCCGCCGCCAGTTCTTCAGACTTCAAGGGAACCCGCTGCTAGCTGCCACCCTCGTGCAGTGCAGTCCTGTTGGTTCCCACGAAGGCATGAAGCTGCCGTTGGGTACTCAGGTTTCCATCTACTCTTGCCACCACTGCTCAATTTATTTGATTACTAATTTATTTGTTCTGATGTGCGTTTGAATTTTCAGAAATGAGGAGGTTTTTTGATCGATAAAAGTTGTTGTCCACCTCTAACTCAAGATCCATCTCCACCTTAACATAATGACCGTGGCTTTAACCTAGATAAAATTATAAGCGATCCCATGCTTAGAAAACAAATATATGAGTTTGCTACCAAAATTCGCGACCAAGTTAGAAGGGCGTACATACATAAAGGACCAATCCAACTTATTGTGAAGTTTCCTTTTAAACAATTTGGAAATGATAAAAGAGCCTTCTCAATATAGTATATAATATAGTGTGTCAGGCATTGTTTTGTCTTTTTCTATGCTGATTTGGGTTCTCAATCTCATAGGCTTCTCCTTAAGAGCTGTCCTGACTTCATTGGGTTCGGTGTTTAGTGTGTCAGGGGGCTTAGTGGGTGTCAGGGAGTTTTGGGTTGACGGCCTTGATAAGGACGTTTTACCTCTCTCTTCGTTCGCCCGTTCTTTTATTTTCTTTTCTTCTTTGGGCTGTGTGCATCTTTGCTATGCAGAGGCCAGGAGTGTTCTCAGTTTGATTGTATCTTCTCGATGTAATTGTCTGAGTTCAATAAAGACTTTCTTTTTCAAAAAATAATATAGTGAATCAAAGGATACAACATTTCTTTTCTACTATTTTCTCTTTAAGGAACCAGTAAGGACGGAACATTTTGGGTATGATGTGTTTAACTAAACGGGATTTAAAGATTGGAAACATGATGATGTTGTCATCTTGAGACGATTCCAAGGCATAAAGACTAGGCGAATGAATTTGCCTCGTTGTACACATAACTAGCTTATTAGTGGTTGGTGATGCATTTTACTACTCTTATTTAAAGTTATATAATTTTATATGACATAGTGCGCTAATCAATATAATTTATCATGCAGGGTTACTAAAGCGAGTTTGTTTGGTCCTTTTTATGCCGGTTGCCTCCATTGAGGTATTTCTCATGCTTTTTTTTTATGTCTTTCGATGTTTATTACTAGCATTGATATTGAACAATGATTTGAATGGAATAGACTATTGTATGCATTAAAATAACCATTGTTATTTATGCATGGATTATTAGTTGTCAGAAGATCGGATTGCCATATGGCATCACTTTATCTCAGGACATGCATACGTATCACTTACGTCCCGTAAATTTCATAAACAATAAACTGATTACATACATACATTGATACTTCAACAGATTACAGAACATAATTTCCCCTTCTCATGTAATGACCAATGATAGATACGAATGTCACAATTGCTAGCCTACTTCAAAGAAACTATAACAACAATAAGTGGCAGGTGCATAATCTCATCAAACCTCGGACTAAAATCTACCATACTGAAACTTATGATAAATGTTAGAAATTATCTATACCAAGTAATAATTTTTAAAATATAACACAAATACATAATTGATATGGGAGGTACCAAGATTAGTAGATAACAAATATGAAATCCATCATAACATATATTTATTCATCAATAATAGGACTGGGACATGAACCTAAACCTTAAAAGTACCATATAAAATAAAGCAAGACACATATACACAAATATATGTGGATATTAAATTTTGAAAATTCTAACCTACCACTGGCACGAGATAAGTTAAATTTGCATCTCATCACTTAAAAATGTTGTAAAATCCTTTCTTAATCAAAACTTTCAAATATATCTCTCGATGTAATAAATCATTCTACGTTTCTTCCATTCATTGTTCATCTTGTTTGGTAGTTTAGTTTTAATAATCTTCATGGCTGATGAGACTCTCTCTATTATGTTTGTGCTTTCACTACAGGAAAACGAAGCATTTTCATCTGCCAAAAGTGATTTCGTCGGCTTGGAAAAACCGATGAAAATAAGGCACTCATTTCGTCGGTTCCTAAAACCGATGAAAATAAAGCAGTAATTTCGTCGGTAGCAAGGCCGACAAAATACAGCCCTCCACCACTCGCTCGGGGGAATTCAAATTTTTCGAACGTATTTTTGTCGGCCAAAACAGATGAAAACTTGGCATGTGGCATTGTTTCGTCGGCTCCGACCTACAAAATAAAGGTGCCGCCAGCTCGCGGGTCTTTGGGCGATGATATAGCAGTATTTTCATTGGTTGAAGCCGATGAAATAAAGGCACGTGTCCCCTTCATGCTGACTGTTGTGATGTGCGGTTATTTCCTCGGCCGGAACCGACGAGACTACACCACGTGCATCATCTTCGCTCGTCCAGCTTCACGTGTCACTATATTCGTGGGCTTCGGCCTACAAAATTAAGGCCCACGTATAACCTCGGTCCGTCTACCTCGGGCCTTTTGATTGCACCCACCTTAACCTAGTCGTGCGCCGCCGTTGCTCCACCACCGCTCCACTGTGCCTGTAAAACCAACGAAACTACTGTAATTTCGTCGGCAAACAACGAAAATGTGTTTATTTTCAGCTAGCACGTTTCGCCGGGTTAATTTCATCGGCACAACAACGAAATTATGTTAATTTCGTCGGTTTATGGCCGACGATAAACTGACGAAATTAAGACGGATTTTTGTAGTGTTTGTAATAAGATGTCGATGTCCTTTTCATTTCCTTTCTTTATCCAGTTATCCCTAATTCAATGCAATTGCAAATTCTTATCTAAACGAACATATCATATATTATATAAAACCATACAACAATGGAACTTACAAATGCAACTTACAAGGATTTTAAGTTATTAAATGAAGTAGCTAAATATGAGTTTTAGGAATTTAGGGCTCACTATGTGACTAATTGCGTGTTTTCTGTTTTTTTTTTCCGGTGGAGCCGTATTGCCATGCCGTGGATGAGTGGATCGATGATGTTGCGATATGAAGCGACGAGCGAAGACAGCAAGACTAGATCGTTGCAGAGGGCAGACAAGACACGAACCGATGAGATCAGTGCGCGAAACGAGATATGTGAGACCGTGTGGAAGTCACTTTATTTTACGACGAGTATTTGATAAAATTTTATATTTTGAAGTCAAGGTTTTCAAGGTGAATGATGATTTCAATGAAGTTTGATCTTTGGAATGTGTTGTGGGTGCCGAACAATGATTTTCATCGCGAGGCAGTGGATTTTCCATTTACTATGAACTGAGGCAGCAAAAATCACATTCATGGTAGACCGAGGTCAGTGAAAATCATATGTATGACAGGCAGGTCCGCCGCTAATGGAATTTTGACTGCTCGTCGGTTTTGCCGTACACAAAAAATAAGTGTTGTACATAAAAGTTATAGAGAATTTTGGGACACATCTTTTTCATGTTAACAACCTTTTACTTGAGTTTCATAAAAAAAATGTTTATGTTGTGTTTCGAAATGATGGAAAATGGGCTTCTTTGCGTGACTTTGCAAGTGCTTCGAATTGGCATGTACCTAATAAGTGATTCATGATGTAAGGGGTCTTATATGCAGACGATCAAGGTATGTGTGTGTTTTTGGATGCACTAATCTGCGTGACACGGTTCAATTGGATCGTGGTCGACGACGTATCGGGATGCAAACTAGCGGTTTGTGGGTCTGGAACAACAAGGAAGTCATGCATGACGATCGGACTCGGACTTGGGGATCACAAGGATAGCGTGGATGACGAACTTCAACCAGCGTGAGGTTATGTGGCTCGGAGGGCGTCCAGGTGCGTCGGATACTCAACGGTTAATTAAGTCAAGCTAGCTATATATGTCTGGAGTAGGACGGGAAATGGGACGGGAAATTCCCACCCAATTTCAGCCCAAATTCGTATGGAACCCGATTTGAATCCAGAAAAATGATATCTGGGTATATTCGTATTCAAATCCACTTATTAGAAAAAATTGGGTTTGGAAATAGGAAGAGCAATATTCGATTCATACACGCATATATGAGATATCCGATAAACATAAATATTATGTATGAAATATGTTTAATTTGAGCATGTATGTTGTAGCTAATGTTTGATTTATTGTTAACATATCGTTAACTTTTGTATTAAATATGAAAGCTTAATCAGTTTTGCTATAATAGTAAATAATTGTGTCACGTGCTATTTTTTATGCACGTGAAATATTCAATTGCTTATCCGAACTCAACCCAAAATTGATCCGTGTGGTCTTGTATTCATATCCCAAATAATCCAAATTATAATTTGTATCTGGCTTATTCGTATTCGGGGAAAAATATGAGTTAGGACATGGGATGGATAGTATCCGCTCATATATGACCTATTTGCACCCCTTGTCCAGAGTGTGTGGACTCAATGTGGCCACATATATCGAATTGTGTTTGTATGTGCGTGGGCTGCGTGATCAATGTCAGTCGTCTAGGAGCGATATGAGGGTATAGACAATTTCTCATTAGATATCACGATACCTTAGAGCTCCTGACCTATATAAGAAGGGGAGGGAGTGTCTCTTGCTCACTTGTCACTTTGAGGGCTACGGTTGGCTGAGTGTAGGTGCGCTAGAAGTTCTTTGCCCACAGTGTGTTAGTTTGTAATACCCCAACCAAAGCAATAAAATCCACCAAAATTTTCTTAAGTCGTTGCTTGTGTTCATGATGGTTTTGTTTGATTCTTGATAATTTTGATTATATGCAAGTTTCAATCCTTTTGTTTCAATCATGACCGGATTGTGGCAAAGCTTTGAAAAGTTGGCTCCTTTAGTTCGTTTGGTAATGATCGCTCTCTAGATCTGAGTTTTATCCTTTTTTTTTTCTATTTTCACAAGGATTTTAAGGTGAATTTTCAACCACCTTGGGTTGAGATTGTTTTTGGGGTTTTGGAGTACCAATCTCCATGCTAGGATATGTGACACCATCATGGATCATTTTGATCACCTTTCTCAGATGAGCATGGCTATCGATTCAGTCATCCACTAGCTAAGTGTTCGATCATTTGCTTCCAAAAAGCTTGTTTTTGTTTTCGGAGCCAAGCTACATCCTACAGTTTGTGTTTTCCTTTAACATTGTTTCATATGAGGTTCGGTGCGAATAAGTCGAGAAAATTTTATGGTTTCCACTCATTTTTCTCTGGTTACCGTAGCATGGTTTCACAAAATCCTCTATCATTAGCCAACACACTGCACGTGGGCTACAACTAATTATTCATGTTAGGCCGCCAGACCTTCAATCAATGAATTTTTACATATTTTATAGTTTATAGTTTTTAAATAAAAATAATTCTTTAATAAATAGGCTCCTCATGGTTGTCCAATGGGCGAGAAATATAACCCGCCCTTCCGTTGGGGGAAATTTGAATTTCCGCCAATCAATTTGGTTGAGTATAGCCGCAACAGCTGCCCATAGTTTGAATTGGCTGGTTTCCACAGTCCACCATGGCAATGTGGGATTCGGTTGATGCAAAAAATCCTCCCGTTGGAATGGTGGAATTTGGACTTTGGAGGCGGGGAAACCCCGTCGTTACAACGGGCAGAATTTTCCCACCATATTAACCGTGCACGTCACCCCTACCAGACACTATGGCCAATTGGGCATAGTGTTGTGGTGAGCCATGCTACAAAAGGATATTATTGTGAGTTGATATGAGAGGCAAATCGTGAAAGAAAGCGAGAGATGGCTGCTAGAGTCAAGTCAGTAGACCCCAAAGTAATGAGGAAGGGAAAATATCCTCAGTGCTCCCAATAGTTTGAAGTAGAATACCATGTCATTTTTAAATCTCCTATGGCGTGTTAGGTTTACATCTGGTGTGCCAATAGGGTGGATTGTTATGTGCATCGTACATGCAGTTGTTAACATGTACCATGTAATCCATGTGTTCCTATAGTGTAATGAGTAGTTGTGATGTTTCCACTATGACCATTTATCTATTTTGCAATTATTGTAGTGGGTGATAGGGGCTTAACCACCCAATGCAATAGTCCCTACGAAGAATTCTGTGTGATGCTCATTGCTGAATTTTTCCATGATTTTTTGGGCAAGGCAGTAGATTTTCCCATGTTTTGATGTTGAAATCTCCATCGCATTTCACCCTAATAAAAAACGCACTGCCCACCCATGTTCGAACTGGAATATATTACATTTTGACCAGGGTGGACTTAATACGCATCATTTCAATTGGCATCGTTTGGATCAACCCTGTTAGCCACCGGTAAAAAACGTGGGATATGTGTCGACCTTGTTAGCCGGTAGTTCAATTGGCAGGATATGGGTCGACCATATTTCATGCCAATTGATTCAACGAGATTTTAACGCCTCCTATTCCCTGCCATTTGGCAGGATGGAATTTGGCTTCGCACTTATTTCCGCCCATTTGATCGATGGGAGGAGTCTATTTATTTAATTTTAATAAATAAAAATATTTAGTTAATTCAAAAAATAAAAAATAAAAAATGTTAAAAATCCTTCAATCAATAGGCTCTGTGCGTGTGCATGCACGGCTGCAGGTCAAGTTTGCTCGCGTGCTAGAGGCCATTAGATTGGGCTAATGGGTTGGAACTGGCTACACATGGATTTAGGGGCATCTCCGGGTTAGAGCCCACCTAGCCACAGGCCTAGTCCACCCTTGACAACAATTAACAACATGAAACAAGGGAAATTAATCCAAATTGCTATAACATTATTCATCCAATTTACAGCTGCCATCATTTATTATTAACTTTGTTTCTTCAGTGAACTAACATCAACGCAGATGCACGCAACCTTCAATCTAACCACATGGTCCGCCCAACACCCGCAATGTACTCATTCCATGCCCACATGTAGCAGGCTCATCCTCCCACGTGAAAAAGATACGAAAATTTAGCCTTTTATATTTATTTTTTTCCTTTTAAGCAAAACTATATTGCTATCCGGTATAGATGGCCAAATGGGCCGGGCCTAAACGGGCGGCCCGAGGCCCGTTGTCTTCGGCCCGGTACAGGCACGACACGGCCTGTGTGCAAGCGGGCCCGTGCCGGCACGGCCCATAGCCCCGTGCCGTGCTTGGGCATAGGAGGCGGCACGCCGTGCCGGCACGGCACGGCCCGCTTCTACATGAGGCCCGTCACCAGCCCGACATCCCGCCGGCATATATAAGCGGCGCGTTCGAGAGGGGGAAAACCCTAGCTCATTTTCCCCCTCTCCGCCACTCCGCCGAGGAACGCGCCTCTCTGGCTCTCTCGTTTCGCCTCCCTGACCCTCTCACGCTCGGCGCTCCTGCTCCGGCGCAGCGGCGCCGTCCGCTCCACGTCGCCGGCGCGCCGCCTTCTTCTCTCCCCTGTCTCCCTCCTCCTCTCCCTTACCGTCGCCGGACCGTCGGTCGCCACCTCACGGCTTCGCCGCCGTCTAGCTACCTTGAAACGATCGAAACCCTAGTTCCTTGATCTGCTTTCCCCGTCGCCGCCAGTGGTCGGATCGGAGGATTCATCGCCTCGCAGGCGTCGCCGGGCTCCGGCGCGCGCTTAGGTTCGTCCTTCCCCCTCCTCCTTCTTCTGTTCTTCTCCTCTCTCTAGATCTGTCGGTTCCTCTTCCGTGCTTCCTCCACTTTTCCTCAGATCTGAAGATCTGTTTGTTTTAGGCACTTGGAAGGTGAGGCCGCATGGCCGTTGCTAGCGCGTGCCGTTGAGGAGCGGAGGCGCCGCGCGCGAGCACGGGAGCGAAAAGATGGAGGAGCAGGGTCTCGATCCCACCTCCATCGAGCACGATCTTGCGCTCATGGGCGACACCGAGACGGGAGAAGGTGATCTTGGGCGGGACGATCTGTTCGGCAGCAGTGCCGCTGATGCCATCGATCTGGATGGCGGCGGTAGCAACCATGGCGATGCTGAGCAAGCGGCGGCGGCGGCAGAGGCGGAGGCGGGCCTGGCGGCGGGCACGGGATCGACGAGTCCGCGCTCTAGTGATAAGAGGACCAGGAGCCGATCCAGCACGTCTCAGGTTTGGAATGACTTTGAGCATATCTTCAGAATGGAGGGTGGTAAGAAAATCAGGTATGCCGATCGTTGCAATTACTATAAGGATGTCTTGAGTGCTCGTTCATCTGCTGGTACTGGTCATTTGATCCGCCATGCTAAGAAATGTAAGAGCAAGCATGCGGCTGGCTCTCAATCTTTGCTTCAGTTAGCTGCCGACGGCTCTGTCCGTCAGTGGGAATACAATGCTGATGTTGCTCGCACTGAGCTTTGTCGTTTGATTGCACGAGAGGATCTTCCTCTTAGTTTTGGTGAGTCTCCTGCATTTCAGGAGTACATTAAGCGTGCTCATAATCCTCGCTTCTCTACTGTTTCTAGGCAGACAACGACTAGAGATTTTGTTAAGTTTTACAAAGAGCGTCGCTCTAAGGTGATTGAACTGTTGAAGTCTGTTTCTTGTGTTACTCTTACATCTGATATATGGTCTGGTAATGCTAAAGAAGATTTTTTAAGTGTTGTTGCTCATTTTGTTAACACTGATTGGGAACTTGAGAAGAGGATCATTGGTCTTAGACTTATTGATGTGTCACACAGTGGGCACAATATTGCAGACCGTGTATCCTCTGTTGTAGATGAGTATGGTCTAGCAGATCGTGTGTTCTCTATTACATTGGACAATGCTTCTTCTAACACCTCTGCAATGACCATTCTTACACCTCTGTTCTCTGAATATGTTGGTAGCCCTGTTGTTTTGCACCAGCGTTGTGCTTGGCACATTATTAACTTGATTGTTAAATCTGGCAAAGGCCTTGAAGAAGCTTTCGACAACTTGTTCCTTGATGATCCTGGAGCTGTTGGTGCTGCTGGACCTGCTGGAACAGGACCTGGTGCTGTTGCTTAAGTATTGGAGTTGAAAATTGAGATGAGTCTTCACAGTTCACTAATTGAGTGATTGAGGCCTTCTTGAGCCTCTGTAATAGCATAGTGCCTTTTACTGCTGCTGCTAACTGCTAAGAACTGTAATGGACTGTAATGAACTATGGACTGTAAATCTGTAATGGACTTGACTTTGAGTTGGGTTGTACTCTTTTTTCCTTTCTAGGGTTTTATCCCATGTAGTTGATATGGGTTTTACCTAGAAAGCTTTTTAATGAGGCAACCATATGATATGAACCATTTAGGCCTTTACCATATCATATAAAACAGCTCAGTCCAGTTTCTACTTGCAATTTCTGACTAGTTCTCTGTTCTAAACTTCTGTCTTTGATAGTTTGATCTTTGAGTTTGAGATTTGAGAACTTGTAACTGTAAGTTGTAGACTTGAAGCCTTACTGCCTTAGATTTTAGTTGTCGCTGGTCAAGTTGTAAATAATTGCCAAGTTTCTGGCTTTCTGCTCTGATATGTGCTGTTTATGGGAATAAAATGCTCATTTCTGTGATGTGCTTGTTCAAATGAACAATACGAGTGGTTTTTTGTTTTGCGGGCTGGAATGGCCCGCCGTGCCTCTAAAGCACGCGGGTTGGCGGGTGGCACGGCACGACACGGCCCGTCTAAACCGAGCCGTGCCTTGCCTGGGCCGAGGTCTCAGCCTGTGGGCTGGCACGGCACGGCACGGCTACTTAGCCGTGCCGTGCCTGGCCTGTTCAGATCGTGCCGTGCCAGAACGGGCCCGTGCCGTGCCGTGCCGCCCGTTTAGCCATCTATACTATCCGGGGAATAAGCAAATCTAGGTTCCTGTCGCCCCTTGAGGGGGCGATCGCCACGTGGAAAGGCGATATGTCCCCCACAATCACTTGTCGATGAGTGCCTGAGGAGGGCACCGTGGGCACGACTCTGTCGCCATTTGAAAGGGTGATAGCCGATAGGGCCACCCTCGCGCGGGAGGGAGGGAATCTCGGTCCCCGTCGCCATTTCAAAAGGACAGCAGGCCTTGTCGCCCTTTGAAGAGGCAATAACTCGTTTCACGCCAAACGGCGAGCACTGCTCTAACGGTTAGTGGTTTCAATCGATAATTGAAAGGGCGATAGAGTCCTTTCGCCATTTGAGCGGGTGACAGGGGCTAGATTTGCTTGACAAAAATACATTTTTGCTTAAATGAATTAAAATAAATATAAAAAACATAAATTTTCAAAAAGTTACATACCATCGCTCTCCAATCCTCAAAAAAGAAAAGCCAATCTAACGCAGAGAAAATAATCCAAGAACTTTAGCAGATGCAAGAATATCAAGTGGAATACTATCAGGTGAATTGTTCCTACACTTCAAAAAGTACCTACCAGGATCTCTCACCCATCCTTACACCTTGTGAACTCCACGAGCAAGAGGAATTGGACCAAGCAAACGGAGAAAAACTGCTCAAATGACACTCAATTTGTTGTCGTTGCCATGAAACAAAATACCACCTAATTTGTCTCAATTTTCCTATGACACCGAAGCAATTTATTGAGTTACCGAATGACATTTTTGCTTTTTTATCTCTTTTTCCATCTTTTCCACATTTTTCCATCGATTATAGTGTCGTCCCCGTCGCCGCTCATCAACATCACGCCATGTCGTAGCCGCCCGTTGCCGTCGCAGTTGCCACGGCCACGGCTCCTGTCGCCGCCACCGCGCCGTGGCCGCCGCTGCGTCGCGCCGCCGCCTATAACTGTCGCGGTTGCCGCTATCACGACTCCCGTCGCCGCCACCGCGTCGCCCAGCAACCTGTCGAAGTCACCATCGTAGCGGCCCCGCTACGCCGCACAGCCGCCGCCACCCGTCACCGTCATGGTCGCTGCCGCCACGGCTCCCAGCGTCATCACCGCCGCTTTCATCGCTGGCCCTTTGCCGCCGCTACTGTCGGAGATGCAGGAGAAGACGGCACATCGAGGAAAAGGAGAAAAGGGGGGATATGGAAAAGAGGAGAAAAGGGGAAAAAAATATCAAAATGTCATTTTCGACCCAGTCAGTTAATCCCAACGATATCCGGTAAAATGGTTAAAATGGTCTAAGACGGCTGATTCGACCGACGAAGTTGACCAAACGGGACACATCGCGAGCAGTGTCATTCTACAAATAAAGATGATTCCATAATGGTATCTACGTAAAAACAAAGGAGCACGAGCAAATAAAGAGGTTACTAATCATACTAACCCAAAGAAAAGGCTATAAATCTGAACAGATGGTTCAATCATAAAATTAAGAAGGACCTCATGAGTAAGATCACTGTTTCATGGCTGAATAACCAGGAACTACATGGGCGCGGAGTGAAACAGAGGGGCGCGCGCGCGGGCGACTTGGGCGGCGACTAGGGTTTCCCTAGCCGCCGCCGCCGCCACCGGCTGCTCCTCGCCGCCGGGCCTCCTCCCCTGCACTCCTCTCTCCCTCCTAACCCCCGGGTTTCCCTCGTCTCCCCTGCTCCGAGCCTCCTCCCCGCCCCTGCCGCCCTCCGGCGGCGGCGTCGGCGGCCTCCGGCCGGCCGCGCCGCCGCCGGCGGGCCTTTGGCGCTACCGCTGGCGCCCCTCCACCGGCGTGGAGCAGCAAGGTGGGCCCCGAGGTGGCGCTCCTCGGCTCGGCGGCGCTCCTCGGCTTCGGCCGGCGGCTTTGCCCGCTCGGCCTCTCTCCACGTCGTCCTCGCAGCGGCAGTGACGTGCTGCCCGTCCACGTGGGCGGCGGCGGCGACGGTGGCTGGCGGCTCCTTGCGCGCTCTCCTCCTCGTTGCCTCCCCCTTCCTGGCGTGCCGGCGTTGCTCCTAGGTGTGGCGGCGTGGGGGTTCCCTGTTGAGGTGCTCCATGGCGGGACTGCTTCCTGGCGGTCGTCTCCGGCTCCGGCTGCGGAGGCGGGAGATGCCTCTCATCTCTGTGGCGACGGCTTGGATCTGGATCTACGGCGATCTTTTGCTGCATTGCGGTTCTTGGTGGGGATTCTTGGGCGAAAGCCCTGCCCATCCTTTTGGGCTGGTGATGGCGTCGCCGTCTGGCGTCGTTTTCCTTTCCTGGAGGCATCACCATGCTGCCCCCTCCCAATTGTCCTGAGGATTGAAGGCGTCATCTTACAGCGCGGCGATGACGGCTCCTTGCCAAGCATCCTGCGTGGCGATGGCTTTGGTCCTTGCCGTGCCTCCAGCGTTTCTGCGAAGCTCCAAGCGTGGCGGTGGCGCTGGTCGTGCATCCCAGGCCGCGGTGGCGTCTTCGAGGCCTGAGCATCTCATATTTTTGGTGACGGCGCCGACAAGTTTTCTTTTCAGTTCCTCTCTTTGCGTCCCGTGCCGTGGTGGCGGCTGGCGGCAGAGCTTCAAGTTTGTGTTGTTGTAGGTGGGTCTGGTTCAATCTTTCAGACTTGCATCCTGTGAGGTGGTGGCGTCTAGTTTGCGTGTTGTCTTAGGCCTCTTGGTCGTGCTTCCCTTATGGTGGTGACGGTTCATCGAGCATCCCGCATGGCGGTGGTCTGTGGCGGTGACGATGCTTCGTGCATCCCGTAAGGAAGGTGATGGCTCAGCTGGCTCTAGGCATCTCGCTTTCTAGCCGTGCATTCCTTGTGGCGGTGGGTGGGGTTTGTGGCGGTGGGTGGGGTCTACAGGTTGTCTTGGACCTGCCTTCGGCGGTGCGTCTTCCTTTGTTTTCGTTCTTCGTGCATCCTGTGCGGGGGTTGTGTTCGGCGTTGTAGTGGTGGTGGAAGTTATACTAATCAACAAATAAAGATGATTCCATAATGGTATCTACGTAAAAACAAAGGAGCACGGGCAAATAAAGAGGTTACTAATCATACTAACCCTAAGAAAAGGCTATAAATCTGAACAGAGGGTTCAATCATAAAATTAAGAAGGACCTCATGATCAATAACAATGTCCTATCGCCAAAACAAAGTATGGAACGATTATCACACAATAAATAATTCAGCATACATACGTGATGACCGTCCAGGAACCGTCTGTAAAGAAAAAAACTACGGAAACCACAAAATGGTGTCAGCAAGTACTGCAGGCCTGGTAGTACAACCAGCCATACTAGCTAGCGTTCAGTCAAAATGTTGACCTGCTAGCAAGTCCTAAAGCAATATAGTTTTGTGAGACTGATGCGATGACCTTTCAGTCTCTCACAATATTCATCTAATCTATCCTATGATGTATCATTTCGCAACATATCAGCATAGAATATGCTCATTTCTTCGTCCAATGTGCAGTGCTTATTTATTCCGAGGTTTGTTGAGGACTACAGGAAAAAAATCACTCAATGTAGCTACGTTCACACCAAAGAACATCACCGAATGAATTCACTTCTCTCGAGGTGGATGTGGTGGTGTGGTTGGCGGAGATTTGCATGCCCTGCAGTCAACTGGCGGTGGAGCTGTTGTATTGTCTGGAATTGTTACCCTTATCGTTTGATGTTTCCCGTCATCAGTAGCAACGTCAAGGATGGCATCCATAAGGAGTATTTCCCAGTCACCGCGCTGTAAAAATGAAAACCAAGACTCATCTGCAAGAAAAACTGTGATAAGAATTATGTTGTCGCCACAATCACTCAAGCAACGCAATTGTCCATATAAGCTTCCTAGCAAAATTTCTTTTAATTAAGTCGGCCAGGTGCTATGAAGGCCAAAAAATATCATGCAGAACAAAAAAATCATCCATATCTTTTATGCAAATATTAGCACGCCATTAGTTGATGAACAACTGCCCTCAAAATTTCATAAAGAGGTGTAATATCACAAGTAACACAATAGAAGGAGCAGGCACTTGCATTAACATCGGCCACTGAACAATCACATACAGCAACGATCACAAAGTTGTCAGCAACTCAAAATATAAACTTCGAAAGTTAAAAAATGTGAAAGAGGAACCCTTCAACTTTTAATCTCGGAGATATTGCTCGTGGCGGGCATGTCCACTGAAAACCTAACTTAGTAGCAGTTAAAATAGTAGAGAGAGAAATGTAGATAATAAAAATGAGGTGTCAACAGTGGCTAAGACGTCCGAAGTTAGAACAACGTTGGAGATGGTCTTAGCCTGTTCTCCTCAACTTATCTTACTTCACTTATCTACTTATTTAGCTTATCTTCTAACTTCACGAGCATTTCAAGGTAGCCTTGAGAGTTGGATCCATTTCATTCGACTTGTGTTTTAGAACTTTTAGATAAGTCTTCGAGATGGAAGAAAAAATAAATTTGAAAAACCGAATTATTTTAGTTTAAATGAAGATAGGTAAATAGATAGATAAGTCAAATAAGCCTTAATCTCTTTATTTCAGTTACGTACAGAAGAACAAAGCATAACCGTTTGTTGATGTGTGTTAAAAGGAGACCAAGAAGTCCGAGAACACAGTAAACAGGTTGATTCAAGACATCACAGTGATGCAGAAATGGCTTTATTGATGGACTCCTACCTCCACAGAACAATGTCCTTTAATGTTTTTTCTTGGGAGCAAGAATCAAATTTGTAAAGAGAACCTTTACCAATTCTTACAATGCTCCTGTAACAGCTTTTTTTAAATAAAGGCTACTCATTAGTTAATATCAGCATATCAATTTTGTTTTTTACCACCATGAAAGATCAAAGTTTCAGAGTATAACCTTGTCTCATTGACATGTGGGAACCCCTGTGTCTATGATAGTGGGGTAGGGTGGTATATTTCGAAACTTTTGATCTTTCGATGGTATAAAATGAATTTTTACATCCCCCAAGTCTAATATAATAAAAGAGCCTCCATTAAAGATAGTGCAATTGCAAACCAGATCCTAATCATGCCATTAAAATTTAAAGCAAAAAGCCAAACAAGACCAAAGTGTCAATTACTTAATGGTTGAAAGCCTATCTTTCTCTGTTAGCTACATTATTTACCCATTCTGCACTTAGCCAAGAAACCATAGTATGATTGATCATTTTAGCAAGCTGTCCGAAAATATGAACTTACCATGGTATGTTGCTATGAAGTTGTTTTGTTCACAAGCAAACAGTGCAGTTCTATTTTGAATCTAATAATTATATGGTGTGCTTTTCACCGAAGATACATTCTGTTGGTCCATAGCAATTAAATTATCAACTAATAAAACTAGACAAATTACTAGAATGTAGAATTGAAGTGTGACATGTAAAAGATGAAAAATGTGCTAAACAATTCAGGCAGAGCATAAATGTGACAAGACCAAAAACCAAGGACTCAGTTAAATATGTAAAAAAGGAAAAACTCTATTTTACCCTTGAACTATCGCGCTTCATCTACTTAATCCCTCGAACTATGAAACCAGATATTTTAGCCTACAAATCCAAAAGAAAGGAGCAAATAACCCTCTGGAGCCGGTTTTGAGGGTGGTTTCACCACTCTAGCAGTCCGCCTGGGTCAATTACCACCATGGCATTGCACAAGGCATCACAGCCAGGCCAAAGAGATACACGTCAGCAGGCCCAAATGCTGCCCAGCCCTTGTCAGTGATAGATATGAGATGAGAGCTAAGAGGAAAAGGAGGCAAGAGAGTAGAAAAAGATGAGAGAGAGAGCATGACATGTGGGTCCACTGATGTGGCTTGATGCTTTGTTGAGTGGTTATGCCACATGGGATGACACTGCGGCAAATTGACCTAGATGGACATCCAAGTGGCCAAACTACCCTCAAAACTGCCCAGGGGTTATTTGCTCCTTTTTTTCTGGTTTTGCAGGCTAGAAAAACTGGTTTCATAGTTTGAGGGTTAAGTAAATGAATCATGATAGGTCAGGGTGTAAAATAGACTTTTTTTGGGTTAAGTAAACGAATCATGATAGGTCAAGGTGTAAAATAGACTTTTTTTCCAAAAAATAATGAGATCTAGTAGTAGGCCAAATTTAACAAGATCCAATCCAACCCTTTCTACACACATAATGCACACAAACACTTGACATGCTAAACTCCACTGCAACTGAGGACATGCCATACAAATAAAGCTACATGGTGCTTTTAACTGAGGACAGACCATTTCAAACTTCAATCTCTATCTCCAAGTTCATATATGGATTGTGCCCCATATATCTTTTTAGGATACATATCTTCAAACTCAATATGGCTTGCGTTTATTTAGAATGCTCACAAAAAGATATATGGGGCAAAATGTATATAAGAACCTGGTAAAAAATTAGCTCACCAGAATCATCCTCAAAGATAATCCAACCACACCCCTTGCACACATACAAAATAGTATCATTAGAACTACAGTTTCAAATGGTTCACTAATGCCTTGGTCTTTTGGCTTAAATTAGATTAGATTACATTAAAATTTGTCATTTTTGTACAAACCAAATGATATGGTACTTACTACTTAGTAGTCATTTTTTGGGGGTTTTAAATAGTTCTTAGAGTTCGTAAAAAAAATTCATAATTTTTGGACTAACCAAGACCTCTTTTGAGGGGTCACAACATTTTTACATTAAAATTTTCAGAGATGAAAAGATGGCGTAAATCCATAAAAGACCTAACGTAAACCCAGCCGCTCTCATTGAAATGAAACCCAAAAGATCCCTATAGAGATATGAAGATGTCTTGGTGATAGTGACAGTTTGGCTGACCAAATTTTTTTTTTTTTTGAACGAATGGGCAGGTGATCTGCCATTAATTAAGTGGGAAAAGGTGATGGATATTTACAAGAGGGACTCAACTCAGCTAGGCGACTACTCCGATGTTACAAGGTGGGCAGATTGTCCACAACAAAAAACCTCCTCTCTAATCCTTACGGCCATTCCAGGAGACACTCCGCGTGGAAGATGCGTCTATTCCTCTCTTTCCACATATACCAAAGGGTGTAGATGACCGCCCCAATAAAGCCTCGCCCCGCTGATTAGGGTAGAACGAGCGTGTTACATCTAGCCACCACATCATGATGTTTCTTATGGGATGGACATGGGTGAAGCATGCACTGAGCACCTCTTGCCAAATCTCCTTGGAATAAGGGCAGGTTGCGATCATATGATCGACAGAGAGGGCATATGGGGTTATGCGGCCACCCTTTCCTAGCAAGAACATCGGTCGTGTTGATCTTCTCGTGTGCTAGAGACCAAACAAAGAATTTACCCTTTTTCTCAATGTGAGCCTTCTAGATATGACGGGCTAAGTTCCAGTGGATACTGCTGTGGACTTGAAGCTTATATGCCATCACTGGTTGAATGGTCTAGTCAGTGCAGCCTATTGGATGAGGGACCAAAGGTGCAGGTATTCCTAAAGTTGGTGTGGAGTGTGAAGATGACTGACCAATCTGATCGACGGGTCATTATGTAGCTGTCAGGCTATGCGATATTTGCCTCTGGCAATGGCAAACAGGTTTGGGGCGAGGCTTCTTGGGGCGGAGCCTTCTAACCGATTATCATGCCAAAAGTCTGCTTTGCTACCATCTTGTTCCGCATTCCATGTTCGAAGTGCACCAATTCATAGATAATGTCATTGTATCTCATGAGGACCATATCAGTGAAACCTCAAGTCCACAACATCTCATGAGGACCATACCAGTGAAACCACAAGTCCACAACATACCAGTAGCATATCAGTTTTATAACAGTGTAATCAGCATGCTCTAGCTAAGAGTGCTACTGATATCTGATTACTTTGGTCAATTACTATTCTAGTCCAGCATCCATATTTGCATTTTTTTGGTTGAGAAGTCTCGTCTTTGATTTACTTTACTGCCATAATTGGTCTCATCTTTGTCTAGTAGGAAAATTTATTTGTGCCCGTATTGCATCCATTTTTCTTTGACCTTTGAGATTGTTAACCAACAAATAAAATTTAAATATATAAAAATGTGGCAGAATCGTGGTCACATCTACAAGACCACGACAATATACATTTTGGTAAACTTAGTCAGCCAATTATGGTTATGAAATTATAATCAAACTATTTCTGCCACTCATTGGAACAACGCCATGCCAACCCCCCATCCCCGCCCCCCCAAGCACGACCACCACCCAAACCAACTATTATTTATGGCAGTAAAGTAATAAAAAAAGAGAGAAGCAAAGGATGAAGCAACTATCCTGCATTCAAATGTTGAAGGGACAAGATGCACAGTGAATATGAAGTCAAATTAAAGGGAGGGCCTACACCTACACTCACCAACATATGTCAAAAGAAGTATCGTAGGATACTAACATGTCTAATTCAGTTCTGCTTGTAAAGTATGTAAGCACGTAAAAAAAATTCTAAGTCCTATTAGTAGCGCTTACCTCCCAAGCGAACAGCCTTTAACTTGAGAAGGCCATATCCTTGGGGCCCCGACACGGGGAAAGTGCAGGAGACCGAATGCCTCGCGTGATTCATGGCAATGGAAGCGCTGTACCAGGGACCCCGCACAATGGGCTTGCCTATCGCATTCACAATTTGCTGGTTCTGGGTGGCCTTCTCTATAGCCTGGCTGCAACAAGACAACCAGAGCAGCAGAAGCAGTTAGAACTAGCAGTCCCGTACTCCCGTGCCCTCCATGAAGTGGGATAAATATGAATACAATTGACACATTAACAGAACAGAAATTAACACCATCATAAGGTATATGCATCCTATAAGGTGAACAAGTTCTTCATTCATGCGCTACTTGGAGATCAAGAACTGGAAGCATACAGATAGGAACAGTTGCGGATCAAGAACAGGTAAGCTAACTCATAGCTAGGTGATCCCATCCCATAAACACGAAGTTATACAGTACACAGAAACCCACAATGGTAATGATGAGAGGTTTAGGGTGGGGTTAGAGGACCTGGAGCAGGAGAGGAAGACGGAGAGATCGCTGACGACGCTGGCAGCAACGGCTCCAGTAAGCCCCAGAAGCGATAGCGCCACCCCGCGACGGGCCCACGCAGCAGCCCCCTCATCTGCCGGCGGCGGTGGCTTCGAGGGTTGCGGCTGGGAGGAGAGGCGGCGGAGGAGGAGAGGAAAAGAGGAGGAGGAAGGAGACGCCGGCGTGGAGGCGGCGAGACCACGAGCCGCCAACATCTTCGTATGCGAGCGAAGCAACCGAGAGCCCTACCACTTTCTGGCCCATTTGTTCGTACACAGAATTAGAGCTGGCCAACATGCCGAACCGGGCCCGAGCCCGGTTAGTTCGGTTACTATGCGAACCCGGTCAACGGGCTGCAGTCTCAACCCAGATCGGTTCACACAGTGAACCGGACCAAACCGGGCTGGCCCGGTTTTTATTTGCCGGTTTATCTTATTTAAAAATACCAACAAACAATAACGTGACGTTCTAGGTGATGCGTGCTATGTCAACCCGATCTTCTATTGAGAACGATACGTCGATTTGGTGTAGTGATAATACTACCAATCCACGGGACCAACAACCGTGCAATCGCAAGTGTCACCAAACAAGGCGATCAACTTAGTCAGACTCGATTGATCCTTGAAACTTCTAGCAATCGAGAACAAGTAAGAACAAGATAATAACTGGTAAATCAACTCATGAAAAGAATGAAGAGATAGGAGGTATGATATCACAATAGACATGATCATGGTATGAATCAATAGAGATAGGAGCTCGCATAGTTTGTTTTACCTGAACCTTACCATTTGAGTTGAACCATTCCATCGAGTAAGATCGTTGAAGTGAAGTCGTGGTCAAGCCAATCTTCTTAACCATGTTTTGACTTGCAAGGTTGTTGCAATTGTCTCCATCAATGATGACACGCACCGCACGTTCTTGCATAACAAACTTAGTTTAAAATAAGTTGTTGCATTGAGTTACGTTAGCATGCTCCTATGGTGCACTAAGTAGACGATGAGACATGAGGCTTATGTAGTTGTCCGTCATTGCATCACTCGGGTACATCCGTACATACCACTTTGATCATTCTTGCCTATAGGGTTAGTTGTAGGGATATGAAGCACATTATTATCGTTACTTATTGAAATACACTTACTATTTTTCTTCTTGGGTGATATAAGTTTCAATTCTTTTTTCAATTGGGTGTTTTCTCATTCTTGGTCGAAGGGAAAATCCTATACTCGACTATCTCACATTTTGATTTATTTAGGGATTCAAGTCACTTCTTTCTAATTTCAAGTATTTCTTCTCTCTTTCTGTCAAGAATGGAGAATCCTCGATATCATCCTCCAAGTCGTATTTTTCTTACTATGTGGATCTGTCATTGTTAATAGTAGATAAGAAAATAGACAAAAAGGTGTATAACTCTATCTACGAATGGGTGCTGGAATTGACAAGTCTCTCACACTCAAAACGCTCACCAAGCTCTTACAAAATTCTTACCCAGTAGCTGATTAAGGTGTGATCGATGACTTGTGGTAACCTGCACCTAGAATGTGACAAAGCGATTGCAAGACGCTTCTCCTATGGTTAATACTTAATAATGATAGATGGAGCTTGATAGATATAATATGTAGTAAAGAAATAATATATATGTAACTCAGTAAATGGAAAATCAAATAATGATCGAAAAGTTAACAATATCCTAAGTTGCTGCCATAAAGATGTTGAATAAGAATAGCAAATTAGGATAGATAACAAGTGGATATAAGCACCATGCAAGAACTGAGCTAGTACAAGAGTAGCAGATCAGATGGATCAGTACACAAATTTAGAATTAATGGTGCTCCACGAGAGGACCTTTTTTCTCTCTTTTCTGAAAGTTTTTTCTTTTTCTTGAATTTCTTTTTTGGCAGAGTTTTTTTTTTCTACTCCTCTCTCTCTATTTGTACTCTTGGTGCAATCTGGCAATATTGCAATGCCAATGAAAATTGCAGAAACTCTGCTGGTTAGGAGACGCAATAAAAAAGATAGTGCTGCATGCAAAAAGATTTGGTGGATAGTTTCCTTTTTACGTGTACCTCCGGAATTAGCCAAAAAGGAAGGTAATCAATGAATATGGCTAATATGGCACAAATAGAGGAAACAAAAAAAAAATTACGGCCGGCTGTTGCTAGGGAAAAAATGGTTATTTAAAATTTCTGAAAATTTTTTACGCATAAAATGGCCGTTTATATGGAATTTCCAAACTTCCGGATGTTTTGGTACGGAGAAAAGGTGCATATGCTGCCATTTGAGAGGATCGGGAAATCAAGGAATTTCAATGTTTCCAGTGGCGTCCCAATTCCTTTTGAGCAGTAAATCAAAATTTTCCCTTAATTGTATTGTTTAAATTTTTATACTAGTTTCCAAGTTTATTTGGTTTTGAGTATTGAAGAGCTCGGCCATGCAAACGAGCAGCAGCGCGCGCTAATCACGTGGCCACGCTCGCTAATCACGCGGCCTGGGCGAGTGCGTGAGACACTAGGCCGCGCTGCTGGGCCGCGGGCGTCCGACGCGGTCGGACGCCCGAACAGTAGCATTTCCCTATTTGTATTGTTTAAATTTTTATACTAGTTTCTAACTTTTTTTGGTTTTGAGTATTCAAGATCTCGTATCAAAATCAGTTTCCTTATCCAATTAGTTGCAAGATATGAGTATTAATGGATTTCCTGTAATCTCCAATAATTACCGTGGCAAGCCGGCCGGGCACAATAGTTACTCAATCCTGGAAATCGTGAAATTTAGCCTCGCAAAAGAATTGATCATATTCACCATCACTCACAAATCAAAGTCATTGCTGCATTGCTTTCGTGTCGCCAGAGTAAAGTGTGTGCACACTTGGCTCGGCAAATTTTATTGAACCATGAGTACTTTGTACCAAATCATGCGCATCAGGAATCAGGATTAAAGCGCACATGCAAAGTAAAGATCCAATCTAAAAAAACTCTATTTACCTGGAGCAACAAAGAATGGAAGAATAAAAGTAAAAAAAGGGAGTGACTCTCATTACAGCCAGATTAACAGTCAAAAATGAGTTCACACCTTGAACCTTGACGAACCCAAATTATCACGAGACTGCAACTAGAATTCTGAACAAGAATGAACACAAGATTAAAAAAAAAATCGTACAAACCCCTCCCATGAGTCACAGTTGTATAATTTACGAACGGTGCTGTTGCCTACTTATTCTGATACAACAGGTGTATTCTCACTCAGCGAAAAATAATCACAAGAAATATGAACAATAATACTTTACTTGCCAGCATGCTGCTGCTAACGTGATAACATAACAAACAGCTGGCTGGTGAATTAGTTTTGACTGTTGGGAGAATGATTAGGAACTGGCAGCAACTGAACTGCAGGAGTATACACTAAGGCAAAAATTCGGTGTCACTTCCTGTTCATCATCATGAGCTCTGTGTTTGACGGTGAATTTGGAGTATCCAGTCCATATAACTGCTGGTTCCGGCCATCTGATCCTCAACAAGGTTAGACAGAAGTAAAAAGCCTTCTCTTGGCTGTTCCCCCTGCCGTACCACACGGGGTAGCTGATAACACGAAGGATCCTTCTCCCTTAAGGTTCTTAATATTTTCATGAAATTTCTTGAGTAGTCATTATCACATTCTCTCAACTGAATCTGCAACGTAACCCATGTTAATTCAAGTTCAAGTCAAACTAATAAGGTAGCAATTCCATTAACAATACGCCTTCAATTAACTAAAACATAGGGATGGAAAGGGGTAAGGCTCAGGTCAGCCCTTGGTCAGGCCTGGCCACCATGGCCCACAATAGAAAAATACAAGGCCATCCTCGACAAAGTGAGACAGTGCTAACCCACAGGGCTGACCTGATGACCTCTTTGGCATCACATATTGTCAATTCCCATGGCTAACCAGCAATGCACAAAACAAGATACAAATCAATAAGAAAGAAAAGCAAACAATTTGACTTCATAGATTTTAAAAAAAAAACCATTAGCATGCATAAACATAGCAGCTCTGTGCATGTATAATCCACAGAACTGAACCAAGACTAGTGGTAGATTAAGTAGTTCCTTACAAACAAAGCAAGATCACATCCAAGCATGCCAATTTGCCTGGACTTGTATCTCAATTTTTATAACTCAAGCTGTTTAATAGGGTCTTGGACTACCTCACCAATTCCGCTGGGCTTTGAGTTGTTGATCAGGGATAGCCATATCCTAATTGGGATTAGGGTTGATGATTAGATCCAGTGGTGGCAGCGGCAAGGATGGCTAATCTAATTAGCTTTGGAGGAAGAATTGTCACTGGCTCACTTCATTATCCTTGCATGAAGTTGGGGAAGAAGTCATGTTTATGTCATGTCACCTCATCAAGCTGAGGCGGAACAGTTGCTACACCCAACCTCACAGCAGCTACTCAGAGAAGAAGGGATAAAGGATTTGGAATGATCACAGGAGCCAGGAAGAAAGTGGGGAATTTTGAGGTTGAACAATTGATGCTTGCAGTTCCGTAATTTATGGGGGTCCACAGGTCACTAGGGGGTCCACAGGTCACTAGGTTCTCGGACAGTTGGCCCATTACTATTACTTTTTTTGTGACCGGCCCAATACCCATTTGGCTATTTGGTTCCATTTTGAGGGATGGGCCAGTAGTAAACGAGCCAACCCAACCAGTTTGCACTCCTAACCATTCAGTTCCTACAACAGCATACCAGATTTTTTTTAGGAAGGAAAAGGATAGCAGCAAGCAAAATACTGTAATTTTTTTATACAAGCAAAAAAAATACAAAACCATAGCCAGAATTATTGTTTGCCAAAAAGTAAAAGAAGCGTACCTTTGACAGATCAGGAAAGTTTGCCAGGCTGACTCCAAGAATGTTGTTGATGAGTTCAGGAGGGAGCATCCTACCTAACCATACTAGGAAGGTGAACCCATCATCAAGGAGGTACAAACCTGCAGTGTCTAAGCACTGTAGGGTTAATGGCAACCGCTTCAAGGATCCATCAGTCCTATTTAGTTCCTGACAAAACTCAAAATTATTTCGATTAGCAAATTATGCCTACAGTAAACACACAATAATTACTTGAAAGATATAAAAAAGGTTCAGCTTGTCGAGCTTCCCTTAATACTTACTATACCTGAAGGATCTACAACATTTTGAAGTATAATAGAAGCTTCATACACAATAAAATAGTTTGGGGCTTTCCAAAGTAGCTAAACAAATCTGTTATATTTGATTCATCCTAAACAGACACACTAAAAGTTGTTTTTTTGTTCTTTCACATTTAATTTATGCTATTTAGAGTTCACAACTATAAAGGGTAACATACTGGTTAAAAGGAACTAAATTAGAAGTGAGAAGAAAATACAACATACCATTGTCAATGCATCATCAACCCTGTACAGAGAAGGATATATAAAATTGAGCAGCCTTTTTACAGGTAGTATCATCATGCTGAAACCAGCAGCACATCGTTCATCAAGAGAGACGTCTGCATAACCACCACGGAGAGCAAGCGATTTGCAAATAGACAGGACATATAATGGCAAGAATCTTAAAGATTCAGGATAAATCAGTCTTCCTCCTATCCTGTGTTGCACAACATATAGGTTCCTATACTCCTTCAAACTTCTCACAAGTTTTAACTGTAATTGTTGTCGAACACTGTCCAGCTTATCAGATAGTGAATTTTCAACAGCTGCAGAATAGTGATAATTATTAAACTATAAAGTAAAAATCAAATAACGTGTATACCATTTAGGGAAGGGGACAAGCACCAACTAACCAATTCTACTCAACAATGACACAATGGCACCAGTATCTGCTTGACGATACATTTCACTAAGATCTGTGACCACAGGTGCAGCAGCTGTATGCACCCTAATACGTCTTTCACCAGAAGAGGATGTATATCTGATGATGGTTAAGGACACAAGTATCACTCGTACATAGTATTCTGTACAAAAAAGTAAAAACTTAAAAGAAAAAGAAAAGCAGTCTTAAAAGGATAATGAACATCCAACAGCTAACAACAGAAGAACAAATCAGAACCCGAGCACATCATATCCAAGGAGGTGCTAATACATCTATGTGGTATGTGCACTGCAAAAAGTACTAGGCCTTGTTCTTTATTACAGCTTATATTAAAAGTACAAGCTACCGCTGGAAAGTTGTCATTTTTGTACAAACCAAACGATGTAGTACTATATAGTCATTTTTGTGGGGTTTTAAGTGACTTTCTCAGAGTTCCTAAAATAATTTTTTAATAATTTTTTGGACTTTGCACTACCTCTTAAAGGTTCACGCAACTATAGTTTTTGGGAGAGCACAGAACCATGCTACTTTACAAGGTCGACCTATCATGAGATTAAGAGCTATGCAAAAAGCCTTTGGCAAACAAAAACAAACAATCAGCAAAGGTGGTTATTTCATATTGTCAGGTTCAAATTATCATCTGGAAAAAAAAAAAACTCTCACTGAAATCGAGAACCAAGAGATAGCAAAAGGCATGCCCACTCATTATCATATGACAAAACCACCTCTTACTGAAATAGAGAAAAAGCAAAATACATGACCACTATATAGTAGGTTAATAGTGCATATGCATGTTGAAAGTAAAGGATACAGCAATGCAACTTGAAAGTATACAGTTTGGGTGGTCATCAGGGTCTCCTCCAGAGACAGTTGCATCGCAAAAGCTTTATCAGAATCAACAGCTGGAAGGGCTAATAAGTCTGTGGACCTTAGCATGAAATGACCATGATAGGTTGTGAAACGCACCCCTGGAAAACATTGTGTTATCAGAGTTAGATTTAATCCACTAAAGATGAAAAATTTTACGAAATGAAGATAGCATGCAGCTGTGGAAAGAAGTTCAGAACCTTTTCCACATCTAATGCGCATAACAGATTCCCAAGCAGTCTCTCGTGTAAGGTCTCTGCTAAGCTCGTGTTTAAGCTTTTCCCCATGAGTAGCTGCCTGGAAAGACGGATAATGGTAAACCTGACCACCGGTATATTTCGCCAGAGAACCTACATAATTATATACAGCACGGTAAAGAACAGCACATCAGAAAATATATAAAAAAACACATTCTCCAGAGTCCTGTCAATAATCTCACCTAAGGAAGCTATATCACAATACTTCTCACTGAAAGAAAATATGTCCACTGCGATCTGATTTTTTGTGAATTCAGCAGCCATCTGTTTATAGAAGGGATCTTCTGGTACCCTGAGTGTATGCTCCTTATCTGTTCCATATGCACGAACATCATCTCCCCGAAGTCTCAAACGACCAATACCAAGAGATGGCAATGTACTCTGGAAGACCATCAATTTCCCCCCAATTTGACTCTACAAATGAGATGCCACATTGTCCACAATTTAGTTCAAACAGTGCAACAAAAAACAAACCAGAACCATCAGAATCATTTCAATGATAAATCATCAAATTCAAGTATAAAACAAATAAAAGGGAAATAAACATCTTACCATGACCATGAATGCTGCTTTAAGTGCAGGACCAAGAGCAGATTCTACATTTACATTGTCATGAAACATATTTGGCAAGCTATCAAGAAATGACTCCACAACATGTCTAGAATCGACCAAATTAACCAATAGATCATCAGGCAATGGTAGAAACACGTCGTCCAAATCAGCAACCACCATCATTTGAGGTTGTGTCAAAGAGGACTGATACAAGCACAGAATACAAGTCATGTCAGTTACTCATATCAAATTGAATTGGATATGTCATAGCAGCGATGTTATTACAATATAAAAATATAAATATGGCTTTAAGGAAAAAATAATTATGGCCTAGTTTATTTCAGATTAAATTAAATAAAAATTTGTCATTTTTGTATAAGCCAAATGGTGTAATATTTTGTATTCATTTTTGTGGGGTTTCAAATAGTTGTTCTTAGAATTCGTAAAATAATTTTTTCAGAATTTTTTGAATTTTTTAAAATGCCTTTCGAGGGGGTCACAAATTCGCTACAGTAAAACTCAACTCAACTTTAATCTGAAACAAACAATGCCTATATGGAATACCTTAAAATTGTGGAAATGTAAAGTGCTGTCAAAGGTTAAGAATCCAATCTGTGTTCGAGGAAAGCCTGGAAGATCACTTAGACATGATTTGATGGTGTTTGCAACTACCTGAAAGAAAACATTCATCAAAATCTATTTGAATGTTGCACAGAAAACAGGCTATATAAGAACATCTTGTAGTGCTAGTCTACTTTATCAACAGTAAAAAATGAGCCCTCAAAGATTAAAAGCTCAAAAATGCTTAAAAAGATCTACAAAACGGATGGAATGTACCTCAAGCAGCCCACTTCGAACTGCCGATACCGACACATCAATAAGAAAGAAATAGGAAGGCGGCATTGGAGGCCGCACCATATATTCTGTTGGAGCAACAAACTCCACTGTTCCCTTAGAAAGTTCAGGTCTTTGATCTGTATCATATCTTCTGCCACTAGCATCAAGAGCACAAAAGTACTCACCAGGAACTGCAGTAAAAAGGGGAATCTAAATTTGTAAAAAGAAGACTGCTGGGAATAGGATGCTAATGAATTATTAACAACGCAGGTACAAACAGATGTTGTGAATAGCAATCTCAACAGAATGAAAGATCACATAACAGTGACAGCTCCTTATACTTCAAGCTTTAGTTCTATACATAACTATAGAACCAAATAACTAGCATAAGGTTTATTTACCCCTACTAATCCAGGTGTCCACCTACTCTTTTTTCTTGTTAAAATATTATTAAGGATGGCATAAGGAAAATTGTCTCTTGCACAGAAGCAACCTCTCCATTGTAGTTTTTTCAGCTTAGCTCCTTGAGTCCTTGGTCTCATAGCTCTAATAAATAGCTTATGACATACACAGAATATGTAACTTAGCTTATAAGCTATGATAAGCTATTAAATCCTACAATGATGAGCCTAACTACCTACATTTAAGCTAGGACAATATGACTTGTGTCTGACCGCTCAGCATACATTTGTGTATGCCCGCAGTACCAAACTTTTACTACTACAGACACCTCAATACCACATTATGAAACAATGAAACACCATTAATTTCTTTTATATTACCCTTTTTCTTACCTCAGTACTTATCTCTTGCAGTGCAAAACTAGCACCCCAATCAGCATTCAATAACGGACATACATGTTCGGGGCCAAATTAATCTTTTCCTTATGTGACTAGTAATTTCATTTACTAAATAGAATATGCCAGTAGATATATATTCAAAACATGGTAATGAATATTCCTATAACAAAACACTAGAGAGTTAATTCAACATCAGCATTATCTAGATTACAGATGCTTTTCTCAAGACCTAAAATAAATAAACCTGAAGGAACAATCTTGAAGGAACGTTTATGCCATGATCAATACACGATGTTCCATATGTTAAGAAAATTATACAGCAACAAAAACCAAATCAAGCTAGGGTCCAATTCTCTACAGCTTATCTTATCCGACTTATTTTCTAACTTTAAGAGCTTTTCAAGGTGGACTCGAGAGCCGGGTCCCCATTGTTTGACTTGTTTTTTAGAGCTTTTAGACACACTTTCAAGATAGAAAAAGAAGGATTGAAAAAACTAAATTATTTATATTTTTAACAAAGATAAGTAAATAAGTAGATAAGTCAAATAAGTGAAATAACCTGTAGAGAACTGGACCTTAATTTCACACATAATCTTAAAAGGTTTCCTATTATTCTTTTACAATTGAACATTCCGAATTCCTAACTTGCATTCATAGATGATGGTTGCCACAATCTGAAGATAAGCAATACACAGGCGAGTATGGTCAATATATAAACATAAACAAAACTATGGTTTTCATCTCTACCATTCATGTTCCTCAGGCTACAAAATGAAGCTCAATTATGTACAGTGATGTCCACATATAAAAAACCACAACAGTATGCTATACTACAACGATCGCACTACTCTGCAAACAGCATAATAGTTATGAGTTTTAATTAGAATATCTTAGCAAAATGGTGTTTGGCTCTGAAACTATAAGAGTGCAAGAAACTTTAAAACAGCACATATTGTCACATAGACAGCTAACCCAATTACATACATTACTACATGACATGGTGGAAGGCAGAAACTATGGTAATCAAAAATAAAGAAACATTATTTGTGTGCGTAAAAATTATAAGCCTTTCATACACATTGGATGTTTATAAGCTAAAGTTCAGTATTACCATCATTGAGCAATGTGCAAAGATTGCAGCGCCATTTTCTTCCAGCATCAGCAAATGTTGCATAAGGGTTTATATATGTCCTGCATCTTCGACAACGGATGACACCAGCTGACCCAAAGTTGATAACTGGCACGTTCTCCTATGAAATAGGAAATAAACATTAAAAAATATCCAAAGTTTTACAGCGGGAACAAAGATAAAGTGCAGAGTTCATTACCCCATCAGGTGATTCTGCTAGGGGATATACCACAGCCCCAAGAGGTAAATGCCACCTAGAGACAAGCGACTGGGAAGCCGGAATCGCATGGGTTGTCAGCCGGAAAAACCTCGGGTGGCAGTTCAATGGGTATGAGTCCAAAACCTTAACAGGCTCCTCGTCACCATCCAATGGCCGTGACAGCCCTTTTACATCAACACCGGGATCAAGTGATCCAGGTGCAGAACTCACTGACAAAGACTGGAAGTCCTCCACCAAATTCTGGAGCTGCCCCCCTACTGGAGGCCCCGAACTCAGATACGGTGCCTGACTACCAAAAGCTGCAGCTGACCCCATTGGAGGCGGTGGCATGGTCTGCACTGGCTGCTGAAACGACGGTCCTGACATCTGGAACTGTGTGTTCGGAGGAGGGGCACCTGGGTAATACCCCTGCACAGGCTGCGGCTGCTGTTGTACTGGTGGTGGCCTCGCATACGTTGGTGGTGTAGGCATAGCGCTCCCTGTAGGAGATTGTGGCTGCACAAGGGATGACGGAGGAGGGCGAAAAGGTGGTGGCGCAGTGGCAAAAGGGCCCTGAGGCGGTGGGGGGGTGGCAAAAGGTCCCTGAGGCGGCGGCGCAGCGGTGAAGGGTCTCTGAGGCGGCACTGCGGTGCCAAAGGGCCCTTGAGGCAGCGCTGCAGTGCTGAAGGGCCCTTGAGGCGGCGCTGCAGTGCCGAAGGGGGCCTGAGGTGGCGGGGGACCCCTGTAACCACCCATTACCGCGGGTGGCGCAGCCCCGAACTGGGCAGCCGAGGAAGCAGCCGCCTGCACAGGCGGAACGCCCTGCTGCGGCGGCGGCGCGAACGGAGCAGCCGTCGCGCGCGGGGTGGCTGCCGGGTGCATGACCGGAGCAGCGGCCGCGAACGGCGAGGAGGCCACCGGCGGCTGCGGGGCGCCTGGCGCGAAGGCGGAGACGGGCCGCCCGGGGGCGCCGTACGGCGGCCTCTCATTCCCCATCGGCGGCTGCATCGCGTCGGGCACCTGCGGAAAACCGAGCGGCGGCGAAATCAAAGAGAAGATCGGGCTTTGATCCGCGGGTGGCCCGCTGATCTGATCCCACCGCCGGGGACGGATCTGGCCGGAGGAATTGGAATCAGGGGAAGCGGGGCGGAGGGCTTACCGAGATCGGCGGCGAGGCGGCGAGGACGGGGGCGCGCCGCGCGCAGGAGATGGGGGGGAGGAGAGGACGCGTGAGGAGACGGGAGGGAGACGAGGAGGAAGAGGAAACAGCGTTTTGGTGTTGCAGTCGGCTTGGCCTCGCCCAGGCCTTCCCTTGTCTCTCTCGTCCTCGACCAGCTCAAACCCCTCCGAATTCACCTTAAATTTTGTGTTCTCTGCTCCAATATATGTAGATTTAAATTTAAATCTAACTTTAAATTTTTTGTTATCTTTTACAAGACAGACACAATATTAATTTGTATTTTTTAATTCTTTGTATGGTTTTTATCAAAGATTTCAAAATTATTTTTAAAAAAATTACAATTCAAACCGTTTATCAAGGGCTAACAACTTACAAATTATAAACTGCTACTAGTTTCAGACGAAACGAATAAGATTAAATATCATCCAACTCCATCTCTAGAGAGTGGGAGCATGTATAATATTGGCCACAAATGCTGACTCTGCCATGAATATTGAATTTAGGTGGTTTAACTTGTAATCATTTTTCTAAGGATTTATGTGGTTTTTCTCAAAATTTTCAAAATCATTTCTTAAAAAAATACTCTTCAAACCATTTATCAAGATTAACAACTTTTACAAATTATATTATATCGCTATTTTCAGCAGAAAATAATAAAGCCTTAGATCGTCCAGCTCCACTGATAGAGAGTGCGGGCTTGTGAAATGGTGTCCATAAATGCTGACACCGGATCATTTTTTAATGTGAATATTGAATTTAGATATGTAAATAGTGAAATGTAGGGTTGGGCTAGGATATAGGGTCAGCATTATGCAAGCCCTCAGCTCTCCTGTAGTAGTGAATCAAGATATCCTAGATCAAGCTCTCAAGTCTCTTTGTTTCTTGAGTAATGAAGCATTCGATCGTGCCTGAGGAACATGATGCATATAATAGCATCTGTAGCAGTCACTGCAAAATACTATAGTTTTGGATAGAGTATCTGATGGAGGGAAGAAATCTTTTAGAGTATAGTGTAAAAAATATGAAGAAAATTTAGAGGGAAGGATAGGAGTAGCTAATAGTGAAATGGAGGGTGAGAATAGAGGTTCAGATGCGGATGCTAATAAAACACCGCAACATGACATTATCGAAGCAACGTTACAATAAAAATAGGCGAGGTACAAATGAAACATGGTTAGCAAAACGGGTGAAATGGTACAAATGAAACATGGCTGAAGAAAATTGGTGAAACATTGGCGAAGTATTGATGAAGCATTGTCAAGCAAATGTTCTCGCGGTCATAATAGATGTTTCACCTCATCCAACCAAATATTCCGTTAGAACAAACACCATATTTCACAAAAGTAAAGCTAATGTTTCATTAAGTAAAACAAAAAAATCAGAAGAGCAAAACACGGCTAATCCACGTTTCAATAGAACAAAACCATGTTTTGCTTTTGTTTTGCACATTTTAATGTTATGTTTCTAGCCAAAATGCACTACATGCAACATCTTCTCCGAGTCAAGAATGAATCCTCTTTAAATCTGATCATCTTCTTTAAATCGAGCGAAACCCCAACATCATGCTCACTAGATCCACCCACCAAACTCGCGTGGATGAGGTTGTTGAGTGGGTAGGGATCGGAGAGAAAAGGAAAGAGAGAGCAGGAACCATGAGAGAGAGGCATGACAGAAAGGTAGAGGTGTGATGCTGCTGGCCAGTTGACAAGCAAGGCTCTAATGGCATTCTTTAGTATGATATCACTACAGGAAAACACGTGTTTTTGTGGGCCAAAAAACCGATGAAATTACGGCGACAATTTAGTCAGCTACAGAAAACCGACAAAATTGTAGACATATAATTTATTTGGCACCATACAGACGGACCAAATTGCTTCGGCTGCCCTGCTGAACGGGTTTCAAATTATTTTGTAACAATTTTGTCGAGCAAAACCGACAAAGCATGCAAACAGCAAACCATCGCTGTTGATAATTAAACTGCACAAATACATTGCTCAGTAAAAAAACTGGAATACGGTGGCAAACACATTTAACAGGAGCAGTGAAAAATACTGGCGAGTGATCACCAGGCATGTCCATTGCATTTGCTAATGGATAAAACACATGAAGTCACAGTAGATATGTACATTAAACAACCATAAATAACCCCAACAGGGTACAGACAACGACATTAGCATGCACCAAAACAGCAAATAAACTGAGAAGGAAAAGACAGGCTATATAGTTCGTTCAAAAGGAGGATATACCGCGCATGATTTCGTCGGTTTTGGCCGATAAAATTGTTTCTCTGCTACGAGGGGTTCACCGGAAATCTTTTTTTTTAAAAAAAAATAGTCAGCCTCGGGCCTCGGCCAACGAAATTACTCCATGTGTGTAATAGTGTTTTGACCCGTCACTAGTATGGTCGTAATTTCGTCGGTCTCGGTCGATGAAATTACTAATGTCCTTATCTGAACCACACGCCCATGGGGAATAGATTCCAACTAGATAGTCGCCGCTTCTTCTCACACGCTTCGCTACCACCCCGCCACCTCGCCCGCACCGCAGGCCTCGCCGCGTCGCCCTGCCACCACCTTGTGTTTCCCGCCGTCACCTCATGTTCTTGGCCCGCTGACTCCCAACATCGCCGGCCCCTCGCCTCTCCCATGTCGCCACCCTCCCCCTGGGCGACCTCCCTACGCCACTGCTCTGCCACCACTGCTCCATGCCTCGCAGAAAAGTAAGTATTTCCATCAAAACCTAAGACCGCAAATTGTGACCTTGTATTATAATTGAGAATTGTGAAATGGGTATCTCCTACGACTGTTGTTTGCGAATTACAATTTGTGAACATTATTGTAGACATATTATTAATTGAGAATTACAAAATGATAGATTGAGATTTACATGTTTGGTTGGCTGTAAATGGTTGAGCCTGGCTGGGTTGATGCATCTTCTCTTTGTTTGCTTCATTGTAAACCCTGTTGCGAGCAGACTCCAAGGATGCAAAAACACTATAGCTACCAGGCTCCAGGGAAACACCAGAAATGGTCATTTCTCCGTGGCCTAGCTTGCAGTGCAAGTTCAAGCGAGGCACGCACTCGGTAGATATAACACCCCGGCTTGAGCCTAAAATGTTACTAACTATCTAAAAGCTATAAAATTTTGACAACACTTTCAGTTTTCTCTAGATCCATGACACATAGGCAATGCAAATATCCATAATTCCATAAAATGAGCTATCTTAATCACAATTAACTCTCCGTAAGATAATTATTGGTTTTGTCCCAGTGAGAACCCGTCACGACCAATAATTATCTCTTTTACCTCTAACAAAGAAGAAGACCAATTCACAAAAACTTAATAAAATACAGTTCAAACTAGACTTATATTTTAAATTGTTTTCAACATTAGCTCGAGTACAAATATATTCACAATCTTAGGGCATGTTCTTTTGAGCTGATCTGAACAGCTGAACGGCTGAAACTATTGAACTTCGAGAGCTTCTCGAGGTAATCTCGAGATTCGGACACATTTCGTTTGACTTGCTTTTTAAAGCGTTAGAACCCACCTTCAAAACAGCAAAAAAAACGGACTCAAAAACCTCAAAGCATATGTGTTTTCAAAACGTAGATAAAGTCCATAAGCTGGTTAAGCCGTTAAGCTGTTAAGTTGAAAAGAACGGGGCCTTAATGTGAGAAGTAGTGAGTACTCGGAACATGTTTTACTCCCCAAAGTCATTCATGAAAATGAAAGCGTCGTCTGTTGCCTAGAACCAAATAAAAGTAAGAATAAATATTCAAAAATACTCAACAAAGTATACATATAAACATAAAGAGCAACAAAAACTCATCAATAATTATTTAGAGAAAACTACAGTTATATCAACCACTCCATCAAACTCACCTCTCAAGCATCCGATGCAATGTAATGCACATGTCTATTTCTGTAGATGGGCATCCTTCGATGCCACACCTTACCCGTAGGGACCAAATTACTCCACTGTCGTGGAGTGTATACCAAGTAGGTCTTTCTCTAGAGCGCTTTAGATTAGTCGTATAACTTTCTCACCTATCTTACCGGATTAGTTATATGACTTTTATCACCGATTTGGCTCATATGCAATATGATGGAATAATGTCTCCACTGTCATTCAACTAACACATCATCACGTAACAATAAACACCATGATCAACTCAGCATCAAAGCACCGCATAGCTATTTAAACCATCCAATCACACATCAATATCAAAGGCAAATCACTAACCATATCATATCAATTAGCCATATACTACAATGAAATAGATATATGTTTAACATATGCTTGCGACCTCGCTCGAGGAGGCTCCGCCGGCATGGCTATAAAATACATGCTCGAGGATGCTAGATGATTCATCGCTCGGCTTGGGATGTGTTAAGAAACCTTTCCACCTAGTTCAGTCCCAATATAGCGTACACGAACAATCACAGACAAAGAACAAGAACACGGGGGAATAGGGTGGAGCTTTTCTTTTATTGATTTCAGATCTGATAACGTGGGACTGCACCTCTTCTTTTATAGTGTTGTTTAGGGTTTAGGCTAGGTCCAGCGTGGGACCCACTAGGAGGGGCGCCGGCCCTAGGCCAGGCCGAACCCACCTCCTAGGTTGTTTCCCAACACTCCTCCCTGAACCTTGCTAGCGAGATGCATATGCCTCATCAAAACTCCATTCAAAAACCTAGTGGGAAAAAAGAAAAGAGAAAGAGTACATAGCATATGCTTACTGTGCGCACGATTTACCTTATTAAAAACCTTACGTGACAAAACTTCAGGGAAAACTCACTGAGGGAAAAAGAGTACAAACCACCCAACATTGCATACGATCTTTTAGATCGAGTTGGGTACTTCAGCTTCACGCCAAAATTTTAATTCAGGGCGTGTGAAGTATCTTGTCGGTATAATAAATACCGGGGGTATGAAGAGTACTGGAGAAGACCGGGCGAGGGCCCCACACGTCAGTCGGGCGACCAGGCCCCAGCGTGTGGGCGAGCCCCTCAAGCGCCGGGCGAGGGCCCCACACGTCAGGCGGGCGACCAGGCCCCAGCGTGTGGGCGAGCCCCTCAAGCGCCGGGCGAGGGCCCCACACGTCAGGCGGGCGACCAGGCCCCAGCGTGTGGGCGAGCCCCTCAAGCGCCGGGCGAGGGCCCCACACGTCAGGCGGGCGAGCAGGCCCCAGCGTGTGGGCGAGCCCCTCAAGCGCCGGGCGAGGGCCCCACACGTCAGGCGGGCGAGCAGGCCCCAGCGTGTGGGCGAGCCCCTCAAGCGCCGGGCGAGGGCCCCACACGTCAGGCGGGCGAGCAGGCCCCAGCGTGTGGGCGAGCCCCTCAAGCGCCGGGCGAGGGCCCCACACGTCAGGCGGGCGAGCAGGCCCCAGCGTGTGGGCGAGCCCCTCAAGCGCCGGGCGAGGGCCCCACACGTCAGGCGGGCGAGCAGGCCCCAGCGTGTGGGCGAGCCCCTCAAGCGCCGGGCGAGGGCCCCACACGTCAGGCGGGCGAGCAGGCCCCAGCGTGTGGGCGAGCCCCTCAAGCGCCGGGCGAGGGCCCCACACGTCAGGCGGGCGAGCAGGCCCCAGCGTGTGGGCGAGCCCCTCAAGCGCCGGGCGAGGGCCCCACACGTCAGGCGGGCGAGCAGGCCCCAGCGTGTGGGCGAGCCCCTCAAGCGCCGGGCGAGGGCCCCACACGTCAGGCGGGCGAGCAGGCCCCAGCGTGTGGGCGAGCCCCTCAAGCGCCGGGCGAGGGCCCCACACGTCAGGCGGGCGAGCAGGCCCCAGCGTGTGGGCGAGCCCCTCAAGCGCCGGGCGAGGGCCCCACACGTCAGGCGGGCGAGCAGGCCCCAGCGTGTGGGCGAGCCCCTCAAGCGCCGGGCGAGGGCCCCACACGTCAGGCGGGCGAGCAGGCCCCAGCGTGTGGGCGAGCCCCTCAAGCGCCGGGCGAGGGCCCCACACGTCAGGCGGGCGAGCAGGCCCCAGCGTGTGGGCGAGCCCCTCAAGCGCCGGGCGAGGGCCCCACACGTCAGGCGGGCGAGCAGGCCCCAGCGTGTGGGCGAGCCCCTCAAGCGCCGGGCGAGGGCCCCACACGTCAGGCGGGCGAGCAGGCCCCAGCGTGTGGGCGAGCCCCTCAAGCGCCGGGCGAGGGCCCCACACGTCAGGCGGGCGAGCAGGCCCCAGCGTGTGGGCGAGCCCCTCAAGCGCCGGGCGAGGGCCCCACACGTCAGGCGGGCGAGCAGGCCCCAGCGTGTGGGCGAGCCCCTCACCGAATTCGAAAATGGGCTTCATCGGCAAAGAATAAAAGTTTAATGAAGAATACTGATAGTTATGAGACTCCGGAAGAAATACGCTCTGATCAGAAGATATCTTTCGCGACGCGGTAGAATAGGTCGTATCAGTATCGAATTTGTAATAGTATAAATAGGACCTTAGGTCTCAGAAAAACGATATACACATCATACACAAACGCAACTACTTTCTCGAATCCGATCGACCTCGTCGAAAGGCTTCAACTCGCAGGTAGAGCTATCTCGATGGAATAATCGATTCTCTTCTTGTAACCTGTATGCATGGCTGTATCATCTTGATCTCGTGTATACAAAGCATGTTAAACTGTCTCGGTTTTAACCGATCTTTAATATGTTGTCGAATATTGCACTGTCTTGATCTAATCGATCTGTAATGTGTGTTTATCTTGTAATGCCGATTGTCAAGTTTCTTATGTGCTCTTCATGAATCTGATATATGCGACTGCCTCATTTAATCGATCTTGTGTATGCCTTGTTTAGGATTTTTGCATGTGTAGATGTTTGCCGATTAGTATTGTATTTACCTATATTAGTCTTGAACCTTAAATCGGTTTATTGGTTTACATCTAGATTTAGATTTGAATACTGTCTTGGCCTGACCAATCTATTCAATCTGTTCTTTGATTTAATCTAATACATTGATATAAAGGTTTATTGTTAATATTATATAAAAAATACCAAAAAGAAGTAAAGGAATTATAATTGAATGCATATTTATATTTAATAGCTCTATCAGGCATTAAGCCGATAGATCTCGCAATCGGATTATTTAAAGCCGATACAAAATAACCTGATCTGGCTATATTTGAAAGCCGATTGGGGCTAAGTCGCTGACAATTTACTCCTTGTCAATTCACAGGTCGAATTGACTAGCACGCTTGGTTCTTGGTTGCGACACAAGTCCAGACTTGACGCTTCCGCACGTGTGTTCATGAAAAGCTCACTTTTTATGTCAACATACCTTTTGGCACGCCTGGTGGGAACCCAAGAATCAAAATCAACAAGGAGACGCGTACCGATGCCGAGGCAGCGTTGGAGGCGCTCAAGCTCGTTGCTGATGCGGTGACGTTTGATGAACTGAGCTCTGATCAGAAAAGGGAAGTTGAAGATAGGCTCGCTGAGATCCATGAAGAAAACAAGAAAAGGATGCTTACTGGCTATCGGAAAACTCGCAGTGGCCAGATTACGAAGACTTCTATTGAAGATCCATTGCTCACTGGTGATTTTTTCGAGGTCATAAGAGATCAGATTAACAGCTCTGTTTACCGATCGATGCTGGATCAGTCATCGGTTTTAGGGCGGATCGTGCAAGAGGGGACTAGTGCGGCCTTACATAATACCATAACTAGGCAAGCTCCTCAAGTGAATTGGAATATTCCACAAGGGATGAATCTGGGAAGCCAGTGTCCAGCTTATACTCAGCCAGGAACATCACATGGTGGGACCTTCCAACCAAGTCCTCCATTGACAATCAATCCAATTCCGATTCAAATGATACCGAATAATCAGGCTATAGTCCCTGCTCCAGAACCGATCTATCAGCCGATTAACCCGGGGATGAACGAAAATCTAGAAGAGATGACAAGAAACCTGGTATACAACATGATGAAGCAGTGTGGGTTCAACACTACCAAGATTGCACCGCATTATATTATGCCGTATCCATCGGCTTTCAACGAAACGGAATTTTCTCACAAGTATCGAGTTCCCGATTTTGCAAATGCCAAATTTAGTAGGAGTGACAACACCTCTACGCGCGAGCATGTCGCTAGATTCCTTGCGTTGTACGGAGAGGCTGCATCAAAGGATACTCTCAAATGCTGATTATTCCCATTGTCGTTATCGGGATCGGCATTTAATTGGTTCACATCGCTTCCTCCAAACAGTATCACTTCCTGGCCGGATCTGGAGAAGATGTTTCATGAGTATTTTTACTCCGGGGAAAACGAAGCAAGGATTACCGATATTATGATGATTAAGCAGAAGTTTGGCGAATCGGTAAACGATTACCTTCGTCGGTTCAGAGAGGTGAGAAACCGTTGTTATAGCCTTTCACTGCCTGACAATGAGTTGGCAGAATTGGTTTTCAAGGGATTACTACCTGTTAATCAGAAAAAGGTGGGCAATCAGGAATTTGCTGATATTTCACATCTGGCTCACAAGATCGCGCTTGTATGAAAGCCGATTCTCAGATAATTCATACCCAGGCCAAAAGGAGTATCGGAGTAATAACAATAATAAGGGTAAAGACAAAGCTGTCAACATGGTTGATACTGATGAGATCTAGGACTCTGATGGCTCCGATACTGAGGATGTTGGTGCTTATATTGCTGAATGGGTGAATAATAAGAAAGAATTCAAGCTTGGGTGGATTAAGCCGAAAGGCTCTGAAAAGAGCAAATATTCTTTTGATACATCCAAGTGTGATCAGATTTTTGATCACCTGCTGCAGGAAAAGCAGATTCGGCTCAAGCAGGGCCATGTAATTCCTCCACTCAAAGAGCTGAAGAAGTGAAAATATTGCAAGTGGCATAATTCTTACTCGCACGCCACCAATGAGTGCAACGTGTTCAAGCAAGTGGTGTAGAAAGCGATCGAGAGCGGACAACTTCGATATCAAGGTAAAAATTCGCAGATCTATACAGAACCGTTCCTAGTCGGTTTTTTGGAATGGTTGATGCCAAGAGAAAAGCCGACGATTCCGAGAGTTTCAATCGGTTTAAGGTACTTGTTGGCTCTAGGAGGATTGTGGTGGAAGAGAGGCCAGAACTAAAATTCCAATCAGCAGGCCGACGAGGTGGTGAAAGATCTGGCGAGTGGCGCGAGGTAAAGAGCGGGCAAAATTATAATCCGATTTCCAAGCCAAGACCAAAGCCAACCGTTGATCAGCTGTTGGAAAAATATGACCAAATAGATAAGGAGACACCTCGTAAGAGCGTTAAATTGAATACTCCAGAAACTGTTCACGAGAAATCAAAGGATTAAGATTGGGAGATGGAGCATTGGGATTGTCCTTTTTTCTGATACTGCTGGGAAGAAATAATGCCATTGCCTACTCTGGAGAATTGCCCAATGAACCATACGTTTATTCCACCTAAGAGAACATCGGTAAAAGATCGGCTGGTATTTCCTAGTGAAAAAGTCGATGACCTCCCGATGAATAAAAATACCAATGTGCATCGGCCTCCCAAGGTGTCGTTGCCACAGTGGTGTCCAAGTGGAATCACGAAATCTCAGAAACGGCGCCTGCAGCGGATGAGAAACGCTGAAGCAAAAGAGGCAGAAGCTGAAAAGTTCAGGGATGCTCTGCTAGAGCAGGTAATGCCGATGAGGCCAGCTAGGGGCAGGCAAGAGTGGAGGCCCAAGTTGAGATCGGCTGTTATTATCGATACTAAGGCAGGCTCTGATGAAATCTCTGTTGATACCAACATGGTTTGCGTATTGCCCCGGGGATTCATGTGTGATTATGAAGAAGCTGCTGCAGAGCTGGTAGTTGGGGCTGAAGATGCTATATTCAAGAAACCAGAAAACTCTCGTTTACACTTGAAGCCATTGTTCATTATGGGATATATGAATGGAAAGCCGATTTTCAGAATGATGGTGGACAGTGGAGCTACTGTAAATCTAACGCCATATTCTGTGTGTCGAAAAATTAGAAAATCTACGGAAGATCTTGTTAAGACTAACATGGTGTTAAGCGATTTCAACGGAAATCCGACTGAAGCAAAGGGCGTTCTAGTGGTGGAACTCACTGTAGGGAGCAAGACAATCCCAACGGCTTTCTTCGTTATTGAAGAGAAAGGGAGTTATAATGTGCTGTTAGGAAGAGATTGGATACATGCCAATTGCTGCATTCCATTGACATTGCTTCAGATTTTGATTCAGTGGATTGGCGAGCAGATAGAAGGTCAGAGGAGAGTCTCTAACCGCAGAAACCGATTATGCGAAAATATATGATAATTTAGAGGCATTATCGGGCAAACCCTTGGAGCAGTGTGATTTCCTGAGCGTCAGTAAATTAGGCTTTAAGCCAACAACATTATAAGTGCAATCGGTAACTCAAGGACACGAGGGTTTTTTATAGGAACCGCGACTCTAGAGGAAGTTGAGTATAAGATGGGTCAGGGTTTTATATCGGCTGATGAACTCGAAAAAGTCGATATTGGAACAGATGGGAAAGAAAGACACACTTACATCAGTAAACAGTTTCCGCGGGAATACAAAGATCGGCTTATCCAGATACTTAAGGATCGAGTTGATTGCTTCGCTTGGGAATACCATGAGATGCCTGGTCTAAGCCGATCTATAGTTGAGAATAAATATTATAAAGGTTGCAAAGATTGTCAGAAGTTCGAAAATATTATGGTGGAGGATTGTTTTAAATATTATAAAGGTTGCAAAGATTGTCAGAAGTTCGAAAATATTCAGCATGCACCTGCATCCATTTTGCATTCGATCGTGAAGCCGTGGCCATTTAGGGGTTGGGGAATTGACATGATCGGAGAAATATTTTCTTCCTTGTCCAAGGGGCATCGGTATATTTTGGTAGTAACAGATTATTTCACTAAGTGGGTTGAAGCTGTACCATTCAAAAACGTAACTGCTACTGAAGCGATCGACTTTGTTAGAGAACACATAATTTACCGATTTGGGATTTCTCAGACGATCACTACGGATCAAGGATCGGTATTTATGTCAGAGGCATTTCAGGATTATGCTCGAAGCTTGGGAATCACAACAATTAACTCCTCACCGTATTATGCTCAAGCCAACGATCAAGCGAAATCTTCAAATAAGAGCGCTATAAAGCTGATTAAGCGAAAAATCGACGAAAGGCCGCTGGGTTGGCATAATACTTTGGCGGATGCGCTATGGGCATATCGGATTGCTAAGCATGGGGCTACGAAGGTGTCACCATTTGAGTTGGTGTACGGTCAAGAAGCTGTTCTACCGGTTGAGGCTATTATCGGATCTACAAGGGTTGAGGAACAAAATAACGTGAAAGCCGATGACTATAAAAATTTGATGGTGGATAAGCTAGATGATATGGTGGTCGTTCGGTTAAAAGCTTTGGAACATATCGAGCGTGATAAGTAAAGAGTTGCTAGACATTATAATAAGAAGGTTGTGTCGAAAACTTTTGAAGTGGGAGATCTTGTATGGAAAACATTTTTACCAATTGGGTCCAGAGATCCTAAGTATGGGAAATGGTCTCCGAATTGGGAAGGGCCGTTTAAAATCAATCGGATTGTTCCTTGAAACGCATATATTTTGGAAACGCTTTAAGGGCAAGTTTTCGGTAAAACAATTAATGCCAAGTATCTGAAGAAATATTATCCAAGTGTTTGGGTTGGAGCTTGAGTATAGAAGTTAAAAGCCGATTCCTAAGTGAGTCGCCTATTGTTTAAAACATTGACAGATACTTGGTCGAATTGGTGATGCAATTTTACTCAACGCGTTGTTGTCAAGCAAAAGCCGATTCTGATGAATCGTCTATAGACAAACATTGGAAAAACAGAATTGCATAAAGAAATAATATTATTACAAAGGCACGAAGGCCTTAACCGTTTTTGCCCCAAGGGGCAGGGTGAAGCATTGTTTTACGATCGATAAAATACCAATCCACACAGATGAAAGTTTAAAATTTGGCTCGCAGGCCAATCATTCACAAAACTCGAAGATGGTTGCGGCGGCGCTGGTGATTGTGTCACGAATCTGGTTGATAGTGTCGGTATCTTCCTCGACTGATCCGGGCACAATCGATATTTTCTTTTTGGCGTCCAATACCGCCAAGCCGCAAGCCTTCACTATGCTGTACTGCTCCTTGGCTGCCGATTTAGACTCCTCAAACTTTCAGCGAGCAGTCGCTTCGGCTTTCTTTGCTTTCTCCAATTCTTGTTCCAAGGACTTGACCCTGGAAACTGCATTGGAGGCAGCAGCTTTTGCCGATTCGGCCTCTTACTTCAGCCTGAGGAGCTTATCGTTTTGAGAATTGGCGTCTTGGATCAGTCCCTTCAGTTCTGCTTCTCTCTGATGGAGCCGGTCCAGAGCTGCGTCAAATTCGGCTTTCTTTTCCCCTAGGGGCAGTACCTTTTGGATGGTCGAAACCATTTGCTCAGGGAGGACCTCTTTGATAGAATCGGCAAAATCCTGTAAGATAGAAGGATTAGCCAGGAGAGCTGATTCATTGCCAAACAGTTCCCACATATGCTTTAGCTTGGCAAGCGTGTCTGAAGAAAACCGATTGGCCTTGACTGGTTCCGCAGCAGGTGGTTCAATGACGACGACTGGAGGCGATGGAGTCTTTATCGGGGAAGAAAGAAAGTCCAGCTCATCGTCAAGCCAATCCATGCTAGATGGATCAAAGTTTAGCTCGTCGGTTTTCTTCCCATCGTAGGTGATGACCTGCGTGGATACCACAGTTACTCGAACTGGGTTTCGAGGTTGAAACATATACTGAAAGGAAGAAATATTTAAAGTTACAAGGTATCGGAATTTAAGAATTTTATAAGACTGAGATGAGAAAGTTTCGATTATGTCTTGGGGTTGAAGGCCGGTGGAGTCTGTGATGCTGGTGGAGGAGCAAGCGTGGCATCTTTCTTCTGAACAAGAGAGGTGTTCTGAAATCCAAATTCCGATAAGCAGAAAACCGAAGGAAAGTTATAAGAATTCGAGGAAAACTAAGTGCTTACTGTGTCACATACAGACTCGGTGCTATCAGGTGTACGCACCTTTTGGGGTCTTGGTTTCTTGCCAGCTAATTTCTTCCTCTGTCCTGTCTCACCTTCGGGTCTTCCTGTTGATCAAAAGTGGTTATGGAATCGGAATTTGAGCAATCATATACCATAAAGCCGATTATACCTCTCTTCTTGGGCTGCTGAGAGGACCCTTGCATAAAGGCCGATGCGGACTTGGCCGTCGAATGGAGATGTCCAACTTCTTCTCCAACCAGCTTGGCCCTGGGGCGCTTGTCTCCGCTCTGAGAAGGAAAATAACGTAAGGTTAGTAATCGGAAAAAGAGCGGTATGGGTTAGTGAACGCACGCAAGTTATAACCTCGCTGTCAGAAGACGATGCGTGATTCTGAGACTCCGTTCTCTCATCGTCTGAATCCGATGAAGAAGGTCCTGACTCAGAAGAATTTTTCTCTTTGTCGTCGCTGTCTTCATCATCAGAGTCATCATAATCGGAGCTGTCATTGCTGCTTTTTTCTGATTCTGATGGAACCTCCGCCATGCCAGCGATTTTTGGCCAGTTAGGTTTGCATATTTCTTTCTTGCCAGTGAACTGTTCGATTAAGGTTGCAGCTCCGCCTTCTGTGGAAAAAATGTTCTTGGCAATGGTCTCCCACCAGATGTCGAATTTTGGAGACGTGTCAGACCACATTATAAACTCAGTCGGCATTTCGAAATCAATGTGCACAGCTGACAGAATTCCATATGCCAATTGGGGGTTCAAATCTTCTCTGGCATTCAAATGGCGGTATATGAATAGATCGGGAATATCCTGCCCGAGGTTGAATTGCCGAGCTACCATGGCAGGATGATAGAATTCATATGAAGGCTTTCGGATGTGGGTTCTTGTGCTCAGGATGGCGAAGAAAATGCCTGGAGATATGAATTCCTTATATGCTGGTAGGGCTTCTCCCTTTAAGGTGTTGGCCAATCGAAAAAATGAGGGATTGGATACTTGTCCAAATCGGTATACGGATTGAATTGCTCTAGACCATATTCCGATTCAGACATTGTGAAAAATGCCACCAAGGAATGAGAGATGTCCTCTTGGTTTAGGCGCCTTCTGTTGCAGTTAACTGAAATCATCTCTCCATATGATCTACATGGGCGCTCGTTGCCATCGGATTCTGTCTCACTCGAAAATTCTAAGTTGAAGTCCAGTTCTCCTATGGAGTTGTATATCTGGAGCTTCAAAAACATGCAAATGAACCAGAAGGGACCACCTAGGTTTCCTACTGAGAAATCAACTTTCTTGGAGCAAAGACCTTCCCTGATCTCATGCATCATCCGATAAGTTGCTCCTAGGAGGTACTTTCCGATTGCCCGTTTCTGGCCTGATGCCAGTGCCTCTGCTACTCCTTGGTAGACTTTGCTGGGACTAAGAGATTGGCCGCAGAAGAAGAACCTATCCAGCCACATGTTCAAAAAGGTGATGTGTTATTCGTCCTCGACATCGCCTGTTTGCTGGTGGGTGCTGATGTAACGTTACCAGCCGAAGTTCTTCTCGGGAACCAGTTTAAGAGTGGCAGACAAATCAAAAGCCAATAGCATTTCGCCATCGGGACTAAGACCAGTTAGCATTGCTACGTCTAGGAGCGTAGGGCTTATTGATCCAGTCGGGAAAAGGAAGGCGTTGGCTGTGTCGCACCAGAAATAAGCCGATGCTGCCATGAAGGGTTCGTCTGCTGGCGGAGGATGTAAGGAAAGAACATAGCATCGGTAATTCCTAACTCATCCCATTGCTCTTTTTTCTGGCCATAAACCCGAATGAGCCAGTCCTTGTATCCCTTGATCGGGTTAGGCCAGGATCTAAATGCCGATTTTCAACTGTTTATACTAAGTTTATCGGCAAATAGAGGAAGTCTGGCTACTGAGTAATCTATGAAATACGATGGGTCTCGTTCCCCTATGGGTCCCAAAGAATACAGAGCTTCGGTGTCTGAGCATCGGAGTAGTACCTGAGACATGTTGCCGATTGGAAGTTGAGCAAGAAGTGGTTGTGCGCTGGGGATCCTGAAGGCTCCGAAAAATCCGATGCGGGAGGCTCGTGCGCAGGAGAATGAGTGAAAGTGACAGGGAGTGACTACCTATTTATAGTCGTGGTAAAACTAGGGTTTTTACCGGGGGTTTCGGTGTTACTGTTTCGGCCCATATCGCTTGGTGGACTGACACGTGTTCTCAAAATGGGCCTGAAGCAAAAGATTGCAGGGGTAAAATTGTGAAATGTTCTAATATCTGTGAGATTAGCTTCACGAACGCATGGTTCCTCGTAGAGAGTAAACTCACGTTCGACCACTTCGAGGAAACGTCAATAAGCAACATAATGTACCGAAACGGTCCTGACATGGGCTGAATGGGGCCACATATGTCTCCCTGAATCCGTTTAAGGAAAGCGGGGATCTCATCTCTAACCTTCAAGACCGATGGCATAGTAACTAATTTCCCAATGGCACAGCTGGTGCACACAAAATTTTTACGATTCGGTAAATTTCTAACACTGATACCATGACCTTGTGAGTTATTCATAATTTCTCTCATCATTTTAAGACTAGGGTGGCCAATCTACTATGCCAGAAGGAAAAGAGTTCAGCTTTAAAGGTCGTCTTAAGGGAGGTGAACACTGCGGATGCTCTAATGCTAGTATGGTATTGCCCAGTTTATCAGGAAGCGAACTTCTCAAGAATTTGCTTCTCACATCCTTTGTGTTGCACGATGCATAAAAATTCATTCCCATTCTCCTCTATGGTTTCTACGTGAAAACTATTGGCACGGATGTCATGAAAACTCAAGAGTGTTTGAGTGGATTCAGGGTATAATAATATCTCTTTCAATTCTAGAACAATTTCCATAGGCAAAATTATAGTGGCTCTTCCAGAGCTTACAATGCAAGTGTCGCTTCCAGCGATAGCGGTGATACAACCAGTATTTTTTAAGATAGACTGGAAGTACTTTGATTCTCTCACAATACTATTTGTAGTACCACTATCCACAATGCACAATTCGTGCATAGACGCTACACAAATATATATAGTCGCAATCAAGTAATGGCACAACCACATATGCAGAGCATATTTATTCATGCAAATATTTAAAGTATTTCAAGTTCAATCATACTAAAATGCAGGGTTCTTCAAAACTAACCAAGAGAATTAAGATATTCTCTCCTAGAGCTTACAATGCAAGGGGAAAAACAAGACAATTTATTTAAAAATCTTCTAACGCAATCATTCTAAGATAACGGCAGCGACAGGCTGTAAAAGAATACTATATAGACTTGGTGAACATGGCATTCACACTCTGCCGGATGTCGGAATCATCAAAGTGATCTATCTTCACGACGCTCTCAGGGACAGGGCTAGGAGGGGGCGATGCGAGTGATGCTAGTTCCTCCCCGAGGCGATCATCCTCTTCAAATTTGTCTTCAGGCTTGGTATTCTCGACTTGAAACTCTGCTAGATGTGCTTCAATGGGGTGCTTCTTTTTGGCTTGATGAGCCGCAACCACTTTCTTGGGCTCACGGCAAATCCTGCCAATGCCCCTTCAGACCGTAGCGAAAGCACGTTTCGTTCTGTTGGACATACGGCTTGCGCGACCCCTGATTACCAGACTTGTTAGTTGTTGCCCCTCTCTTTCCTTTCCCTTTCTTGCCATTCTTATTGGGCTTTTTCACCTTATAACTATTGGCATTAATTTCATTGCCATTCGGGTTACTTGGTACTTGCGACTTTAAATTTTTCATCAAGACATTATCATGAGTTTCAGACACCATTATCATATCGATGAGAGTGCTATAGTACTCAATGTTGTCCTGGAGGTTGCTGCGGACTAACTGAATTTCATTAGGATGGAAAGTAGAGAGGGTTTTCTCAATCTTTTCTTGCTCTGTGACTGGCTTGCCACAGAGCCTCAAATTGGTGCAAATGCGATGTAGCGCGGTGTTGTAGTCAGCAACAGACTTAAAGTCGGCCACCCTCAGGCGATTCCAGTCATGTTGGGCTTGTGGGAGAATTGAGTACCTCAACCTCTCAAAGCGCTTGTAGAGCGCATTCCACAGCTTCAAGGGACATGTCACTGTCATGTACTCACTTTTAAGAATAGGTGACAAGTGGTGCCTAAGGAAATGCAGGGCCTAGTAATTCTGTTCCATAGTGGGGCAGCCCTGGCCAATACCAATGGTCCAACGCAGCTGCTTGCTGCACAGGACCATTTTCATATCGGACTTCTGTGTCAGAAAATTCTGCCCTTAGGGGGCAAGTTCCTCAAAATCACGGCTTGTGAGTTCAGTCATCTGCAAGATAACCAAATTTATGATTATTTCAGGTAATCATCCTAGAGTGGTACGTGACAAAACTAATTCTCGTGGTTTCTGTATGCTACCATTACGAGATGCAAAATAAGGGTTGATAATATAATTATCAATAATTTACAGAATAATTGCATAATAATATTAACCAGTAAAGCACATATCAAAATAATTTCGCATGATTCTGCAAGAAATGGGGGTTTTTGGAAAATTCAGAAATTTCAGGCTTATTTCACATTTTTTCAAAAAATTCAGCCCAATCTGGACCTTTCGGTCCAACGCGTGTCGGGCGCGACCGGCGTGGCCGCAGCGGGTGGCGCATGCGGGTGGGGGGAATCAAGAATAATAGATTGATTTGATAAAGCTCCCAAAATTAAAATCTACTAATTTTACTTGCAAATTTTTTTCAATGTATTAGGAAAAACACACAAGAATTTTTGATCTGCAATGAAAACAAGCACAGTTTATAATCTACTAGGTAATCGATGCGCAAAACATTATCTTCGTGGTAGATGTGGATGCAGATCATTCTTCCTCGCGGATTGATTGGCACGTACATGAGCGAGCATGCTAATAACGTGTTAAGAAACCTTGCTACTGAGTGTAATACAAGGTATAGCGTACACGAACAATCACAGCAAAATAACAAGAACATAGGTGAATAGGGTGGAGCTTTAATTTTGTTGATTTAAAATTTGATTTACAACATGGGGATCCACCTCTTCTTTTATAGTGTTGCTTAGGGTTTAGGCTAAGTCCAGCATGAGACCCACGAGGAGGGGCGTCGGCCCTAGGCCAGGCCGAACCCACGTCCTAGGTGGTTCCCAACAGGATGCTGTGCAAATCCTGATGCTTGAGGACGACTATTCTCTAGAGGTTTCAATTCGAAAATTTCTGGAGACTTCAGCCCGTGAAAAGGAAGAGTGGTGATGCCTGGTGATAAGGTGTCATAATCAATTTTGCATCAAATCCCCAAGCAAGATGAATAATTATGATAATATACCACATTTGTTATTTAACCCGTGGAATTGTATCAAAATCACAATAATTCACCACACCTGTGCTATTGCCAATGTTGGAGTTGTGTTTGATCATTGATGATATTTCTAAATAAGAAAGATATTGCGGCAAGATTAGACATACATGCAATTAAACACTTTATTTTTTTTGCCTGGCTCGGTCTATTCAGACAACCAAACACCGTCTCTTAGATCCTCTAAGCCTGGTTGTCTCATACGAGCTAGGCTAAAGAGATCGACGCAACCAACCAACCCCTTAGGATTTTGCGACACCGCCTCCACTTGCTCCCGGTAGTATTTAGCCTACAGACAATGACGTTAGTGCTTCCGGGACGCCTTCGATAGTCAATTCCTTAACTCCGAAGGTGATGCGACAGATGGTGGTTATGGATCTCACTCTCCTAGAACTAAAAAACCACTTTTATGAACTTATGATGTGTATGCGGGGCTATGTAAACTTATGTACTTCTTTTATGTGTATGTACGGCTATTTCTGATAACTATGTTACGTTGGATGGCTATGTGTATGTGCGGCTACTTTTTGTGTATATGCGGCTATGCGAACTTGTGTACCTCTCTTATGTGTTGGTTGCGATGGCAATGTGAATTTGTGATAGAGCTATGTGGCCATATGGAGCTTGTGTTGTATCAGTGAATTTTCTATGAATTATTGGGAATTATGGTGTTTTAGCTTTTGTCAAGGAATATGTAGGGTAGGGCTAAAATACTCCTGAGAGTATTTTAACCAGGGTACTCTCATGTTTATATGGTGACACATTTCCCTCCTACACAAAATTGCTCCCACCGCGGGTGCATCGTGTGCATGCAAGCCAAGCCGCATGCAAAGATTCTTATGATGACGTCAGTGCTGATGCGTGTAGGCCAACACTCAAACGCAATTTTCTTATCTTTTTTTTGTCGTAATTGTTTTTGAAATCTCGGATTCACTACAGGAAATGCCTACAGTGTTGTCGGCCAAAATATTAATGTCGGCGGTTACAAACCCAACGACAACTTCTGTCGATGGTACAGCCTAAAAACGCTAAACAAAATATTACCATGCAACTTCTAGTTACCCAATACAGGCTATGTGGGTGGCCAAAATAATACCGCTGGCACTGGAATGGTTGATGTTTTGGCGCGACCGTAAATTTAAATTTCGGAGCCCGCCAAACATAACTGTATCGTCGACAATAATTAGGCCGACGACATAGCTTGTCCCCGTGACGGCGTCTTGACAGCACAGACAGAAGGAGACCAATCTGGTCCTACATGGCAGAGACGGTTACTCTCTGCCATGTGCGACTAACCATGTATGTCCTGACCGTGGGTCCTAGTCCACTGTATCGACGACCAATCTTTGGCAGACGACACAAGTTTCTTAGCGTCGGCGGTGTTAGGCTTGCCGTTGACACTGGACCCAAAAAAATTTTAAAAATGGGGGCGCGCGTTTGGCTCAAACCCGCGACCTGGCGGATGAACCCGCATCGCGCCTCACACTGCTAGCCAAGTAGGAGGAACAGTTTTTAGTCAAACTATCCTCCCGTTTAAACCTTTTCTATATTCACCACAATATTTGTCGTCGATTTCTACAATCCCACCGACTAGTTTTAATCAGTGTTGCCACCGACACAGAGTAGCCATTGTCGGCGGTCAGTGCAGAACCGCTGACACACCTACATCCCTCTCCGATACCGGCCCTTTCCGAGTCTCCGCCGCCTCGCTCCCGTCATTTTCTACTGTGAATACTATGGTTAATGGCATGCACAACATATTACAGGTCATTCCTCGCTCTTCGATTGCGAGGAGTTGCATCGACGGCACAAGTTACATCGAAATGTGACGTGTTAGCTTAGAAGTTCCTCCACACATCGCTGATACAACATGGGCATTTGAAGGAAATTGGAGTCGACGATGGAACTCCGAGCAATCGAAAACCGATTTATGACCTATAATATGTTGAGGATGCCCCAAAACCATATATGGACCATACCAATTAAGTGAACGTGGAAGGGGCCCGTTTTCGCGACGTGGAAGGGCCAGGCAGGGGGTATGTACCTGTGTCCACGGCTAGCTTTGGGCCGCCGACACAGCCTCCATTGTATCGCCGGTACTTGATATGGCCATTGACACAGCCTCCCCTGTATCGGCGGTACTTGATACAGCCACAGACACAGCCTCCCCTTGCGCGACCTCCCTATGCCACTGCTCTGCCACCACTGCTCCATGCCACGCAGAAAAGTAAGTAATTCCTTCAAAACCTAAGACCGCAATTTGTGACCTTGTATTATAATTGAGAATTGTGAAATGGGTATCTTACAACCGTTGTTTGCGAATTACAATTTGTGAACAAGCATAGAGAGGGAAAGAGAAAGGGGTTGAGTCTAGAGTTTTTTTGGATTTGGGTTCAGTTTGCAAAAATTTAGGTGTTGCATATACTCTTCCCCTTTTCATTTAATTGATTATTTCCATGATCTTTATTCTTTTGGACATCCAAAAACACAAGCGCACTCACAAAGCCGGCTCCACCCCTTCCTGGAAAAAAATCTTGAAAGGCATTGGCTTCAGACCATGTCGAGGTAGAACAAATGGAAACAACAAATTCCTCTACCTTGGCTCCTTAGGGAACTCCCGGTGCTCCACCGTGGTTTGTTTTTATAGCTATCCCCGCCATGTTTTTAGGTGGAGAGAGGAGGAGCCAAGAGGGAAGAGTCATTTCATTACGGAGAGACGGTGTCGATGGATGAAATAACGAAAAATAAACACGCATCGTGAGGATAAGTTGTTTCTATTGTAGTCCACTTTGGATCATCTAATTTGACTCTAAATATGTGTGTTGGTTTGCCTGGCATATAAAACCTTAGCGTTAAATCAATTGCTTACGACGATAATTAATATTGGATACATCTTATATGATTATTTCATAATACTTTTCCTAAGTCATGACCAAGACATACCTTAACTCCTCGGCCTGCCAGTTTTTTGTATACAAGCCAGCGTTAATTAAGGAGAGAAAAAAAAAATCCTCGTCTTCCACATCCAGCACGGCGCGGCGGTTCCTTGGTGGCGTCGCCGTCGTCGTCGCCTCCCTGTCCCGGGACCGCCCGTCTCCCTCGCTGGCTCCGCCTCCGGCCTCCCCAACCCCTACCTCGTCTCTCGCCGGCACCGCCCCATCCCGGCCTGGACGCGCCTCGTCCTCGCGCCTTTGTCCCTGGCTCCTTGTCGCCGCCGGCGTCGGTTCAATCTTCCCAGACCCTCCCCATCTAGATCTAGGGCAAGCTGTCTTCAAGATCTCTGGCGACTGCAGCTTCCCCCCTTGCCCGGGCGGTGGATCCACCAACGTTATTGGCAAATTTTTGAAGTTTTTTTGTGCAGTATCTTCAACAAGTCAAGCCATATTGCCTCCCTAGGTCATCTTTTTTCTAAGATTGACGTACCGATTTGCAAGTAACCGGTGGCTGCTGGCTGCACTGAATATTTCATCCAGGTCCAGGTGTTCTTTGTAATGCTATCACTAGCTGTTCCATATTCCAACTTACTTTTGATGCATTTTATTGTGTTGGAATGCACCCACAAACACGTTCGATATGCTAACGATTTGAATAATTCAGCAGCATGAGTGTGCAAACCAATGATGAAGAGTTCAGAAAAATTAGCCTACTGGTGAGCAAAGAGCTCATGGGCCACCAATGAACATGTTAAAACAAGCAAACAATGAACTAAATGTCCTGAGGACATGCAGCACCATGTGTCAATGCTAATTCCTCTTTTTCATGTTCGCTTATTGGAGTGCTGAAACCTTACTTGCCTAAGCACTTGTGGACACTACGGTGTTCATGGTGGTTTCACTGAGATATATTTTCCTCTTACTAAAAAATTGTCCTTGCACATTAATTCAACATTTACTAAATTTCGAACTCTGTATTGATGTTGCCTAGTTCGGACCAGCAAATGCATTCCCTTAGTCTATGGGATGGTAGGATAAAAATTTTTAGATCCTTCATGTGAGAACAGGGCATCAGATATTATATGCAAGATGAATGAATCTTACTCTTTGTGTATGCATCCAAGTGCAATTGAGTGTATTCACAACGGTGTAGTCTTAGGTTAGCACAAGTTGGATTATGTTCACGCACTTTCCTGCAATTTTAAAACAAAAATACCCATGAACTTTGACTGCCTTGGTTTTTGATGAATGTAATGATGACATGGTTCTGTAGAATGTGCTTGTTTTGCATTATAGGTTAACACCTTTGGCTTGGGTCGTGTTGTATGTGCTTGTTTGCACTTATGGTCCTTGTTCTTTATCAATTGGGACAAGTTATCGACGTATGGTTGGGTCGTGCTTAATATGAATAGAATGTGATAGTATTAACCTGTTGTCTAATCACACAAGAGAATGTGGAGAAAGCTAATCTTGGTGTTGGGGATGTCTGGTATCTAGTATTATGGCTACTGCCTACTGGGGCATGTTCTGTTGCTAATGCAGAATTTCACATTAAAGAATTTTAATATTACTCAATTTGGCATGTGAACTCTGCTCTGTCTACAAACTTCTACTATTTGGGTTTCTAGCTTTATGTAGCTGTTTAAATATGCAAATATGTAATGGAAAAGGCTGTATTCTTATTGGTCAGGCTTTTTTTTTGTTTTGCTTTGCTTCCAGTATAGCATGCATCTTGGTGATACAAACATTCTGCTATTCTATTACTTTGAGGTGTACTGAATTGTGAATTGTGTTCCTATATTTTTCTTCAGAATACATGATGAGATAGTGAAAAAAATGTAACAAAACATGATTTTAGTGTTGAATGTGGTTAAATATGTGGTTCACATTGCTGTTTTAAGAAATGAGGACAGATATTGGACAAGAGCCACTAAACCATAAAGGTCTTGGGCCTAACAAGAGCTAGCTTAGCATACCAAAATTTTATCACAGCAAATTATATACATTATATGGTTTTAGTCTAGAATCAATGGTGCATGCAGATGTACCAATTTCTATGTATTACTCACAATGTTGCAATTGTTATATATTATTCTATTAAATTTAACTTGTCCTGTACTTCCATTGATCCAACAACAGCTTGTCAAAGATGCCAAATGCAGAGAAGATCCTGTTCAAGATGCCAAACGCCGATGCAGAGATTGCGGCCCTTCATAAGGAATGGGATGATGCTCTGTGCCCAATTTGCATGGACCATCCCCACAACGCGGTCCTTTTGTTGTGCAGCTGCCATGATAAAGGATGCAGATCCTACATATGTGATACAAGCTATAGGCATTCAAATTGCTTAGATAGGTTCAAGAAAATGAAAGTAAACCACTTGGATGGTTCTTCACAGCCAAGCTCGGCGTTGTTCGAGGATACGAGTGACCAAAATGTCACCCAGAGTTCCCGTTTTGGTCTCACTGGAGAGAGTTCCAGGCTAGCAATAGACATAACTGAATCCCATGAAGATCTGAATCATCCAGGTATCAGTCATAGCTCTGCAGCCATAGCTGAAGAGCAGGAAGAAAATAACCATAACCAAGATCCAGATTTGACCTTGCAATCTCACGAGGGAGAAGGAAGTGGGCATATGGAGTCAACTGAGGCATCAAACTTGGACTCTTTGGTGTGCCCACTGTGTAGAGGTGCTGTGAAGGGTTGGAAGATCATCAAAGAAGCCAGAGAATATTGGGATGAGAAGTCAAGAGCTTGTTCACGGGAATCATGCACATTTTCTGGTAATTACAGGGAGCTACGTAGGCATGCCAGGAGGGTTCACCCGACAACAAGGCCTGCTGATGTGGATCCATCAAGGCGTCGTGCATGGCACCGTCTAGAGCACCAGCGCAATTATGGTGACATTCTGAGCGCAATCAGGTCAGCAATGCCTGGGGCAGTTGTGCTAGGTGATTATGTTGTTGAAGGTGGTGATTTGTTTTCACATGATCATGAAGGCAGTGGACCAAGTGAACCAAGTGGATCATTGTTGACAACATTCTTTCTATTCCATATGATCAGCGGTAGTCCCATGAGATCAGGAGATGAGCCAAGAGGCTCATCAAGGGGCCTGAGAAGGCAGAGGCGCCGTTATCTTTGGGGAGAGAACTTACTTGGTCTCCAATATGAAGATGAAGACAATGGCGAAGATGATGATGATAACTTGGATGAAGATGTTCAGAGACCAAGGAGACGCCGGAGGTTCATAAGATCAAGGTCAGAGGAGCAGCCCTGATGCATGGGTATCCATGGTAATTGCATTCCTCACCCATAGTGAAGTTCTTTCCCAGATGAATTCATGATGACTCCTTTTAATGATCTTTACAATATCAGTGAAGATGCCGGTGATGTGCTGCATAGACTGGTCAGAATGCTGCATGCATCCCTGCAATGGAAGATACAAGCTGAATGGGTGTCATGTTTAAGCTCGGATGATTCGAATGCATTTGATTTATTGTTCTCACTGTCTCCTGTAATGGGTGAAGATTGGAAGAAATGGGTCGCCCTTTGGGCATGGTACTTTGCTCAACCAAAAACGATATTGGAGCTCCGTCAGTGTTGTGTTGGTATATGCGCTCGTATTGACTTATTGTTATCCGAGTGGCTCATGATGCACCATGCGTTATTTGCTTGGCGTGTTACCAGCATTTGTTGTATAGACTATATTTAAAACTTACTGAATTATTGCATATACTGTTGCATTTGGTGCCATTATTATTAAATCGAAGCAGCGTGAACATGTTATTCTACCAGCTAATTATTCGAGGCTTGGTGCGTGCATTTTGCAATATTTACAATAGTTGCCCTGCTTTTGGCTTATATAACCTACTAGCAGGGTTAGCGTGCCTATGGCCCGCCACTGCATGTCCTCTTATACCTAAACAAATAAAGATGTATCATAAAACAAACGAATAATAAAGCATTACACCTTTTGTCTGTTGTTTCCATTATTTTTTATTTCTTTTTTTTCAAATTAGTTGTTAATTTCTAAATCTTTTTATAGGTTATTATCATGACATTACGGTCTCTTATGAAGTTTTTTTATAATTTTCTAAGTGGCCACAAAAATTCCATCGTATCAGTTCAGCCTAGCTGCTACAAGCATGAACTCAGCATGATCACAATAGTAACTTGAGGCAACCAAATAGATCAACCATATACCACCTGGACCAAGCTAAGCTAATTGTTGCAGACAACCAAACAGCCCCATAAAGAAAAACGTGTGTACCATTGATTCGAAGAGAATCTAGCTTCTGTGCCAAAAAAAAAATTTGAAAGCGTTGCTTCATGTAGCGAGTCTACATTTATTCCCTTTAGAGCATGTCCATCAGGCACCTTATCAGCCAAGCCTGTAGATTACTGTTCATGCAAAAATTTTAAAATTCAGGCTGAGAACAGTGGGCTGTGGGGGCTGGGCGAGATGAATTCAAAATGGGGGCACAGTAGTATAGGGGATGAGATGGGGATGCTCTTAGGGCACAACACGCATTTTCCTTTTCTTCATAAAATTTAAAATATCTGGAGTATAATTGATGTTCCATGGCAATAAGCCTTGAAAATGTTCAACATCTCCAGGCCCTGTGTCAGCCCAATGATCTGATACTTAGAGGTTAGAGCATTTAAATAGGTACTTTATATATAGATGGGCTATTAGAGAGAAAAAAATCTTTTAAAGTGTAATATAAATTGTGAAGATAATGTCAATAGTGTTTAAAGAGGAGGTTAGGATGCTCTTATGCGCCCTGAGCTCTTTGTGTGGAGCAACCAACCAACGGCCACACGTGCACCGTACTCATGCACGTCTTATCACGACCCAAACACACGTACAGGCCAATTGATGGCTGCTTGACCGGATTTCATGAACACTACTACCTTCATCTTAAAAAAAAAATGCTCTTTAAGGTTGTTTTGGAGAAATTAAGAATAAGTGTATGTAGGTGGGAATCTATAGTATTTATAGTGGTGGGAAGAGAATCTAGGGGTATTTTATAGTGGTGGAGGAGAATATAGGGATACTTTATAGTGGAGGAAGGAGAATCTAGGGTACTGTGCAGTTAGAAGAGCACTTTTTTAGGACAAATTTAAATCCTAGAAAAGCATTCTTTATAGGACGGAGGTAGTATTAGCTTCCTAGTCTCACATTGCACCAGATCAACATGCTAAAGATATTCGTTGGCACAACCTGACACATGCGCACATGAATATTTAGCCCACCTAATATGTTAAACAACATACACACTCTAACCTAAACTAAATATGTCAAGATTATTTTCCAACAAAGGAGTCTATTTTTTTAAGAACACATGCATTTCCAATACGCAATAACTAATGTAAGCAAGGAGTAAACCATTCATTTATCACACTTTCGAAATCTCTTTTGGATATAGAACAAGAAGCTGGGAGCATGGTACCTCCTGAGTGTCCCTGCTGAAAGTAACTGTTTTGTCTTTGTTATTTTCAAGAGTGATATGTTTAAAGAGTCGATTTCGTGTCCCTGTTGAAAGTAACTATTCTGTCTTTGTTATTTTCAAGAGTGATATGTTTGAAGAGTCGATTTCGAATGTCTTTCAGAATTCAAAATGTGCCACATTACAGGGAAAAATCCATTCCATTTATCTTGTTGCCAATCCTACACACTGCCTACTATTATTAACCTGAAATAGGGGACAAGGAGAAAGAGCAATAGTTTGCAAATTTGTCGGCGGATAAAATAGCTATTTCATGAATAACACATCAAACTGTTTCAGTCGCATTTGATAAAGACAATCGAGTGCATTTAAATTATCACTTCTGTCTACCTATTCACAAATAATTGAAATGCAATTTCCTGATCTAGATCTTTAATTATTGGAAGCTTCTCAAGTTCTTTTGCCAAGGCTCGATTAATGAACCTAAAAAATCCCTTGAATTGAGACAATCAGTCAAATCTAATGGCAGACACATCTGAACCACAATTTCAAGTAAAGATGGCCTCACTGCATGTTAGAATAATCAACCCAATATATTTATAAAATAAACAAAACAGAGAGTAGATTGATAATGTATAGTGTATATGGGCTATTTATGGGCTTTGTGCATTTATTGCCTTTCCTTACTTGGCCTTGTACATGTATATATATTAGCCTATGATACTTGATCAATATAAGCTGCACATCTTAACATGGTATTGAATCCCAGGCTCTCTCCAAACCCTAGCTAGGTTTCCACTTTTTGCAGCCTCCGCCATTGACGTCTCGGTGACTCCACCATGGACTTCCACAGCCTATCTCTTGTGATGTCTCGTAGGCATCATCTCTCGAGCGACCTCCTCTGTCTATCAAATTTGGTCTACCTCAGTTCCAGTCTATGTCGTCGTTGTCCAGACCACGCCTCCCTCCACGACTCCACGTCTCAGAACGTCGCCACCCCTCAAAACGTGTCGCCATCTAGGCCCCTGTACTTAGGGCCACGCTGCCTTTGGTTGCCACCCCTTGAGAAGCTGCCTATTGGTGTTTGTCGCCATGCCGCCGCGTGTGAAGTCATCGCCACGTGAAGCATCGCCACCATGGTGCCATGTGAAGCACGTTACCGCGTGAAGCCGGCGCTGCTGTGTGCCGCCAACGCCTCCTTCATCCATCTGTCGGTTGCACCTCCTGTTGTGTGTGCATAGTATTGTGTTGCGAAGACTCCTGATCGAGATCTAGTGTAAAGAAAAGAAACAAATATACGCACCTCCAGTTACTACTGCGATGCCACTTCCGGCTATGGTGTTCCTTGGATAAATTCCAGAGAATGGTCCACGTTGCATAGCATGTGCATCGATAATTAGCATCTCTGGGGCCATTTTATGGGGACTCGTCCATGTACCCCTATTCTAGTGCGTCTTGATAAATTGAGGCCTCCTTTAGATAGGACACCTATTGCAGAAGATCATCTGAAGACTCACGACGATGCAGTCGATCAGTATGTTGTCAATCTGCAGACGCTTGAGGACTGAAAAGCTAATGAAGCTCATGCTATTCACATCATTACCGGCAACATGAAGGTTGGTTTTGTTATGGACATTTATGCCTTGCCATCAACTTACGCAAAGCAAGAGCACTTGAAGGCTAAATTCCAGCTGAGCGGTGATGCTCTCTACTCTTCTAAACTCGAGCTGGGGAGTACTATTCGTCAAATGAAATTTACAGTCGATGCTTCCTACAGCAGATCATGAACGTGTGGCATCAGCTCGACTCCTTAGCATCATCTTATGGTCCAGACCGTGCTCATTGTTCTCGTCTTCAGAGCATAAGGAAAGTGGTTGCCACTTCGAGTTCCTTAGTTGTCTCTTGCTAGTAGATTGATGGGGGCCGAAGTTGGATCGATCTTCTAGTGAGAGGTATAACTACGGTTTGGTGTCACGGCGACCTAAATGATCCGGCTACCAACCACGGAGGTGACTAGAAGACCCGACAATCGCTAAACACCACGACGAAGCATTATCAACCGTGCTGGAAACATGATCAACCTGATCATAAAGATTTGTTCCTACGATGCAACCCAAGAACAAAGCAAGAACAAGGTAAAGCAACAAAAACTGCAAAATATATATTAAGCACATACAAGTTGGGTTTCGAACTTGATCCGGTTGGTCTAGTCGACATGAGTGAATTCAAGGTTGTTTCAACACACACGTGAAAAAGTAGACTGAACGAAACCCATGGATGAAGAAGAGGGTGATGGCCTTAAGTAGGCGACGTACGATGGCCAGAGTGGGCGTGCTACCTCTGGTGGTACATACTCCCATGAAACCCTAGGGGTACATGGGCCTTGGGCCCAAAATTGAGGTGGCGCAACACCTGACAGCTTCTGTTTGTCATATTGTTTTCGCAGTTCTCGTTGACTCCGATGGACTTTCACCTTGGTATTGAATCCATTGGAAAGGTCTCGTTGTGGGCTTCTTCGTGCATACAATGAACGTTCAAAACGGACTTCATATGGCCCAGTTATGTTCATTTGAAGTTGGACTGCTACTGGGCTCGCGAATGAATTGGGCTTTCTGTTGGGCCAACTTTAGAGTGACGTGGCTTGTGGGAGCTTCGCATATGTTGGAGACGGAGAAACATGTTCCTTGAATACACCATGATAGGGGAGGCGGCCAAGATGGCGGCCTATTTGCTGGAGGTGATGGTGCCATAGTTTGAAGCCGAGGTGGCGGCCACGGAGGCGACTGAAGTGATAGAGATGATCACACCATGTCTGTCGGCCGAGGAGTCCCATCATGTGATCGACCTGGACAAGGTGGAGGTCGATGAAGCCATTCCGAATGAGTGTTGATCGTGTCCTTGCGGGTGATGTCCTTATCACATGCTAGGCAAACCGTAGGGCTGAAAAAATAGCTCGTGGCTCGGCTCGGCTCAGAGGTGTTACCAAGCTCGAGCCGAGCCCATTTTTAGGGCTTGGTAAAATAGCAAGCTGAGCCAGGCTCGGCTTGTTTCTGACAGAGCCAAGTTTGGCTCAGCTCGTCGGCAGCTTTTGAACACGAAAACACCTTTGGCTCATGGCTCCGACAGGCTCGGCTCGGCTCGGAGGTGTTACCGGGCTCGAGCCGAGCTCACTTTGGGGCTCACCAAATGGTGAGCCGAGCCTAGCTCCGCTCGTTTTTGACTGATCTCGGCTGAGCTAAGCTCGGCTCGTTTCCACCCCCTAGCAAACCGGGTTCTTCCTAGGCCTAGGCCTAAGGAAATACTCCGAACCCATGGGGCTGTTAGCACTAATCTTGACATTGGTGTGTTATACGGTGTGTTAGTTCGTTCATTAGCAAGTAGTGGCCGGAAACGAGCTGGTTCTTGTTGAGGCCGTAGCTTTACATTCATGAGTCAATTAGTGTTAGCTAGTGGTCAGTTACATGCGTGTGTTGGATTTATTAGTTGGAGCTTTGGCCTGGTCATGCGGACGCGATGGAACTGATTTCTGGAAGTTGTTGAGCAGCCCAAGTCCTCAGGAGTGGAGGCGTGTGGTGGCCGCAAGATACGTGCATGCAGATCAGTTGAGAACGTGCGACGTGCAGGCTGCAAGTGTGCGTGTGTTAGCCTATAAAAGGCACATGTAATCAAGAGTAAAGTGAGAGGTGAATAAGAGATCAAGAAGAAAAGCAGTGCTTGGCTGGTTGCAACACTGCATCAAATATTGTGTTCGTGTGTGTTCTTGTGTTGTTCATCTCCACGTTCGTGTGTATATCCTTGAGAGACAATGTGTGAGTGTTCTCCGGGATGGTCTGGGACCAACAGGGGCGAGGTGGGATGATGTTACCAAGGCGTAATCCAATGTCCACGAAAAGCCATCAAAATGGAATCGAGCCACCAACCTATATGGTGGGTCCATTGAAACAATACTCTATGAAGAAGAATTGCAATGCAAATGCATTAACTCCTACGGATTATGGACTAAACGAACAATATTTTAAAAAACAACGGATGGGCACCGACCTTGATGGGTTGCAGGGTGTTGTCGCCTCGCGCACCGCCCAAGGCCTTATTTTGGCTGCCCTCTGTGGCTTCTAGTGCTTCGATGGGAACCTTGTTGGTTAGTGCCATTGATTAAAGTGACAAACCTAAAATGAAAGGGGAACAAATGGCTATTGTTGACAGGAATCGTTTCGATATGCAGCAGTGTTGACTAGATGCAAACCCTATAATCGAAAAGCAATGTTAGCCTAGACGCTAATCTGCAGTAGGACGGGTACCCACTAGCTAAAGAGTAGACTAGCGACTAATCGGTGACTAGTCGGACTAGTCGGACAACTAGACAAGTAATGTAGCAGGACGTGTTATTGCAGACTAGCGACTAATCGGCGACTAGGCGGCCTAGTCGGCCGACTAGGCGAACAATGTCGAAAAGGAACAAATGGTTAATATGCTAGGCCCTGACTCTATTTACGTGAGCTCGAGTCATGCCTGGGTCCGCATGCATACCTATGTGCACGTAAATCTATGTCAAATCACATTTGACTGACTAAACTAGAGTTGTTCGATTTCAAAATTTAGAGATCTAATTTTCGATGGTGAGGGACTGATTGTCTTTTTTTTTTTTTCATTTTCCTGTTCACATCCGCATTCATTTTCCCTGCTGAAAATTCCACCTCTCACAGTTTCAAAACCGATTTTTGTTTTTTTTTTTATTTAAAAAACTCAATCTTTTCCCTCTCTCCCCCCTCCAAAGGCTCGTAGCGCACCGGCCAGCCGGCTACCGATCGGACCGCCATGCCGTCCGGCGAGCCTGCTGCCTCGTTCTTCCCTGACAACGACGAAGACGATTTCCACTGGGACGATGCGGCGGAGGCGGAGCTCCAGGCCATCGAGGCCGCCTATGCCTCTTCCAAGCGCCGCCGCCTCCCCGACTGGCCCAACCCCGCCGTCCACCCCCGCCGGAACCCGGCCCCTGCTTCCGGAGGTTCTGCCGTCGCACCGTCGTGGGTGCTCTCACCTCCCACTTGCCGAGGTGCGGCTCTGTTCTTCTTGGCTTCCCCCTACCCATTCCCCCTTTTTCTTCACATTGCGAAATTCAAGATCCCTGTGTGTTCTTGGAAATGCGAGCAAAAACACAGGATCTGTCTGCGTTACGCCTTACGGGCATGGAAATTGCTTGTGTTAACAGTATGTTAGACATTGGGATCACGACGGGAAGAGGGTTCTTGGTGCTACAGTTGCATCACTTGGAAGGGAAGTCTGCATTTTTTTTTTAATAAAAAGATGGCAGTTCTGTGCAATTGTTTCTTGTTATATCTTTAGGGCTCAGTGTTTTACTGAGCTTTCTGTATTATGCATCTGGGTTGGTTGATTTAGTAGTTTATCACTTCGCACACACTTGTTGTGCTTTATCGTAAGTTTTCTGTATTATGGTTTTTGTGGGATTGAAAATGGAATCCTGTTCAACTATGATTTTACACTATTAGGCAGTGCAATGGCAAGGTACCTCGATGACATACAGCGTAAATTTGGTTTGTTAATTCGTGTTGTTTTGAACCGAGTTGTGGTTTATCTGTATTATTTGTTTTGAAATTTTCCGTTTGATTTTGTGCCACAGGGAATGTGAAGGCAAGGTGCCAACCTGTAAGATTCAATGGTAAGGTAGTGTACTGCAGGACGGCTTCTGAAGTGGAGAAAGCTACAATGGACATCTTACTCAAAATTGAAAGCATGAAGGCCTCTGGCCAGGTGTCTCTTGGATTTGATCTTGAGTGGAGGCCCTTTCCAAGAAGAGGTCTATTGCGCTGCCTGACCCAATCTTTTAACTGCACTGTCAATATGTTTAAGATTTGAGCAACATGTGTACTCTACATTTTTGAATAAATACTTTGTAACTTAGTTCTCACAAGTGATGGAATCTGACGGAACATAACCGATGATGTGGACTTTGCAGGAGGTCCACCATGTAAAGTTGCTGTAATGCAGTTGTGCATGGACAAAACTCACTGCTATGTCATGCATATCATTCACACTGGAGTACCGCCTATACTGAAATCTCTTTTGGAGGATAGTTCGTCCATTAAAGTAGGTAGTTTCGCTTGAATTTTTTCATTGCTCCTCTCATAATATGTTTGCTCCTTTCCCCTATATTACTGTTTTTTTGGTTATGTTTCCTTATAGGTTGGAATATGCATAGACAACGATGCAAGGAAAATGTTCAATGATTATGATGTCCATGTACAACCGTTGATGGATTTGTCTAATCTCGCAAATGTCAAGTTAGATGGACCTCATAAAAGATGGAGTCTTGCTTCACTAACTGAAATGATCACATGTAAAGAGGTATACTTTATTGTTCTCTTTGTCTAGTTCTGTTAGTATTGAAACAAAAACAAAAGTCTACTTTTGGTTCAGTCAGACATGCTTTCACTCCATGTTACGGCCATACCTGTTCATGTGTTTTATTAAATGATACAAGTTTGATTAAAATATTTAGTACGCGAACTCCTTAGTGCATATGAAACATAAGCATTTTTCAGAAGAAATGTTTTAACTGAAAATGCTTGCTTGGTCTATAGCTGCCAAAGCCGAGCAACATAAGAATGGGAAATTGGGAGGCTGATATTCTCTCAAAACAACAACTCCAGTACGCTGCAACAGATGCTTACATATCTTGGTACTTGTATGAGGTATATGAATACACTAACCAAGTAACTTTTTTCCTCAGCAATTAATTTCTTTTTCTCTACAAGCTTGACAACTATTTCCACCCTTAATTAGGTACTACAGAGTCTTCCAGACAATAATGTTGAAGCTGAAAGGGAGACAGTTAAGGCAACATAAATGCAAATGCAAAATTGAATTGGAAAATGTATTTTGTTAATCTATTTGATAATTCCCTAGTGTTCTGTATCTTCGCTTTTAAGCAGGTGAGCAAACTGGATTTTTTTACTTCACCTCATAATCCTTAAGTGCTAGTTATGTCTTATTTCTCACCCCTGCCATGATCATTAATGGTTTGTCCTGTTTATTAGAGTTTGTTACCAGGCTCCGGTAAACATGTTTGGTACAAAATGGAAATTGGAGAATAGATTATACATGGAATTTCACTGCTCTTTGAAGAATTTTAGATTGTTTGGATGTAGTTCGTTTATGTACATGATCAAAATAGTATTGGTTTCATGACAGCCTACATCAGATGATTACGTTGATAACTAGTTAATCTCTCGTTGTTTAGTGCTGTGGAGCAATCTGGTTCTAGTTTCTATCATCATTTTGGAGCTTATGATGCCCCTAGCTAGTTATGTACTAGTTCAAAATCTTTATTCGTAAATGATTTGAGAGAAGGTCAGAACTTTGATGTAGAGTCCTTTCTTTGGGAAATCTCTTTATAACTGAAAAGGATATCATCTTCTAATAGTTATATATTTGTTAGTTTAATTGTAGATTTATACAGTGTAAAGTTTATAAGAAAGCATAAAAAATCTCGTATCGTTGGGTATCATTTGTCCTTAATATTTCATTGTACCATATCGGACTGAAGAAGCAGATTATCGCATATATACAATAATCTTGGCTAGGTAAATCTAGGGAGTCCCAGTTAACGGTAGCTCTGGGGTGGCATGGAGGCACATCAGTTCCAAATATGTTAAATACAATAAATCTCATCGATGTTTTCATCTATGTTTCATGTACTTCAATATCGTATTCATAGTATACAATTTTCCCTACTTTTTTCACAAAAAATCAAAACATTCAAAAAATAAACAAAGTTGAATATTTCAATTGGAAAGTAGGTATCTCAGTGACCCCTGAGTTTTCAAAAGGCAAAAACCATTTGTCCATATAAGCTGTTGCATAGCTAGAAATTATGTTCATAGGTATAGGAGGCTGATGTACAGTATCAGAAAGCTACTATGGTAATATCATGACATTAGAATTGTAATATAAATGCAATAACGTATTTTCAATGTATAAGCACACAATCAAAACTAAAATATCACGTTTCTTGATGGTAAGAATAAAATAGAGTAAGAAATATAATATTTGCTGGGATTTATTTCTGGTTCTATGCATCCAGGGTATTGTAGGAAGATATTACCCCTTGCTCAGAACCAAAGGATTGCTGCAGAATGCGCAGGAACTTCAGTCTGTTGTAATTTGTGCTCGTCGTGGTGTAGACCTGTGATGGTTTTTCAAGCTGGAAACCACCTGAAATTGGCTTTATGAAATTTAACTCCGATGGTTCCTTTTTGCCAAACCAGGGCACTGATAATTGGGGAATTATGGCTAGAGATGATCAAGGGGATTTTAGATGCATGGCAGCAGGAAAGATAGTGTGTTGTTTAAATGCAGAGCAACTTAGGCGATTGCCTGTCTCCAGGCTCTTAATTTTGCTCATGAGCTTGGCAGTGCGAATATTGTTTTGGATCTGGACTCTTTGAACCTAGCTCTAGCGGTGAAGTAAAATGATCCTCCAAGAAGTGAATCTTATGTTATTATTAGAGAAATTAAATGGCAGCTTTCACTTTAAAATTGTGCTAAAGTTATGTTTTGCAATAGAAATTATGATTTTGTGGCTCATGAACTTGCAAAGCTGGGATCTTCGGCGCAACCATACTATCCTCTAGTTTGGCGTGATGATTTTCCTGCACAAGTGTATAATTTGCATGCTGGTGTCCCGCACCAGCTCTCTTAAATACCACTCTGTTGGTTTCAAAAAAAAAGAAGCATGCCATTGTGAATTTAAATTAGCCCTAAACCCAAAAAAAATGCAAAGAACAAATATGGTTAGTTTCACATTACTAATGGTGAGACATGCCTCCACCGTCGCACCTATCTTCCCTGCCTCTGCCTCTGCCTTCGCCGCCACTGCTCCCCTTCGCTCCTTCATCAAATCCCCATCCTAGCTCCGCCATGGCCGTCCCCAGCACCCAGGTTCCTCCTCTCCACCCTGCTCGTTCTGCTTCGTGTCCCTCCCAACCAGAATGGCCTCGCGGATGGGAGGCATCGTGCCGTCGTGTTAGATTCAACCTGGCCATCTCCTCCGCCGCATCGCGTTTACCTCGAGTTGATTCGGGATCTTCCGCACCTTCAAGTCCCGGATCTCCGTCGAGAAGTGCCATATCGAAATCTTAACCCGACGTGCTAATGCCCGAGCTGACCCGCCACCTATGGCCACGACGAGCGCCTCAGGAAGGCATGACGTCGCAACCCTACGCCGTGATGACCGCGATGACAACAGGCGTAGACACTGTTCCAGGTCTCTCCACCCTCTTCGGGAACCCGACGTACGATGAGTCTCGCCGGCCTGGCGTCTCAGGCTATCTCCAACAGGAATCCCTAAATTTGATCCCCTATAGCCTCATATACAGGTTCCTTCAAAAAAAATCTCACCCTATATTTCTTCCATCTCCAACAGCGTTCCTTATATGGAGAATTGTATAGGGGGAGGAGAGAGAACCCCTACATATAAGGGGATGGAGATAAAAACTCTATTTTACGGAACGGAATAGGGAATGCTGTTGGAGCACATAGGGGAAGAATCCATCCCCTATTTTAGGGTAGAGGGTGCTTTAGGGGAGCCTGTTGGAGATAGCCTCAAGGAGGTAGCCGTGCATCACAACGAGCATGGGGCTCACTGTTCTTTTATGATCTTGTCACCTATAATTCTCTCATGAAACATCCAGGGCCTCAACTTCGGGTCTCACTGAAACATCGTTCGTCATATCGCCAAGTCTTGAGGTTGCAACATCGTGTGTTTGCGAGAAACGAAGCTTGATAACATCAACGCTTGTCTCGTTACAGAGTGCCTTGGCCAAAGATTCGGCAACTCCTTTGCTTTCGCTCTGGCGGCCGGCATGAGGGGGGTATCCTAATTGCCGCTCTGGACAAAGCTTTCTTCATTTTAGAGGTCTCCACCTTTAGTTGGGCCATGAACGTCAGCTCAAAATGGTCAGGGGTGGCAATTGACGAAGGTTTATGGGCCACAACATCCCTTGATAAATTATGCTTCCTTCACGACTTGGCCCCGAGCCATGGCGGTACCTGGCTCGTTATTAGCAATTTCAACCTCATTACAAGCATTGTGGATAAAAACAACTCCGATATCTCTTTCTCCATAATGAGCGCCTTCCATAGCACAATTGATAGCATGGAGCTTTATAAAATTCCTCTTCTTGGGAGACAATTTAGCTGGACCAATTAGGGGGCTTCCCACCCTTACTCATATTGATCGGGCTTTCTGTAGGTTGGGGCTTCCCACCAATTAGGTTGGGGCACCCTCTTCCCCTCGGCCACTCTGCGCACCCATCATTTACTTGTGCCGAACCAAGCCCCACCGCTTCATTTTGCCTCAACGGATTTCCCCAAGGCTCGCTGCTTCCGCTTCAAGAGCTTATGTCCCTCTTTGACGAATTCTCTAACACGGTCAAGGCTGCGTGCGATCGACCTGTTGTATCGATATACCCTTTTAGGATGCTTGACACCAATCTCGGGTGAACAACAAAAGCCCTTTCAACTGGGCTAAGGCCAAGTTTAGGGACCTCCAACTTCAATTGACCGCATGCAAGAACACCGCTTTCTCAATGTTCAGGAGGTTGACCATCGTTAGGCCCTCAAAGTGTGCGCCCTAGGGCTTGCGACCCTCATAAAAGCAAGATTCCGGTAGCGTGCCAGATTGCAATGGATCGAGCTCGATGATGACAATGGGAGGCGCGACAAGAACTTCATTCATTCCCTCCGGACCCTCCATGGTGAGGACAAGGAAGCTGAGTGCTTGCTTGCCTTCTCCCCTTCCCTAGGATCCACTTTCCAGAGGGACATCACCATCGACTGGGCCTGGATGGGATACCACCAAGTGGACTTCAGTGAGATCGGGACCCCCTTCACAATGGACAAGATAAGGGACAATATATTCTCCTTGCCGAGGGAGAAAGCCCCAGGACCAAACGTCTTCATCGGTTTTTTTTCACACGTGCCGAGATATTATCAAGGTGAAAATCTACAACGTCTTTCAGAGTCCCTTTAAGGGCAAGAGGGACAATGTCATTGTTATGATCCTAAAGAAGGAAGGTGGCGCGTCGGTATCTGACTATGGCTTATTAGCCTCACGTATAGCGTGGAGAAACTCTTTGCCAAAGTACTAGCCAACCAGCTGGCCCCTTACCTAGGGGGCCTAGTCTCTTCGAATCAGAGTGCCTTTTTCGAGCGCAGAAGCATTCAAGACAACTTTCTCTTTACCCAAAACACCGTTTAAGGGCTCCACAAGAGGAGGATCCCCTCTCTCTTCCTCAAGCTTGATTTCGCTAAAGCCTTCGACTCCGTCTACTAGGGATACCTACTCGAGGCCCTTACCCACCTTAGTTTTGGGCGCATATGGTGCAATTGGATTTCCACTTTTCTTGTCACAACTTCCTCCTCGATTCTCCTCAGTGGTAGGATGAGGCCTTATTTCCATCATTGTCTCGGCATGTGGCAAGGCGGCCCTATCTCATCCATACTTTTTTCATCGCCATGGACTCTATTCAGAAGCTTTTTGCTGATTGTTGTGGACCGAGGGGGACATTACCTGCCTTCCGCTCAAAGATGGTAGTCAAATTATCTCTCTATGCGGACGATGTTGCGCTTATTATTCAGCCGCGATGAGATGACTTGTAGCAACCTTTAGTATTCCCAACATGTTTGGGAAGGCCTCGGGCCTTGCCATCAACCCTGCCAAGTGCTCTACTGTTCCTATTGCCTGCCATGAGCATGTAGTTGAGGAAGCCCTTATCGGGTTACAGGTCACGCAAGCTTCCTCTCTTGCACATACCTAGGCCTACCGCTTCACCACTGTTGCCCACTAAAGGCTTGTTTCTTGACTATCATCCTTAAAATGCAGAAGTGACTCCCCAAATGGAAAGAAAAATGCTAGGAAAGCCACATGACTTTGGTCAAGGCGGTCCTCTCAGCACTTCCAACTTACTCCCTGTCATCCATCCAGTTTTCAAAATGGGCCATCAAGCGTATGGACAGAGTGCGGCTAACGTTCCTATGGCAGGGGAGGAGTCAACTATGGGGGACACTGCCTTGTCAACTAGGATCACTGTGGGAGATGGCTCTTGTACCTGCTTTTGGTTTGATCTTTGGCTTAGGGGGAGGGGACGCTACCACCAACATCGCACCGAGTGTCTTCCGTTGTTCTACTTGGCGAGACATGACTGATGGCCTCTCCGCGCAATCTATCTGACCTTCCCATCTTAGTGGAGGCTATCCTGCTTTGGTCCTAAATCGATTTATGGTGTCACGCTCTCTACTGGGACCCTCAACATGGTAACCTAGTACTTCACCTGGGATGGCATCTACTCTGCCAAGTCCATCTAATCCGCCTCCTCCTTTACCCGCCGCCCTTCTCCACACGGGCGCGCCACCGCCTGACCTCCTCCCCTCACAGGCGCCACCTCCTCCCCTCCTCCCCCCACGGGCGTGCCGTCTCCTTCCTCCTCGATCCCAGTATAGGCGCGCTGCCTCCTTCCTCCCCGCGTGGGTATGCCGCCGCCTGACCTCCTCCCCGTGCGGGTGCGCCGCCGTCTGACTTCCTCTCCGCCATGTCCCGAGGTGCGCCGTCCGCGTCGCCTTCTTCATACAGCACGACTCTGCATTGGAATCAAGTCGGAGAGGGTGAGGGGGAGATAGAGAGAGATTGGGGAGGGAGGAGCAGATGTGGCTGCCATGGTGGAGGCTGTAGGAGCCCGTTGCGATCCTGCCATCTCATGGCCCACCAGAGATCCGGCTCCCCCCGAGACCAACACCTGGTCTCCGGTCCATGGCCCCACATCTATTGACCCAACTAGAAGCACAACCATGTCCTGGCCCAACTCAGCCCAAAAGACTAGCTTGGTGGGAGAGAGGTGCCTCCACCTTTTAAGTTGCTCCCCCATCAGCAATAACCGATGTGGGACTAAACCCAACAATCTGATACCACTTGTTAGGATATGCACCGATGCAAGAACACGAACGACACTAGGAGACACGATGTTTGGTAACGCAGTTCGGCTTTCGCCTACATCTGCGGGGCTCTGATTATGAGCGCTCCTTTCCAATCCATAATACCGCAGCACACCGGCTAACTAGGTCACGGCCACATGCCGTCCGCAGACCTCCTCTTGCCTATGCTGCTATTATGAAGTCGTTCACTTGGTTATACCAGGGCTGCCTCCCTTTATATAGTGAAGGCCTGAATAGAGTCCGACTCTAACACTAAACCAACCCTGCCTATTACAACATAGATCGAGTCCATGTAACCTACTCGTACACATATTTGACACAATACCTAACAAACTCCACCTTGAAGAATATGGTCTCTCCACCTTGAAGTCGTTCCAGCGTCTTGCGTGAACCTTGTACCCGGCCTCTGGTTGCTTTCTTCTTTGGATATTTGTTTGACTCCCCTTGAATCTGCATTCTAGATCCAATCCTTAAGTCCTCGAGCAGGCTTCCGAGCCCGCCACCATGCACCACGTCCGTGTACAACAAAAATGCCGCACCCTGGCCATCTGTACCCACGTCATGGCTTTGCCCCCAGTGACGTGATATAGCGCCTCCTGTGCAACATCCGGTCGCATCACTGCTCCCGCCGTTCTGATCTATCCAGCATCCATCCGAGCCTGCCGGTCTGATCGCGAACGCCGAGGTCGTCGCCATCGCCTGCCGACCTCGTCGGCTACTTTGTCAGCCCGATTGCCACGTCTGGTCAATCTCTTCCAACGGTAGCCCATCGAACGGTTCGAGCCTCCTGCCCGAAGTGTCCGACACCACCGATCGAATCGTCGATAGCCGCCATGCTCCACCTTGCGCCGATAGGGCATTTTCTACGGCGTCCGTGTATGCATAAACCTCGTGTGTCCCCCTAGATCTTCTGTATGGCCAACCTCGTCAACCAAGCTCTGATACCACTTGTTAGGATATGCGCCAATGCAAGATCATGAACGACACCAAGAGACACGATGTTTGGTAACGCAGTTTGTCTTTTGCCTACATCTGCGGGGCTCTGATTATGGGCGCTCCTCCCCAATCCATAATACCGCAGCACACCGGCTAACCAGGTCATGACCACATGCCGGTCGCTGACCTCCTCTTGCCTATACTACTATTATGAGGTCGTTCACTTGTTTACACCAGGGCTGCCTCCCTTTATATAGTAAAGGCTTGAATAGAGTCCGACTCTAACACTAAACCAACCCTGCCTATTACAACACAGAGTCCATGTAACCTACTCGTACACATATTCGACACAATACCTAACAGAGGCCATCTCAAAGCCAATGAACACGTGGCAGCCACCTATGCAAAACCATCCAGGGAATCCTGCCAGTGGTGTTTTAAGCCGGTATTGCAAGTTCGGGGATATAAAATGGACCAAATCATAGTTCCAGGTTTTTTTTCAGACTTTCGTGATAGTTGAGGTTTTTAAAATGGACTTTTTCCTTAACCAAACAAAGGAAATCGACACAAAGTGTAAGCAAAAAATCAGCGGCAGTTGTGGCGGCGGCGGATGTGACGGTGATTACATGGGATGAATTTTTAATAATAGCATTATTAAAAAAATTATCCTCTAAATAATATAATAATTTCAAAATCGGTAAATTTTCATGCTTTATTTGCACAACTATTATGAGAGTGCTATTGTAATACCATGAATCGGTGATTTACACACTTCTACTCCTGCCACCAGCTTGTGATATAGAAAAGACTAGCTATATATATCGGATAGATCCATTTTTCTATTGTAATATGAAGTCATAAATCTGCAACAAAACAAAGGTCAGTTCATTTTAAAATGATCAGTTCCCTAAAATCGAGTAAGTTCATCAACATTACTTGCATGCTTTCTAGGGAATACCAATATTAGTTAAATGCAACTGAATTCAAAGAAATGTAAAGGTTGTAGATGACATAATAATAAATGCAATAATTATACATTATTAGAGCCTATATTTATGGATTTTGCAATAAGCTTTTAAAACATTTTTAAAAGGTTTATGAAGATAAAATGAACTATCTCCTCGTTACAAAGTCCTTAATCCATCTGAAAGGTGATATCAGATGCCTCTTTCCATAAAGCATGAATTATTCTAATAGAATAGGCATCACTCCGTAATACAACTTCATATCTTAGAAGTATGGTCCATTGATGATTAGTTTTTAACGACTTTTACATAATATGCCCACCCATATGGCTACATCCATATATATAATGCATAGCTACATGGATGGCAAAAAATATATCTTTGTATCATACTGTTGATGTTTCTTATGCTTAAAGTTATATTGTCAGCAATTCCACAAGTGCACGGAACACCTTGTAGCATTTTCACCTAGATCAGATACTTAAGGGGGTTTGGAATTATTCATGCATAATTCATGATTGTGCAAGTGGAAGATTGTTGGGATTACGCCCAATGGAAATCATGGGCCACATACAATGTGGGCTCATAGATGGCGCGGACCACACATGATGTGGGTGTTTTGGACCTCATATGATGTGGGGCTTAGATTTTACTAGGCCTTTAATGTAGAGGTCCACTATAGATCGTTGTATAAAAGAAGGCGTTGGAGACGCCCAAAGTATGAGACACGTGAGGTCCCTCTGCACCAAACCCTAGCCATCATCTGCATTGTTGGCATGTGCAGTGCTAACACACCACGTGCATCCATCATCCTTATATGTGAGGATACCGTACAAACGCTACGTTTGAAGCGCTAGTCGAAGCGAACCTGAGAAAGATACGTGATTTGCTCACGTACAGATTCTGGATGTGAACTTGTTTTGTTAATTCCTGTCAATCTAGATGGAATTTTGGGGTGAGACTGGATTCGTTGGAAAGCTTGTCTCGTTAGCTTTCCGTCGAGTGGTAGAACGTCAAAAATGAACTCCGTATGTGGCCGAGATGTCCATTTGAAGGCATACTGCTCGAGAAGGTCATGAACCCCGATGAGGCAGAGCTCATCGTGAAGCCCAGCAAGGATGTCGGAGGCCATGGGGAGGGAAGGTGTCATGGGACTGTGCTGACGGCGAGGAGGAGATGTTCGGCTCAATGTGAACGACAACTTCTGTACGATTAACACGTGTCATCCATCCCTCCTCCAAAGGGGAACCCAAGGGGGCTCAAGAATGGGTCGGCCGGCCTAGGTGGGTCGGCCGACCCACTTCCTTTGTCTCCATCCCGTGGATTTTGCATGGGATGCTCCCTTGATGGTGTATATTAACCCCTTAAGCCGGTGCATCAAATGGACTTGCGCAAGAAAGGAATCCAAGGGAATCCTATGTTCATTTGTGAAGCAACCGTGTCCTTTCGATCAAACCGACAGAAGTGGATGGTCTAGATGTCCTCCTTTTGCGTTTTTATGCCACTGGGGAGAAGACAGAGCTGGATTGGTGACGTGGCTGGGTAGGTCGGCCGACCTAGGTGGGTCGGCCGGCCTGGCCTGTTGCCCGGTCTAGCCCTGGTTTGTCCTGTTTTGCACCTGTAGACCTAAAACTCATCAAAACTTGTGGAACTTTATTGGAATAAATAAAATGTTAGTATAAACCTTGATTTTCCCTCGAAAAGCCGGAATTCCGGAATATGTTGATGTATAAAATTGTTGTTTATTTGACGTCAACATCTGTCTGCCAGCAAAAGCAACAATAAGGGGTAGAGTGTCTGTCAGTGAAAGCTAGGGCAGATTGTTTGCCGACATAAGGCTTGGCCTGGCTTAGTGTGGGTCGGCAAATCCTTACATGGCTCGGTGCTCGCGATGGGGCGGGCCACATTACAACAACGCGGGAAGCCAAAATATTGGGCTGGCCGGCTATGCACAACCTTATCTCTCCATTTTCTCAGCCGCCTAGTGCACCACAGTGCCGCCCCCAATCCTGCGAAGGCGTTGGAGACGCCCAAAGTATGAGACACGTGAGGTCCCTCTGCACCAAACCCTAGCCATCATCTGCCTTGTTGGCATGCGCAGTGCTAACACACCACGTGCATCCATCATCCTTATATGTGAGGATACCGTACAAACGCTACGTTTGAAGCGCTAGTCGAAGCGAACCTGAGAAAGATACGTGATTTGCTCACGTACAGATTCTGGATGTGAACTTGTTTTGTTAATTCCTGTCAATCTAGATGGAATTTTGGGGTGAGACTGGATTCGTTGGAAAGCTTGTCTCGTTAGCTTTCCGTCGAGTGGTAGAACGTCAAAAATGAACTCCGTATGTGGCCGAGATGTCCATTTGAAGGCATACTGCTCGAGAAGGTCATGAACCCCGATGAGGCAGAGCTCATCGTGAAGCCCAGCAAGGATGTCGGAGGCCATGGGGAGGGAAGGTGTCATGGGACTGTGCTGACGGCGAGGAGGAGATGTTCGGCTCAATGTGAACGACAACTTCTGTACGATTATGCTCAGATCTTTTTCCGCTACACTTCGCGTCGGAGGTAACGGTCTATGGCTAATAACTTGCAGGGTGTCCTAAGCTTCCACGGTAGAATTTTGATTTTGTGCTAGTGAAGCATCCCCATGTTTTCCTTCAGGAGGAATCAGAATGTTACCGAGGCAAGTGGCTTGACGACATGCGGCTATCCTTCAGCTCTGGCAATGAATTCCGGTGGCGTCAGCAGCAACTCTGCTTCAAAACAGGACGAGGAGGGTGAGAGGAAGTTAACGCCGAAAAAGGGTGGCCAGGGTGGGGCTTACCAGCGGCAATGCTGTGACAGAATGAGGAGGAGCTCGGTTGTCTTGACTGTTGCTGCGAAACTTCCTGAAAGCAGAGTGAAAAGGAGATTTATAGGGCACATGAATTATTGATAGAGCAAGTAGCCAAGTAGGAGAGGACAAGATGAGGATTTGCTTTAATGACGAGGATGTAGGGAAGGAGGAGGCAAAGTGTGAACACAGCGAGAATGTGTAGGCCGCATATTGATGGAAGGGAGTGAAGACAAATATCAATGATGGAGGGATGGGTGCTTCAGCTGAGGTAAGGGAAAAAAGACAAAGCCAAATCATGGAGCTCAATCATGTATTATAGTATAAGGACATGACAATTGGGACCCACTTGACCCTAAAGAGGGAAAGGAGGGCCCACATGCAAGCAAGATAGAGGGGGGAGTTCCTATTTTATTTGGGTTCAAATTTTATATAATTATGCGAATATAAACTTCACTAAAATAATTTAATTGCAATTACAAAATATTATTTAGGTTTATGCAAAATGATTAATTAGATTTTTAAACATTAAATTTAGTTTGTAGAAAGTAGAATAGTAATGACATGCACATTTTCAAAAATAAGATTTTTGGAAAAAAAAAATAATTCACATGAAATGATGATGCCATCATTTTATGGTTTTTGAAAATGGAAATGTTACATAGCATTTTGGGATCAGAGATAATAGCTACAATCTCTTATGCCTAAGGCATGCAATTGCATGACTGCATGGAATGTTAGTAAGTTGTCACCTGCCACAAACACACTTCTTTGATCCAAGGTCCACCAGATTCGTGTGCCCCTTCTCAATTACCTCAAAGATCCCTAGACCGTATGGCAAGGCATAACATATGTTTGCTAACCTGGAGTTCTTAGTGAGCTCGGTTTGGACCTTTGGAAAAAATATTACCCTTGCACTTCATTGTAGCTTCTTACCTATCCTTGTATAACCTATTCATCAATTTGAAAAATTTGAAAGATTATTTGAAAGATAGCTGCTTACACAGGATAGTGGCATTTGGGGATGCACTAATCTTTCAAATTTGAGAATAACTTTTTACCTTCGCAAAGTTACTTTCATTTGCACTGATCCCAGCCATGAATTTGGTCGTAAATTCATGAGTTCACTAACATGGACCATTTCTTAGTAGTGGCAGGTGATTTGGCTAGCAGTGCACTCCATGGTTATCACTCCCTAATCAAAGTCAACTTAAAAATTTCCCCAATTTCGCTATCACAACCATAATCGTGTTCTCACTCCCTGGTTCTCACTCTCAGGTGACTTGAAGAAAGAGAGGTGGTGGCCAGTGGTGAGCTCCGAACCTCCACGATGGAGGGAGGCAACCATGGGGATGCAAGTTGTACCAACCACATCATGATACACATGGAACCGACGCCGTGCAAGGATGGGGATGCAGCTCCTACCTATGGTATGCCCTACCCTTCTTCACGCACCTCATCCCTCCTCCCTTCTTCTCCAGCAGCAACACCCCTCCTCCTACACCCCTTCTGCTCCGGCCAGGCCGAGAGATATAGATTTTTGGAGTTATTTTGGTGAATCTCTTGAAGACCGACAATTTAGGGTTTTGTCATTCTGAGATTTGTGATTTCGGTGGTTGCCCTTTTGTTTTTGTCAAATTGTAGGTGCTAATAGCGAGAGATTTATGTTGGAATTGCATTATGGGGTATTTTGTTGGGACCAAAGGGAAGAAGTATGTGGATGATATGGTCGCTTGGTTTGATGGATGTTTCTATGGACACTTGGTCCATAGGACTGTTGATTTTTTTTTGGAGCAATTAGGCTAAATAAAGAAGATTAAGTGAAGGTTTTTTGGTTGGAGCTATGGAAAACCATGAGAAATGGGTTGAAGCTCATCACTTATGATGCGGACAACAATTTAATGGTATGTTTCATCCCTAATTTCACCACACTTGTTGCATACTTGTACTCTTATATTAATGCAGTTAGTGAGATGCTACTATGTTTGTCTGCTGATTTACCGATGGTTTATAGCCTGCAAAGGAGAAAAATGAGGAAGGAGGACGATCAATCGGTTCTAGCCCTAGAAGGATTATCAGACTGTAGCAGCATAAAGTTATGGATGAGAATAAACAAGAGGACAATCAAGAGGATGAGGTAGAAGATGTTATGGCATGCCCACAATTCAAGGACAGTGAAAATGAAGTCGGCGAAGGAGATGATGACCCAGGTGAGAATGAGGCAGCAAATCACCATTCAAATTCAGACACAAAGTATGTTGTTTTAGAAGAAGAGCTCGAAGGTGCGAATTAAGATGTAGTGAAATCCTGTAGGAAGAGATATCCAATTTTAGAAGAAAGTGCAATATGGCAAACCCTAATTTCAATGCAGGCATGGTGTTTGGCATGGTGTTAGCAACAATGACTAGTCTAAGGGGTGCCATGCCCCACTATTCTATTAAGAACAGGGTGTGTACAAAGACACTGAAAAATGGTGTAGGGAGGTTGAATGCCTGTTGTTAGACAGGATGCCAATGGTAATTATATGACACAAGAAAAAATATTACCCTTTGCACTTCATTGTAGCTTCTTGGCTCTCCTTGTATAACCTATTCATCCTTGTATAACCTATCTTTGAAAAATTTGAAAGATTATTACAGAGGGACTGCCAGATGCTCTTAGAGGAGACTTTGATAAAAAACTTTTGCAACATATCATGTGTACACAGATGCTCCCATATACACACCATGTACACCAATTAGTAAAAATTATGAAAAAATTTATAGATGTACCCATGATCTTACTCTATCTATGTATAAAGTTTTAAGTTCAAAATTTATTATGGATTAAGAGTTATAAAAAAGATAAAATTTTATCAATTTTAAACTATTCAAATTAGTCTGAATTTTATTTTTTTTTGTAACTTTTAATATAGAATGAATTTGAACTTAAAACTATATAGTTAGAGTAACTAATGAAATGCGTCTACAATTTTTTTAGAATTCTTCATAAGTTTTGCATGTTAGTGTACATAGTGTGTACATGGGAGCCCCTATGCTGTGTATACAGGATACACTGCCCAAAACTTTAGGGTAATTTTTAGTTTTTGACACTCTTTACGGTTGGTGTTTTAGGCCCTGTTCTTTTGACCTGATCTGAACGGCTGAAATTCGAGAGCTTCTCGAGGTAGTCTCGAGATTCAGATACATTTCGTTTGACTTGCTTTTTAAAGCGTTATAACCCACCTTCAAAACAATGAAAAAACGGACTAAAAAACTCAAAGCATATGTGTTTTCGAAACGTAAATAAGTCGTTAAGCTGAAAAGAACTGGGCCTTTGTTTTTGCTCCTCTGTTTTAATGTCATTAGCTCATATGTTCACACAATGGCGGATCCATGACTAAAATTAAGCCTGGGCACAACTAAGTGAAGGATAAGTACCTAACCGAGGCACCGATCTAACGATACAAACAAGTCAAGATAAGCATGTCCAAATGTTAACGTTGACATCAATTGTAACTATTATCGATTTTTACATATATTAAATTCTTAAAAGAGTGAATGGGCAATATCATAGACTCATAGTACCTCTATGGAAGATCTGAACAGTTGAACAAAAGATGTCCTCAAACAAAATCATGAAAAAGATGATCCAATCTACACCATATGGCATCTGCAAGATTGAAATGTATATTAGAGAAATAATGTAATAAAGATAAAGTTAAAATATTTAGACATTGAAATATCATCTAACATACCACTCATTTGGTGATGGTAGCCTACGAGGCAATTGCATTCTTCTAGTTTTAATGCGTTGAAAGCGTCGAGTAACAGACTCATCATCAAGTGATTTGAATATTTCTCTCTCGGTGTAGCAAACCATTAAATCATTCAACCAATCATCAGAAATCTTGTTCCTCAATGCAGCCTTAATGATATTCATCGCTGAAAAGGCCCTTTCAACTGTTGCTGTTGAGACAGGCAACAATAATACCAACTCCATCATTATTTATAAACTAATGGAAAGACCTTGTGCTTTTCAGTTTGGACCATCTTCATAACTAGAGATGCAAGATCTTGACAAGAGTTAAAAGCAGCATGCCTTCTCACATGAAAAATGTAGGTCTCTAGTTGCTCCCTTATAATGGCACGATCACCAACAGAGAAGTCTTTATCATGAATTTCCGCAAGTCGAGCAAGTTTGTTTACATCAAACTTTTCAAAGGAGTTCTTTGGATCAAGACAAGAGAAGCAAACTAGTAACTCAGTAGAGACTTCATTAAATCGATGAGCTAACTCTGAATTAATTTTGTCCACCACAACAAAGAAAATCTCAGCACGATAATAGTGAAGGTTAGTGACAGTGAACCCATCACGCCTTGAACGACCTCGAACTGGCACTTCTTCATTCATGTCTATCACTGGAATACATTTTAGCACACAAAAGGCTTTCACACCATCAAAGAAGGTCTCCCAACCATCATCTGTTCTCATAATAGCTAATCGAGCTTTTACATCAGCAACTAATTCCATAGCATGAACAATGTTAAGGTCCTTTCTTTGTAAGACAAGTGACAACTCATTTGTGATGGCAAGCAATTTTAACATTAGCTTTAAAATGAACACAAATTTAAAGCTTTTCATTTTTTCTATCAAACCCGCTGCTTGTGTTGGTACACGCCCATCTTCATGAACCATACTAAGAACTTGTAGCACAGAGTCCCACATTGTCTCCAAACGAATCAAAGTTGTGTAGTGTGATCCCCACCTAGTATCACCCGGTCTAGCAAGACTAGTTTCTTGATGCAAACCTCTTCCTGTAAAAATTTCACCTCTCTCTAATCTATCCAAGATGTCTTTATGGTGCTTTTCAACTAATGCATCCCTCCTCTTACAAGATGAGCTAGTGGTGGTGACAATTAAGGAGATGTAATCAAAGAAATCATGAATAGATTGGCAACAACCACTACTAGCAACAGACACAACCACTAATTGCAATTGGTGGGCAAAGCAGTGAATGTAGAAAGCATATGGATTTTCATCTAAAATCTTTCTTTGCAAACCATTATATTCACCTCTCATATTTGAAGCACCATCATACCCTTGCCCTCTAAGCCTTAAGATAGATAGGCCATGATGATCAAGAAGGCCAAAAAGAGCTTCCTTTAGTGCAGCTGATGTAGTCTCGGAGACATGTTTGAGACCAAGAAAATGCTCCACAACTTGCCCTTGCCTACTGACATACCTACATTAGAATGAATAGGTTAAGATAGAATGCCAATGAAAAATATAATGAATTAAAAATAGAATGACAATGGAAATAAGAATGGAGAATTGTCTATTTACCTTACTATTACCGCCATTTGCTCTTTGACTGATATATCACGTGATTCATCAATTAGAATGGAGAATTGTCTATTTCCAATCTCTCCAAGAATCACATCTGTGATATCTTGTGCACAACATTTTTCGCGAGATCCTTTTGGATAGTTGGAGCAATCATGATACAATTTCTTGGAGCACGATCATAAGCAGCTCTTACTTCTTTATTCTTATCCTTGTACCAATCTACCATCTCTAGAAAGTTTCCCTTGTTTAAAGAACCACATGATTCCGGAATCGTATCCTCGGCAGTACTGCCCTCAGCGTACTGCCCTCAGCAGTCTGTCACTGTCTGTCACTGACGTGTGGGCCCATGTGGGACTCACCACCATATGGGCCCACATGTCAGCAGCAGCACTGCCCTCAGCAGTATTGCCAAGGATATGCTTCCCATGATTCCTTATGGCCACGAAAAGCTAAGCCTTGCATTGGAAGAAATTTTGTACATTCTAGAGAAGAAGTCAAGCGAACTTTGTACAATTCTTCGGACTCACAAGTAGCATTAGACATCACATGAGAGATATTTTGTCTTTGATTTTTAAAGTCATCAAGATGCAGCATAGCCTTGTTATGAGCACTATTAACACCACCAACAAGATCAGTCAACCCTTGATTTGCATTCTTCCAATTTTCGTACCTAATTTTTATGAAAACCTCATAACCAAATTTATCACCCCTCCCCGGTTGCTTAAAGAGAAAACAACAGAAACAATAAGCTGCATCCTTTGCTTCACTATACTCCAACCAATAAAACTTTTTGTACCATGAGTCATGAAAGCTTATATTACTCTTTCCATATTTTTTCAGAGGGAAATTCAAACCAGTTGGTTGAGTTGGACCCTTGGATATGTAGGCCCTCCTGACTTGGTCTTGGATATTTGGATCATATTCTGCAACTTGCTTCCTTAGTCCAGGATCACCAATTATGTCACTGGGATTAAACCCCCTAGCAACATTAGGCCTTTGTTCTTGCTCCGTGCTTGGCCCTGGCAGTTGAATTAGATATTTTCGCATATCCATGACCTGGCATATATAATAAAGAGTAAATTGCACAGTAGGTACATGAAGTTGATACGAGTTCTTGCTTATATACATGATCTCCAAAACCAGGTATTTTTATACACGAAGTTGGTTTATTGTCTCACCGTAGGTCCAAAGCGGTCTATCTTGTTTGGTTTTGTTGGCATGCACTGCCAATTCAACTGACACGTGTCTTATTTTTTTTTATGATGGGCCACATCAGCACACGCACCATATTTTTATTTTATTTTATTTTTTTTGAAGGAGGCGTCTTGTTCCTTTTCCCCGTCTTCTTCTATCGATCACTATGTCTCTGGCTTCGAGTAGGTGTTGAATATCATCGACCGCTTCTTCGTCGATTCACTCGGAGGAGAGGGCGGCGAGCGTCGCTGTCGCGTTGGCTCGGAGGAGAGGGCACCGCCGCCGCATCGTGTTGTGTCAGAGGAGAAGCGGCTGGCGCCGTCGCCGTCACGCGTTGAAGGAGTGGACGGGGGCGCGTGGACTCGGCGCCGGCGCCGCTGCCGCCGCTAACGTCCGCGCCGCCTTCCAGGGCTTCCGGGCCAAGGTCCACGTGGTGTCGTACGATGACCTGTAGCCGTACATGATGTACATCCAATGCATTGCCGATGGTGACCGCTCGCCCATCCTCTCGGCGCACTCTGTCTCCAAGTTCCTCAGCAGCTCCGGCACGTCGACCGGCGAGCGCAAGCTCATGCCCACCGTCGAGGACGAGCTCCAGCACTGCCAGATGCTCTACAACCTCCTCACGCCGGTCATGAACCTGTGAGTCTACTCACTGCATCACCCATTATTGGCATCTTGATCATTTCGACAATACACTCATAAAATTAGTGATCAATGGGTCCAATGATTCATGTAGATTGTGAAAATATGTATATGCGATAATGACGCATCAGTCGGTTCAACTGATAAGGCCGAGCTGTTTGGGTGTGCGGCTGTGCTAGCGCCTCGACGTGTTGCGCGGCTGCGCCTCGTCGCCATCTTCGCCTCGGGAGTCGGGCCTCCTCCGCTTCCTGCAGCTCAACAGGGGTCACCTCATGCCGGGCGTGAAGGAGGAGACTGCACAAGACGCCACTCCAGCTCGCCGGGCGTGAAGGAGGAGAGCTGCACAGGACGCCACTCCAGCTCGGCGGCGTGGTGCACGTACAGGGCGCGACTCAAGCAAGAGAGATGAGAGGCAGAGGAAAGGAAGGGATGAGGAAGATGACGCGTGGGCTCCACTTAAAAAAGATAACAATGGTGATGTGGCTGCAAAATTGACACATGTCAGCTGAGTCGGCTACTCATATCAACAAAACCACATGTAGAGACCACTTTGGACCTTTGGTGAGATGGTAATCCAACTTCGTGTGTAAAAATACCTGGTTTTATAGATCATGTATCTGAACAAGAACCCGAGCCAACTTCATGTATCTGTAGTGCAATTTACTCTATAATAAAATAGAAATAGAATTACCAATTTGGCATCAGGTATCCAGCAATGAACAAATTTTATTCACATATTAACTAATGCTAGATTGCTATAGAAAATAAGAGCTTTATAAATTAGTACCAATTTGGCATCACATACACATCACAACTCACAATTCCACATAATTAGTAAACGACAAACTAAGAATTAAGAAATTCGAAAGCTTAATACTACAGAGTACAGATAGAGGCATAGAGCCTAACCCTAACCGTTGTGCCCGGTGACTTTGTGCCCGGTGGCCGATGAGAAGCCCTTGCCGAGTTGCCGTTGTTGGCCGTTGAGGCGAGCAGGGGACGAGCGATCTGCGATCTTGATGCGGCGGCCGCCCGTGGCCGCTGCCGCCTGCCGGAAAGATTAGCGAGACGTGAAGTCGTGAACGCGGGAGGCCGGTAGACCAAGAGTCATCGTATACCGTATACGTCAATACGTGAATACCTGAAACTCTGAAAGCTAGCCGCTAGCTCGTGCACAGCACAAGTGCTGGCCGTGGGCTTGATGTCTTGATGGCTCATGGCTAACTAGTTTAGCTTGCCACTTGTCAACTTGGGCTTTTGTTTCATCTGGGCTGGCCCAAATAAACCTCCCCAACTCCTTGTACCTACCTAATAGGTAAGTGGCTGCAAAATTTTAAGCCTGAGCCGAGACCCAAACAGCCCAGATAGTGCATCCGCCCTGTGTTCACACATATCATACACAAAAACCGAAACACAAATATTAAATAGTAGCAAAAACCGTGGCGATAGCATACAGTCTCTTAGGCTCTCTCCAACAAGAATCCTCAAATTTGATCCCCTATAGCCTTATATACAGACTCTCTTAAAAAAATATCTCAATATATTTCTTTCATCTCTAACAACGTTTCCTATATGGAGAATTGTATAGGGAATGGAAAGAGAACCTATATATAAGGGAATGGAGAGAAAAACTTTATTTTAGAGAACGGAATAGGAAATACTATTAGAGCATATGGAGAAAAAATCCGCCTTCTATTTTAGGATAAATGGTGCTTTAGAAAGCCTGTTGGAGAGAGCCTTAGAAAAATCCATGTTCGGATGTTCCCGACATTCCTCCCGTCACAAGCCTCTGTCCTGACTCCCGTGAGGGTGACCGTCATGTGGTCCGGCGAGCTCCCTGCCTAGCTTTTCCCCGGCAACGACGGGGCGGAGCTCCAGGCCACCGAGGCCGCCTACTCCTATTCCAAGCGCCGCCGACCTCCCACTTGCCGAGGTGCGGCTCTTCTCTTCTCTTCTCTTCTCGCCCCCCTCCCCAAGCCCCCTTCTCTCCACATCGCGAAATCGATGAACCCTATGTGTTCTTCGAAACAAGGGAAGAGCAACACAGAGATTCTTAGCACCATACGTCTACGGTCATGGAAATCGCTTTTGTTAGATAAACAATTTGTCACACATTGGATTGGATCACGATTGTAATAGGGTTCTTGGTGCTACAGTTGCATCACTTGATTTTGGGAAAAAAAATGGCAGTTTTTACGTATGATTGTTTCTACGTTGCTGAGATAGCTGTTTCTATGCAGCTGGCTTGGTTGATCTCTAAGTTGGTGTGGCATCCTCAATTTCATTATATTGAAATTCATTTTTTTTTTCCAATCTTCCCCCAATCCGGCTTCTAACGTTCTAGCCGAAGCCAAACCCTAAACCCTCCCACCACCAGTGTGTAGCTAGATATTAGGGCTTCTCCTCTCAGCCTCTGCAGTCTGCTGTGCCTCGTGGGATGCATTGCTGCTGTTCAATCTCTCCCGGAATAGGTGAACCCTATGATCTCCCATCTCAGTTAACCCGTTCAATTACGTTTCTAGGTTCGTCCAAATCAAGGTACCCGAATTCCTCTTGCATGGTAGGGTCGCATAAAAGAATTTGTTTTTTAAAAAAACAGCTTTTGAGTTTCAAAAAAAAAAGAAGAAGAAAGAGAACGCTGTGCTGGGCTGTGCTGACGTTTGCGGTTTTGTTTTCTCTTGGCCAATTTGTTTTGCGATAGTAGAAGTTCATAGTACAATTGGTGTTATTTTCCTGCTTTTAGTCTAAAGCAACTATGTTCTCTGCAAGTGTTTCCAGCGTGATCTTTTGTCAGAATATCTTCTCCTATCTTCCTATATTTTTCCCTTTTTGTACCTTATGGTCTGTTCATTCGTTCAGATGGCAGGTAGCCATCGTGGTTGTAGCTATGGCCGTGGCCATGGCCGCCGTCAAGGTCGAGGCCGTGGCCGTGGCCATGCTCCTCCTGCTGCTATGGTACCTGTTCAGCAGACTGCACTAGATTCACATAATTTGCCAGATGGACAACAAAGTCCACCTGAACTGCGGCCTCATCCAGTGCAGCAAGTTGCCACTTGTGCACCACCGCCTCAATCCGAACTGACACCAACTATGCAGCAGATTCTGTTGCAGCTACAAGTGCTTGAGGATGCTTTAGTGATGGACGCTAATAATCCCCCTGATGCGGTTCAACCATTTCGGCAGCCGCAGACAACACCACAAGTTGCCATCACTGCCACAACTGCACCACCGCCTCCACTGGAACATTCGCCAACTATGGAGCCACTGATGATGCAGGCGATGCATCTGCAGCTACAATTGCTTCAGGCTTTCATGAAGAATGCTAACAATCCACCTGATCCAATTCAGCAGTTTCAGCCTCAGACAACACAAGAAGTTGCCGTCACAGCCTCAACTACACCGCCTCTGTCAGAACAGCTGCCAACTAAGCAACAACTGATGCAGATGCAACTACAACTGCTTCAAACTTTAGCAAGGGACACCAATAATCCATTTGCGCCGCTTCAACAGCCTCAGTCAGCACCGCAAGTTGCCATTGCTGTCACAGGTATACCATCATCTCTGTCAAAACAACCGCCGACTATGCAGCAGGTGATGCAGATGCAGTTACAAGTGCTTCATGCTTTTGTCAATAATCCACATGCTTTAGTTCAGCCGTTTCAACAGCTTCATCCAAAATTAGAGGAGTTTATGCTGACATGTCCGCCTACTTTTGCTGGATCCGCCAATCCATTGGATGCACACTATTGGATCAAGGATGTGGAACGCAAGCTTTACTTGGTTAATTGTGATGAACATGAACGAGTGTTGTACGCAACACTCCAGCTTAAGGGTGATGCAGATTTTTGGTGGGATAACTATTGTGATGCGCATCACGATGTTGAGTCTATCACTTGGGATGAGTTCGTTGAAGCTTTTCGTGCGGCTCATATTCCAAAAAATTTTATGATGATGAAGAGACGCGAGTTTCTAAATCTCCGCAAGGGAAACATGTGTGTTTTAGAGTACCTAAATAAGTTCAGAGAGCTGGCATGCTTTGCAAAGAATGATGTGGCTGATGATAAAGATAAGATTTGGCATTTCATAGGTGGTCTTGATCCAAATATGAAGGTTCATCTCGTGTGTCATGATTTTCAGAATTTTAAAGACATGGTCAACAAAGTTATTCTTTTAGAAGATGCCCAACGTCAGTTGTTTGGTTCTAAAAAGAGGAAGATGACTTTTCAAACTCAACAAGGCGTTGCAGATCCAATTCCTCCCCCGACAGTACCAACACCGCCCCCAAAATCAGTGACTCGGTCTGCAAAGGGCAACCCCAATACCCTAGGAGTTCAGTATTTTCATTGCAATCAGATGGGGCACTATGCCAACAACTGCCATCAAAAGCGTCAAGCAATATCCCCAATGACATCCAACTTTGATACTACACCTGCTCATACAACGCCGGTGCTAGGACAAGGCCGTGGAACACAATCAACCACTAGAATTCCGCAGACCATACGAAGCGGATGCATCAACCATTCCACCACGGAAGCTACACAAGATGTGTTACTTGGTGAGTTACTCCTGAAATAAGTTTCAGTTTGAGCCATCTCCACTTTCTTCTATCTCCTTTGAAACTTGTAATCTAGGGGGGAGTAGAGGTTTGTGATTCTCCCAAAAGCAAAACGTAAATTCTAAAATTTTCATTTTCCTATTTCCTTCCTATCCTTTCCTTTTCCTTTTTCTCTCCTTTCCTTGGCGTTTCTTTATTTTGGCTGAGCACCTGCACCAACCCTTCTCTATCCCTTCCCAAGCTGCCACCTTAAACAAGCATCTTGAGCATTTCGGCTTCAAATCAGAATCAAACCTGTCTATCTCCATTCTCCAAACTGTCCATGACAAACCCATCCTAAATATTTGGATCCCTAGAACTAATGCAATTTACTTGGTTCTTCCGCTTGATACTATTATCCAACTGTTGTAATAAGTGGCATTCAGCCAATGGTATTTTTATGCATTATTTTGATATTTCGATCCAATAAAAACGTATGTTGAGTATAGGTAACTAGGGGTGGCCATTCGGTTTATTTGGTTTTTAAAATAATTCGGTTTATGTGACTAGCAAAAAAGCCCGTGCGTTGCAACGGGAAAAATAAAAATCCTCGCAAGCCCCTTGCCCCATAAGCAACATTGTTGCAAAAAACCTAGACATTTGTGATATCAATAGAACAAAATTTCAATTATCCCATATGCCACTTTTATATAGAAAGAAGAAGAGTGCTTTGCTGAGATCATAATCAATTGAACGGCTACCGTGGAAATTAGTTAAATTCACAAAAAAAGAGGCACAACATGTCATTGGAACAAAAAATCTGTTGCTACGATTATATATGCATCACCTAACCATGAACCATTGCATGTTGCACAACCAGATAGCAGAGCAACCTCACAGGCAGCTACATGGATCGACCAACAATGATCATATACATGTATGCTGCTACTTGGATTTTTAATTTTTCACATCAATTCACGCTTATGCGTCTTCATTGTAATCAAATAGATTGTAGACCAATATCAATGTCCTTGGGTTTATTACTCAGGTTTCAGACCAGTTTGACTTCAATCAAACACATAAATTAATCTCCACCACTGAACATGTAGATTTGCATAGTATACATACAGTAGGCTAATTAATTATAGTGAGAGGAAGTCTCTGGGTTTCCGGTGTGGAATCCAAGTGCTTTGTCCCATTTCCATTCGCCAGTTTCAATAGTATTCTACTATCACAGAATGACTTCACGAGCTCTTCCAGTGGATTTATCAAGCTCTCAATCGATTCACAACTTGGGATGTCAATCTGCCGCCTTCTTGGAGTTGAACAAGTTGCTCATCCACCTGGATCAACCCATCGAGCTCATTAGAAAAAGGAATAACAATAAATAACATGTTTACCAAATGAGAAAAGTTATAGGAATATATTGCCCACCTTGTAATCATCCCTGAGCAATCGGTCGACATTCCCTGCTATTTCTACCGTCTTCTCGTGGTGCCTGCTCTCCATGGTACATGCTCTGTTTGTGATGCGATAGGTTTCACAATCTCACAAACATCATGGTCCAATTTTAGTGAATCTGCAAAAAAAGCCATTAATTAGAAACATTGGCACCATTGAAAAGCCATACTTTCAAGCACAAAATGGAGCAGCGCTGCTAAGTATGAAATAGTAGTATCGTCAATAGAGCAAACAAGAGCTTTGCTTGAAATACCATTATCTTCAATTGCAGTAATGACAGCAGATGAAAATTAGCATGAAGTTGGTAGCTCGCCTCATTCCCATCACTTCATTCAAAGGGAGGTATATTTAGCACAACAGGTTTTCTCCATTCAAACATATATCTCAAATATAATAGCCTAATATTCCTGCAATGAAAGCTGGCAACAAAAACACAACCTATAATAGGAAATGCAGCTCAGTGGGAGTATCCAAACAACTGAAACAGCCGAATTCTGCTTGTTGGCAACCTGACAAAGGTGCAAAATGTCCCAGACCTAGAAATCTCTTGGCACAAACTGTTTAGCTCATCCGTAAATCAAAGGAAACTATAAGGCCAGCAATTAATGAAGAAAATAAATTAAACACTTTTTAGTTATTGGCTTCTTGAACTGCGACTCGATTAATATGCGGCAACAAAAATCAATAAGACTGGGAGCTAGCCAGCTAGGAAAGATAGTTTGTACTAATTGACAACTTCATTTGCCATTTTCTTTTGCTTTTCCAATGTGTGTTTCTTAGATGCCGATCATTGGGTAGAAACGGCATCTTCTTGTAGTTCAAACAATGGGATATATGATTTTCTGTCGAAATTGAAGAAAGGTGTAGTGCTGTCTATAGAAATATTGGAAAATGAAAGAACGGTGTAGTGTTGTCTATATAAACATTGTAAAATGAGTGATAGCTGCCACAGTCAAAGATCCATGTACCCCATAATGCTAGAGACATCTATCTCACTTGCAACACTATTTAAAAGTTTCATGAAAGTGCAATAATTTAACTACGTAAGTAAGATGCTTATCCAGTTCCATCCAGTGACTTTTGTGACCAAGGGGAATCTTTTACTTTTCTAGGCATATGTGCTCTGAATTTGGACAAGTTCTTGAAGCTCAAAATTTATATAGCATGGGCGTATATGTGAAGTGTCTTATTATAATGGTTTGTTTATGTTGACATGACTGCTAAAATTAATCACACAGAAACAGAAGGGAAGTAACATTGCTCATCTTATACTTTTTGTCTTATCAATCTCCAAAGCTCTTTAAAAGAACACTTGTTTTTACATGGCGCAACTACGGAGTACGGACAGAAGAGAACCAGTCTGACACCTAAAAATTCCAAACCGTCTCTGTGAGAAGCTAACGGCCGGACCTTCGGCTTTAAAGCACCAATCAGCTAAAATTCCTACAATGAAAGCTGGCAACGTCATGATTCTTTTGACATTTATATCTAACATTTAGCCAAAAATGAGAATGACTTTTGCAATAATAATCCAGTGGCTAGTCATATCCTATGCAGATTTTTCAAAAGATGACTCTGATGAATCTCCAGAAAGTGTGGTGTGTAAACAATCGCTGCTGCACAGTTCTTTAGATCCGGTCGTTTTGGCGACTATTGAGGCCTGTACCGCAAGGGAGACCCCAAGTCCAATTGCCCAGTCCCCAGATCCTGTTCTTCAGCCTGAACTGAATCTTCCAAATGGTGTCACAATAGATGAAAGGCAACCAGAAAGTTCCCCACTTGTTGTGTACAGAGATAGTGGAGTTGCCAAAGAAAAAGAAGCATCCAGCAGGAACAATGTTTTATTGGAGGTAGTTATTACTGAACTTGTTCCGACTTTTGACATGTTTATTACTGAACTTCTTCTGAGTTTATGGACTTTACTTCATATACCATACTTTATATTGTACCTCAGGAACAGGATGTCCCAATGCATCACCCAATTACTGAGAAAAGTAATCATGAAAAAGAAGTTTCTTCTCATCATCTGGAAGGTGGCTCAACAGAACTGTTAGCTAGCACACCTGGTAGAAACGTCTCTCTATCGCACGAGGAAGATTTGATTTTTGATCATCAGGCAAGTTCCTGTTCAAACCATTAGTCTAATATAAATCCTAGCATGTTTAATATTTATTGAACTTAGTTCCTATTGTATGGCAGGAAGTAGCTGGAGGGGTTCTTCAAGGTATCTATTTTCTCTATAAATTTCAGCTGACATATGCCTCCGAAAGAGTTGCAAAATTTTTGCTTAATAGGGCTGAGGACTCAAGATTCAGGAAAATTGAGAGAATTCTGGAAAATTGAGAGAATGGTTACATTTTTATTGTTCTCCAAACCGCACATTTTTACAACAAACTTCACACTAAATTTATTAGACTTGATTTGAATAGTTTTCATGAAGTTGAGACAGTTCACTACTTTACCTCGAACATTGATTTGGCTCTACCCCATTGCCCACTTTTGCTCTTGAATATCTTTTCCTTTCAGCTATCCTGTGAAATCCTTACTGTTAAATGTTGTAGCAACAAACAAAGTCCAAAGGCTGTTTGCTAGCCACCTAGTCCATCGCCATTCTTTTGTGGGTAGTTTTAGCAGTGTTTTCACGACATCAATAGATTTTACTTTATATTTCTTAAAGAAACGGCATGTAGATTCTGAAAGGCAGCTTTTGTTGCTGCCAAGCTATTTATTGAAATAAGACTGTAGTACATACTGTTATCATGAAATTGACTGTTGTGGCTTATCAGTGCTCTAGAGTGATGCTATTTTGAAAATAGTACATGTTATAAAATGTAAAACCATCGTCGCTTACCATTCAAACTTTGTATGCAATATGCAGTATGCTTATTTGACAAAAAAGGGTTTGTATGCAGTGTGCTTATCTGCTTGCATGTTGCACAAATTAATAATATGCACATCTCATATCCTGTAGTTTCTTACTGGAAAAATTGCATAAAACCCTTACATTCGAACTCAAAAGTTTTCATTGCACTACTTTTTTCACTAATTTTAAAGGAAAAACAATATAAAAATTAGGAAATAGTCACTGGTCCGCATTATATTATTACAACTTTAAATAACATCTTTTATACCACTTTTAATCCACCTGTTATTGCCTTTATCTCCTATCTTAAACCTGGAGCATGTTATATCGGTGCAGTCTTATAGTGACGGGATGCATGTGTCAAACACAATCAATTCAGCGATTTCCCTTTTATGAGGTTTAACAAATGGTGGAATAAGTTGTAGGAGGGTTTTAAGCTCAGAGTGACAGTTGAGAGTAATTATTTTTTTTGGGTCATTTTTCCCTTTACTACTCATTGTTGAGTTATAAAGCATATTTTCTTCACAGAAATGCCCATCCATCCATCGGAAATACCTGCAGAACATATTGATCCACAGAATCTATCTCATGTGCGTGATGGAAACAGCGAGGTAGTTTTGTTTATTGTGTTTTACTGATAGCATCTGAAATCGCTGCTGTAAACAATCTTATTTGAAGTAACATTAGATGAGCATATTTCAGTTCCTTTTTCTTCTTACTGATGTAACATATCATTTCATCATCATGAACTGACGTGTCTGTTTGGGTCACCAAAGCTGATGTGAACTTAAATCATGAATGCTCTACTCATTTTGTTCGCATTCATATACTGTATGTGGTATACTTGTACCAGCATCAGGAATAACTACTGTGATCCTGCACATCCTGCCCATACATTTCTTAAATAAGGATATGGAAAAAAAACCTCTAATCTTGAGGAAAATTCTTATGCTTGTCTTTTTTTACTTTCAGAAACTGGCAGTTGATATAAGCAATGCACTCTCCCCAATCAAAGCAAATGAGAAAAAACCAGGCCGAAAAAGGAGAAATACAGAGCCATCGAATAGAAGAGAAAGAGTGACAGGTCTTGCATTTGCCTACTCTACTATGCATTTATATTCAGTTACTATTTGTCATGATGGTTATAAGTATCGTTCTTGGCTAGGGTTGGCTCCTCCTTTTGAGGATCATGCTTTCATGTGGTTCATTAATAATTTACAATAAATTCAATCCCTGCTTGTTATTCTCATACTATGCTAAAAAGAATTGTATATATCTGATAAATAGTAAGACCATGATTGGACAAGTGAAAAAATTGCAGCTAAATTCACCTGATTAGAAAATCAATGCTAGCTGGTGACTTATCTGTACCACAAAGTCACAACCAATTGAATGTAGGGTTTTAGTGGACTGCCATATTGATAACCGAAATTTCCTAGAAAATTTAAAAACCGAACTGATCTTGCCTAAATATTTCAGTCCGGATAATTTGTTTTTTTGGGTAAACTGAAATTCCAAAGCAAGCAAGGAGACCACGTTTCTTTCAGAAGCATAAAAATTGAACAGCCAGGATGTCCGTCGAGAACTAACATGGAACATGTGAAACAAACACAGATTGCAAGCATCGGACCTCCTCCATACAGCTAAGCTCGTTGAGTGCTTCCTGCTACTTGCTAGATCCGCAGCGCTTTTGTTGCTGTCTTGACGCAACCTTTGGGCCGGGCTCTACATTGCTGCCTCAGGGTGTGGCTCTGGTGACCAGCAGGTAGGGAGGGAAGAGGAAGAAAGCTCGTTTATGGTGCTGAAGCCTTAAGGGTATCACTTGAGAGGGGAAGGGAGTTGAAATGGGGGATTGGGGATGTCTGGATGTGGCGGCTAGAACGGGGGATTGGGGAGAGACAGGAGTTGGAGATTGGAGTTAGGGTTTGGGGTTTTGGATGGGCCATCCATCAGCCATATTGCCTTGCTAAGAGCATCTCTAATGGTAGAGCCAACAACTAATTATAAGAAAGCTCCATGTCATCTATAGATAGTTTGTGGACAACATTATCCGCTATAGACTGGCTCTTGGTTAAGAACTAGTCTCTATCTCTCTCCTCTCATTCTCTCCTCCAAATAAGCAAAAAGATGAGGTGGACTTCTTATAGCCTGCTAAGTTGTCCCCATTGGAGATGCTCTAAGGATTTTTGGGATGGGCCAGGGCGCCGAGCAGCTGGTGGTCCTATTTTGGGGTGGGACATGAAGCAATTTGAGGAGCTGGCGACCACGGGGTATCGGTTTTTGGTTTCTTCGGTTCCTGCAGAATAAAAAACCGAACAGAAAACAAAAAAGCTAAAAAAGTTAAAAATTTGGTTTGGTTCGGTTTTCCGGTTTTCGGTCTTTTTCCGCACCCCTATAGGTAACACAAAGGGGCTGGTTTTGTAAGGGAAGATCTTGACAGTTTGGTCGTTGGCCAATTTGTGCTAGCACCCATGCTTAGTGGATGCTGCAATATCTAAGCATGTATTAAGCTTTATTGTATTGGAGGAAGGATTGTTTTACACAGGTTGCTAGCTGATGTACTGATGTGGCAATGCGTACTCTCCCCTTAAACACTTGTGCATAAGCATCTTCTATTGTAGGAAATGGGATCATGTGCCGTTATGATATGATTTTGCGCTAGCATGAAGGCAAGGTACCAATTGATATCATTCAGTGTAGACTTGGTTTTAGTTCGCGTTGACTTGCACCTTGTTGTAGTTTATCTGTATTATTCTTTTTGTGGGATTAACATTTTTCCTTTTGATTTTGTGCTATAGGGAATGTGAATGCAAGGCGCCAAAGGCGCAAAACTATAACATTCAGTGGTGAGATAGTGTACTGCAGGAAGCCTTCTGAAGTGGAGAATGCTACGTTGGACATTTTACGCAAAATTGAAAGCGCGAAGGCCTCTGGTCAGGTTTCTCTTGGATTCGATCTCGAGTGGAAGCCCTCGGAAGCCCTTTCTAAGAGGTATGTTGTTCTGCTTGACCCAATCGTCGTCTGCATTATCTATATGTTTAAGTTGAGCAGCATGTGGACTCTTTACGCTTTTGAATGGATGCTTTGTAACTTAGTTCTCATACGTGATGGGAACTGGTCTAACATAACTAATGCTGTGGACTTTACAGGAGATCCACCATGTAAAGTCGCTGTAATGCAGTTATGCATGGACAAAACTCACTGTTATGTCATGCATATCATGCATACTGGAGTACCACCTGTATTGAAATCTCTTTTAGAGGATAGTTCGTGCATTAAAGTAGGTAGTTTTACTTGAATTTCAATTGCTCTCCTCACAAGAAGTTTGCTCCTTTTCGTTATATTACTGTTTTTTTGGCTGTGTTCTTGCAGGTTGGAGTAAATATAGACAATGATGCAAGGAAAATGGCCAACGATTATGATGTCCATGTACAACCATTCATGGATTTGTTTAATCTTGCAAATGTCAAGTTAGCTGGGCCTTCTGAAAGATGGAGTCTTGCTTCATTAACAGAAAAGATCACATCTAAAGAGGTAAATTTTATGGTATGGTGAAGTATTGTCTATTTTCCTAGTTATGTTAGCATTGGAATAAAAACAAAGGTCTAATTTTGTTTCAGTCAGCATGCACTCTGTTATGGTGATGCCTGCTTAGGTAACTAGTTAAATGATACAAGTTCAACTTTTATCTAGTAGGCAGAATTCCCTGTGAAATATAATTTCTTTTGGAAGAAGTGTTTTAACTGAAAATGTTTGCTTGGTCAATAGTTAAATCCAAGCAACATAAGAATGGGAAATTGGGAGGTTAGTGTTCTCTCAAAACGACAACTCCAGTATGCTGCCACAGATGCTTACATATCTTGGTACTTGTATGAGGTACATGAATACACTGATCAAGTTACTTTCTTTCTCAAGAAATGATTTTCTTTTTTTTCCTATGGGCTTGAAAACTATTTCTACTCTTCATTAGGTACTACGGCGTCTCCCAGACAATCAGCGGTGGACGGAACCATTGGAATATGAAGAATTGTTATAACATAGCATAGGAACCAAGCCACAATGGTGCAAAATAATGAACACATCCCAACCAATTCGTCATCCAAGCGTGTTAATTTAATTCACCTAAAGTCCTCTTTTCCCTTAGAGGATCTCAATTTCCCCAATTGAAAACAACTGAACCACCTTCCTTTCCTCAACTTGACTGTGCTACTTGACTTGTTCATTTTCTTTCAAACCTTGTTTTTTAGTTATTTTGTATCAGATTGCAAGACCCTTGAGCGGTGTACTCCTTACGACGTAGAGGCCGGCTGCAATTCCATTATCTAAAAATCTTCCTTCCCCCTCCAATATATTTCCGCATCTATCTAAAGAGTGTATCTCCAAGAAATCCTCAACGCCCACAGCATCATATTGCAGCAACTTACTGCACCACGCAACAATTAAAAACCAACCTGCACTACATTTGTCTCCCCATATCATCCTTCTGTCACGGCTGGGTAATAGAAATTGCTAACTGTTGGAGCAATCGGAAATCAGGAGGCCCTTGGCTCTCCAGATCCTCGAGTTGCAGCACGGCAGAGGCAAAAGAAGAGGTATACTCTGGTAATTCGATAGTTCTATTACTCAAATCACAGCCTATTTATAGCCAGGCTAAAGGCTTTACAAGGAAATACTAATTTAGGAAAGCTACATATGGAAATTAACAAGAAGATGGAATAGAAGGGACTCGGCTGGCTTAATTAACCGCATCCGTGCCAATCAGGGGTAAATCTGGCACGGATGTGGGCTTAGCCCGCCGTCCATACACCAGCCCATAACGGGCTTTAGGAGGAGCCGCCGTGACACTTCCCCCCTCTTCGACGAACAGCTCGTCCGCGAGCTGCCCTAAAACACTATTGCGTAATAACTTCGTATAGCATACATTATACGAAGTTATACGATATATAAGAAAAGGAAACAACAAGAGACAGTTAATCGAGGGGAGTTGCAGTTAGCGGTAGATCTGGGTGGTTTGGGGGACACATTTGAGTTTCTAATCAGATATTACACTAATCTCATTGTCATTTTCATCTATTTTATGTGCACTTCAAGTTTGTGTCCAGAATCTACTGTTTGTCATTTTCACAAAAAATCGATTTTTTTTTTATAAAAAATCGAAATTTTCACAAAAAAAATGAAATATTTTGTTTGGAAAGCAGGTATCTCAGTGGCCCCTGGGTTTTCAAATGGCAAAGAACGATCCTTGTTAGCTGTGGCATAGCTTAGCTAGTAGCTAAAAATTGTTCATGGGGGCTGATATGCAGTATTAGAAAACTATGTTTATTGTGACATTGGAATAATGATATATATGAAACAATGTATCTTCAACATAGTCACACGGAGCCAAAAATAAAATAGTACATGTTGAATATGTAGAGGTCTTGGGTTCAACCCATGATGACTACATTTTCCTGCCCCCATTTTGCATTGTTTTTCTTACCACCGGTTCCATCTTTTCTCTATGAAATCTCCTGTCTGCGTTTACTTCATTTCTCTGCCCCCTTTCTTGTATACTCTTTTCTCTACGCATTCTTCTGCGTCCGTTTTCTTCTTTTCCCTGCTCTCTTTGTTGCTTATTCTTTCCGGTATACTGTTAAGCTATTTTGAATTTTCCATCGGAAACCTTTTCTTTTATATTTTTCTTGCTCACTTTCTTTCGTTTATTTTTCTCCACTTGCCTCGAAGTGATTTCTATATGTCTTAAGGGAGTATGAAATGGGTCTATGGCAATGATTGGCATTTAGTATCTTGGTCTAAACCCTTTTTTCAAATTTATATTGGAGAGAGCATTCGGTCAGTTTGGACAAAAAACCCGCAATTTCTAGTGTTTGCCAAAAATAACGATTTGCATATTGATGTCGGTTTAAGATGATTTTGAATTTGGCTTGGGTTTAGCGGTTGGTTTGCTGAAAAGGACCTTATTTAAACTAAAAAAAATCATTTTTGTTGGTTTGGAGCCTACTATGGTGACACCAAAATGGCGGTTATGACTTAGGTCTAGACGGACACCCCCAAATGTAGAATCCTCGTTTGGTCATTGCTGACGTCGTACAGATGCCAAAGTAAGGTTGTACCTACTTTAGCTATTTTTAAACGGCAACATATCTAGTGCTAAAGGTGGTTTCAGTGATAATGTGCTAAAATTTAATATGGACTTTGGATCAAGTTTTGAAGGTTAAGATCTAGTGAGATGAAGGCCAACTCACTCACTTAAATGCTTACACATTTGAGATGGGAGATCATTGTCATAAATGTTTTCACATCTAGCTAGTTAGTTAGATCTCAACCTTCAAAACTTGATCCAATGGTCTAGATTAGAGTTTAGCACATTAGCACTGAAACCACCTTTAGCACTAGATATGTTGCCTTTTTAAACAACTTGGTAGCAGTGTTCTATTGAATTCAACCTATACTTTTAGGGTTGCAAACATAAATCACCTATACCTGCTGATATTGATTTAGCCTTGTCTCACAATGTACATACAGTATTTTCTTAAATACGTTGTTACCTCTATGCATCCAGGGTTTAGGAAGATGTTTTTGCTGGGAAACCCAAGGATTGTGAAAGTTGCTCGAATCATGCAGTACTGAAAAGGGCAGTATGTGCTGGAATTTAAGTCTGCTTTGCTTTAGTTTGTGCTTGTCATGTTTTAGAATTGTGATGGTTAGTTCCATCACTATGGATTTCGGACCCGCGCAGCTATTGTAATTTTCGTATTGTAATATACTCTATCCCCAGAAATGAACTTAGTCTGTTAATATGTTTTTAAAAGATTAGATCATCCTAAACAATCTCTCTATATATACCCTCCCTAAAACACTATTGAATAATGTTTTAGAGGGGATATGAAGGGGTCGTTGGAAATGCTCTTAGTATGTACGTTTAGAAAAAAGTCTACTTCATCCCTTGAAGTATTGAGTCTAGCACATGTAGCACCCGGACTTCAAAAACTAGGTATTCTGTCCTCTCAACTTTCAAAGCTTGTGTGAATAACCCCGTGGGACGGTTTAGAAGATGGTTTCGCCACTGTGGCATCTGACATAGATATGACGTGGATATGTGCCACATGTAGGTGATTTGTCCCTGTTCTTTTCGTTCCCCTTTTTTACTTCTACCTCCTCTCTCTGCTACAGAGCACACAACCTTTGCTGTTCCCTCTCTCTGTTCGGCGTCATGAAACATGCACGAAGGTCATGAAACAAACAAAGGTAGTGCATGACCCTGTGGGGCTGTACTAACAATAGTCGAATCAAGCATTAACGCCCCGATCAGCAATCGGCCTGCCGCCGTAACAATTTTGCATGCAAATCGTGCTAGTTATAGTTTCATACTCCCTTCGTCCAGCAAAGATCTTCATATTACGTATTTGGGTATGTCCATAATTAATCTTTGTATTTGGAAACCGACGCTCGTTTCTCTCTCCGCATCGCTTCGTTTCACGCGCGTGTTGATGGGAAGCAATAGCATGTGGCCGTTCAGTTATCTGCATTCATCCATCTCTCTCTCTCTCTCTCTCTCTCCGGCTCATCCGCATGCAGCGCCCACCTTATATCCGCCATTGTTGGGAGCCGCCGTGACCTCATCGACAAACTCTGCCCACTTGCCGATGGCGGATGGTCTCGTTCGCTACCTGAACTGGGCACCGGACTCCGGCAATGAAGTGGACGAGGATGAAGCGCTCGACAGCGAGCAAGTGGGCAACAACAAAGGCATGATGGACTTAGAGGACATCCGGTACGTACTCGACACCTTTGCCGGCGACACAGAAGTAGAGGATTCCTTAGCCGACGTGCTTGTGGGCGCTGTTCGTGCGAATGTTCGCTTGGACGAAGAGGACGACGTCGCGAATGCTCTTGTGCGGTTAGCGTCTATCAACGAATGCATATATATGAATCTGACAAGCGGGGAGCAAACGTCGCCAATTTCTTTTTGCCTTTGCTTGTTCCTTTGTTTTATGGAGAGCAAGATGGAAGTGTCCGTGATGCTGCCTCGACACTTCTTGCCATCGCTCATGGATATGGTGGGCTCGTGGGCGCTGTGCGTGCGGATGGTCGCATGGACGAGGAGGAAGGCATCGCAGAGGTTGCCAAGGTCATGTTGCCGTTACTTGTTCCTCTGTCGCGAGATTACTTGTAATTGTCTAGGGATATTGATCGAAAAATTAACAAAAGTTCATGACAAGGAAATGCTAATCTATCCGACAAATTCCAATGCTTCGTTATAAAGATCTATAGCACACGTCAAGCTAGTTGGAAGATCACCATGCATTTCCAATGTTTGCTTCTTCATGTGTGGGATGTAATATTGCTGCCCTCCATTATGCTTCATGATCTCCAACATACACGCCTGTTGTGTTAGGAAAATACGGTTCGCCCTCTCGACTGGGTACTGCTCAAAAGCTTGATTAACCTTTGCCACGATTTCATCGATATTTGTTGGGAGTTCCTTTCTCGAACAATGCCTGGATTGCAGCAAAAAAACCAAGATCCAACACATTGAGATCAGGTGAGTTTGGAGGCTGGCATGTTATGTCCCAACCATCTGCTTGGGTAGCTTGGAGAAAAACTAGGACATCGATAGTAATATGTGTCTTGGCATTGTCCTGCTGGATGAAGATGGGCATTCCTCTTTCTTGTGCTGGCCATTTCGCATTAATAGCTGGCAAGACTTTCTCCAATAGGAATTGTCGGCTAGTTTCCTTTTTGACCGACGTCATTGCCTTAGTGATCAAGGTACCTATATACAAGCAAGATTAGTGTATGTGCCATAATTCAATTAATTAAAATATGTACATTCATTTTATGCATATCGTACCTCTCTCCCTATTTGTGCTCCTTTTCTTGGCCGGCTCAACATATATGAAGGAAAATATGCCAATTTTATCATAAAAAATAAAGTTGGTATGCTCATCAAATCTAGGTCGAGTAACTACAGCAAGGAACATCACCTTTTCTATAAAATTTTTGCTTTTGACCTCCCTTTCCGGTCTTAGTTCATCTAGGTGCAAATAATATTTTTGGTTTCTCCTTGTCCTATAGAACCACTTTTCATCAATGTATACAGTATATTATGCATTGATTTGAATGTAGGAGCATTCGGAATAGTATGTGGTTCTAGCATGGACAAGCAGTAGCGCACACGAGCAATCTTATTGTCATCGGTCAAGCTAAACTTCAAGTCATTGGTATGCCGCTGAAATTTTCCTTCCTTCAATCGGTTATGTAGTGTGCTCTTCTTCACACCGATAGCTCCGGCAAGACCTCGGATGGTTATGCGATCCCTCAAAGGCACACTTTTTATTGTTTCCAAGTTTATCTCAATTCTTTTGCGATCAACGTTGGTAGTCAGCTTGTTAACAACACCATCTATCCCTCCCTTTTGCTGCCCATTTTGCCACACCTGCTGCACAAGCTGTAAAGGAACATTATATTTCAGTGCAACATGTTTAGAAACACTTTGGTGGAGTAGCGGAGGATCTGTTCTTGCCAACAAATCTATATAAATGGCGATCTTCAGTTCATTAGAGTAGTACCTCTGCTTTCTGACATTAGTACCTTTAAAAGACAAAGCAAGATGCAAGGACAAATGACAAACCTATGCAATGACAGCAGACAAACCAGTAAAGGAAGTTTTTATACACAAGGAGTACGTACCGAAGTTCATATCAGTTACATGGCCAGCATCATGCACTTGGTTCTCCAGTCCTTCCTCTACTTGCTCATGACCGCCGCTCACTTCTGCATCCACACCACCGGGAACTTCATCTCCGACCACGGAACCGGCGTTCACTCCGTCGCCATCATCCCACAACATGTGGTAATCGAGCTCATGAGCAGGGCCTTTCCAATCATCAATAGCATTCCAATCAATGGGTTCGTTTAAGTCCCAATCAAAGCCAGCCATGGATTGGGTAGAGAGAGGCAGGCAAGAGATGCAGTGACAAGCTGAAGAACCGTCGACGATATATAGTGCCATTTTACTGCCGCTCTATGCTCAAACTTTCGCTTGTTTGGCGCTAGTTTACTGCCGCTCTGAAGTTCAATTTTTTGCTAGTTTGGCGCGGCAAACTATCGCGGGAGCCAATTGCAATTTGCATGCTCGCCGTTCCAATTTGCAGCTAGTTTTCTGCTTGTTCGTCGTTCCAATTTGCATGCATGCAAGGGCCAGCGCGCGTTACGCCGTGATGGCGGCCGAAAACGAGGCGTTCCTGCTAACTCAACAAGGATTAATTAGAGTACGTGCGCAGAGTTTTTATCACGTCTTGATCTTCGAGCCAAAACCAAATAAGTAGATCTTTGCTAGACGGAGGGAGTAATACTTAGCGTTTTCGGTTTGTTCTAAGTCAAAGTTTTAAAACTTTATCTATAAAAATCTTTTAAACTATTTGGATTATGTACATATATAAATTCGTATTGGAAAACACTTTCACAATATCATATCTTTATGGATTTTATAGATATATTTTATTAGTAATTAATGATCAAAGTTGTATTTAGAAGACCGTGTTAATGTCAAAACGACAAGTATTATAGAACTGGAGAGAGTATGAATTAAATACAGGCATAATGTGCTGTCCTACAACATTGGATGGAGCTAATGTCTCGCACTACATAGAGTGGATAATTTGATCGGCGAAGGAAGATGCTTTGCAGGTTGGCAAGCACCCTTGTTTTATGTCCTCATATTTGGCATGTTGGAGAACACCTTGCATGCATGCATGCTAGATGCGTGCTTGTAATATTGTAGAAAGTTGTGTTGCCATGTGCGGACTACGGAGGCTCATGCTCATCCAGACCAATCGGGAGCTTGCCTAGGAGATGGTCGTCATCCTCCAACCCAACGCCTACCGTCGCTCTGGATCTGCTCATGGGCAATGATAATGTCGCTTAGGTGGACACAACACACGGCGTCAAAGCTAATTTGTGGAGAGCTCAGCTTCAGTTGCATCTCTGCCCTCCAAGTAGTGATGTCCGATGCCCAGAGCTGAGGGGAGAAAAGGCGGCTGGTGACAAAGGAGACATGGGGAGAGAGAATGGAGAAAGGGAGAGAAGAGAGAGTTTAGTGACTGATGGGACCTGTGTATAAAATGGATTTTCTTGATGCTGGAAAAACCGTGTGTTTATCCTATGTGGCAAAACCTTCCTCCTAAGCAACCTTGATGGCAAAACTGCTTTGTATACCTGTGGGATTATTTGTACTACGTCAAAACCACTCATAAGAGATTATTTGTACCATTTGTATACCTGTGGGGTGGAATACCTGGTTTTCAGGCTTGGGGTTAAATGCACCACTGTGTCTAGTGAAGAAGGGTAATTAAGTAGACCTTTTGCTTACGTTTATCACACTACAGGAACCAGGGTCAGTGTGGTCAACAAAAGCCGACCACATAGCCCAAAATGCCGTCGACATATCTCTATGTCGGCGGCTAGCCGCTGACACTGCGTCGCCGAGGCCCCGTGGTCGACATAGCCCACTTCTGTCGTCGGGTCCGCCGACAAAGCAGCATCCAGTGCAAGCAGCCCCAGGGGCCACCTATGTCTGCGGCATTTTCTCCGCCGTCGAAATTTCTAAGCCCATGATGGCCCGTGCCGTTTAACGACAACCTAACAGGTGGGGTCCACCGGGCGACGAATGGATGACGCCTGGCACAACCTATGTCGGCGGCATAAGTGATGCCACCGACATAGGCATAGGCCATCAATTGATTATGCCGGCGACTGGAGGCCACCAGTGTCGGCGGCTTATGCCTATGCCGCCGACGTAGAGCTAGGGAAATGTCGGCGGCATAGGCCTAAGCCGCCGACATTGGTGGTGGCCAGCAGGCCGTGGCCGAGCCCTGGAGGGAGGCCTATGTTGGCGGCATATATAAGGCTGCCGACATAGGTATTGCGGCAGCAATTAATATTACTGCTGTTTTTTTGATAAAAACATCAATTTTAACCTGCAAAAATAGACAATTCCCAGCAGAAATATATTCTCAATTTGTCCACACATCATCCACACATTTAGATGCTCGAATCCACATCTTTTCGAGCACTCCACAATCACATCGATGCAAAACACAAATTCAACGATAAATATGAAACAAATGGCACATAGCCTCCACATATATACATAACCAAATGACAGCACATATAAGGCCATAACAATGTCATATAGTTCGCAAATGGCACATATGTCATATATATACAATATTAGCAAGTTTTATAACCAAAACATTAACAAGTGCATATAAGCTAAACCTAAGGGTTCTGCGAACCGTCATGGAGGCTTGGATCATGCGCAAAGATGCCGTCCACGAACTGCATGGCCGCAGAGCCTGTGGCACTGTCGTCACCTCCCTGCTGCTCATTCTGTGCATGAGCAGGCGTAGCTGAGCCGGACACCTGTAAGAGCGGAGGTCAAGTATCTGAGAAACTTTATGCATTTGTGTACGGTTATGAAAATGTTATGGCAGAAATACATACCCCTGGAGAAGGCATTGCTGCTGGCGGGAACTGGAGCATCCAGGGTGGTGGCACGAACGCGGGGAAAGTGTCGGGCTGCGTCGGTGGTCCCCCTGCGACGGAGTGTAGGCGTACTGTGATGCAGAAGGCGCTGGGGCTTGGCTGGAGGACCCCGCCTTTGGGAATGCCTGCGAATATATACATATATGATATGTTAGAGCCTAAACAATGAAAGGACAACAACAGATATAACTGCGGATAGGACATGATTTTTTAATTACCTTTTGCAAAAACTGCATCAACCCAAGTTCTATTTGTGCGGTGTTTATTCGGCCGGTAGCCCACTAGCAATTGGAAGCATGCAATCCAAGTTCTATTTGATGATCTGTTAGCCCATTTCGTGATGCTTTTGACTTGAGGCCCGATATGCCGTATCCTGGTTGTCCCAAGTCCCAACACCTGAACAAATATTGATAGGGCTTTCGACCTGTAAGGCCTGGTATGCCACACCTTGATTTTTTTCAACACTAGTAAATATAGTGATAGAGCTAAAAATGGGACAATAGAGGGTGACTATAGGAATAGGGGCAATGGAGTAATGAACAAAGTGATGATATTTTTTTGTTAGTGATGATGATAACCTCGAATAATGCAGTGAATCCAACTTCAGTGCGTTCCTATTTGTCTGCACAGAGCCTTCATGTAAAATTTATGTATCATTTTGGTCGGATTAAGCTGGTATTTGGTGGCATGTTATCCTGCAGCAGCACTAATGCTCGTGCATGGCACGTACTGTCAAGTGTCAACAATATTGGGATCGTCGAGACCGATCGATTCAGATCCTGAAATCCGTCAACATTCAAACCCAATGTTCGTTCATGACTACGTGCCACGTATCCGGATCCTTTATTTATAAATACCATCAGATGCATGCCATTGTGAATTTAGAACTAGCCCCAAACAAAAATCTAGAGAACAAATATGCCTGGTTTCACATTACTGACGGTATGCATGGGTCGGCCGCGCATGGATCATTTCCCTTGCATATTTTTAGTGAACAAGCATTAGTTTGGTCGGAATTTCACCAGTCAAAGATCGATGGATTTATAGATAAGAATACTAGATATCGTTCCACACTGCCTCTGATCTCTTTTCATATATAAATATTCACAGAAATTAATCTGTGTACTGGCCAAGTGTAGAATTAGTAAACGCAAGAAAGAATCAGCTGGGTGATTAGATTCCTAGCCGCCTACCCTGCCCACATGGAAACACAGCAGTGGTTATAATTTATGCACAAATGGAATCTTTCGTCCATCTCAACCGTCCACTGGCTGCCGGTGCACGTGGCATGCATCCATCCATCCATGATCCATCTGCGTCCCTTGCATTAATTAAATACTTTCTTTCTTTCTAGAAAAAATAATTTCAATTTCCTTTCGGGCACTCTTCATCTTATCTCACATGGATTTGTGTTGGTCAAAGGAGACCAACGTGGCATTGTAATTTTGTGCTCAAGATTTGGACGGATGAATTAATCATTCTCTTTTGAACATGCTGCGCCCATGTATGCCATGCATGTAGAATAGTCGAGTAGAAAAAACGAACATTTTGTTCTTGTGTTGTTGCAATTGAGATAGGGAGACTTCAGTATTATTGGAGCTAGTGCCACTTTTGCCACACTAGTTTCAGAGTTAATTTGCATAGTAGTTATATAAAGATGCATGCACCTAGTCTTCCATTACGCTGCAGATGCGACGTTTGAAACCGGAGCCCAACAAGGCAACAACAGTGACAGCGTCTGGAGATCTTTCGTAATTAAACAAATTAATACTTGCTGCTTCACTTAATGAAGATGAAGATGATCACAAAATGGCGCGTCTGGTTGAAAGATAAATAAAATTTTCATCGGTACAAGACATTTATTAACGTTTTGAACCTAGCTATTCATCTTTTGGATCAAATTCATTAGTATAATTTTCCCTCTCATTTTGCTGTCCTTTTCATATGCATGATTTGTGTTGTCCTCGTCATTAATTGCTATATATCTACGTACAGCACGTTTTTAATTTCTTTTCTATCATGCAGCTTGATGAACATCTGTCTTTTCGTTTTCTTTAATTTCTATTTTGTCCACTAGCTAGCAAGATGGAACTATGTATTCCAACCTTAGTAGAGATACGGTGACAAAATGGAATATAAAACAAGTCCCCAAGCCTCCAATCGCACTAAGCATGAATGCATGCTTGTCAACTGATCTTAATTTGTTAGCGCAATAAACAAGAATCTAAGTAAGCACTAACACAAGCTAGCATGCCATGAAGCTATACAGTAGCTTTTCCTAGCAGATATATAGCACTAGGGCAAAGGATCAAGGATCTCGCTAGGGATCTCTTATCCTTCCCAAATTCACTTGACGACACAATGATCTATCAACGACTATGATTTTCCAAAGCTGGCAGCTGTGCCTATTGCTGGTAAACAGTACATGCTCCATATGATTTTTTTTTTGAGAGTGTACAAGAGATAGAGATGCACACACACAAACTCACCCCATCACAAACCACACATGCACGCACACTCGTGCGTCTGGACACATGCTAAAAACTGCAAACTAACATCAAAGCGCGCACGCGTGCATACTCACTACTAATAAATTCCACTCATGTGTCTTAGCACACGCTAGAAACTATAAAATAACATCAAAGCACACAAGCGTGCATACTCACTACTAATAAATTTTAAAAAAACATGAGAACTGAGAGTTCAACCCTAGACCGAGAGTAGCTCCCACAACCAAGATGCTATCAGCTGAGCTATGCTCAGTCAGGCTGACTACACTTTGTAAATGTTCTCTATAAATGTCATTAATTGCGAGAATATATTATCTCAACTTGCATCCAGTCTTGACTTTGTAGGGAAACTTTGGCACAGATGCTATTGCACAAGTGACATGCTAATCAGGATTTGCCCCTCTCTTTTGAGACCATGCATGAACGCTTGTTACCTAATTCTTCCACTACTACTGGAGGGCACGGCTTCCTTTGTGATGTCTGTTCAGCAGTGTGATTGGATGCATTGGAGGGCAATGTGACTTTGTGTTCCAACGGCTCAGTGTGTCGTCATTGGGCACATACTTGCGGTAGGTCATTGGCCATATAGGGGTCTCCATGGTGCAATGATCGATATTGCATGCCCCACTTCAACGTGTATGCTAGCTAGCTAGCTAGCTACAAACGTCGTTGCTACCTGTCATTCGAGTCATCTTTAGTGGCCAATGTCTTGGCATCCGTCCAATATGTAATCTCGACTGATCTATTACCCTATATATCCTTGATACGGCGTATCAATCTTGAATGTAATTAAGCAATAAGCATCCACTAAATAGGACGTGTCGCGCGCGCGCCTTTATGTGATCATGAAGCATGTGCATGCATGCATGCTTATAGCTCATACGTGATGAATCTAGCTACCAAGATCTTTGCAAAAAGAAGCGGCTTATATCCTGCTCATACGTGATGAATCTAGCTACCAAGATCTTTGCAAAAAGAAGCGGCTTATATCCTGTCGTATTAGGAGCCTTGTAGATTGTTGTCATTACAGGAATCAGCAGCAGTGTTGGCAGCTAAAGCCGCCGACACAGGTCAAAATGCCGCCGACATTGACCTTCGTCGACCCTGCTTGGCCGACACAGCTGCATTTTGTCGGCGGCCCCGCCGACAAATCTGAAACCTGGGGAAGGGCTCCCGTGCGGTTGGGAGGGGGCTAAGACTTGTCGGCGGCCACTATTGGGCCACCGACATTACTCTGTCTATGTCGGCGGCTGGGATTTGGCCGCCGACATTGGTTGGTCGATGGCTTCCTGGCCGTCGACACTGAGTTTTCTGGCCGTCCACGTAGAGTTCGTTTCCTGTAGTGTGTGCACAATTAATAGGAGCCTACATATTGTGTCGTATTATGGTAGATTGATGTGTGCTATAAGAATGGGGTGCTTCCCTTTTTGCAAAAAAAAAAAACTTTCCCTCTAAATTTTTTCACAATTTACGATGTACTTTAAAAGATTCCTTCTTTCCATCAGCTACTATATCTAAAACTGCAATGTTTTAAAATGGTTGCCACGGATGCGCTACAAGAATATGAGGGAATATAAGGCCATAGGGGTCTCCATGCCACGCAACAAGGCAACTAAGAGGGAAAAAAATCCCAGGCATACGTCTAGTCCTGGGAATTAGGCCGTGCTTTTTTGGGCCATCCCGAGTACGGTCCGATTTTAGAGGCCCAAAGCACGACACGACACGAAATGATTTAATTTGTGCCGTGCTGGGCCTGAGAAGATGGCACGACGGGCCGCCCGGCACGACCGGCCTCCCGTGCTCGAGCATTTCGGCCGTGCTTGGGCCGGCACGGCCCGAACTGACATGAGTCAGTAATTTGTATTTTTTTATGGTTTTTTATAGCTTGGATGAATTTTGGTTCAACATGAAAGTTGTAGAGAATTTCAAGACACAACTTTTTCATGTAGAAAACTTTTTCATTTGAGCAATGCATGAATTTATAAAAACTTTTAGTGCGCTGGCTCTTTTGGAACCCACGTAACACATTTTGGTTATTCTCATTTTTTGAGATATTCCGCTGCTCAGATGAATTTATATTTTAATCGAAGTTATAGAGAATTTCGAGAAACATCTTTTTCGTACAGACAATTATTTCATTTGACCAACTTACAAATTTATAAAAAAACATTTATCTCTCTGTTTTGTCAAACGTGCCATACTCTCGGACAGGCCCAACCCGATCATGGCCCATCGAGCTTTTGGGCCATGCCATGCCTGGCTTTTGGCGGTCCGTGCCAGCCCGGTATGGCCCGAAGCGTTGAACAAGCCAGCCCGTTACGCAGCGGACTACGTACATCTATATATCTCTTTGTACGTACTCATACAGATGTAAAGCGCAAAGTGTATTTGGTACAACCTTTAGAATTCCCCTGTATGTAATTTTTTTCTCCTCTTTAATTAGGCTGTTCGTCTGTTCAGAAAAAAAAAACAAATTCTACCGTTGCCAACTCTCCTAGTTAGATGCGAGGATTTAAATTCCCCTTTTCGCTCGAATCTTGGCGCCGAGCTATTTTTATTTCCCCAATCATGATTTCCATTTTTAATTGAATTTGAAATTTAAAATTTAAACTAACCGGAGAAGGAGATCGTTAAGGTTTACAAATAAAATGCTTCCATACAAATAATTTTAGGGCATCCTCCTCCAAACTGTACATCTAGTGAAGCAACGTGTGATCGGACGGTGGAATAACCTCAAGCGAGACTCAACATTTAGCTAGCGTGTGAACTCCTCTCTCTTTTTGCGTTACATTTATTGTCTTGTTACATAAGCCCCTCTATTTATAGGAAGGGGGTTATCATGAGAAGAGACTGGCCCAGTTCTTTTCAGCTTATAACAGCTTAACAGTTTATCTACATTTTGAAAATACATATGATTTGAGTTTTTTAAGTCTGTTTTTTCGCTGTTTTGAATCTGGGTCCCAACGCTTTAAAAAGCAAGTAAAATGAAATGGATCCGAATCTCAAGACTACCTTGAGAAGCGCTCGAAGTTCAGTCATTTCAGCGGTTTAGCTGTAATGCCCTCCTAGATCCAAGAACATCAAGTTACATCTTTTTTTTTTTTTGGCTCAAATACCCTTCCTACCCTCGATGAACTAGTAAGTGCTGAGGGTCTTTTTTGGTTTTGAAGTAGAGATACTTGATCCAAAATGGCCTAAGGGCGTGTTTGGTTACCTGTATAAAGCCTGACCTGACCCGTGGGAGCAGCCAGCTGCTTGTTTGGTTGCCTGAAAAGCTCGCAGAGCCTAGCCTGGGAGATGCAAAATCACTATACTGGCCAGGCTTCGGTGAAACGCCCGCGATGGCCGTTCTCCTTGAGCCTGGCCAGTACAGTGCGCGAGGACGAGCCAACGCGACAACCGGTTCCACACGAGGCAAGCCCGGCGGCGGCGGATCCGAGCGAGGCAAGCTGTGCGGCGGCCGGATCCGCCCGAAGCGAGCTCGGCGGCGGTGGATCCGCACGAGGCCAGCTCCGTGGCGGCCGAATCCGCGCGAGGCGAGCCCGGCGGCGGCCGGATTTGGGCGAGGCGAGCCCGGCGGCGATCGGACCCGAGTGAGGCAACTCCGACGGTGGCAAATCCGTGTAGGTAACCAAACACTTATCATCGTGAAACATGCTTCGATTGTGCAACCAAACCAAACACTATCACCCGCAAGAGCTCAGCCTGGCTCCGACGGTTCTGCATGACTCGGCCAAGCCTGGCTGGGCTCGTGCCGCAACCAAACACGCCCTAAATGGCCCTCCTGTCGTCATACTAAAGTAAGGGCACTGCCATAGCTCTCACCACACCTAGGCGACCACGGTCTATTTCCCGCTGAATGGATCTGATGATGCCTGTTCTGACATGACACAGGGCTCGTTATAATATATTGTCTTCCTAGCTTTCTTGGCAACTAAATACGTCCTTCATTTGTGGGGTTACGTTCTTCAGTGCTTTGTTCCGAACGACCTCTGCTCTTTTGTACCCCTGACCTCACCTCACTCGAAGGCTGCTTCACATAGAACGAGCAAAGCTCACTCTTCGCTTAGTTGCTTCAGCGAGGGCACATGAAGCTATCTTTTCACTTCATTTCTCGCTTGTACGTTTGGAGAAGTAGCACGCAACCTGAGAAGAGGACTAATCTCACAAGGAATTCAACGTCTAAGGCCTTTCTTTTCGATGTATCGTTGCGTTGGCGTATTACTGTAGCGAATTTGAGACCCTTAAAAAGAGGTCTAAAGATTACAAAAAGATAATTAGAAAATAGTTTTAAGATCTTTGCAACGACTACTAAAAGTCATGAAAAGATTATTACAAATTATCACAGCATATAGGCTATATAAAAATAATAAAATTTGTTACTGTAGTATGCAACGGTACGCAACGCTAAAAAGAACAAGGCCTAACTCTCTCTTTCACGCATGAGTGCTTTCAGTATGTTTATTTGTATTGTCGATTTTTCTTGAGGGCTTCAATTATTTATAGGGGAAACTTTACAGGTAAGGGGACTGGGGTGCCCTTTTGTATATGAGAAAATAGGCTTACATTAAATATTTTAGCTACCCTTGCCAAATCCTTAAAGAAGAGTCTAGAGGGTCTTTAACAATTTTGATTTGGTGACACCCGGACCGGAATGTCCTCCCACCATCATACTAAGACCCTGTTTGTTTGAGCTGCAGCTTCTCTAAAAACTGCTTCTGGGAAAAGTCACAAAAAACTAGTTTCTTAAATTACAGTACATTTGGGCTTTTGGAGGCTTTTAGCTTTTTGGAAGAGTGTTCCAAAAGCTAGCTGTTTGTTTGAGCTTCTGGCTTTTAAGGCTAGAAGCTCAAACAAACAGGACCTAAAGCAAGGACATTCCAATAATCTTCAGCCTCTAGTGGTTACGACATGTCTCTTATTAGAAGGATCAGTGATGTTTACCCTAACATAGGTGTGAACCCTTTTAATGTATCGTTTATCCCTTGGGTCTGTGTTCACCAAGTCGTGGTGTTGGGTGTATTTCCTGCCCAATATATGAATTATATATTTCAGCAGGAAATCAAAACATTCAACTGTGGTCTTTTAATGTATTGTTTATCCCTTGGTTTTGTGTTCACCAAGTCGTGGTGTTGGGGTATTGCCCGCCCAACATGTGAATTATATATTTCAGCAGGAAATCGAAACATTCAAGTGTGAAATCACGTGAGTTTCACAAAGAATCACAAGGTAAATGGACTTTTTTTTATTATAGGAAATCGCTAGAACTCAGAAAATCCTCTGATATTGAAATTGTCGGAGGTTGTTTATAAATATATGAATATTAGAAAAATTATAAAAGAATGGGGAAAATAGGAAACACAGATAAATTATTCTAAAATTGTAGGAAATTTTTGCGGAGTAACAAGGCTATGTTGAGAAAGGAGGGGTTGGGTGGTGCTTAGTGGCTTTTGTGCTTAATGCGATGGTGTGGCAAATCGTGGTGGCGGTGGCAGTGGCAAGGCAAGGCGAGGTGAGGCGCGCGACAGCGGAAAGGCGAGGCAATGGTGGCATTGGTGAGGCGAGGCTTGTTCATGCCGATAACTGACACAAAAATACTTGTTCTGCCTCGGTCCTTATGAACGGGCACATATAATCTTATCTATGTTGGTTCACAATGTACCGACACTGATGGCCAGCATATATGAAGTATTTTGTAATAATGTAACTAACGTGGTATGAGCACAGTGTATTGTGAGTTTGTGACCGTTGTCATTTCTGGAGTGTGCGCGTAAAAATGCAGATTACTGGTTAATGTATGAGATTTGAAATGCGCATACGTACATCCTGAATCCAGTTTGAATACAGTCCTATTGTCGGATTTTGGTCTCCAAGCACCGTCCTGCTCTTAGCCCAAGGTTTGGACCTTGAAACTGAATGCGATGCAAATTGCGATTCAATTTTCGCTCATAGATCTGGTGTTAGATCTTCATCCTTGTATTACTCGCCCCTGTCCATATATACCTGTTTCCGAAGCTCACGGTGTTTGTATATGTTGCAGATTTGTACACTTCCCAATTAGGGAAAGAGGGAATGAACCAAGCACATGAGAATCCTACCAGTTGCATTGACCAACCTAAACCAAACAATTATCTAGTTAAAAGCAAAGACCGCAGTACGCACATAAAAATGGGGCTATCCACAATAAAAAAATAACCTTTATATGTGCCACAATAAAAATAACCTTTATATACAGCTACTAGTTAATATAATATACATATCTATGATGACAAAACGTGGAGCACCTAGGAGGTAGTAGTCTAGGAGGTAGTAGTCGATATTTTGCCAGAATCAAAGGAGAGAAACTAAGCTGTTGCCATTATAATATTTTCAAAAAGGCATTATTATCCTCCTTTAGTTCACCAGTTCCTGAAATAATCACTATCTATATATATATGTTCTTGGCTGAGTTTACTGTGGAATTAGACAATGCTGCACGTAAGCAATTTATTTCCACTATTGTACTTTTGTAAGGGTAAGAGATGCATTTTAAAATAAAACAGCAGGAAATGATGCAACTGTGTGGACAAGGTGCAAATTCAATATTCATTTATCTACACACTGTTCTGTTTTCTTTGTAAGTAAAAACTGTTAAAAAATAAGGGAGCGCCTGGAGCCCAGGCGACTGCGCACGCACGCGCGCGCGCGCCGGCCGGGCCCACCCATCGGCGCCGCGCCAGCGAGCCCAGTCGCCTGGGTTCTAGCAAACCCGAAAAAACAAAGTAAATAATGAAGTACATGGCACCATGCTCATAAGCTCATCGGGTCATGAGCCTACCACATGACAAACCTGCCGCCGTAGCGTCTCCTTCATCTGACTGAGATTCTTACACCATATGACTGAAATAAACTAGAGACTATCCACAGCCGAACATGAACTGAACTTGTGTCAGGCTATATTTTACCATTAGATTAGAAATCATGCCTTAAATAATTCAAGAATCGCATACTAGTGGTTCAAACTGATAAACAAGAGGAAACTTACCAGCTAGCTGAATAATGAGGCATATTTAATATATGGCTTACCACATGGTAGTTAAACCGTTACAACCGACCAAGGAAACAGTTGGTGTGAAGTCAAACTCCTCGGGGAAAGAGACAATTTTCAGTCAAGGATGAGGACATGAGGTCACCCCACATCCATCTAATTAAGGACTTGATTTCGTGTTCCAAAAAAAAATAAGTGACAAAACAAGCAGCCACAAACGGGATTACTACAAAAATACAAGTAGTACAATGTTATATATGATATGATATATGATATACCATGGGGGTATGTGTGGCCTGGTCTCTTGTACATTTGGGGGAGGCTTTACTTACATGCTGGGGATTGTGGGGCTTGTGACCTACGTGAATGTGCTTCAAATTGAAATGATTCTTGGGATTCCATGATACCATGTGCGTGCTATAGATATGATTCTAGTGTACATTGTGTTCCGTTATAGTTTTATATTTACACACACACACATTAGGACACCTACGCTAAATACTTTATTTCTTACGTTTGCAGAAAAAATTTTATTTCGTAATATAATAGTAGTATATACCATTCTAATGTCTATTTTTGAGTTTGCATATGTATAAACATCTTTTGTTGGGTTTAGTCCCACATTAATTATCATAATTGATTGTGGGATGGCTCAACTTAAAATGTGTGGTGTTCATCACCTATTAGACAAGTATTTTGGGGTTGAGTGCGGCTAAGACCTTGGTTATAACTCCGGTTGGGCACGTGGAAGTAGCAGACCCAACGAGATCTAGGTCCAAGGCCAGTGTTGATCTCGCATGGCTTATAAAATTGGTTGGATCGCAGCTGACTTTTAACAAGTGGTATAAGAGTTGCAGATCTAAAACATGAAAAGTCTCCAAGGTCGCACGGTTGTCAGGCTGGGTGACGCGATGTGTGATGTGGGTGATTGTTGGGCTTGGTTCCACATCGATCGGTTATCTACTGCGGGGGAGAATCTTGAGATTGCGCTACAATTTGAATCAAAGTCTTAGCATGTAATATTAATTCTTAAGAAGGTTTTACCGCATTCCATCCTTATTTAATAATTTGAAAATCCATTGGCTAAGGAAAAACTTGTTTTTCAGTTCTAAATTCTGAATCCCAAGACCACCTTGATCTTAGGTTGGCAAAGAACACCTCACTTTTTCAATCTATACCTTTTCTTATGGCCATCACTTTGACAAAACAATCTAGATCTAATGTAGTGTCTAGTCTTTTAAGGATATCTCGTGGTACCCCAAAAAAGACATCATGAACATGGGCAAACTACTGAGCATAGAATTCAGAAGAACTAATAGTCCACCAACAAATAAGGATTTCCCTTTCCAACTAGATAACTTCTTCTCAAATCTCTCGTGCACCACGTTTTGGTCTGAATTTTCGAGCTTCTTATGATGCATAGGCATATCCAAAAATCTAAAAGGATTAGAGGCAACGTCACAACCAAACAATAGAAAATATTATTGTTCAAACTCCTTAGGCACACCATAACAATATATTTCACTCATAAAAAATTAATCTTTAGTCCAAAAAGTTATTTGAAATGTGCACAGTAGTAATGTCATATTATTTACTTGTTAAAAATCATGATTCAAAAAAATTATAGTGTCATCTACATATATTGTAGTATGGACAAACCATAATGAATTAAATGAGGCACAATTCCTTCAATCTATCCATTGTAGTTGGCACGCGAAATCAGAATGGGCAGCATATTCGCCACAATATTAGAAAGAGGACCAACATCATCACTAACCTTGATCTTCACATTGCCATTAGAAAACAAAATGTTTCACACCCAAGTACGCCATTTGATTGAAAAACCTTACATACGTAACGCTTGTTGTCAAAAAGACCAATTTACTTTGTCACAAACTTTCTAAAAATCAATTTTCCAAAATGATTCCCGTTGTTTATATTTAGGGACTGTCTCCACGGCAGTCACCTGTTTTCTTTTTAAACTGTCCAGGCGACTGGAAGGCATGTGAGCGGAGCAGGCAACTGTCCATGTATTTTTAGTTTTGGGGTGTCAAATTACAATTGCCTGTACGAGACAAGACAAGCCCAGTCGTTTCCGTACAAGACAAGCACAGTCGATTCTTTTGACTTTCCTGATAGTACACCGGCTTGGATTTGTACGTCTTGTTTTGTTTCAGTATTTGGCTGTGAACAGGCTACTCTGAATGATAGTGTTGACTATGAAGATATCGTCAATATACCGAGGCTTAGATTCCACTCGAGTCTTCCGCTCGGACACGAGCTCCTCCTCCATCTTGAGACACTACTAGAAATGATCGGCCCGCCGTTTTGCAATGGACAATGGATGGTTTAGTGAAGAAGCAGGAGGGTCACCAATAAATTTGGCAGCAAAGGGATACTTACAAATTTGGCAACAGAAGCAACCAAGATGCTGCGCCAGCAGTAGCAGCAATTTGCCAAGCTCGGGTAGCATGATCTAACGTCGACTCGGGATTTTGGTTGTGGCACCAGCTCCGGCAACAAGCTCACAAGCATTGCATTTGTAATACTCCTCAAGGTAGTTGCTTTAGTCGGACCACTTAACGGAACCACGGAGTGGCAGCAGCCTGTCCCATCCCCATGTTTTCTCCACAAAATCTTTTAAAACAAGTAAAAATATCCAAAAAGAAAAAATCACAAATCTTTCAGTTAAGATGTCTACCAATGCTGGATCCATCCTTAAATATCTATTATTGAATGAATTTATAATTATGCTGAAGCAAGTTGTCGTGTGTTTTCAATTTGCCTCTGGAAAAAATCACCCAAAGTAGTTTTGTGCGTTTTACTAGTGAGTCAAATAAGAACAACAAATGAATGTTGTTTCCACATGCTGTCACAAACAAAAAAAAAATATGCTACCACCCTGAAAAGTAATTTGTTTATTTCCCCACACCCACTCCCTCCCATCAGCAATTTATTTCGTCACTATTGAAAGTAATTTTTGCTAGTATAACATGTGAAAAACACATGTCTAACATGTGAAAAATAAAAATATATTCTTGAATGTAAGCACTAGTTGGTGTATGTTTTCACATGTCTAACATGTGAAAAACACATGTCTAACATGTGAAAAACAAAAATATATTCATTTGTGGGTTTCCATAGCTGGTACAGATTTAATGTTATTAATTGGCAAACCCACTTACTCCCCAAGCAGTTTACTTGTTAACTTGCCCCCAACAAATCTGAGAAAGTGCTTGTGCTATCTTGGGATAAACAGAATTGTTTTTTTTAATAAAACAATAAGTTAAAATTATCATTTTATACAATAGAATAATGTTTTTGTTTTTTATACTGTGAAATTGTTGTACTCCTCAAGGCTATCTGACAAAACACTTGATTTGACTCCCCATTCGCACAACCGCAAATTGTTTTATGGAGGGAGGAGGGGTGGGGTGGTTTAAATGAGAACAATGTCAGTTTATTTTTTTTATTGGTTTACCATATAGATGTACAACAGTTTAGTGGAGGGGGAGGGTATGCAAAATACCTCTGTTGAGTTGTTTATTGACTTCTCTTGTCCTGCCATAGGCCCCCTATGTGCTATGTTGCTTGATAGTTCAGCCATTAGAAAATGTAACTATCATGCACAGTAGGCTAGAGTAAACTTCTTGAAAGAGAATTCAAAATAATTTTTACACAAAAGAACACATATAAATTACATTCTTTGTATTAATAACAAACATGTAATTTATTTTTTTGGGTTTTTCATTGCATCGCTAGTAAAAGATATATCAGTTAATGCTCAAATTAACATTATACTCAAGGATAAGTTTTTTTCACATGTCAGACACATATCTTTCACATGTCACATCAGTGAAATTTACTTTAAGTTATGATGAAAGTAAAATGCAATGTGGGTGTTGGGAGGGGGGAGGGGAGGGAAAAGGGACGTGGGGAAACAAACACATAGTAGTCTAGTATTTTTTTCTTGAGAAAGTGCTTGTGCTATACTGCTATCTCAAGACAAACATTGATCCTTTTTTTTTCACATGTCAAACACATGTCTTTCACATGTCACACCAGTGAAATTTACTTTCAGTTATGATGAAAAATAAAATGCGATGTGGGTGTTATGAGGGGGGAGGGGAGGGAAAAGGGATGTGGGGAAACAAATACATAGTATGTCTTTTATTTTTTCTTGAGAAAGTGCTTGTGCTATCTCAAGACAAACAGATCTATTTTTTAGAAAACAATAAGTTTCAATTTTCCTTTCTCATCATTGACATAGTTATTAGTTTTTTTTTATTAGGGGGTGTGGGTGCTATAAATGAGAACAATGCCCGTTTTGTTTTTGCTTACCATATAAATGTACAACATTAGATGGGTCGAAAGGGGCTATAATCATACAAAATACCTCTGTTGTGTTGTTCATTGACTTCTCTTGCCCTATTATAGTTTCCTTGCCTGACATGTTGCTTGATTGTTCAGCCATCGCAAAATGTAACTGTGATGCACAACAACGCAGAGTAAACATCTTGAAAGAGAATTCAAAATAATATTACACAAAAGAACACACGTAAATTTTTTGTGTTTTTTTGTTCTCATTTTATAAATAGGTAAACTTTTTTTGGGAAAGACTTACGCATGTATTCTGTTTTAAGTATACAAAATAATACATGTGTTTTTTCATATGCAGACAAACAAAGACATAAAGATGATGGATCAGTGCGGGGAGCATCATATGGTCACAACAAAGAAAGGGATTCAATCAGACAATTAATTTTTTTTTGAAATCTATGAGCTATGAAAGAGGTAAATTGAAATGCAACATAAAAAAATGTTCACTCCGTGACATATTATTTTTTGTCTAAAAATTTAGAATAATTAACTTTCCCCTTTTTTATAGAACAAGACGTTTAAAAAGAAAAAGGTATCATCTTTGGTAGTTAAAAAGGCAAACTGTCCGCTACCCCTCTAAGTTAAAATAGCCACCTGTATGACATAGATACACACAAAAAATGCAAATATATATATTCGTATTTTTCTGTGTTGTGTACAAATATAAAACATATGTGCATGATAAAAAAATGAAAAAAAAATAAAGGAGTGATCCATTCTTCCCCCTCCTCCACATAAAAATAAAATATTGTCTTATTTTTTTCATGCATTATAATTATTTGGTTCTCTAAAATTACTCTTATTTTTGTTTCTTTTTTGGAGATGCAGGCAAACAAAAAAGATAGATGAAAAGGCAGGGGCAAAAAGGGATGTCAGATGGGTTTAGCCCAAAAAAATAGAAAATGAGTCAGGAATTAGCTAGAAAAAAATGAGAGGGGCTGAAAAATTTACAGTATGTTTTTTTTTTGACAAAAGGAATTCGACATAACAAAGTACATGCTTCGATTGTGTGAGAAAAAGGGAGTGAAAAACAACTTACATATTAATATTGATCTATTTTGGAACAAGTGGTTTTTTTTCAATGCTACATTTATGTTTTCTTCATTATTTACTTTTGTTTACTAAAATGTATGTAGATGTTTAGCTTGTGTGTGTGTATGTATGTGTATATGTGTGTATGTGTATGTGTATGTCTAAGAAAAACATATATAAAAAAAATATGAAAATGACAAAAGAGCGTAGTGTGTGTACCTGATGCTTGCTGAGGTTTGAGAAAAACAAATGCCGCCAGCCCTCCTATCAGAGTAGATGGAGCCTAACTTCCTCTTTGTATTTACTGCACAAAGGTTTTTCCTTTAAAAACAAGAAAATTGCGTCTTATCTAAACAAAACACTTGAAAAATTACCATTATTTTGCAGCTAATTCTTGTATTGGCAAAAAAAGATGATGCACGATCCCCTCCAAAAAAAAAAGGAGATGTTAATAAAAAATTGTAAGCTGTATAATTTCTTTTTGCATAATATAAAGGATGATTTTAGCTTTCGGCGATAAATACAATAAAAAAAACAAAGAACGTACATAAAACACATGGGTGATTGTTGCTATCACATGATGTATTGTTGAAAAAACTACATAGTTTGCACACAAAAAAACCCTCCATGTGTGCGTGTTAGAGGAGAGAGAATCAGTGCTCTGTTATTCCAAACCCTAGAAGGGTGGTAATATAGTAGAGTACATGGGCCTCTAGATGGGCCTGATACATGGGCTCACACACATATTCCAACACCCCCCCGCAGTCTGAACTACCGGCACAGCGGAGTTTGAGACTGGTGAAGAAAGAAAACACACACAGGGCCAAAAACCCCCCCGCAGTCTCAGCACTAGCCACTACTGATGTTGAGGCTGGAACGGAACTCGGAGAAGGTCGAGGAGGGCAGTCCCTTGGTGAAGATGTCGGCAAACTGGGAGGTGGTCGGGACGTGGAGAACCCGAACATCGCCGATGGCGACTCTGTCGCGAACGAAGTGCAAGTCGATCTCCACATGCTTGGTCCGCTGGTGCTGAACCGGGTTGGTGGAGAGGTACACCGCGCTGACGTTGTCGCAGTAGACGAGCGTGCTCCGGGCGAGCGGGCTGTGAAGCTCAGCCAGGAGCTGTCGAAGCCAGGAAGCCTCCGCCACACCGTTGGCGACAGCACGGTACTCCGCCTCGGCACTGGAGCGGGAGACAACCGGCTGCCGCTTGGACGACCAGGAGACAAGGTTGCCGGCCAAGAAGACGGCGTAGCCGGAGGTGGAGCGGCGAGTGTCCGGACACCCGGCCCAGTCAGCGTCGGTGTAGACGACGAGGTCAGTGGAGGAAGACCGGTGGAGAAGCAGGCCGTGGTCAACCGTGCCACGGAGGTAGCGGAGGATCCTCTTCAGCGCAGTGAGGTGCGGCTCCCGGGGATCATGCATATGAAGACAGACCTGCTGAACTGCATAGGTGATGTCCGGCCGGGTGAAGGTGAGGTACTGCAGGGCACCCGCAAGGCTCCTGTAGGCAGTAGGGTCAGCAACTGGGGGATAGTGACAATGGGAACAATCGGCATTTGAGAGTATCCTTCGATGCCGCCTCACCGCACAGTGCAAGGAATCTGGCGATATGCTCGCGCGTTGAGGTATGATCGCTCCCACTAAATTTGGCGCCTGCAAAATCAGGAACGCGATATTTATGCGGATACTCTGTTTCATTAAAAGCCGATGGATACGGCATAGTATAATGCGGGGCAATCTTAGGAGTATTGAACCCGCATTGCTTCATCATGCTGTAGACTAAATTCCTGGTCATATCTTCTAGATTTCCATTGAACCCGGTGTTAATCGGCTGATTACCCGATAGCATTTGAATCGGAGTCGGGTTGATAGCCACCGGAGGAGCCGACTGAGAAGTCCCTGCATGTGATGCCCCTGGTTGAGTGTAAGCAGGATTCATCCCCGGCGTAAAATTCCGATTCACCTGCGGTGCCTGTCCAGTCATGATGTGGTGCAGGGCAGCACTGGTTCCCTCCTGGACGATGCGCCCCAAGACCGATGATTGGTCAAGCATCGATCGGTAAACTGAATTGTTGATCTGATCTCTTATTATTTCAGAATAGTCCCCAGTCAACAGTGGATCTCCAATAGACGTCTTAGTAACCTGGCCGCTACGGGTTTTCCGATAGCCGGTTAACATTCTTTTCTTGTTTTCTTCATGGATCTCCGCGAGCCTATCTTCAATTTCTTTTTTCTGATCTGGGCTCAGTTCGTCAAACGTCACTGGTTCAGCAGCGTGCTTGAGCGCCTCCACTGCTGCTTCGGCATCGGTGCGTGTCATCTTGTCGGATTCGATTGTTGGGGTCCCACCAGGCGTGCCAAAAAGTGTGTTGACACGAAAACGTGGGTTTTCGCAAACACACGTGCAGAAGCGTCGATTCGGTGATCGCGTCGCAACTCAAACCAAGCGTGCCAATTGATTTGACCTGTGAATCAATAAGGAGAAGATTGTCAGTAATATAAGCCTAATCGGCTTTTTGATTTAGCCAGATCAGGTTATTTGTAATCGGCTCTAAACAAACCGATTATGACATCTATCGGCTTAAATCCGATAGAACAAGTAGGTTCAAATAAGCACTTTAAACACGAATCTTGTTTCTTTTTGGTATTTTTATTAATATCAATATTAAGCCTCTAAATCGAAATATTAGATCAAATCAGAGAAAAAGATCGAATAGATTGGTCGGACCAAGACAGTATTCAAATCCAAGACTAGATATAAACTAATAAATCGGTTTATCAGTTTTATATTGAGTGATAAGACAATACTAATCGAAGAACATCTGGTCATACCGAACCCTAAACAAGAGGTACGCAAGATCGATTTAACGAGACAGTCGCATACATCGGATTTAAGGAAAACATGCAAGATATTCGATAATCGGCATTGCGAGGTAAATACATATTATAGATCGATTAAATCGAGACAGTGCAATATGCAAGAACATGTTAAAGATCGGCAAATCCCGAGACAGTCTAACATGGTTTGCGTGCATGAGATCAAATTGATACAGCCATACACACGGGTTACAAGGAGAGAATCGATTATCCCATCGAGATAGCTCTACCTGCGAGTTGAAGCCTTTCGACGGAGTCGATCGGATTCGAGAGAGTTTTGTGTATTGTGTAGTAGATTGGATTCTTTCTATGAGGTTCTAAATCCCTATTTATACTATTGTAATACCGATACCGTCACGAACTGTTTCTGGGCCACCTCCGATCGGATTGTATCTCTTCCGAAGTCTCGCCTTCATCGGCTTTGTCATGTATTCCTTCCCACCATCAACAAGGCCCAAATCCGATTCAGCCCAATACATCTTAACATATTCGGCTTTTCTGAATATCCGATTTTCTGCCAAATTTGGGTGTCAACACCCCAGTACTTATAATGGGAATCCAATAACACGAGTCGATACTAATCCCAGTTTAGTATCTCGTGATGGACAATGCAGTGGAATCATCACAGTATATTTAATTAAAGTGAAATACGAGTAAACAATAGCATTTTATTACAAAAAAAACTGGCATACTAGTTGATAGTCCATGCGGAATTAAACAATAAACAGAAAAACATCAGAGCGTACAAATTAAATAACTATGATGAAATCCGAGGTGTCGACCCGAACACCTTAACTAGCCTTGCGCTCCCTCGTCAGGGCTTTCCTGGTCCTGACCGAAATCTAAATAAAATATGTCCGCGAGAAATTTAATGAGTAGACGGCTACCCAGTAAGCAGTCCTGAATTATGAGTGCAGGGTCAAGGATGGGGCTAAGGTTATTTTACCCAAATCCTACTTCTAGTCATATTTTAGTTGATCAAGTTTTAATTTAGTGAATGCATGATCATAAATATCAACTCTCTAGTTCAACAGAAGGTGCATCTCACACCAGGCCAATCCCAGCCTAATCTAGTCAGGTTTAATATTGAAAAAGGGCGAATCTACATGTGCAAACCTCTCGCCCAGTCTATGATAGTGGACATGGCTACCATGATAGTTTTAACTCTGCAGAGTGTGTACAAATTTTCTCACAAGCCCCGTCTCATTCACTAGAAGAAACGATACAAGACTTTTTCAGCCTACTACGCCCACCACTTCACCTGCCTTCTCTTTAGGTTTCCCCGGCCCGCCCGGTACACGACGCAGAGGGGGCCCTTCCACATATCGGAAAAAACATAAAAATTAGAAATATTAAAAAAAAGGAAAAATAGGGGAAATCATAAAAAATAGTAAAAACATTTTATGAACGAAGAAGGAAGAATTTTGACAAGCATAGATTCAAATGTCATGATGAGCTCCACAACCCTTGATGAAGGCGTCGATTTGCGCTGATATTTTTGAAAATAATTTCAAAACTAAAAATTCAAATTGTCACATTTTCTAATTTTTTATATGACATTTTTTATTTTTGTGAATTTGCACATTTTTAAAATTGTTTTTATGTTTTTATGAATTTGCACATTTTTCCCGAATTCTGATGATTATTTTCGTTTTTTATGTTTTTTCTAATTTTCATGATTTTAGTTTTTTTTCTTTTTATGGTTTTTATTTTAATTTTTTTTATGTTTTCTATTTTGTTTTATGATTTTTTCTATTTTTTCACCAATAGCTAGGCATGTGGGTTGCCATGTCAACCTTCATGTGCAGTGTAGCATTTACGTCAGTGGTTAACGGTCACATAATTATCACGTCAACAATTAATGGTTGCCCTAAGGTATAACTTTTCTTATCCTTTTAAGCCAAAAAAACTCGTTCCAAGACTTGTTTCTGTGTTGACATGCATGTTGATTGAAACTACTCGAGTCGTTCATTACGTTCATCATTACCAAAATGATTTTTACCGCTACAACCTGCATAGAAACTATATACATTTGTCATCATGAAACAACTCATATATCAGATATTACAAACACAACTAACAATCTCCCCCGTGAGTGGTGACGGTGACATCTTCTGTAGTATCTAGCTAATTAATTAGCTAATTAATACCCCCTTCATTAAAAGGGCCCCTCTCTAATTAATTATGGGTAGAATATGCGATCATACTTTTTCCCCTCCATGCCCCACGGAATATCGAGAAAGGCTACAACAATCTATTTAAATAAAGCCTTTGGGATTAGCTTCGCATAAACAAACAACAACGCATATCACGAAGCTCCTATAGAAAACATCGGTTGTAGTGATTGCACTTTTGAGCTTGAGAAGAAAAGGCTCCAAAATAGTGTATTTTTTAATTAAAAAGAAAAGATCATAAGGGTTCTTTTATCGTTGATTGCACTTTTGAGTTTTGAGCTGATCTTGAAGCCATACTAGGGCAAGCACGTAGCAAGTTCTATAAAAGCAACGAAGGCACACAGAAGGTCATTTATACTTGGACGGTGATGGCCACAGATTTAACAGGAAGAACAGGATATATACATTGTAAGAGGAGTGCTTCTACAGTGCTCTCCTGTCATAGAAAACATAGTTGAGCCGATCTCCAACGATCTCAAGTTCCTTTTTCCTTAGAAATTTCCCACAGAATTCACAGTTTACTCAATTATTACACTTAAAGCATCCCCAACACATCCTGTAAAACACTGTAGCACACACCAGCGCGCGCAGCGGATTCAAACCAGCGCAGACTCAGGCAATGCACGCGCGAGCATCAGCAAATTGACACAGGCTCGTGACACAGGCTGTGCTGAAAATGCTCTTACATATGTAATTTTTAGCTTGTTTTGTTATTTCATATAGAGTTCTTTAACGAGGGGACACATGTTTTCCAAGAGAATAAATTATAATTGAAGAAGCTAATGAAATAACTTTTCTTGGAGGTACTCGATCGTGCATGAATTTTAGCTCTTGTACTGTATCTTTCATTGGATAGAAACCTAATGATCTAGATTGATCGTTGCAGTGCATCCACTAAACATTCATGTGGTTGCTACTCAAGTCTATCTATTTATGCTCATCTCTAATCCAATGGCAAGATCGATCGAGTAGAAAATTCACAGCTCTTGTACGTATCACCAATTCACCATGAATAATTTTCTTCACTAATTAATATCGAGGATACCCAGTTCCCCTACAGCTAGGAACCATATATATATATATATATATATGGAGCAGTGAAGTGGAAGGAAACTGGCATATATTCTTCCAGAATTCTTAAACACAAAATGATTTCTGTAATGATGTTCCCAAGTATAGAAAGCTTCATGAACAAACATATTGAATTTGTATCCGTATAGGTCGGCGATTCTCGACAATCATGCGAGTGGCCGCTTCCCAAGTCTCGAAGAGCCTTTTAGCGCGTGCGCCATAGTTTGCAACTCTGATTAACGGCGCTAAACCCTAGCTAGCTGGGGCTCAGTATATATTGTATTCTTACTGACACGAGCTTTAAGGCTCATCAGGCCAAGTAATCAAGAGAGCACGGTTTCTGAGGCATGCGGTAACCGACCACGGCGAGCTAGCTGCTACTATACGTACACTCACTGTGGCTGCAGAAGCTTTCTCCTTGTTTAAGCATCTGGTTTCATGGGTTCTCTCGACGTGGACATGGTGATCTGCCCACATCTGGCCTAGGGTTTGCAGAAACCCAGTGGCTAGGAGCTCACTTTCCATGGTTAGAGATAGAGACTAATGAAGCAGCCAGCCAATGCAGCGGCAACTTGCCAATTTGCATCATGGATGAGGTGTCCTGAGGTTATAAAAATGGCCATGCCACTGGCAAGGCGAATGGCTAGCTTAGCTCTACGTGTTCTCTCTTCTAGGGTTTGCGAAAGGGTAAGGCCAGGGGTGGCTCCCTAGAATGAAGAGCTTGCTAGAGGGTAAAACAACTGTGCATGCACTGTCCTCATCTCTTTTTGATCCATGAAAAGGAGTGTGTGTTTAGGGGAACAAGGTCTCACATGCCCTCCTCTTACGCTGATGGTGCACATACATTGATACATAGATGCACGGTAATTAGTTTGTTGTATCCACGCAAATGCATATGCATGGCTCATGCATGCATGCATATAAAAAACTAGCTACAAGGGGTTTCATATATTTATCTAGCTACCCTTCTCCTCCCTAAAAGCAAGCTAAACCAAATAATGCAATCAAGCAAATAGTAGAGGGCTAGGAGATCCTAACCTCGATAACCGTGTATTAGGCCGAAAGCATACATCTTATTTGGTTATGATCCATGATCAAGGATGCATGGGGACCTCTCTCGATGAAAATGAAGCATTTTGATGCAATTAAGTGCTCATGAACCATAATTTAGGGATGACACGTGTCGCACGATCATCGCCACACCAACCTGATGATTGCACACATGATTATATATTCATTAGAGAAAATTGCCTGAGGTCATCCAACATGTCCAATATGCCATTTTAGTGTCGTTACATTGCACTGTATATGTGTACAAATATGATATATGAGACTCCTTAATTAGTCTGAGATGTAAACATCAATACCTATCAACTGGTACGGTTCATGTCATGAAGGACATATAAATACATAAACTTAAGCACTTATACGTTGATACGTCCATGCATCTCATTAGTAAAGAATTTTTTTTTGTTTTTCCTTGAACACTCGTCCTTTTCTTCTCAAGAAGTTTAAATTAAATGCACATAGTTTTGCTTCCCAGATGGCATGCACTGTTAGCTACTACGCAGAAGAATCTGTGAGAAGTTGCATTCACTTCAAAATTAGTGGACTTGCTCTTGTTTATTTGCTGTTAATTTGATATGTAGGATGAACGAGAATATTAGGTGCAAAGAGGAGACGTGAACTCCAGCTTTGGCCTCAAGGATGAAAACAAAATAGAAATACAGAAAATATTACGTTAGGTGTGGGTATAGTACTCTTGTAGACGAAATAAAATAATAAATTAACGAATGTAAGCAATAACTAATTAGCCAATACCGGAAGGAAAGTCAATTGATCTTGGATCACTAATATTTATTTTTGTAGATAATGGCGCGCGATGACATAGGCATGGCATGGGAGGGATGTATGTGACTTAGAGATAAGATTTTCATGACCGATGTGGCCAACTGAGGAAGCTGCTTGGCGCTGAAAAATTTTGGACACTTTAATGTTAGTTTTCTGTAAGAAAATATGTCCACATCTTACCTTTTGTCTTGTTTATTTTCTCCTTGATACCTATAGGTCGGCAGAGGACTCAATATTCTTGCAACTTCGAAGGAGACACAACGCAATGAAGCTGCTAAGCAACCGCTGCTTGAATTGCAAACTTATGCTTTTTGCCCCAAGTGCTTGATGTATACTTAGCAAGCTATCCACCTCAGCTCATCGAAAACGTACGCATTTATGTTAATTTTGGAAACAATCATCCTGTTAAAATTTGCATTTTTACTGAGAAATTAACACCCAGACAAAATAGAACATGCTAAGAATTTACCGCGATACTTCGATTTCTCGTACGTACATTCTACAATCTGGACCGTTCGATTTTAATCTAACAGTCTTTCATGTCTTGTTTCTGAACAAGGCACATACTACCGTAGGAAGATACATTGGCCATGCAACATACTCCCCCGAACGTTAGGACGGTTCAGGTTGCTCTCTTTTCGCTCGCCGCATATAAAAATACACTAGGCCTAGTTATATATATTATCGCTAAGCACTTTATTCAATACATGCATATAAGAGACGATACAAGTTAAAACAAGTTATTTGTTAGAGACATTGTGCGAACATTACATTTATTTTTGCATTGGAATATGAAATACACACTATATTGATGGAGAATTAATTCTACATGGACCAGTAATTTGTTTTAAAAAATCACCTTATATAAAACCATGGAAAATGCCTAGCAATTCATAACTCCTAGCTATAGTAATTTGACATAACTAAAGAAAATCTCATTGTGGATACGCGCAATGCAAACTATATGGGAGGTATTATATATCTGAACACTACTACTCAGGCCAGGAGATGCCCATGCATGACGTGCACAAGCGTTGTACACGAAAGCTTTTGAGCTGTGCCTTTCCTAGTTTATTGGAGGATCGATCAAGGCGAGATGATGAGTCACAAGTTGGAGGGGAATTTCTGGGTAGGTTGGTAACAACAAGAGCAAAAGCTTGCGAGTGAGGTGGAGAGCTCATCACCCCTGAGACAGCGACATGTCATCCATCCCATATACTCCATATGTCTCTCTCTCTCTCTCTCTAAATGACTCTCTCTCTCTCTCTAAATGACTCTTTCTCTCTAAATGCTTCTCTCTCTCTAAATGACTCTCTCTCTTTCTCTCTCTCTCTTTGAGTGTACGCGTGTGCACTGCACGGTGAACTTCATGCATTGCTGGCGCCGCACTGTAAAGGTTGGGTACTGCATGCTAATTGGCGTTTTTATTTTTTTCCCATTCGGTGATTGGTGACAGCATGGCACACCGTTCTCTCTACCGCCGATCTATTGTTTTCATGGTGCACACGGTTTAGTGGAGTATGCCACAACGTTTCATCATTGCCCATACATGGCAATGACATCTCAAGTAACTAGTTTATGGCATTTTATGGTTGCCCCTGCTTTAGCTAGCTTGGGAAAGTAGAACATCCTTGAAGTGGCTAGGATCAGAGTGGCTGGGATCAGTGGCGGAGCCAGCCCAACTGAGGAGCCTGGGCCCAGGGTGGCTGGGCCTTGGCTCCGCCCAGTTGGGCCCAGGCCACTTACCACAAATATGTTGAAAAATGAGCTGGGCCGAAAGGAATATATGCCTTGCTATTGGGCCGGAGCCCGGGCCTAGGCCCAGGGTGGCCGGGCCCTGGCTCCGCCACTGGCTGGGATGAATGAATAAACTAACTAACCTTGAGGCGAAGAAAGTTGAATGCTAAGTTGGATTTTGGTAGATAATTATATTTGTTCTCTGAACAAAGTTTACTTTTATACTATTTAATTTTAAGAGCCTTTAGAGTTGATTTTTTTTTATGAACTTGATGAAAAGGTTTTTCTTTTAAAGTAAGCTAGCCACTCCGAACATGTTGCAGTTAGAAAAAAAAATCTTGTTAGCTAGCTTGTGGAAACTTTTATTTATGTCCAACTAATGTTATACACACGCATGGTACCGCTATTCGGCGCTGTAAGCGTTGAATAAGTATTCAGCGCCTCAATCGTTTTGAGCCTAAAGATAAAGCGGTGGCACCCAATCATAATTTTCTCCATTAACCACACACATGATTCCGTTAAACAAAAAACTATAACGCATGTAGATTAAAACTATCAAACATGGTAATTGCCTGCATTCCGCAACTCATGTGTGAATGCATTAAAAAGCCTTGCAAAAAATGTTTTACAATCACTTTTCATTGTAGTTTTTGAATGGAAGCTCGGATTGACCAACGGTTTTTACCATTACGCTCCTTACATTTTTACAAATAAGACAAGATCGAGCTTAATATATAAAATATTTTTTAGTATCATAAAAAACTAAAATATTATGGAAGTTTACAATAATGTATATGAAAATAACTATAATCCAACTATTCGAGTCATAGTAACTTACATATTTATTATAGCTAGGATAGTGCGATTATAGTTTTTTTACATACATCATCAAAAACTTTCATTTCCATTTTATTATTTTATATACTAAAAAATTATATTGAGTTTCGTCTTTTTTTATTCATAAAAATGAAATGAACATAATAGTAAGAACCATTCATCAATCCGAACTTCCACTCAAAAAATACGACAAAAAATGATCTAAAAAATGGTTGCATGGATATTTAATGCATTCAAACATGAGTTGCAGGATGCATGTAACTAACAGATTTTTTTTTTCAGTTTGTTTTATAGTTTAATCTACACATATTATAGTTTTTTGTTTACCGATTTAAAAATAAACAAATCGTTTCCGTGATTTGCAGGGATGCATGCAACCAGTAGATTTGATACTTTTTTTTTATTTTTAGTTTGATGGTTACTTACAATCTAGAAGCATTATAGTTTTTTGTTTGGTAATTTAAAAACAAATAAGGCCATTATTTTAATTCTGGGATTTAATGGACGCGCGTGGGCTTATTTCAACGCCTACAGCGCTGAATAGTGACGTTACAAATACGAATTTTCCTTTTTAACCCAGTTCCCTTGTCGTTGGTTTTCTCGTTCGTCTTGGCTTTGCCTTTTGAGATTTAGAAGCAGGTGCCTTTTGATTGATTGATGTACGTACGTATGTATGTTGGCTTTGCTAAAATGATACTATATCCCACTGTTATAGACACAGATGTATCCATATGCCATTAAGAGACGAGTGATATTTTAGCGAAGCTATTTGTTGAGAGTGGCATTTTGACAATTTTCTAATGTATGTATGTATGTATGTATGTATGATGCATGCATGGTACCGTTGTTCAGCGTTGTACACATTGAATGGTCGTTTCGAGCCTAAAGGTAGAGCTATGGCACCAAGTCGTAATTTGCTCTCCGATAGCCACACAAATAATTCCTATGAGCGAATTCTGCACATATGGGAAATGTCTATGAGCTTAAATTATTGTGAGGAACTGAAATATATAGTTTAGTTTCAACTTCTTTTAAATATTTTGTGTAAAATTAAATGTTTATCTTGGGTCAAAAAGTCAAAAATATTAATGGTTGGACAAAATAATTGCTAATATGCCAAAGAAGTAACATTGAAAAGGGGCGAAGCTAGGGGATGCCCGGTATGCCGAGGCACCCCCAATTTTTTTAATAATTTTATAATGGGTGTAAGGCACCAATATAATATTGAGACACCTCCAAATTTTTTGATAACCTTACACGGGGCATAATATTTTATAAAATTAACCAAGTGTTAGCTAGATAAATTAGGTGCAATAGCTTGCTTGATAAGCCTTTTTTTACTGTCAAACACAAGTTATAAGTTCAAATCCCACCACCTCAATTTTTTTTTTGCTTTTTAGTTTGCACATTTGGCTTGTTTCTTTCTTTCTTTCTTTCTTGTTTGCTTCTAATCGTTGTACCTTTTATTTTGAAAAAAATAGATTTGCACTTCAAATACTTTCTAAAACCTTAGCCGTGAAACATCACACGCTTGCCTTGTTTCATCATTTTAGTCTGCTTCTTCATTGTTTTTACCTTTTATTTTGAAAAAGTAATGCTGCACTTCAAAGACATTCAAAAACTTTGGCCGTGAAACCACTTCCCCCCTTTTCAGGTTGCACGCTTAGTTTTTTTTTTTTTACCTTTTTAATTTATTTCTAAATTCTTGTACTTTTTTTAAAAAAAAACCTAGTGTTGTACTTCAAAGACTCTCTAAACGCAACCACAAAACCACGTTTTTAGTTTGGTCCTTAGTTCTTTTCTAAATAATCTAGTCACTGAACTTCAAGAATTCTCTAGATTTTTAGATGCGAAATAGTCTGTTTTTTTGTTTCCTCCATATATAATTCTTGTTCATTTTTAAATTATTCTTGTTTTTGCACTGCAATGGCTCTCTAATCATGAAATCTATACTAAACTCTAGCCGTAAAACCACCTTTTTTTTCTCTTTCTTATTTTTTTTACCTTTGTTTTTCTTTCTTAGTTTTTTTACCTTTGTTTTCTAAAAAATCTTGTTAATAATAATAACTAGATTTTATAATAACATTTTTTTGTTTTATTCAACGAGGAGGAGAAAAATAATTTAATAATAATAATTTATATTATTATTAAAAAAAATCAGATGGTCTTGAAATAGAAAAAACTCTAATTATCACTCAAATTATACAATCATTATGTTTATGTGTTAACAGCATAAGGAAATAATTATATGTGCATCGATCCTTACATATTATTATAACTTTTGAAGTAATTAAATAATACGTTTCAATGAGAAAAAAATGAACCTTGGAGAGAGAGAATGACTAGTGTGCTATCGAGAGTATGGATCACTTCGCCCTTCCGACGAGTTTGCGAAATTCAAAAACTTTATCGATCGATCCAAAACGTTGATCTTGTTCGGCTCATTAAAATGTAGCCGTCGATCGAGTTTCATATTTTTCTAAAAATTATTTACTATTTATTTTGTATTTTTTTAAATAAGCTTTTTTGGATGATCCATGAATAATCAGAGGGCTGATTTTCAAAAAATAAATAGTAAACTAATTTTAAAAATATGAAACTTGATCGGTATCTACATTTTAATGAGGTTTACAGGGATCAACTGTTCGGATCGATCGATAAAATATCGAATTTTGTAAACTCGTCGGGAGTACGAAGGGATCCATACTCTCGAGGGTATCTCTCCATGTTTGCATGTATGCATGTATGTACGTACGTACTAACCTGCTCTGATACCGTTACCATGCTTAGTTCTTCTCATTGACTAGATTATAAATCATTCTCAACATGCAACACAGATCTCAAAATAGAATAGGGATAAGCGCGCGGCGCACCAACGGCGGTAGGTCCAACCCTCTTCGCCCTATACTTTGAGTTTTTGAGGGGATCCATGCAGACAACGGGCGGTTGGCTCATGTTCTTCCTTGGGTATCTAGGCATGTGTCAACAGTTTTCAGAATCTCCCCCCTCTCCAAAAAAAACAAATAACCCGAAAAATCAAATATGCATTTCTCCTTAATTACCTCCTAGAACGAAAACAAGCACTAAATTAAGGAGCCCCTATATATACAGGAAAAAAAAAGGAACTTAGATCCTATCAATCTTGGAATATCATTTGCTGGATGATTAATCCCCTCTCTAATCTCCATCATGAGCATAGGTCCTCACACTGGCGCCACCACCCTCTCTGTCTAGTCTCTCTCTCTCCTCACACTAGCTTGCAGTGCCACCTTTCTCTCTCCCCCTACCCTCCTAATTACTCTAAGTTGCAAGTTCCAGCACTGATCGTTCACATGGCAGGGCGCGAAACGCCTATTTAAGGGCCCCTCGCCCAATCCCCCGAACCACCAACACAAAGCACTTGCAAACACAATTGAGCTAGAGCAAGCAGCCGGAGCAAGCAGCCCAGCAGCTAGCTAGCAAGAACAGCAGCTACTTAGAAAGAATCGAAGGAGAAGCAGAAGAGATATGGTGCTTCGTCCGGCGGATCGCATGGACAGCCTCTTCTCGGCAGAGAGCGTGTGGGTGACGGGGCCGATCATCGTGGGCGCGGGGCCGTCGGGGCTGGCGCTGGGGGCGGCGCTCCGGGAGCAGGGCGTGCCCTTCGTCATCCTCGAGCGCGCCGACTGCATCGCCTCGCTCTGGCAGCGCCGCACCTACGACCGCCTCCGCCTCCACCTCCCCAAGCGCTTCTGCGAGCTCCCGCGCATGCCCTTCCCCGCCCACTACCCCGAGTACCCCACCCGCCGCCAGTTCGTCGACTACCTCGGCCGCTACGCCGCCGCCTTCGACCTCCGCCCCGAGTTCAACCACACCGTCGTCTCCGCCCGCTACGACGACACCTCCGGCCTCTGGCGCGTGCGCGCCGCCGTCGCGGGGTCCTCCGAGGTCGAGTACATTGGCCGCTGGCTCGTCGTCGCCACCGGCGAGAACGCCGAGAGCGTCGTCCCCGACATCCCCGGCCTCGCCGCCTTCGCCGGCGACGTCGCCCACGTCAGCGAGTACAAGTGCGGCGAGTCGTACCGCGGCAAGCGCGTGCTCGTCGTCGGCTGCGGAAACTCCGGCATGGAGGTGTCGCTCGACCTCTGCGACCACGGCGCGCTGCCGTCCATGGTGGTGCGCGACGCCGTCCACGTGCTCCCGCGGGAGGTGCTCGGCAAGTCCACCTTCGAGCTCGCCGTGCTGCTCATGCGCTGGCTCCCGCTCTGGCTCGTCGACAAGATCATGATCCTCCTCGCCTGGCTCGTCCTCGGCGACCTCGCCAGGCTCGGCCTCCGGCGGCCGGCCACCGGCCCGCTCCAGCTCAAGAACACCCACGGCCGCACCCCGGTGCTCGACATTGGCGCCCTCGCCAGGATCAGGTCCGGCGACATCGCCGTCGTGCCCGGCGTCACCCGCTTCACCAAGCGCACCGCCGAGCTCGCCGACGGCCGCTCCCTTGACATCGACGCCGTCGTCTTCGCCACCGGCTACCGCAGCAATGTGCCCCGATGGCTCGAGGTAAATCCACATCCAGTACTGTTCCATTAGCTACCATTTAGCAACATGAGTATGATCGATCAAACATACATATCATCTGGCTGATCATGGATCACATGTACGTTACTTCAGGGCAATGAGTTCTTCAACAAGGACGGGTACCCCAAGACGGCCTTCCCCCACGGGTGGAAGGGGCAGTCGTCGGGGCTCTACGCCGTCGGTTTCACCCGGCGGGGGCTCTCCGGTGCGTCGGCCGACGCCGTGCGCATCGCCAGCGACCTCGGCGAGCTCTGGAAGGAGGAGAAGAAGCCATCCAAGAGGCCCGGGCCGTGCCACAGGAGGTGCATCTCCGTGGTGTTCTAGGCCAGCAGCCAGCCAGCCATGCTCAAGCTAGCTAACTAAAGCATCGCTAGCTAATGGTGTTTTAGTCAGTCGAATCCCCTTGGTTTGTTGTTAATTTGTTCTTTGCTTGCTTAATTACTTAGTAGCTAGGGTGTGATCATCAGATGGGTCGTCTTGATTAGTTAGCGTGATGAGATGTTAATCAGTAGGTGGAGATCAGGTGATGATCATAGTATGTAGGACACGGAGAGTGAGAAAGAGAGAGAGAGAGAGAAGAAATTACAAGTGGAGTGGAGCCCTCTCGTCAGTGGGAAGCGAGAGCCCTAGGGGATTTTTACTGCAGCTAAGGGCGTACGTCCAGTGTACAGTCAGAGAGAGACCAGTAGCTTACCTGTTGATGGAAGATGAGGCTCTTGTCATGCATTGACCACCTTGTATGTTTCTTCTTCTTCTTCTACCACATATATATTTTCACCTAGTTAATTTGTAGCTCGATCTTGTTGTAGCAACACACTACTACTACCCCAGTTACTGCATGCAGTAACACAGTTCTTTTGTAACTCAGTTCTCTCCACTTGAGAGTACGTACTGAATATATATGACTAGTGCAATGCTTTTGTTCAACAAATTAACACCATTAATTAGTTTACTTAACCAATGGTATATACGGCCTAGCTGGTGAATGTATCTGAACCGTATATATATGCATGTGTCCGCATTGAGAACAAGAGTGGCGACATCAAGTAGTGTCTCTTTCAATCAGGCATCAATTTGTTCAGGAGAGCCAGCAAGAAACATGGTAGGGTGGTGTGGGCTGTGGAATTCCTGGCACTTGTCCTTTGGCTGTCCCAGCACTGGATCTGAAACACCATTGCGTTCCCAATTGGCTCCTGGTGCTCTGGAAAAGGGTTAAAATTCAGAATCAGATCTCGCTGCAGCAAGCTACACCATACCACTCACTACCTGGGGGCAAGATTCCAGATGATGAATGTGCTATACCCAGAAGTCAACCAGCTGCCGGGGGGGGAAATCAATTAATGTGGGAAAATGGAAGGACATTACTGTAAACGCATACAATTTCCCAACTAAATGTTTAGAATTATCAAATGTGTAATCTTATCTTCACTCACATCGAAGTTTGTAATTTAATATTGTTTCCGAAATGTGTGAATATTTTATTTAATTTGTCTATTTTTTTCATGAGAAAACGATGGGTATTTTGATTGTTAGGCACTCAATCATGGTGCTATATATAGTTGCTATAAGTACACACTGCCAGATATTGTTAACGATTTCTGTGAGCTAACACAACTAATATGCATAAAAATGATGCATATATATTTCAGTGGAACAGCTCCCCTCTCCTTTTTTTAATAAAAAAATTCAAGAATGAACTACTCCAATTTGCCATCAACATAATTCAGAACTGTCCTACTACTAACTATTTTTTTAGGGAAGCCCATCCTTTCTTTTATGAACCCAGGAAAAAATCTAGAGAAGATAATCAATCAGCGTTGTAAGATGGATCATGAATTTCATGTGAACTCAATGAGATGGAAGCTAGAGTCGAGTGGTGAGTAGAGCAGCAGGGTGAATGAATCATTTGATTTGGGAAAACAAACTTGTTAGCTGGATGCGGGGTGTATCCCAGGTAGCTGTAGTAGATATAAAGCCCCCACTAAGCAACAATGAAAAGAAAAGGGAGAGGCAGATATGCAAGGCCACATGTGGCCCCCTTGGAGAGACCCCAGGCCCCAGCAAATCACACACCATTTCAGAGATCTCCCCATCACCATCACTGCATAAGCAGATTTGATTGGGCATAATATGAAGGTTCAGACCTTTATTTTCCATCAACTAGCAGGAGCGGCGGGGGGGGGAAAATTTTCCCCCCCCCCCCCCCCCCCCTCTCTTTTTTTTTATATTTTTTATAGCACTTCATTTGACCACCGAGGATAAAACCACTCGACAAATTTGAATCCGTTTTATACCTCATATCTAAAAGCACCCTCAACTATTCCTTTATTATTCCCCTCTAATATCCTTCTAAACCTCTATCTTCTCTCCTATAATTAGAGCATCCCATCCGAACAGCTGATATATATCTCCCCCTCTATTTTCTCATTTCTCTATATTATGTTCAAAACGACCTTCAATACCGTCTCATCAGCCCCAGTTAGCCAGAAACCCGAACTGATAGTGGCATCAGTCCTGGTTCATAGCTACGGGACCAAAAGCATGATTTTACATCCATATTAGTCCGTTTCATGTAACGAACCGAGACAAAAGAGCACTTTGGCAGACGGATACATGCCAGCTGACACGGGCACACATTAGTCCCGGTTGGTAACACGAACCAGGACTGAAGGTAAGGCTTTAGTACTAACCAGGACTAAAAGCCTCGTTCCAACATACTTTGAAAGTAATGCATATCCTAGTATATATAGTAAATACGCGTGGCTGGGTGGATTGGTTGGAAGGGTGAGTACGTGGGGAGTCGCGTGGTAGCACGAGGTTACAAGTTCATCTTATTTTTTAGATATTTTCAACACCGTGGGTAGAGCTTGTGATATTTTCTACACCATGGGTATCATGACCACCTCTCTTCGTCCACCGTTTATTTGTATATCACATACCGTGAATGTACACGTTGAATGGGGGATTTTTTTTTACAAAATTAAAATAAATGTAATCAGAAAGCCGTTACATTCCCTACAGCAAAATAAAAAATAATTTCACAACTACTCATTCCATGCATGAAGGACACTTGCCACCGAAATTTAAATTAATAGTTGCTGTACATTAGCATTATTTTTTTCCGAAATGAACAACTTATTTGTGCCCTTATTTATTGCAGTTTTGTTTATTCGGAACTGTAGTTGACGGTCATGAAAAAGAAATTAAAACGATTTTTTAACATGTCGGGATGCTTCCCGTCTAGTCCTATAGATAGCTTTAAACTGCATGAAAACTTAAAAAAGTACGTGAATTAGACGGTATCATACACCTGGTGCTCAATACTTGCCATATGTAAAGCCCTTGGGAGTCAGACGGGTTGGACCTCACGTCAAGTAACTCCCCTGGCTTACGATAGTGACAAACTCCTGGGGCCCGAGCCACGGATGGCTTAGACTAGGGTAAATGAAGCTCAATCACCATCAGGGTAGGCAATCTGAGCTCTTCCTAGGACTAGGCCTAAGACCTCACTTTAGGCCCACAGGGTGAGGTCGGATGATGTCGGCATGCATAATCTAATGTCCAACAGGTAGCCCACGAGGCTTGAGATAAATAATATCCTTAAGGCTAAAATCATTAAGGAGGGATTGGATTTATCTGATACGCTATCTGAGCTATTGGTCAAAGAAATTTTTGACCTCAATCTAGAAACCAACACTTGTTTGTCACCGGGAAGCCAGGAGATCGGGACAATGCGAGCATTTTATAGGGGGAAGGAAACATGACAAGCTAGGCTGGTCGCAATACTCTCGCGTGTTTTCAACTAGGTCCATGCACGAAAATGATCAAGCATGGAAGCAGTACCGTCACGCTGGATCTATAAATTGGGTTGACTTAGGATCGACAAGAGCTCACTCAGATCCTTCAGCCAGCCACAATGTCTTCCTCCTCCAATTCCTCTCATGCCACCTTCTATGATGATGACAACGCGATGAACATGGTAATGGAGAGGGACCGGTGACGCGAGCATGAGCGACTCCAGCAGGTGGCAAATGAGAGCTGTCATAGCCTGACTTTAGGTGGAGGAGATCACCGCTACCGACAAGGCGGTGGAGTAGGTGGCCAACGACATGGCTGTCGCCACCCTCCTATGTAGTGTAGAACATGGCACGACGGAAGGAGAGGCCGCGACGAACACGACCGTGATGAAGGAGGTTCAACAATAAGAGTTCTCCTACTATTTGTTTCCGTGGCTCCATCCCTAGCCACCAATTTATCAATCGGAGGCCACATAAGGGCTATGCGCAGCTCATGAGGTATTATTTCCACGCTAATCTTATCTACCATGAGGGTCTATTTTGTAGGAGGCAAGTATATAATGTTTTTCTATCCTTATTATTTTGAAACAAAAAATTCCATGCTTCCTCACTCATTTCATGTATAATTGTTGCTTTGCATATTCCATATGAACAAGCACTTCTTTCTTTGCATCGCTAATGGTGTCCTTGATGAAGATGGCTACTTCGAGCTAAAGCGGAACAATGCCATGAGTCTTGGGCTCCATCTACTTGTCAAGATGATGATCACAATCCATATGCTTGCATACAGATGATGTGCCAACAGCCTTAAAATGTACCTTCAGATTATCCAGACCACAGTGCTAGAGAGCATAAGGAGGTTAAGGCCGTAGTTCATGTCTTTGGGACGCAATACCTACGTGCGCTGGCAGCAGAAGAAACCACTCATCTTCTAGCAATAGGTGAGAGTCAGGGCTTCCATGGAATATTGGGCAGCATTGATTGCATGCATTAGCAGTGGAAGAACTAACCCATTGCATTCCATGGGTCCTACTCCAGCCACGCTGGTGCGCCAACCCTCATCCTCGAGGTCGTGGCATCCTATAATGGTTGGATGTGGCACTCCTTTGGAGTGCTAGGTTCGAACAATAACGCCTATTTGACAGGCTTGCAATGGGTGAGGCTCCGACCGTGAACTTCACCGTCAAAGACCAGAACTGCTCCATGGGTTACTACTTCATTGATGGTATCTATCCCAAGTAGGCTACCTTTGTCAAGTCATATTCCATAATATAACTTACTTTGAAGGAGATAGACAGCGCATAACAAAGTAAGCTGCAAGCACACACATGATCCTAAACAAATTAAGTTCCAAGCGCATACAAAGACCTACAAAAATTAAGTTTGAGGGAAAGACATAGTGCTAAAGAAATTTAGTTCCAAGCAATAACGCAGTCTAAGTAAATGAAAGGAAAATTCAATGGAAAATAGGACTACTGCTGCCCAATATTCCTCATCCTCATCTCGTTGATGATCTCCTTATGCTTCATCTTGTGGTAGGTGCACTCATCCCATCAAATTTCTAACCCATTATCCTTTGCTCATATGCAGCCTAGTTATAATATGAGGCCTCTTTTAACTGCTTCTCTCTGAGAGGACCACGTCTTTATTCGTTGGATGTTGCAATCCTATCAAAGAATACCTTCTGGCACTCATCACTCAACTTTTTTGTTTGTTTCCCAAACCTCTACAAACTCATTTGATGCATTGGCCATCAACGTTGAACCAGCCTTAGCAATTACTAGGTGCACCGACACTTTCCTCCATAGGATACATATGAGATGGAATTGCCACGGACCCAATTCCTGATTTCCTTCTCTTCGAGAAGGCCAACAGTCCAACATGCGCCAACCACTTTGGTTCATTATGGAGCAGCTTCCAACATTGCATCGGTTTGAACTCCGCATCTTTCTCTTGAAAATGACATGACACAACAGTTAGAGATATATAGAAGTAGAACCCATTCAACACGGTACAAACATTTTACATTGTCTGTCTTGGTATTCCCAATTTTTGTTTAGAGCCTTGATCCTGCGATAGCAGCCAACAAACTTTCTAATGGCCGCGTTGATAATACTCCAACATGACTCACACGATCGGGGTGGCCTAGGCTTCCACTTGTTCTCCTTGTCAAGCTCCTTCGATTCCCTAGCAATAGTCTCTCAGAACATCTCCCCTTATATGGCTATTACCAATAATGGAATTATATGTGCTAAGCCAAACTGATATCAAACTGCATCCCAAGGTTCACTCTAGTTAGGTCCCCCTTTCCACCCCAAGAGGACCCCTTCCCCTTCCTAATATTGCCCTTTCCCTTGCCAACTTTCCACCCCAAGAGGATCACTTCCCCTTTCTAATCTTGCCTTTGCCCTTGCTAGTGGTTGCGGTAGGTACCTCCACCTTATTGGCCTCCACTTCGTCGACCTCTTCCTCAATGATGTAATTCTGATATGATGTTTGCTAACTAGAAGGCACCCCATTAGGATCTCCGACATTGGTTGATTGTGCTGGCTTGAAAGCATAACGTGGGACGGACTAGGGCCGTAATATCCATATGCACCAAAAGTTAATTAAAGGGCCTTGCAAGTACCGTGATGCAAGCCATCCTTGATCTTTAGGCTGATCCATGGGTGGAATTGCATTTTAGTAAGACCCCTTGATGTCATACTTATTGTGGTTGGAATTGCATCAAAGGAAATTGCACCAGAGGGATAACTTGCCATGCTGCTTGGCTATCCGCTTCATAAGGAGTGACTCCTATCAATCTTAGAGCTTCCTCGTTAGCTATCTTTGCCCTAAAACAAAGTAGAGTAGCAAGGCTTAAAAAGTAGCTCCAACTATGCACAAATATTACATTGAACAATATTTATAAATACTTCATAAGTATATATAAAGAAAAACTAAAAGTCATATATTACAATGACATTTGTGAATGAAATAACTAATGAAACAAACAATGATACTACTACAATATATGTTAGTTTGCATAGTACAAATTAAACAATGAAGATAGTGATCATGGGCACACTACATGAAACGAGATCTATGTCGTCGGCCTAAATGCTATGTCGGCGGCACAAAACCCGACGAAAGATAATTCAGCCTATGTCGGCGGCAACAAATATAACTGACGACACCTATACACCCGCACGATCCGTTTGGTGGTGTGATGCTCTATGTTGCATGATAATGTCAACCGACGATAGTATCCACTCCGCCTATCTTGCCGCTGCAGCATTTTGAATTTCGTAGCCCGATAATTTAAGTTGTGTCGCCAGCTTGCACTATGCCGATGACACAAAAACTCCTCCTCATGAAAACTTAACGGAACACATCAAGGCGGTCTCGCTTGGAAGTGGAGGACTTCTCTGCTACGTGGGACTAAACCAAGTGCTCCAGCAAAGTCCAAGTAGGGTCTATGTCGGCGGCTAAAACATGTTGCCGTCGATGCAGACTAATCTTTGTCGGCGGGATAATGCAAACCAACGACACAGTCCAAAATTAAACAAAAAAAAGAATGAGGTGCAGGCGGGGCTCAAACACGTGACCTGAACGGTGAGCCTGCGCCGCCGCACGCTGCTAACCAAGTAGAACATAGACAACACTAATAGTTTGCATTACAAGTCAGATTATAGGTATAGAACATAGACAACACTAATAGTTTGAATTACAAGTCAGATTATAAGTAAATGTCACATGGCAAGCATATGACACGTACTTAATTAACATACAACTATAAATCTATTCTATGTTACATCAATTCTATATAACAATTCGCTAGTGGCTGCCTTTTGGGTGTGTCACGTGGCTCATTCTGGTTGGTCCACATGATGCAACATGAGGCAGCCACGTCACCCCAAGGAAAAAATCCAAAACAATCTAAAAATTATAAAACAAATCCCAAAAAATCTTCAAATTTCCAAAATATAGCCAAACAATTCATGATAAGAGCCCATAAATAAATTTAAACATTAGAAATGTTAACTTCTACAAAATGAATTAAGAAATAATAGAAATAAAAAATAAATTTTGAAAAATATAACTATTGTTTAAAAGCATGTAAAACCATAATTTCATGTAGGTGTTCATAAAAAATTAGCCATTCTTAAAAAAAGTTATGATTCACAAATAGTTGAATTACTTTCTCTGGTTGCGCCATGTGGTGCAACCAAGTTGTGCCATGTCACCCTGGGGGAAAATCTAAAAAAATTCAAAAATGTACTTGTACCATGAAACGAATGCCATGCGCCATGGGCATGTAAAACCTTGCTAGAAAGATTACAAGGCTCTAAATCCCACAAGATTGGTTGTTTTCATAATCCATTTCATTTTCTTCGGATAAGCATTGCAGGAAGGAGCTGTCAGTGCCATAATCGGCATCACTTTGAAAGACGGAATCTTCATCACCGTTCAGATCATCCCAAGGGTTATGGTCCTTCTCATCAACATTTGTAGCCACATGACATGGTCCATAGCTATAAGTTAACTCATCACAGGCATGAAGTGCAAGCCTGTCTAGATGCTCAGCAATGTCGTCGATGTCTCGGGCTACAAAGTTTGCTATCATTGCCGTAGTTAAGCTTCTTCAATCATAGTGCTTCCCAACAACTTGGTGAACAACAATAACAACCTTCTCGACAACGTCAATGAGGGCTAGTAAAAACTTGTTGATGTTCTCTCCTTGGCTCACCAAATTGATTAAAAATAGAAATCACTTCAATTTGTTGTTGTACAAGTATTGTACATGACCTCTATGTTCCATGCAAAATAATGCCCTAATCCAGTGCAAGCCAAAAAGCCTAAAAAAGGAGTGATAGCTGAAACCCAAAAATCAACAAATCGACGGCAAGCCAAAATCCTAATCCAAAAAAGGGAGCCAGTGTGAACCCTAATTCCCTAATCCAATACGAGCCGAAATTCCCCAAATAGATACCGAACCCTAATCCCCAAATCGACGGACAACCCACAGCCTAATCCCCAAAATCAACAATGGGGAGTATTCAAAATCGTTGCTATATATATTCACACATATCAAAATCCTATATCATAGGCATGTTGAACTAATTTTTCACCTGCCCGAACTAGTGCTCATCAACCCTAAGGTTCGAATTCATTGAAATCTTGAAGTGAAAAACAAAATGAAGCACGAATCAACCATACAAGTGATGAGGATGTACCTTTCTGGATGCCGCCGGTCGCTGTCGAGGTCGGACGAGGAGTTCGCTGACGGAACGCTTTTAGAAGAGTGCACCATCGCTGAAAGCTCCACACAACCCTCTCCTCCCTTTGTCCGCGCAAATGCGGTGGTCATGTGTTCACCGTCGGGACACTCGATGCTACCTCAAAAAACTATTAAAGTTAAAAAAAACTATATAAATATATTAATAAAATAAGATAGCTAAGAAGAAGAAGGCCTTAACCTCGATCATTTCCCCTAAATCAGGTCTCCATTGGCCAGAGCCGCGCGCATACTCGTTACTGCACCTCCACTAGTTGTCATTTCTAGTTAAGTCAAGAGTGTCTACTAGCGATCTACGTGAAGCAGCAAGGTTGGGGTTCTGGCAAAATTAACAAATTCTCTAGAGGAAGTGATGCAAACAGAATTTCTTCCCACATTCCCTTCCATTCCCACCCTACATATTTTAAAATACTTTCATAACCGCCATATCACATACCGTATTTATACCAGGATTTATTTTCGCATATACGAGCGTATGATATATTGGGTAGGATGGATTTAAATATTGTAAAAATTTTGTATAATGTATTCCGGTCATTGAATTATTATTAAAATTTGAAAATGTATTCACATAAATTAAATATTATAAAATTGTAAAAGTGGATTAAAAATTTAAAAATATGTATTATGACATCATTTCGATGTCACAATAAAAACAAGTACACAGTGATAAAATGTAACTTAAATAGGTTTCTAAAATAATTTAGTAGAATAATATAAATATGAAAAACCAGTATAGAAAAATGATAGCTTCCGCAAGAAGGAATATGACATCTGTATAGTTATTCTTCTAGTATAAAGCTTTCTTGCAGGATAAGCTTTCTTCCAGGATAAGCTTCCCCAATAGGTTCCTTCCAGCATAAGCTCTAGTTGGCCAGCTATAAAAAGGGCAGGTTTCTCTTCATTTCATTCCATCCCACATTGCATGCACTCTCACATTGCAAAATGAATCCCGACCCCTTTGCTTCGAGCAGTGAATTGCAATGGTCTGATTCAAGTGATGACGATGACGAGGAAGAAATATCCCTTCTTGCTGCCATCGAGGAGGAGGAGCTAGCCAATCAAACCCATGCTAGGCATCACCGAGGTTCTGTCCCAGGTCACATTGTTATCAATCGAGGTCGGCGGAAGGGGCGGCTAGGCTAATTGCCGATTATTTTGCTGATTCCCCGTTTATGGACACAAACATTTCCGACGTAGGTATGGGTGGTTGGACGAAATAAATTTCAATTATTACTGACATGTATTTCATGTCTTACCATGTAACTAATTTGTGACAGTTGATGCATATTTCGTATGAGCAGAAGGCTATTCCTTCGGATTGCAGGCGTTGTTGAACAGCCCGATGACTGGTTCAAGCAGAAGAGGGATGCCATTTGCAGGCTGGGGCTGGATTCCCTACAAAAGATCACTGCTACAATGCACCAGCTCGCGTATGGTGTTCCTGCTGACGCCATTGATGAGTATGTGCGTATCAGAAAAAGCAAGGCCAATGAAGCCCTTACAAGATTTGTGGAAGCCGTCGTGAAGGTATTCAAAGCCCAATACCTACGTGCTCCAACACAAGAAGACACAACGCGACTGCTGGCCTTTGGTGAGATGCATGGATTTCCTGGAATGCTTGGAAGCATTGATTGTATGCACTGGCCATGGAAGAATTGTCTAAAGGCATGGCAGGGTGCATACACAAGACATACTCGTAAGCCAAGTATTGTTCTAGAAGCGGTGGCATCGTACGATTTGTGGATTTGGCATGCCTGGTAGTTTGAATGATATCAATGTGCTGCACCACTCTAATGTTTTATCCAGGTTAGCGGATGGCACAATCCCCCAAGTGAATTATACTATCAACGGTAACAACTACACCATGGGATACTACCTTGCGGATGGTATATATCCCAAGTGGGCTACTTTTGTGAAGGCTATAACAGCTCCTTCAGGAAACAAGCGCATATATTTCACTTCATCCAAGACTGCAGCACGAAAGGATGTTGAAAGAGTCTTTGGAGTGTTGGGGTTGAGGTTTGCAATTATCCGTGGCCCCGCGAGGTGCTGGAGCCAAAATACCCTGCACAATATAATGACTGTTTGTGTGATCATGGATAACATGATCATTGAAGACGAGAGGGACGAACCACAACAAGACTACATCTACGACTTAAAAAATGTACTTGTACCATGAAACGAATGCCATGAGCCATGGGGGTGTAAAACCTCGCTAGAAAGCTTACAAGGCTATAAATCCCACAAGATTGGTTGTTGTCATAATCCATTTCATTTTCTTCGGTTAAGCATTGCAGGAAGGAGCAGTCAATGCCATGGTCGGCATCACTTTGAAAGAATGAAACTTCATCACCGTTCAAAACATCCCAAGGGTTATGGTCCTTCTCATCGACATTTGCAGCCACATGACATGGTGCAGAGCTATAAGTTAACTCATCACAGGCATGAAGTGCAAGCCTATGTAGATGCTCAGCAATGTCGTCAATGTCTTGGGCTACAAAGTTTGCTATCGTTGCCGTAGTTAAGCTTCTTCAATCATAGTGCTTCCCAACAACTTGGTGAACAACAATAACAACCTTCTCGACAACGTCAATGAGGGCTAGTAAAAACTTGTTGATGTTCTCTCCTTGGCTCACCAAATTGATTAAAAATAGAAATCACTTCAATTTGTTGTTGTACAAGTATTGTACATGACCTCTATGTTCCATGCAAAATAATGCCCTAATCCAGTGCAAGCCAAAAAGCCTAATCCCCAAAATCAACAATGAGGAGTATTCAAAATTGTTGCTATATATTCACACATATCACAATTCTATACCGTAGGCATGTTGAACTAATTTTTCACCTGCCCGAACCAGTGCTCAGCAACCCTAAGGTTTGAATTCGTTGAGATCTTCTAGGGAAAAAAACAAAATGAAGCACGAATCAACCATACAAGTGATGAGGATGTACCTTTCTGGATGCCGCCGGTTGCTGTCGAGGTCGGACGAGGAGTTCGCTGACGGAACGCTTTTAGAAGAGCGCACCATCGCTGCAAGCTCCACACAACCCTCTCCTCCCTTTGTCCACGCAGATACGGTGATCATGTGTTCACTGTCGGGACACTCGATGCTACGTCAATAAACTATTAAAGTTAAAAAATATGTAAATATATTAATAAAATAAGATAACTAAAAAGAAGAGGGCCTTAATTAACTTCGATCATTTCCCCTAGATCGGGTCTCCATTGGCCAGAGCCGCGCGCATACTAGTTACTTCAGCTCCACTAGTTGTCATTTCCAATTAAGTCAAGAGTCTCTACTAGCGACCTACGTGAAGCAGCAAGCTTGGGGTTCTGGCAAATTAAAAAATTCTCCAGGGGAAGTGATGCACATTAAGCGGCATGGATCTTTGCCTGTATTGCTGATGTGTGAGCTGATGATAGATTCTCTATCATGCAAACTATTGGTGAGCTTTCACAAAAATGGTGGAGTTTAGGAAACATCTTCGGTAGCCTTTGGTTTTTTGGCTCTTGAAGCTAGTGTTGGTAATGCCTGTCGTCATTGCTATGGTTGAAATGTGCTTTTGAGCCATGAAAAATTTAAACATATTTGTGCAAGAAGATAGGTGACGAATTCATGACTGAGTCTTATTTGTTACATGGAGAAAGAAGAATTGAAGAAAGTTATCGATGATGCTATTATTCATCGATTTATGAACTTGAAAGAACGCAAATACTAAAAGGTGACGTATTTATTTCCATTTAATCACTTTACTCTTTTTTAAAAAATTATTTATTCATTTTGTTCCTCTTTTCGTAAGCTATTGAAGTCAAATAATATATTTTACCAACATCGGCCATCTTTTGTTCATGATTTTTACTTCAAATTATTTCCCTCTACTACAACTAATGGAACATTGGGCAATTTACTCATTTTGGTAAGCATTTACGTAATTTGTTGGCATTTTATTGACCGTTTTACATCTCTCTTTGCTCTAGTAGTGTTAAATTATGTTCACATTTTTTAGGATGGTGAACCATTGTAATTTTTTCTCTAGTTCTGCCCCTGATTAAATGCGCTGCATGATTCCTTTGAACGTGGGTGAGACAGCACTAATCACATAATTTGCATCTCAACCAGGATCACTTCTCCAAGAGAGAGTCTCGATTGACCGGAGCCACATGCTTGTGGCTTCAACTCTGGTAGAGTCGTTTCCGATTAAATGCCTATTCTCGTTAGTTTATTTGACTTATTTATTTACTTATCTTTTTTATTTAAAATAATCTGATTTTTTGAACCTGTTTGTCTATCTCAAAGACTTGTTTAAAAGCTCTAAAACACAAATCAAAGGAAGCACACCTAACTCTTCATTTTATCTCAAAAATCATTACAAATTATCATAACATATAGGCTATATAAAAATAACAAAATTTGATACAGTAATACGCAACAATATGCAACGCTGAAAAGAACAATCCTTAAGAATAAGCAAATAAGTAAAATAAGATATTCTGATTTGAACCGACCCAGTCTTATGAAGGGATAACTCTTAATCGTTTGAATGCATCAAGATACCAGCTAACATTTTTCTTCTACACAAGAGTGGGACAAGGCGAGAGAACAATTAGATGGGATAAACAGCCGTTCAGATTTATCTACTTGTTTTATTTATCCTCCAGGAGATCAGAAAGAGTGATGTAGAATATCTTTTTATCAGTTAGACTGCGATGGAGGAAAGAAATTCCATTGATATGTTTACGTCGCATGATTGTGATACTTTGCCTAAATAAAAGCATTGTAATACAATTGGGAAAAACATTGGTTCAGATTTATCTAGTGGTCTTACTTACCCTCTACGTAGGAGGCTAGAAGAAGCGATGTAGAATATTTTTTTTTTTCAATTAGTTTGCTAGAGGAAAGAAATTCCATTGATCGATTGAACTCGCATGATCGTGATACTCTCATGATTGTGATACTCTTCCAAAACAATAGTGTTGTGATACTATCCTCAGATAACAACTTGTGGGTATCGAAAATGAGACATCGCAAGCACTGGATTTTGCTACACATAGGTTTTTACAAAATGGTGTGCTAGACATAATATTAAATCCTGATTTTCCTTATATCTGAGGCCGATGTTTATTAGTCTTGCATTGATAATATTCAATGTCAAAAATACATAACCCAAAAAAAAGAAAGAAAACAAGAGGAGTGAAGACCAGAAGCTAGCAAAGCAAAATGAAGGCAATTGAAGGTGACAAGTGATGATCAATGATGAGGCAGATGACCCTTGCTGAAATATTCTGCATCGTGCACTTTGCAGTGGGGCGGAAGGTTGATTGCAGCAGCCAGCATTGTACAAATCAAGGGGACCCCCGCCCGGTCCCTGACGACGAGCAAGCGTACGCTCCTTAATTTGCTGGGCACCACCGGCGCCGCTGTAAAGCGCGCCAAACCACCTGTTTGGTCCACACTTCCTTCCTTCATTCCTCCCTATGTGAACACATCGCACACCACACGCACACGGTTCGGATCATCTACGGTTATTGCTCACGTCGTGTTCACTGACATGTGGACCAAACCCAGTTATTAGTAATCGAATGTCACTCTGCAGTAACTGCAGGGGATCCGTGCCCACACACCATCCGGATTGAGAGAAACCAAGGTCGAAACAGTAAAACGAGAACATCAATAAATATACATCCATATCATTCAAGATTTTTTCTAAGACAGACCTAAATTGTCGTTTGTCATTAATCCATGTTGATTGATACAATAATCTAACTATCTTTTACCGCCTCGAAGGTTACACGACGAGTACATCTAAACAGTATATGTTTGATCTAACCATATAGAATATCTATCTCTGGTACATCGTATTTGGGTTTATGTTCTTATCATATTGTCGATTGTCATGTTCTTCCAAACGAATAGAAGAAAAAATAGTGTTAGGCAGACACAGGGGTTTGTATATGTGTTGACAGTATTGATTAGTAGGCAGCGTGCAGGTGCACTTGCCTGAGGTAATTAGGCACAAATATAGCTAACAAATCCTACATGTATCATCACGCATCGACAACATGTGTTCGTGTGTGTTAGGCAGAGCTGGGCTTAATTAGCTCGTGCAGATAAATTTAAACCTGGGCCTAACTGATGATTGTTACGCGTCTCTTTCTTAGATGGGCCGCCAGGCACGTCAGATTTGGGTCTTCGGCTCAGAAAATTATGTAATTTGGAATATCTCCCCGCTGCTTCATCCGTTTGTCATCTCCACATTTCCACGTGTACATGCCGGGATATATATATGCTAGTCGCGCTTGAGTTTTGCGACTATAAAACTGTGGCCGAATATAACTCAGCTCTTCATTGCATTGTCAAAAAATCTTGGTCTCTGTGGTAAAGCAATCGTGGGTGATGAAAAGATCGAGAAGACAAAATATCTACCATTCACCCTTGTGCAGTCCAGTGTGCCTGCTACTATTGTCAGGGGAACTATAAATCTATGGTAACATTATTGACATGATGCAAGCTATCTTAGGACAACATTCTCAAGAAGAACCGTCTCTCAGACACCTGGTAATGCCGTTGAAGTCAATTAATGCATGCAAATACTAGGCCGAGAAGCCCAATTGCAAGAGAAAGAAGGGCGATAATTAACAATAAAGATGATAAATAGGCTAAAAAAGGTCTGATATAAAAAAAACTAGGTGCATGAGGATATTGGCTTAAATTCCGGCAAGCATTTAACAGGCAATAGCAGAATACCACACAAGCATGAGACGTGTGTTGCCATCCAAAATAAAACAGACTGGGGATGAGATTGTGATAGCCCGTTGGGCCTTCGTCTTGGCCCGGCCCACTTTAAGGGATGAATAGGCAGGGAGGAGGGGGATCCCGTCGGTTTTCCTCCAGGCAAACCGCCGCCGCCCCTACCCTCTCTCTCTCAACCCCGCCGCCTCCATCCTTCCCACCGAGCCGAGCCGGCGCCACCGTCCAGGAGCCACGCCGTCTAGTGGCCGCGTCGCCGTGGCCGCCCTGTGGCCGTGCCGCCGCACCGTCGCCGTCGCCGCCGTGCCTTTGGCGCCGCCTCGTCGCCAAGCCGCGCCGCCGTCGCGTGGACGCCACCGTCCCCGTGTCCTCACCGTGCAGCCATTGCGTCGCCGTGTGTCACGACCCCCTGCGTCTCCACAGGGAATCCGGCACCATGATCTGATACTAGCCCAGACTAGTACCTCATGATGGACAATTCAACGGCTATCATCGCTGGCATTCCATTATTAGTCAAAATAACGGAGTATTACAAGGTAACATCATATGCTATTACAATAAGATAGATATTACCAAATATTAAGAACGAATAAATAGAACATCAGAGCAGCAACAGCCTTCAGCGACGATATCCAAGCAATTGACCCGGACACCCGCAGCTAGTCCTGCACACCTGAGTTCGGACCCTCCTGGTCCTGATCAGACTTGCAACCTGAATAATAAAATTTATCCGCGATAGATATAATGAGTACGCGGCTACCCAGCAAGCGATCCTTAACAAATGTATGCAATGGCAAAGATCAGGGAAATTGGCTATTTTACACCAAAGCCTATTTACTAATCAAGTTTTAGCAAAAGTGATGTTTTGTTAAATGCATGAATCTATAGTATCATCACGAACATCAAAGGAAGGTGCATCATCACACCAGGCCAATCCCAGCCTACTCTAGTCAAGTTCAATTATTAAAAAGGTGGATCTACATGTGCAAACCTTTCCAGACTCGTCCATAACCGTGGACACGGCTATCATGATAGTTTTAACTCTGCAGAGTGTGTACAAGTTTCCCCACAAGCCCCGTCTCATCCACTAGGAGATACGGTACAAGACTTTTCCAGCCTACTACGCCCACCACTTCCCCAGCCCTCTCTTAAGGTTTCCCCGGCCCCGCCGGTGCCCGCCACAGTAGGGCGCCTTCTACGTCTAGGCACCACCCGTGGGTCGTTCCCCATTTAAGCCATTCGGTCTCAGGAACGCACCTACCCCTCAGAGGAGGTTGCAAGCCTCCTCCTAGGGCAGCAGTGACGAAACGTAACCGGCCAGCCTACGAGCCAGTAGTTAGTGGGTTTCATAGTGTACTAAGCCAGGGCCGAAGGCACAAGTGGCTGTACGGTAAGGTTCGGTCCAGCAATACACAAGCTTGAGTCCTTATTAGAGGAGACCGTCTCATCCCCACCACAATCCCGGAAACATCTCTGCCGGGTCTCCCCTAAACATTCTACACTAGTTTTAGTTGTTTAGGGTTTAATCAAAACATCATCACAAGGCATACGCCTCACAAGGCACATTTTGTAGTGAAATCCCCATTGCAGTCCTACACATCTAGTCAAAGGATAGGCTAAGGAACAGTGAAGGGTTTATCAAATGAAGTCTCGTCATGCTAGTAGATGACTAACATGAATAAGGCACACACTATTCTAATATGTATGCACAAGTGAAATACGAAAGATACATACGATTAAGCTCCCTCCGTCCCAAAACTGTTGCCCTAAATCATAACCAAGAGAGCACATATTTTTGGACGGACGGGGTTAGTAAAACATAGGACAGGAATATGCAAACAACTAGTGCTTGCCTGGTAGCGATCGGCATCGCAAGGAATCGTCGACGTTCTCGGGTCACCGTCCTCAATGGTGACATCTCGGCTAGAATCCGAGTCTTGACGATGCTCCGCAAGTCCGTTAGGGTTTACGACTTCGGCACCACCGACGGCGACGTCCTTATGCACCTTAGGGTCTTGATAATTTTCCGGGAACCAATCGACACTCACGACGCCCGCGAAAATGTCGGAACGGCCTACGCGCAAACCGGGGCAACAACAAATAAACAGCAACACAGAACAATCGTAAAATCATGAAATAAATACGGTAGATAATATAAAATATTACGAGACTAGGAAAATTGGTTTGGGGTGAATCGGACTTACGGTTGGAGAGAAACAAAATGGCGAAGGAGCACTGTTCATGGTGAACTTCCCAGCCGTAGGATCAAACGGGGATAAAATCCCCAATCTGATGTCTCTTCTTCCTCAGCCAAGCAACACTGGAGAGAGAAAAGAGAGAGGGAGGGAGAGAGAGAAATCCACAAAGGGGAGAGAGATGACAGCGGCCATGGGGGAGAGGACCACGGCGGCGGCTCCGGCGAGGCGAGGCGGCTGCGGCTCGGCTCTGGCGAGGGGCGGCGCTGAGGGGCGGCTACGGCGGCGCGGCTCCTTGGTGGCAGGGCGGCGGCGCGGTGGTGGTGTGGCGGCGGCGTCTGGCGTCGACGCGGCGCTCCAGTGGCGCTGAGGGCGGCTACGGCGGCGCAAGGCAGAGGACGGCTCCGGCGCACGGCGGCGGTGCTGCTCGGGTGGGCGCGGCGTCTGCAGGGGCGGCATGGCACGGCGAGGGCATCGGCAACGGCTCGGCGAGGAGGCACAGCGGCGGCGTGGCTACACCGGTTAGAGCAAGCGGCGGCGTTGCTGCGAGGCGGCGCGACGGCGAGGCAGGAGACGGCTGCGCCCGGGGCGGCGGCGGCAGTGAGGCGCAGGGCAGGGGTGGTGGTGCTCCATTTGGTCAGGGGCGACGGCCGTGGGGTTTTTGCGGCGGCGGCTCGGTCACTGGAGACGGCGCATCGGCCTAACGGTGGCGTACGGGCTAGGGTTCTGGCTGGGTTTATATGAGGGCTGGGATGTGAACATGGAATTGGGCTTGGGCCCAAATTGGTTGGATGAGATCTGGGTCGAATCGGAGTAGAGTTTGTCATGGCTCGGTCTCGAGTTGACATCGGTCGAAGCAGAGTTAGAGGCTCACTAAGATGGAAAAGGGTTCGGAGAAAGAGCGAAAAGGGGGTTGCTGGCCAAATAGGAAAGGCGGCAGCCAGAGGGTGAAGAGATAGGGTTTCGAAGGGCGTCGATCGGTTAGGGTTTGGTCAAGAGATGATGGACAGCTCCACCAGACGAATTAGGATTTTGGTCAAGGAAAGGGATGGACGATCGGCTCAACCAGGGGATTTTTAGGGTTTCGGTCGAGCTAGGTTTCAATCGAGAGACAAAGTCAGGGTTCCGACCGAGGAACGAATAAAAGCGAGGAGAGATATTTTGTATCTGAAATCGTAAAGTTTGGAATTTTCCTAGATTGTAAATCATAAAGAAAATAATTAATAAAACAAATTCTTATATGTAAATAATTGTTTGAAAATTGAGGGATTTTCATATAGAAAAACAATAGAAATTATTTTAACATGGTTTTTATTTCTAAAGAAACTTGGGACATTCTAATAATTTTATTAGGATGTCACACCGTGTCCTCGCCGTCGGCTACCTGAGGTACCCTTGAGTTGCTTTGATTTAGGAGTGTGGGGGCTGTGGGATTGAGGAGAGGGAAGGGGAGAGGATTAAGATGAGATGAGTCATGGGCAATCTTGGCTACGGTTGTTAGAGATGGCGAAGAAATTAGGGTTTTGGTTTTGGTTGTTGCAAGATTAGAAAGCAAAATTAGACGTGTTCTCTTGAGATTCCCCTGTCTTAGATGATAATCATCAAGGGTATTGGAGGATTAGGTTGGAGGGATTAAATCTTAGTAGATCAGTTATTGCGCAGCAGGTTTGGGCGAGGTTTTGATCTATTTAGGGTTTGATTCAGATCTTGGTCATATGAAAGAAATTGTGCGTCTAGATCTTAGCTCCGTTTCGAGTACAAGAGCACGAGAATCGGATAAGCGGATTGGAAGTTATGTTGATTTTAATGCTGCTGTCCAGAACATTACTTTTCCGATTTTCCGGGTTGCGGTGGTCCTTGAAGGGTTAGTTTGGAGTGGAGGGATCGTCGGTTTGGTGTAGTTTATATTTATATCTTGTCCTCTTAGGCACCGTTGTATTGAGAATCATTATTTTATAATGTAGGCGTTGGTGCAGGATCAGTGTCGTCTACGCATCCCAATTCTCGCGGCTAAAGGCAAGTATATGTTAAACATGTTGCTTATTGAGTGTAGACTGCCCGTAGAATTATTGTTTTGTCTTTGATATCGATTGGTGATTGTTTTTAATAGCTATATGATGCTTACTTGAGTAATTTGGTTTTTTACTGGTATATGGTGAAGTTGTATGAGAGTTGAATGACATTGGAGGTCTTATTGCATCATATCTGCATATGAGCCAGGTCGGTGAGAAAGTCACTTTTGACTAGTCCGGTGAGGTCGGTGAGAAAGTCAAAAGTGGCTAGTCCGGAGTGCTCTGGAGTATAAGGTGTCACATCGACGGGTGTGCACTTAGCTATACTGGTATAAGTTTAATGAAGACATGTGCATGTGCATTGCATTGTATGAGCAGAGGATTGTGTGGGATGTTGGTACGAGTTGATATGGATGGATTTCTCATTGCTATTTTATTGTCGTTCTAGTTGTTTATACATATACTTTGCTGAGTATTCTTCAATACTCACTCTTGCTTTAATTTGGTTTTTAGGTGATCATTGAAGGCGTCATGCATGGGGAGGGCTTAGTACCATATTCCGACACGAGCACACATTACCATTTACCTTAGCTTGCTATTTAGATTTAATCACAACTATAACTTAGAATCTCTTGTGAACTGGAGTTCTTGGCTACATGGTTTATTTTGTGAGCTCTTATGGAGTTAACTGCTGAATTGTTATGGTTACTGTCGTTGTTATCTTGGTGAATGTTATTTGTTTATGTCTTGAAGTTTATTATTATGTTTTGTCTCTGTGTCGTGGATCTAGGGAAAATAGGGGAGATGCTGCCGAAATTTTATAAATTTTAGGAAGTTAGTAGCATTCTAGGCTCAGAAGAAGTTGGGGTGTTACTGATCTCCTCAGAGAGGATATGCAAGTGATGAAACTCAATAAGCAGACTCCCTTTGTGCCCGTAGCCACTACCCCTCAGGTGATTAACAATGAAGTTGACGCCAAAGTCCGTTGAGCAGTTAAGCAACAACTAGGGATGTGATTGGATTGGATACGGTCGGATATCGTTCTATCCATATCCGTATCCGTATTTTTTACCGGATACAGATTCGAATATGAATGTGTCGAATATGGACACAAATTCGAATAATACTGGATAACATCGGTTACGATTACGGAGCGAATACAGATCGGATAAGATAAGGATACGGATATTGTTAATCGAATAGTTAAAATTAATTTTCAAAAATCTATTCCAAATTTTAACAAAATATGGTCAAAATTTAAATTTAAAAGTGGAAATTTATAACATTAGTAATCCCTCCGTATCAAAATGTTTGTCACTTTTGATTTTTGAACAAACGTTTGACCATTCGCCTTATTCAAAAAATTAGCACAAATATGTTAAAAAATAAGTCATACTTAAAATATATTTAGTAATAAAATAAGTCACAACAAAATAAATGACATTTACATAATTTTTTTGAATAAGACGAATGGTCAAACGTTTGTTCAAAAGTCAAAAGTGACAAACATTTTGATACGGAGGGAGTAAAAACAAAACAATAGAAAGTGTATACACGAATATTTTTGACTTAGTCTAGATTTAAAAATTCAAAAAAATTTAAGATTTTGGAAATTAGCAATAAAAATTGTAGAAATACATTTAGATAATATCCATATTTTATATTCGGATATTATCCAAACAAAAACTCGGATATTCCTTATCCACCGAATAATCAATGCTCCGTATTCGTATCCATATCCATGCCAAATTATCCATATCCATATCCTTATCCGTAAAAATGGTCGAATATCCATAAAACTAACCAAATCACTATCTGATCAATTCGGTCGGTCGGTCGGTCGGATAATACCCGTACCATTTCCACCCCTAGCAACAACTTTAAGCAATTATTAGCAGTTTTAGCATTTTATTAGCAGAAATATTAGCTGTTCAGCATTTACATTAGTAGACTATTAGCATTAAGTGGTTGCCAGCAAACAAAACATGTGTGATCTTAGCACGAATGAAACATTGCAAGCTTCATTGGTGCTTCATTCGTAGCAAAACTTTAATTCTCGTGATTAGCTATACACTTTATTTCTAGTATTTTTGAGCATGTTTATGATGAATGTCTGGTTACTACTATTGTGATGCCCATATTATGAAGAAATATGCTTTGTTGGTGGTAAAACTGATAGAATCTACGAGACTAAGGCCCTATTTGTTTGAGCTGCAGCTTCTTTAAAAGCTGCTTCTGGAAAAAACCACAAAAAACTAGCTTATGGGAAAAGCTCATATCACAGTATAAATTGGGTTTTTGGTGGCTGTTGGCTTCTTTGAAGGGGTTCCAAAAGCTAGCTGTTTGTTTGAGGCTTCTGAGGCTAAAAACTGGTTAGAAACTCAAACAAACAGGGCCTAAGTATTTCCAGTCGATCGTAATGAACACCGGTAGCATTACTACTATTGCATGCAACAATTCGTGTGTAATAGGCACTGCCCTAGCCACCACTATCTTTGCCAAATGGTACTACATTGAAATTTTGAAAAGCTGTGTTATATCTTAAATCCAGCATATCTATCTTACGTTTTAAAGATATCCGTGCAAATGGTTTTCATATCAAAACCAATGAAGCAAATAGCAAAAAAAATTAAGCATTATGTAGCATGCCTGAAATGAATATAGAATTCTAGAAAAAAAAATTTCCCTCAGACGCATCTAAGCTATACCACACAAAAAATTAAACCACCTGACATTTTTACCGTACAGAAGACTTTCTTTTGAAATGTTGAACTCTTTTCTCTATGGCATAACAAACTAGGTCATCGCGATTTAAGGAAAATGAGACACAAAAAACAACTCTCGGGGTCATAACATTAGTTTTGGAAATTTTTCTAATCAAGAAAACTTTGTATATCAAGTATATGCAGCCGAAAAATTATCATTAGAACCTCGACCACAAAGGTGCAAGACAAAGTCCTTGCATTCCTTGAACTCATTATTTAAGGGGGCATTTGCGGTCCTATGCAACCTTTATCTAGTCCATTTAGTTATGGTGTTCATTGACATATCATCACATTTGTAAAGTTGATCTCGCAAACATAAGAATTAATAATACATTTTTTGATCATCAATTGAAGTCATTCGCATGGACAGTGCTAGAAAATTTACTTTGAAAGTGTTTAATGATTATTGCATCGAAATGGGAATTAAAGATGAACACTTTGTATTAAAGATGAACACTTTGTACCTCATTTCCATATGCAAAACTAGCTAGCAAAAGCATTGATCAAATGAACTAAGCATATTGCATGACCGCTCTTGCCGACTTGTACCAAATACTTGTTTGGACACACAACCCTTCATGCGGTCGCACTAATTAATTTAAGACCGTCAGCAAATAAAAACATTCACCAATTCAACAAGAACAAGGCATACCACTTTAAAATTTTAATTTAAGAAAATTTGGATGCATGGTGTATGTACCAATTTCAACATCACCACAACGGAACTGCATGGGGTTATTAAAAAAGTCTAGGATATATGTTGGTTATGAGACATTGTCCATAATCTGATATGTAGAATGCATGACGGACAATTTGCATGCTGTCTGGTTCGCTGTTTGCATCTCCGACGAGGATGATTTCTCATCATTAGGGGGAGATGAGAGGTCATTATTGGATAAATACCAGGAGATGATTTTGCAAGTAACATGCATTCTGGTGCATGACCCCCGAAGGAATGAAAAGGTTCAGAAGATCCTCGCTATACTTGCTTTGGCAAATTGACTGCCAATCATTTTTGTGATTATATGGATGTGATTAAATCGCATGTACAAGCATGCAACTGTAACATCTTTATTTAGATGAAAAAATAATCATGCATTATATTTGCATGAAAAATTTGTGCATAAAAATTTACAAACAAAAAAAATGTGTTACTTTTTTAAGAAAGATAATTTAATTTTGGTTATTAACAAAGGCTTGTTGTTGTAGAGAGGGAACACCCATCCTCTACAAATCCAAAGCAAGTGAACCAGAGGGCCCGATAGCCAGGAGGAACCTTCGCCCCCCACCCGCTGGCGAAGCGGAGGCAAACCACGGGAGCGACAACCAAGAAAAGATGTTCGCCTCCCATTGGCGAAGCAGCGGCGAACCAAGGTACAAAGGTGATCTCAGAGGGAGCCAGCTGCCCCACGCAGCCAACGCGAAGGGATGGAGTCTCCTTAACTGCCAAGAAGCTCTGGGACAGCCAATACCATGGGCCCACAGGTGCTAAGATTCGTATCATTTGACAGCATAGTTTCCAAAAGGATCGTAACAACCCGGTTCCCCTATAATCCCTTGTGTAACCCTGCTTTAACTGAGGTAGTTGAGGCCATTTATGTTATAACCCCCAACCCCACAGGTTTAACCTCTTCAGCCCCTACACTAGGGAGCAGGTGAAGGACCAAGAAGTCCTTTCCTAGAAAGAATTCTTGGCCCTTGCTTTATCCACTGTCGTGAAGGCTATGCAAGTAAATTGTAAGAATCCCCTCTACTATAAATAGAGGGTATCGTACCATGGTAGGGGGAGATCAATTTTTGGAGGCTATTAGATACCATTCTTGTGCTCTGATTCCCCTGAGCTACTCCGTGATAGCCATAGACTACCTTCTTGGTGCAACCCTCCACAAATAGGTTGCCTGGCTCGAGCCAATGACATTGGCGCCGTTCATGGGGAACTGAGAGCAAGAAGCCATAGTAAGCGAGCCTGAGAGACGAGAAACGCACAAAACTCCTTGTAACCCAGCCAAAGCTACTAAATATGCAACCCAAGAAGACCCCCGCCCCTACTGCTGAAGGCCTGAAGCACCTAACGACGCCAACGACTGCCTCACGAAAAAGCTACAACTCATGAGGAAGCAGGTTCACTGCAGGTCTGGTCGTCGCCGCTGGTGTGGCCATCGCTGCCACAAGCTAAGCAGTGGCGGATCTGGCGGCGGCGAGGGAGCGCGGGCTGTGCAGTAGGGAGAGAGAGAGATGGGGGAGAGGGAGAGAAAAAACATGATAGAAGAGAGAGGGGATGAAAGATGGGTCCCACCTTTGTCTATTTTATCTTTAATTTTTTATTAGATTGCCACCTCACTTGCCACGTTGGCATACCACTCTCAAACCGCCATTAGGGGGTTATTTGCATCGGTTTCGTGGTTTTAGGGGGTGTAATATCTAGTTTCGTCGTTCGGGGGGGTGTATACGAAGGATCATAGTTTAGGGTTGAATGTAGACTTTTTTGTTTAAAACATGTACTAACCCGCACTTAGCCTTATATATAGGTGTTTTTGGAAAAAAAAAAATGTTTCTAGAACTTGCTCTAAAAAGCAATTGAGTACTTACATCCTGCACCTCCCCATATGATCTAGCGCCACTCGTTGGCCTTGGCGCCGGCACCCATGCACGCTGTCATCCGCCTTCTACCACCGCGGCTCACACCTACGCTAGCTGCCACATCGGCCACTGCAGCGCGCGCTGGGTTGAACCGCGCGGTGGCGGTGTGCGGCACCGTCGTGCTTGCGCTCGACCAGGACGGTGGTCGCTGGTGGCACCTATGCTCTCATGTCGGTACCCCCGTCGTGAAGTTGTTTGCAGCAGGCGGCCATTGGTTTTCAGCGACGGGATATGGAGAGAGGTGAGGAGAAGAACTTGTTTTCCATGGAATTAAAAGTGCAGGGTGTTTTTTTAAAAATGATATAGTGTGATGAGGTGAGTGGTCTGAGCACGAAGCTTGAAGCGTATCACATGGTCATCGAGGTATATGTACCAGCATGTACATGTTGCAATGAATTTAACATGTGAGAATGGGGCAGAAGCTCGGTTGCATCGATCACTTCCTACTTTTGATTTCAAATCTAGATCTGTCTCCCGGTTTAACTTTAAATTCTAAAAAGTTTAAGGATTAGGTTTGCGGAATTGATGATTGTATTGCCAGTAGGTGGAGTATAAATAGTAGTACAGATAATGGGCCTCCCCAAAGGGCCCAATATACTCAAACAAAAAAGTCTATGAAACTTGAAAAAATTAAGGGGACTATTGTTACAGTTGTGTATACATCAAACGGCCATCGTCTCATGTGGCTACACCTACACAAATAATGTACATCCATTTAACTCTGTATGGCCCATTGTCTCCTTTGCTTGGTCGACCGGAGCTCCGTCTGAAACGTCAATCAAGACTTTCTCCCTACAGCTCGCTCTTCCTACAGAAGGACCTGCAGATAGTACAGTTTGATTATGTGATTGATAAACATAAAATTTACCTCAAAATGATGGTACTATATTGTGAACTTAAGAAATTATGGTACCTGCGTTTTCTGCCTCTTAATGTAGCGTTCCCTGCAGAAGCTGTAGTCCGAGGCAGCGCACTCAAGTGTCATGCAACTGCCTTCTGTGCTCCCCAATGTAGCATCGAAAGCGCGCTTCATTTTGTTGAAGCGCCTCTGCCGCTTTGAGCACATGCAATCCTGATCTGGCTGTAGTTCACTATGTGGTATACAATCGGCCATGCAGACGACCGAGCAGATAGACTGAGCCGAGCTGCGAAGTGCTGCCGGTGATGCGGAGCGCAACTGAAGATACAAGCACAAAACCATCAGTATAAGGGTTTGTGGGTAGTAGCATGGTTTGTGGTCGATATGAACAATCTTAATCTCACTTACAGCAGCAATTAGGCGATCGATGGGCTTCTTGGCTGCTGGTGTTTCAGCTCCACCATGCATCTGATGCTCTTTTTGGATGTCTGCTACCTCTACCTGAAGCGGTGAGGTTGACATCAATGGCTTAGTGGGATTGATCTTGATAGAATCATTCAACTTCACCGAAGCACAGGCTGTCGCAACTGATAGAGGCCCTGGCATGGCAACGGGTGATGATAATTGGGACGTCACCAGAGCACCGGGTGAGGCACTTATTGGTACAGCTCCAGACATGGGTGATGGCAATGAACGGGATGCATCGCCGGTAAGATAGGTTATTGGAGGTTGGTCTCCATTTTTCTGCACCGGTTGTGCTTTGTTCATGTTTGCATTCTGATCACTCAATTTCCGCTTGCATTGCACCAACCTCTGAATGTTATTCTGGTATCTTGCAAACTGCCCTATCATTTCATCAGGAATTTTGCTTTTCTCGAGCTGTAAGAACCTCAGCATTTGTTTGGTCAAATGTTTCAGCCATAAAATATGTTTTTGTTGTTCAGTTATATCCCCAGAATTGAAGGTGATTGCTCCTGTACAGAAAGTGACGACACAAAGACAATGTGAGAGAGATTCATTAGGACGATGAAAAATATTGATATACATGAGTGAGCAAATGGAAAAGGGCACAAGACCTTTACCATCATTTTTTTGAATTTTCTGACCGAGTTCCATAATCTCTGAAATGTAATCACGCTTCAGTAGCTGTATCTGTAATAAATGAAAAATCACAGCAATATGATTAGATGGGGCCATTCAGATTTAACATGAAAATCAACACAACGCTGTGATTAACATTTAGGCGTCGAAAGACAAGAACGCGCCGGTAAGTCGGTAACATATATATAATTACATACACAGATGTGGTATGTGAGTATGTGAGCAAAAGATTAACAGGAAAAACATGCACTATACTTTAATTAAAATGGTGTATTCTTACCTTGTCAAACATTTCGTCCTTCCAGTCTGCTTCTCCAGTTGTTCCTCCTTGACCCGCATTAGCCGGCTGCATTTGCCGGCTGTGTTGCTGAACACCTTGAGAATTTTTCAGTATCTGTTGTTGCTCTTGATGGAAACTTTTCACCACAGCCATCAGCCTGACAGCTATATTCCTCAAGTAGTCTCCCTGAGAAAGGCACCAGCTAAGCAAGTTAACCCCCGATGGTAGTGATAACCAAGTAAAGAGAACATATAATTTAGAATTTGCGGTTGATTAGTTTGCACCAACTAGTTTAGTCATGTTGCAGATATGCATCGATTAACTAGACGCACATATGGTGATTACTGATTAATTAGAGGCAAGAAGAAAGCATGCAAATTTCTGCAGTGATTACTGATTAAGAAGCACACCTTATTGGTGACGCCCATTCTTAACGCACTGGCCTCAATTTCACCAGCGAGACGGCTGGCCTCCGCGGCCTGATAAATCGGCGCCAATCCTTGCCTCCTGAACGCAGATGTCAAGCAAAGAAACGAGATTCAGAATCACAGTCACAAGAAAGCATATATCATAGGCAATTAAGGAGCCCCGAAGAACTACGAACTTCGGCAATCAAGAAGCCCTCAAGAACAAAAACAACGGAGCGAGTTGGAGCTATGAGTAAAAACAACAGTGGCAATCTAGGGCACGGGCACGGGCCAACGATGGATCGAGGCAAGCAGCCGAAGATGAGACGGGAAGCACGCACGCACGCACGCGCACAATCGCGGCAAAGAGGAGAGGGAATGATGGAGCATACGAGGGAGGGAGGCGCGTAAACGTACAGCTTGCGGACGACGCGGGCGCGGAAGCTGTTGGGCTCCTCCGCCATGGCTGGGGGAGGGGACGGGATGAAATCCGCCATGGCTGGGGGAGGCCGGGAGGGGACGGGATGAAGGCGACGGTGAGGGTCGCGATGGAGGCGGCGCTGGTGCTGTGGATTGGAACCAGGGGAATTGGCGAATTGATCGCGAATTGGCGCGTCAATTTACATTTATAGTGGCTTGGCGCGCGACCGGCACCGGCTTCGATTGGGTTCTACACTTCTACCCGGAGTCGGTCTGGCTTAAGAGCGAATTAGTTAACGCGCTCTTAATTCTTAAACAAACAAAGAATATGCTAATTAAGCAGGAGTGTAAATGCATGTCCGCCAAACATTACCACAATATTTATTGCTAGCCCCGGCTTAAAATTTGGGGTTAGGATTTAGGAATAGCATTACGCGGACCTAAGGATTAAAATGGTACGAATGACTCGCGCTGTGATTTGGATAATATTATGTATGTCCGACCTTTTTCATATGGATACAGTACTGATACAATAATATCCAATGAGAAATATCCGATAGTATTAGCTGAATAATAAAAATACATCTGCATGCCTATATATATATTTCTCTTAGAAGTAATTTAGCTACATTACTCCCATGTTCAGAGCTTGCCACGTATCCTTCCACCCTCCCCCTCCTCCCAAAAGGCCCTTCCCACCCTCCCACGCGCGCACCCACCTCCCCAAAGGTGACTCCCACACTTCCCACGCGCTCAGCTTCCGTCAGGACAATTATAGCAAACATGTGTATAGATTATTATAAACTTGCACATAAATTATAGTAAATGCCGATAAAAATTTAGTCAGATTTGCTCCTCTTATGGTGCATTAATTACGTGAATTTATCATCTTATTTCTACTTTTTCCGTTGATTGCGAGCTCCGATGGACAAACTGTTTTCACATACGTGTTGTTTACATTTTTTCTAACAAAACTAGACCCGTCGGGGATAAAATCACGGCCCATTGCCATGGCCCACTCCCTGACGGCCCAATCGAACAGCCTGCCAGGGCCCAGCTCCCTGGAAGGTTCTATAAGGGCCATGTGCATCGTGCCGAATAGCCTCCTGGTCGGTACGATTGCGTGGCGCCCAAGACTTCGTGTTTGAGTCCGACTCGAACAAGAGTTCTGCACGGCTACGTGAAGACCCGGACGTTGGTTTTTCAGATTGGAGCAGACGTCGTGATCCCCAAGACTAGGAGTATGCCTTATCTGCCTTGGAATATATTTGGCATGTCGGGTTCGTTACGATCTTGTGGTTAGCCCAGCCCGATATTCCCTCGGTAGGTCGGTTTGCTCTGCACTATATAAACAGGGCCCCTACGGTGTGTAGGGGGACGAGTTTGCCACCCTGGCCAAGAGCTTTCGCATCTTAGCACTTCGTAGACACCTAATCATCGCATTGTCGCACTTATACACCATAATCTCGTCGAGACTTGTTCGTCTCGCCGAGCCACCTCTTGTATTCATCTTCGATATATAAGAAAGGCTGGACGTAGGGCTGTTATCTCTCTCGAGAGGCCTGAACCTGGATAAAAACCCCTGTCTCCCTATTCATTGTTGTTCGTTCTGTTCGGCGTGTCTCCTATCTCCCTCTTGAAGAACCATAGTTGACTTGGGTCAATATCCCAACCGTCGACAGTTGGCGCCGTCCGTGGGGAGCTAGTAGATCGAGCATGTCGAACTCCTTCAGCGACTAGAAAAGTCTTTCTGAGGGCGATGACTCAGAAGGGCAGGATGTCACATCCCCTGTCAGATCGGACCGATCCCTTCGATCTCGATCGCCTTCTAGATCTGGTCCCCGCGATGAGCTCCGTGCTCGGGGGCTAGATCACCTAGCGTCGGGCAGCTCTTCGCCCAGAGCGCAGATCTGGTCCCCGCGATGAGCTCCGTGCTCGGGAACTAGATCACCTCGCCTCGGGCAGCTCTTCACCCGGGGCGCACGTTTGGTCCCCGCGACGAGCTTCGTGCTCGGCGACTAGATCACCTCGCCTAGGGCAGCTCTTCGCCCGGGACGCACGTCTGGTCCCCGCGACGAGCTCCCTGCTTGGGGACTGGATCAAAACTCCTTTCAGATCGGCAGGAATCTGCGAAGCAAGTTGGCGTCCACTTGGAACGTCTCCCAGCTTCGTAAGTTCTTTGTGCAGGTCCCTTGTTTGCTTAGCTCCGCGCTTTTTGTCAAACTTCGCGCCTTAGTTCGTTCAAGTCTCTCGGGCTGCCATGTAAAGTTCAATCCTGTAAACGGTGAATGCTCGCGGCCCTTCTCACCACTTGTCTTCTCAAACTACTCTTTCTCTCTGGTAACACTTGATGGCTACCCGGACTTGCGAACTCTTGCCTCCGCGATCTTTAGGGTTTTTCCTGCCCGTATCTAGCTTCAACGAGTTCCTAAACTCAGAGTTGCGTAACACGGCTTCCAGCCTTGCGGCTAAGTCTGCTCTCGTAAGCCCTCCGCAGCAGAGGCACTTACCGCTCATGGCACAGCCACTTGGCAAAGCCTGCTCTCGTAAACCCTCCGCGGCAGAGGCACTTTCCTTGTTCGGTTACCCTCGGAATCGCCTACCTTACGTTAATGAGCAATTCATGGAACAAGTCGATCAGGATGCGGGTGTCGCTCCATCTCTCTACGCACGCGCTTGAATTCGTAAATTTAGGTCTTCATGCATTGTCCGTACCGGGGGCTAGGGTGTCGCTCTTTCTCTTGTGCACCTGTTCAAGTTCGCGAACTCAGATTTTCGATTAGATGCACAACGGGGTTGAGAGTTAGGCTAAGCGTTCTACCGGTTTTCCTTAAAACTTTCTAGCGCTGTTCATCTTGCTCTTGATTTCCTTTTCGTCCTTATCTTTTGCTGCTCTTTTTTGCAGGGAAAATCTATTCGGTCAAACTCTCGCTCTGATTTAGGCGCTGCTCGGCCAGCTCCTTGACCCTTCCTTCTGCGATGCTAGTCCTCGCAGACAGCGCGCGAAGCTCCTCGGCTTCTTTCCGAAGAGCCTTAGAGGACTGCGTGTCCTCGATCAGTTGGGATTTGAGCTGAATTTCGGCAACCCCGGTACGTTTTCAGTTTTCCAGTTCCTTTCCTTAGCGTTGGTTTTTCAAAACTTCGTTGGTCTTTTGCCCCTGTAGCGCTCTCCGCGTGCGAGCATGTCTTTTTCTCTGGCAACGACTTGTACAGGTCCAGTTAACCGAAGCAGTGCACCACCGATGGAGTTCTGCCCACCGTAAGCCGATTCACATCGCAACGGACATGCCCACCGTAAACCGATTCTCATTGCAACGGGCACTCCTAGCGCTGGGCAGGTAATCCCCCAAACCGAGCCTCCAGTACTGTCAGAGACGTAAATATTGAAACATGACCAAACACCACATATATGATATATCTGAGAAACATTCCATTGTCTCAATGCAGAATAGGGGAAGGAACTACGAGATACAATTGGGTCATATAAATATATACGGAGTAATATAAAGCTACAACTGCCTGCCGTCCAGCAGCTGTGACCATTGCAGTCAGGTAACACAAAATAAAATAGCTGAAGAATGAGGTGCTAACAACAGCTCTGAGATTGAGAATTTTGTGCAAGATTCAATCAAAAATCTCCTTTTCCAAAGTAATATTCAATTACAAATCTTACCTGTGCTGTTGGTGATTTTATAACATCTTTCGCGGTCTTCAATTTGGATGTTTCCTCAGTAGCAAGGTTCATCGCTTCATGGGCTTTTGCCTCTGATTTCTGCAGCTTAGCATCTTCCTGTTCACGTTCCTGTCTCAAGCTATTAACCTGATCCAAGGAAAAGTATAAGCATTCTTTCTTGACTTTTTTAATCACTACAAAATTATAGAAAAGCATACCTCTGCTTGTAGTTTTTGAACCTCTTGCTTCAGAAGTTCGTTTGCATCCCTAAGGCTCTCCAAAGCTTTCCGAGGACAGAGGGCTGGAATAGTTCAGATATGGCATCCTCAAAAATGGTAAAGTAGCTCTGCAGTCATAAGAATACTGATTAGCAACTGTAGACGAGTTCTGCAGGTTAGGTGCACTGATGAAAGGGATGTCTTTCAGCTGCAACACTGCTGGAACTTGTGAAGAGTAGTCAGACTTCTTCGTCTGCTTCGCTGCCTTTACATCTAAATTCCTAATCATATCTGAACTACTGGATGGCCACAAGCAACGGGTTTTACAGATCTGTCCCTCAAAGCCTCAACAAGTGTAGGGACTTTACGATCTGCAATATCGCCATGACCCAGTCTTCCATTTGCACCCTTAACCCATGTGTAAACTTCGCCAGCATTTGTCAATACTGCAACATGGAATGAATGGACGCTAATGGAACGCAGGCGACAGAGGCTGGGTAGACGCAGCAAGAGGGCGCACGCAGGCAGGGGGAGGGGGAGGGGGAGGGTGGAACCTGACGCAAGATGCGGGCGGTGGGCGGGAATCAGATCGTCTGCAGTTGGCAAAATAACTTGCCTCTACGGTTGTATCATCTGCGTCGTCTACTGCTGATCCGACGGTGACCCACCACGCCGACTCGTCCGCAGGCCACATAGAGATGGGTTTGGCCCAACAAGCAGAGCACGGACTGTATTTTTCTTTTTGGCACGAGAGCTTGCTTTCTGACGGCAGCTGGCTTTTTTGGCGCGAAGGCGAGCAGAGCAGAGAGGCGGCGATCTACAGAACGGGATCCTCTTATTGTTCGGTGCTGGTGCTCGGTCGCCATTGATTGATGAACCCGTGAGAAATTCTGCACTCTCATCTCGTACCTATGTTCTCACCCTCCCATCTCTTCCTTTACTGATCATCCTGATGTGGGGTTGTGGCGAACTGCCGAATCAACCTTGCGAATGCAGGAGCAGCTAGCTGGTAGAATGTACAACACAGGTGGTCCAGATTATAAGGATTGGTTGATTTGTTCAACTGATTATTTTCTGCACGTGTTGTTTGAAAGGACTTGTCTAGAAGCATACCTTTGAATAAATTTAGTTATGTAGGAAATCCGAGTGGTTAGCTTGTTAACAATCAATATTAACTAGGTCTTGCTGCCCTGCAAACACTGATGTCATTCTGGGAGCAAACAATCTGATGTCAACACCTGAATGTTTTTTGCTACCTGAATGTTTAGTTTCATCAAGAGACAATGAAACTCTTTGTGCCGGCTCCAATGACCATTACTTTGGCAAGATGACATTTCAAATGTATCTGGTATCTCTGCACTTGCAAAATTTCAATGATCATTACAGTGAGAAGATGATATTTCATATACAGTTACAAAACACGTGTGCAACTCTAGTTCTACTAAATCACAATCTGCACAATTACATGACACCTGCTAGCACCAACACAATTTAAGGAACACTTGCTACCCCCGGATCAATTCACAAAACACTAGCTAGTAGCTAGCACCTGCACTTGCAGAACACCACGCAAACATACAAGTTTCAGGACACAGCATCTGGATAGAGCTCTGCTGCTGCACTCTTCCTCAGGTGACTCTTCAGTCACGCTCTCGTCTGGTGGCTGTTCGATCGCACTCTACTGCCGGAGCTGGAGCTCGTGCATAAGGGGGCTTCACCTCGTCTGTTGTGGAGGGGCACGGCGCCCAGGACGCCGGGATCTCACGACCGATTTGAGAATGGCACGGGCACGGCAGCAAGCGTGTGGCCGGTAGGAAGGTCAGAGGTGGGTAGCGCTCCTGCGCTGGGCAGCAGGTTCCCGAATGACGACGGCCGAGGTGGCCACGGCGGCGCGGAGGGAGGGAAGCTTGGAAGGAGGACGGAGACGACAGACAGACCGAGGGAAGGCGGCGGCGAGTGGCGGAGGAATGAGCCGACTGGGACTGGCGAGGTGGATGGGCCTTAGATGGGCCGCTCGTCTATGTCGTGGACTATAAGTTGAACTGTGGGAGCTGATCGTTGTTCGATCTGAGCGGACGGCGCAGATGATACAACCGCAGAGGCAAGTTATTTTGCCAACTGCAGACGATCTGATTCCGGTCGGCCCGATGGGCCTTCAGTCCCGGAAGGCTGAAATCGCGTAGGGAGGCCCTGACGAGCGACGACTGCCGAGAACAAATGGGAGCCACGCGTCACCGTGCAAGACCAGAGACGGTCGAATACGGACGTGGCCAACCAAGAACAGCAAACAGAGGTGCACGTATTCCACGCGGTGTCGTATGACTGGCTGAGCGCGCAAGAGATGCTCTAAATTCACGGATTTCACCAGCGATGGAGAGTTGTTACTTACTTATTATTATATTATTATAGGGGTGAGTGATCCATGGTCATGTAGCTTAAATATCCAATTATGTTAGTTTTTATGCCACTTCAAAGCAGTATCGGCAAGCTTAACTGTTAAAAGCATCATACTAAGCAAAGTGGGGTCATCTGAGGAAACAATCAGATGAGAAATCCTTCATGAATAAATTTAAGAAGCATTACCAAAGAATAGGTTTTCTCTGACTGATTCACCTTTTTTAACCCATTGACTCTTCTGCAGCATGATAAACCCTGACGAGGCCGTCGTGATGCAGAACCGGTGAACCTGACCATCCGCTCTCACAGGCCAATCCATGTCCCAGGAGAAGGTTACATGTGTATCCTTTCTTGTTGCCAGGAGCTGGGCAATCATAGGCCCTGTCCAATGCAGACACCTATCCCGTTGCCATTGATGCGCTCAAATGGCATAGCCATCCCACCGAAACAAGCTTGGTTCCTTGAGCTGGATTGGCCTTGGCCACCTCGATTGGCGGATGGTCCTGCTTACATTTCACAGATTGGCCTCCTTCGCTGCGGAGATGTAGGTTGTCACTGTCCACTTGAAGGATCATTAAATCTTTCTCGGTGTCCACAGCAACTACTTCTGCCTTTGTTTGAGTCCTGATACGCTGAGAGATTGGTAGCTTGATGTTCTCTGACACAACCAGTTCCTCCTGGTGCAGACAGTGCACGTCAAATATGAAAATCTTGTTGATATCGGCACAAGTGAGCTCGTGGACTCCTTTGCTAAATGCATCTTGGAGGGTATGTGCACAGGTGAGAATCTTGAGATTGCTGCCTTCCTGAGAAATTGCAAAACCGGTACAGTGTCTCTCTTTCAGGTTCATGGGGATGTCGGACGGCATCATCTTGATCCCCTTTTCCGCTCTTTTGACTTTAGCCGTCAGCTCATTGTACCTCAGTGCACCCTCTTGATTCGGCTTCCCGCCGCCTTTGGAACTTGGTGCGGTCATTTTGTCTTTGGAAATACGTATCTTGTGGCGAAGACTGACTAAAACAGCGAAGGTCAAGGGGAAAGCCTTCTCAGCAATCTCAAGCTCGACATCCCTACCCAGTCCTGGGCTTACCAAGTCGCCCTGAGCTGCCATCGTATCTGAGAATCAGGACACGCATTAGCACGAGGAAGCAATACATAGATTATCAAACATACGATCAATCATTAGCAGGACGAAGCAAAAGATTATCAAAACATACAATCAATAATCTAACATCAAACAGCTATGATTTCGTGTGGCGGCAACGTGTGTCGCGGCCAGGGGCGGAGCTAGAACTAAAATAACCGGGGTTCACCACTTCCTCATTAAACATACATATGACTATACCCACCAAATGCATGAACTTTGCTACGAAAAAAAGATAACCAAATATAATTTTATGTTTTGGCCAGTGCCTCGCTCTACCACCACTCATGTCTATATTTATTCATTCATATGTGACAAATACCAATCCAATGAAATTTAAAAGGAGACAATATCAATGGAAAAGAGGAGAATGTAATGTAGAAGCGAGCGGTTTTATATAATACATTGAACTAGTCCTCAAGCTTGGCTTACCAGTGCTCCCACATGTCCTATTTATAGGCTAAGTTAAACTAACCATAGCTCAACCCATATATATCTAGAACATTCTACATCTAGCTATTAATATCTTAGTCCTAGTAATAGCTAGATGTTTCTAGTATCTAGTATCTAGTTCATCTATGAACTAGTAGTATAGAACTGAATGTTCTCGATGCTTCTAGCATCTCCATATAGCTACCAACTAGCTACTCCTTCTACAATCTTCTGGTAGATGTCAGATTATATCTAACAGTGTCAAGTAATTTCATTAAATGCTTGATACACAGATCAAGTGTTCTGTTGCTTTTCAGGCTATTTCGTTGCACTTAGTTGGCTGCATGCTTGCTGATCAGGGTTCACCAATTTCGAGCTGGGCGGTGCACACATGGGCTAGAGATGCTTGTACAAGCTAAAAATCCAAAGGCACCCGGTGTCCTGTGACACAGGGTAGCTGAATGTGGCTCCGCCTCTGGTCGCGGCCTCGGAGCCTCAAACGCGAGGAGGCCTGCGCGGGGTTCCTCTACTGCCGGTCCGCAGCAGCCCGCAGCCTCCTCGTGCTGCTGGTGCCGGGATCGAGAGGGCGCGGAGGCGGCATGGGGATCGCCGGAAACCACCCACCTCAGGCGATCATGCCTCGCGCATCGCTTCCGGCAACCTTGGTCCGACTCTCGATGGAGCAGCAGGGCATGCGCCGGTGCCGGCCGACGAGTGCTCTCTGTTTTCACCCATTGGATTGTTCTAAAGTTTGTCCAACAAAATCCAACACTATACGATCTCGAATAAATAGATCCAATAGAGTCCAAGTGAAAGTCCAATTGAATTTTGGACTAAGCCAAATCCAATCCCAGGAATCCGACCGCTGCGGAGAAGGATGCAGGCACCCAGCGGCCGCGGCATCACTGAAACTTGCCTTCCTGACTAACTAATCCTACACCAACCACACTAACGAAAGATAAACGCAGAGAGATAGGGGTTCGAGGCTCACCAAGGCAACGATTTGCGGAGGCGTCGACGACTCCGGCAAGCACGGGAGGCGAGGCTGCCTATGGAAGAGAGGCGACGGATCCGCCGCCACCGCTCGCGCTCGGTCAAGGTTAAGGGGAAGGGCCGAAGGGGGAAGGGGGAATGCTAGACAGCTGGAGAGCGAGAGGGTGGGTGGGGTGTTTTTGAACCGCGCCCAAAGTTTTGAGCTCACACTCTTTTTGCCATTTTGGGAACGACATGTGGGTACGTAGACCCCGCTCCGCAGTGAGGGTGAGCAAGGGCAAGAGGTGCTAGTTTTGCTGTGCACACACGCATAGCAGTACTTGGTTGGGTACTTGGGTGACAAAGGCAACGAATGCGATATAGCCGTTGGGCCATCGTACAGTACATGGACGCGTGCCGTAGAGTCTCAGATTTCTTTTTAATTTTTTTAAAACTCCTTTTCTAATCCCTATCTCTTTATAATGAGATCGGGTCTCTTTTTTACTGCTCTAGGTGAGAAGAAGATAAATATGAAGACTTTCAAAGGAGTCAACAACTTTGAGTATCTTATATCTTACTATACTAACAAAGGTGCGAAGATTATGTAGATATATTATCACACTATGTACGGATAAAATAGATTCTTTGAAATTGTGACATGATACGCATTTTGTATGCTATATGGTGTACAATAAACTAATAAAGCTACATGTTCTAGATTTATAAAGGTTTGTTCTTTAGAACCCTTTCGTCCCAATGAAATTTAAAAGGAGACAATATCAATGGAAAAGAGGAGAATGTAATAAGACACAAAAGTTTATTAAAGAAGAATAATTACCTTTTATGAACTCGTAGATTAGATGCGTTTTTATAGAAAATTTTAAACTTCTTAGGTAGACCTTTATGTCTCGTGTATATGAAGTGGGGATTCTTACATGATACATTTGACATAATACAAAAGTATATGTATATAATCTTATATACTGCATCCGTTCCAAATTATAATTCGTTTTGCTTTTTTATGAGGTTCATTCATTATGCTACGTATGTGTTTTATATATATGTCTAGATTCGTTAACATCTAAATAAATATGGACACACAAAATGAGTGCTAGAACCCCGGAGGGAGTAACATTTAAGTCCACAACTTCTTGTATTCTAATTACAACAAACTACATGGTGTTTGTGTAATTAAGTTGTTTTTTTAGCTTGTGGGCTTGACAACCTGGCTGCAGCCCACACAACCATTAGGCCCATCTGGCCCATGCAGAGAGAGGAGCCTGGACGTCTCTCCTACTTAACAGGCCATTTGGTTTGGACCATGGGACCATTCCGTGACATGCGCCGCTGTTTGGTTTACGTTGTGGAGTCGCTTCGTCCGTCGCGGAGTCGTCCATCGAAGATAATCTCGCAGGCCATTCTCGACGGACGGACCCATTCCTCAAAAAAGTCTGGGCGACTCCAGGCCGGACCGATCCAAGAAGGACGAGATGGTTCCCAGAACCGAACAGGCTGTAACGTTGTCTAGTGAAGCCACGTTGGTTAGCAGTGCCCCCAGACAGGACCTACACCCTGGGCTGATGGAGGAATGGCCATGTCGTTCTTCGCCCACGGGTTCCTCCCTCTCCTATGTATGTTGTCCCAGCATAAACCACCACCAGAGGATTTTTATAAAATTAACTGTGATGGGGCATTTTATGCTGATTCTAACAGCGGTGGGTGGGGCTTTGTCATACTTGATCATGCTGGCCAAGTTGTGGCAGCAGGAGCAGGTTCGGAGGAGTATCTAATGGTTATGGATGCCCAACATTCTGAAGCTATGGCTTGTATGAAGGGATTGGAGCATGCTGCATCTATGGGTATTCAACGAATAATTGTGGAGACAGATATATGCTGCTACTGTGGCTTCTGGAATTGGTGACCCCAGTTCTGATACATCACCGGCCCCTTAGTACTATGTTTAGAGAAATTAGAGCAAGAATGCTGTGTGATTTTGTTGCATGCTCTATTTCTCATTGCCCTCGGGCTTGTAACTCTGTGGCACATACAATAGCTGCTTTGGTCCTTACTTGTGTAAACGGTCCAGTGTTTTGGCAGGAGTCGACTGTATTCCTGAGTCTGTAGCTATGTTGGTGTCCAGCGATCTGGCTGGACTGAGTGCTTAATGGAAGTCATATATTTTCCTTGTAAAAAAAGCATAAACCACCACCATCTGCATCATGAGCCTCACTTTCAAGTTCCAACGACAGCAACACTGGTGCCCGTTTTGGCTCTAGCAATTGGAGAGATCAAAACGCATGATGAACATCCAATGGATGCGTCGCTGCTTTTGCACAGGAATCAGTCCTCTGTCACCACGGCCTGTTGCAAGTAGAGAATCAGCACATGCATTCTCTTTTCTAAAATATGTTACACATAATTAACAAAGAGAATCAGTGCATATCGCTAAGTCAGTAGCACAACAAAGAGATTCCACTGCCTTGGCTGTCTAGGAGTAGCGCCGTGGCCCAGCCTTGCCTGCCTGGGAGCAGCGCTGCTAGCCGCCGGCCGCCTCTGCACCCACAGCCAGCAGCTAGCCGCTTTGGCCCCCACTGCCAGTCTCCCTGGGGCCTGGGCACCGGCCGCCTTGGAACCCCACTGCCAGCCGCCTTGGGCGCCTTAGCCCTCGCCGTCAGCAGACAGCCGCCGGGAGCCTTGGCCCCCGCAGCCAGCCTTGGCCCCGGGTGCCCGACGCCGCCCGACGCCATCTGCCTTGGCCCCGCCGCTAGCCGTCGCGCCACCCGCCTGGTAGGGCCGCAGGCAGTAGGGCACTCACGCCATGCCACCCGCCATGCTGTCGATCTAGGGTCTGGAGAGGTTAGAGCCTAGAGGAGCCGTGTACGGGATGGAGATGGGGGCAAAATTGATTATTTGCTCAAAGTTGAGCTGCTCTTGATTATTTGCCCAAAGTTGAGCTGCCCTTGATTATTTGCCCCACTAACACCTAGCTGTGAGTGTCTAGTATTCAGGGAGTTATTTGCAAAATCATCAAACCTCTCCATCTGTCCCGCCTGCGCCCTGCCTCTCCATCTCCCAGCCCGCCGGCGCCGCCCTTCCTCCCGCCGCACGTAACAGCAGCTCTAATGCTTTTTGGCCATGCACGCATGCACGAAGAGCTCCGGCCTTGGCCATGCCCGATCGTTGCCTCGTTGGCCATGCACCATGCACCATGCACGCACGTAACAGAACCTTGAAAATACTTTACCTTTTCAGAACAATTTATCCATGGAAAATACTTTACCAAAAAAGAGAAGGCTATGCATTAAAAAAATACTCTCTCTCCGGTATACAACCCAGCCACAAAAGAATGCATATGAAATCACAAATTCTGATCATAGCCATAAAAGAAGGCATACTAAGCCTAAGCCATCATCTAAAATAATTGTCTTTTCTTCTTCGGAGTAATCTTTTTGGCATGCGTTGTCTTTGCTTTTGGGGTAGATGTCCCGGATCCTCCTTACCCTTCACCATCTTCCATGAACATTGAACATTGGCTTTTTTCAAAAAAATTGTAATTTCATTAGCCACATGAATAGAACTTAATTTTTTTTGTACATGTGAGATTATTACCTCCGTGTCATAGGCCCAGGACTTGTAGTGTTCCGCGTAAGCATTGCACTTTGGCTAAAAGATCACAATTTCATTAACTGCACACAAGAATTAAAAAAAAGTTATCATGTAAGATATTCACCTTCGTGTGACAGGTCCAGGACTTGTAGTGTGTTCCATGGCACTGTATTTTTTTTTCTCCTACTTTTTCTGTAATGAGAAACATAAATATTTGTACAATGAAATTTAACCAAAATCTACATAAGGATGAAAATAAGAAGTTCACCTTTTCTTTACGCCGTTTTTAGGACAACCCGCTTCCCTATGGCCTAGTTCTCCGCATCTTTTGCATTTGTTCAAGCCCCCCCACATTAACTTTCTTTCCCCGGTATCCTTTTTCTGTGCAAGACAAAATTCTCAACTTTCTCTGTCTTCCTACACCTCTGTTGGTTATTGGTGCATGCAAAACAAAACCAATGTCAACTTTAGGCCATTGAGACCTTCCAGTTAGTGGCTCTATTTCACCATGATATGCTGCCCTGAATCTCTCAACAGAGAAATAGTCATGCACAAAATCCTCCATATTGATATTTCGCATTGCGGTCAAGACAACCAAAGCATGTGCATATGGTTTGCCTGTGTGTTGCCACTAAAGACATGTGCACTCACGTCTATGTGCTTTCACTATATGTCTAACATCATTCTTGGTAATATCTATGACTTCGACACTCCAATCACTAGTTGCCTCTGGCTTAAGATGGCGTAAACCTCTAGATTGCACATTCAGTTGTTGGATGATAGCTGGAAGAATTTTACCTTGTAAGGCCGGCCATGGCGCCACCAAGCAGCGAGAGGAAGGGCGCGCCGACGGGATGGGAGATGAAAAGGCAGGGCGCAGGCGGGACAGATGGAGAGGTTTGATGATTTTGCAAATAACCCCCTGAATACTAGACACTCACAACTAGGTGTTAGTGGGGCAAATAATCAAGGGCAGCTCAACTTTAGGCAAATAATCAAGGGCATCTCAACTTTGGGGCAAATAATCAATTTTGCCGGAGATGGGAGAGCAATGGGATGGGGTCTCGAGTCTCGACGGGATGAAAGCCGTGGCCGCACCCACATGGTTGGTTCAAGTGGGGGTATTTTAGTCTTTCATAAATGGACATCATATTCATTGGGCTCAAAATGGTGATTGCATTTCACAGAACGTCACGAAGGTGGACGGCAGTGGCAGGTAAGAAAGAAAATTTCAAGTCGATGGCAAATAGGGAATAACAAAGTTTTCAGCGACAAAAAGAGCATATTGATTTTTTTTTCGATAGTAGATAAGGAATTTTCTCATCTTATTTCTGGTGGGGTATAGATTAATAATAGTCGATTCTAGCCATTGCTTTGTTTTGAAACTTGCTGCTATTATTGCTGGTGGGCATATCTATCTTCATGCAACTCATCTATTAATTCCGATATATTCTTTGGTATATTTATTCCTCTGTATATATTGTTCAGCATCGTTTTCCTTTTCTTTTACAGATCTATACTGCTATACTGTATACTTTTGTATGCATAATTAATTGCAAGCTGCAACTTCTATTTGTATATTCTACTCCCTCCGTATTTAAATGTAAGTCGCGGTTGACTTTTTTCTAAAACTTCAATCATTCGTCTTATTCAAAAAAATTATGTAAATATAGAAAAATACTAGTTATGTTCAAACTCTCTTTAATGATGAACCAAACCATAATAAAATAAATGATAATTTATGAATTTTTTTAAATAAGACGAATGATCGAAGTTTTAGAAAAAAGTCAACCGCGACTTACATTTAAATACGGAGGGAATATCTGCTTGTGAGCATGTCTACCGATAGCAGATACATGTATCGTTTTGGCTGCATAATGCTTTAGAGATTCATATGTTATTCTTTCGTTCCTACTTGTACCTGCACAACTATTCTGTTAAGAGATATATGTTAGATATCATTATCTTATCTGTATTAAAGATAATCACTAAAAAAGATTATTTTTTATGACATCTTGATGACAAAATGTCTATTTTTTTATAAATATTAGTGCGTACTTGAGAAAGTTATTATATTATTTTACCAGTTGTATGTTTATGTTATTAAATCCTAACCTTTTTTGCCTCTTTTGCAAGTGTGCTTCATAAAGAGGAGCAAGCCTCGGGAAGATTTGGAGCATTCTCTTGTTTTTTTTCTACATTTGAATATGTTATTGAACTACTAATGAATTTATAGTTCAGAAGCTATCTGTTCCCATGAATATCTAAATATTACGTACTTAAGATTTTTTGGACTATTTTTGTATTATTTTCCTCCCTTTCTTTTTTGATGCTCTATACATAGTATTTTTTAATAAAAGCCAATTTAATAATGGTATTGGAGACATATAGTGGCATGGATTTTTGTTACAGCTCGTTATGTTAGGTTATCTTTTTTTTTATCGTTTTCGTATTTTCTTTTCTAATGTCCTGGATGTTATATATATCTCAAAGGCACAAAATATGATGTATATTGGACACTTGAAACAGGGAAAACCTCTTTTTTATCCGTATAGGTAGTACACGGATGTGTCATTGAACCGATCCATACATCATTCCAAATAAACATTGTTTTATCCGAACAATGTTGGAGACACTTTTGATTGCAAAGGATACCAGTGTCAGGCAATACTATCTATGCAAGCTCGCAGCTACTCCCTCCATCCAGGAAAAAAGTCATTTTTTTATTTTCATGTATCACATTTGATCATTCGTCTTATTAAAAAATTATAAATATCATTTATTTTTTATGATTACAATTATAATCATAAATATTTTAAACATAACTTGTATTTTTGAATATTTATATTAAATTTTTGAATAAGAAAATAATTAGACACGGAAATAAAAAAAACTTGCATTTTGGGATGGAGGGAGTAACATCAAAATGGAGCAAAAGTTGCCAATTTCCAATCAAATATGAGTTTACACTACAATGTTATCTTTCTTAGGTATAGATTCAGCTAATTATGCTGCATGGCAGAATTAAAGTAGACTTCAGTGCACAGACATGCTGCAGCATCAGGAGCTGTCAAGGCAACATAAATACCCTGTGTGTGATTTAACCACAGCTCTGGCACATATAATCTTACCAGTTCTACATTCTCAGCTGGACATCTACTCATCTTTAAACTCAGTTGACCCTAGTCATCTTTATACTCAGTTGACCCCAGCAAGGGTTACTCATCTTTATACTCAGTTGACCCCAGCAAGGGTTTACAGTACAAATGAGATACGATGAAGATAATAGCGGCTTCGTAGAAATATGATTAACATTTATGCAATAAGTGCTGTGCAAGCCTGCATCTCCGCAACCTAACATGAACCAATGTTAAGCTCAAACAGTTTAAGGACCCCCTTCTCTTCCACTACCTCCATTTTTTTAGTTGACGTTTAGGACAGCCAATCTAGGGTTAATTTGCCTAGCTTTTTGGTCCTCAGCGTCAAACAAGATAACAAAAACATATAGTAGTATTTGTTTTGCTTTATTGTGAGGCATTTATATAAATTATAAGCACACACGAGGGACTGGATGCTCTACATTCACCTTAACTTCATCCCTGCTACTTGTAGGCACCCTTATTATAGTGGGTGCCACAGCATCAGATGCCCTATTATCCTTAGCATATCAAGAGGTTTTCATCATATATCTCAAAAGAGTGAGATTAAGATACAACAAAAGTGTATCATCTATAAATATTAGACTCTTATGCTCAGCGAATAAGTGCCAGTTGTGAGTATTCACTACTAATCGGCAACAAATACAGGTCCACCAAAAGGATGACATGTTCAGTGAATGTGCCATAACAATCTAGGAAACAGCCAAAAGAGAGCTGTGCCTAGAAACAAACATCATAATCCCTTAAGTTCCAGAAGTCAAGCAACCAAAAAAATCTCCAATCACCAATAGCTAAGTCCATGCAAATCATCAGCATCAGTAGCGGACGCAGCGGCAAAGCTTAGGTGTGACTCTTCTCTACATCCTCACATTGTTTTAGGAGACACTGAATCCGACAGGCAAATTGATAGCTCTTGTTTTATGTCCAACGCGGTTATAAACTTCAAGCTACAAGAACCAAAGGAACAGAAATAACATTTGTTATTTTAAAACATAAATTGTGAATTCCATACTTTGAGAGATTGCATAGAGCCTCTACATACCTTCACACATACCATGCACCTTAAGCTTGAATCAGCCGTCTGCAGTGAATCCACACCGCGAAAGAGAAGGAAATTTTCAAACTGCAGCCAAGTTTGACCATGTTAGCCATAGTTTTGTATCTAATAAAGAACATCTATAAAGACTAAGAAATATTTTGTACCTTAGGTAGTGTGTAACAAGGATGGTTGTCAATTGAAATAATTACTTCCCCAGATGTAATTCCAAGACTCTCAGCAGTAGAACTGACTGATACCTAAATACATCAAAATAGATGCAATATTACCAAATAGCGACAATCAGCAATATATATAGATTGAATTGAATAGATAAGTCAGACCTCATCTACAAAATAACCATTGTTGATTTTGTGAATGACAGAGAGATTCTCCCGCAGTGAGACATCCAGCAGTTCCACTGTCCTTAAACGCAGCCCATGCATCGGGCGAGTAATAAAACTGACAGAGGTTAGATGTAAACAATTAGATCCATGAAATCAAAGTTCAAGAAAGCGCGATTAGGGGCTCAGCAAAGGGTCAACGCCTCACTTATCCCCTAAGTGTCCAATTAAGCAATCACAACGCTTAATCGCAGGCCTAATCACGCACAGCCACCTAATCGGGCGCAGCGTACACAAAAGCGGGCGCAAAAGTGCCGTCCGCGGCGCGGTTACGAAAAGAAAAGGCCATGGGCCACGGGTGCGGGAAAGATTGGTGGGACGGCGGGAAGATTGGCACACTGCATGGGGGAAACAAGCGGGCGGATGGATTTAGTACCGTGTGCGCTCCCAATCGACGTGCACCTTCTCCAGAGCCGTCATCTTCTTCGACCCGCAGCCCTTCTGCCATGCCGCCGATCCACCGGGGCCTGCCCGTGCCCCATCCGCTGTGGACGCCCCTCCGTCACATCCTCCCCCTGCTGTTGGTCCGCTGTAACCTCCTTTCCACAGCGGGCGTGCCCCTGCTGGTCCGTCGCGGCCTTCCCTCCACTGCGGGCCTGCCAGTCTGCCGGAGTCGATCCTCCTCCACCGGCCTACCAGTTCGCAGTGTGTGCTGAGGTAATCTTCAATTCCTTTGTGCCACTGCTCTACTCCAAGTTCCTTTGTGCAATTGTGATGTAGCTTGTGCTTGTGCTATGCTCTGGTGCTTGTGCTCTGCTCTGCGCTGCGCTTTGTGCTTGTGCTCTGGTGTGCTTGACTGCTTGTGCCTAGTGCTTGATCTCTGCTCTAGGGTTGTGCTCTGTAGTCTGCTCTGCTCTCTTATAGTCTTTTGTTTCTGTGCCTAGGGGTTGTTCTCATGCTTGTAATTGTACTGTTGTAACTGTAGGATGGCTGAGACAGAGTGTGCGCCTTCTGCTATGGCTGTGGGAGAGAATCAGATTGATCCTGAGAACCATCTTAAGAGGAAATCAAATGATATTGGATGGCAATGGGGAAGGCTATCTGATCCAAGCAACACCTTGTCTAAAGTCAAGTGCCTTTTTTGTGGTCATGAGAGCTCAGGAGCCATTAATCGATTCAAGCAACCCCATGTATGGGAAGGGACTACTGTTTTACATTCCACAAATGTAACCCCTGAAATTAAACAAAAGTGCAAAGATCTTGACAGACCAAAAAAGAAGGAACGAGACAAGCTGATGGCAGAAGCAGATTTGAGAGGTGTGGTGATTACAGGGAGTAGAGAAGGGTCAGAGGCTGAATCCAAGGCTGGAAGCTCATCAGATAATTCTCAAAGTCATAAGCTAGGTCCCATGGATAGATGGGCACGCCCTATTGATCCTAAAGCAACCAGAGAAGAAGCGAAGAGGCGACAGAGTTTAAATGAAGTGCTTTGTAAGGAGAGAACACATCAAGTGCATCAATATATTGCAATGCAATTGACAATGATGAGTAATGAGTTCATAGAAATGGTTTGAGGCCATTGGTTGTTTTGATCCTGGTTGTAGACCTCCTTCCCAATATGACCTTCGAGAAAAGTTGCTGAAAGAGGAGCGCAAGAATGAAATCCTTGCTGCATGACCGTGAAAAAGAAAAGAACAAAAATGGTTGTTCTGTAATGGCTTGGACTGATATGAATAGTAGTATTATGAATGTGTGCATTTGATGTCAGTGCAAAGACAACAGTTTCATAAGTGTAACTTAAATGTACATTAGCTCAAGGATATATTAGGCTACACCTAAATACTTAGTATTTTCAGTGATATTATTCTTATTGATTTAAGGATGCTCCGCTAGCAATGGTTTCTATCACCCAACCTTTTTCTAACTTCAGTACTATGTAGGATCCAATTTTATTTGTTAGATATATGAGGTTTATTTCAATATGGTTTAAGTTGCTCAATTAGATGATTAGATCAATAAGCAGTGTCAAAGACATTCATCATCTATAAACATCGAAACATCAAACAAACAGTGAAAATATTGTGTAGGTCAAAGAGTCAGCAAAATTCTGATACCGATTTAATTGCAAGTTATAGTTATTAATCAAAATTTTAACATCAGTGCAACAAGGAAAACTAGTTAACTAACCTGTAGTCCATCCACATTCTCATGAAAGTAGCTATGGTAGACATAGCAAGCATAGGAGGATTTTGTCTATCAGTCTCTAGTATCATCCCAATTACACAGCCATCAAGGTCAGTCACTGGACCTCCTCGACCATACTATATCGAAGAAACAGTATTAATTAATTGTCTAATTGAGCAAAAAGAAAGAACATAGTATGGAAACACTTACCCAAGAAAATTCACAACTTAAGAACAAATGGCAGTGGCGCCCTAAGTAATCTGTTTCTTCTAGCCATTCAATGCTCCCACGCTTAGCGATTAGCTTCGACTCAATGTCTCTTCCAACCACGAAAACCTCCTGACCATAGCTTGGTTTAGCTCCAAAAGAAGAGACCTCCAGTAGATGTGACTCTTGCAAGATCTCCAACAAAGCAACGTCATAATGAGCATCAAAGAACAGAAGCTTTGCTTCTAATACACTCATATCTATCAACCGAACCTGTAGCTGAAAGGAGGAAAAGATAGATGTTACATATATATAGAGTGCGGACAGATATATGTTACATTACTGTATGTACAGAGTGCGGACAGATATATGTTACATTACTGTATGTACAGAGTGCGGGCAGATATATGTTACATTAATGTATGTACAGAGTGCGGATAGATATATATATGTTACATTAATGTATGTACAGGGTGCGGACAGATATATGTTACATTAATGTATGTATACAGCACAAAACATTCAGTGATAAACATCTGGACTCTACAAGCATGCTTGGTGCGGCTAAGACAACGATTGTGCAACTAAAGCACTGAAGAATGAGCTACTAACTGTCGAATGCAATCACTAAATTGTCAAAGGTTGGCTTATATATTTTCGGCAACGTATACGGAAGGTTTGCAGAAATAAAAAGCATACGGAATAACACGGTGAGAAATCTGAACTATAAGCACATAATCAGCCATAAAATTGAACATAGCAAGCACTTAACCCCTTAATCTGAACTATAAGCACTTAATCTAAATTATAAGCACTTAATCTGAACTATAAGCACTTAAGCACTCTAAAGTATACCTTAGGTTCGGGATCAGAACTGCGGATGGCTGTACAACAAGTAAATACTCTAAAATGTTTCTGTGTCCCGCCCCTATCGATGACGAAACCAGTGAAGAGACGCTGGCGCATGATGTCCTCATCATCTGCAAATAGATGTTTCTGACATGGTTTACCTGAAGATGCAACCCTACAGACAAACAGCTCTGAGCATTCACAAGAGTCTGAAATTACACTCTAAATATTATGGACCATTCAGAGTTATTCAAAAAATTGGTAGAGTGGCCTATAAACTACTTCTTCCTGATGGAACTCATCTTCATCCTGTCTTCCACGTAAGTCAACTCAAGAAACACATCGGCCCAAAAGCAATTCCTGCACCTGTACTTCCTTTGATTGGAGAAGATGGATTTATTCATGTGGGTCCTGAAAGGATTTTGGAAAGAAGAATGATTCCACGGAACAATGCTCCTGTGGTCCAATGGTTAATTAAATGGATTAACTTACCAGCTGAAGCTTCGACATGGGAGGATGCTGACTTCATCAAGAAAATTTTTCCCAGGTTCATCCTTGAGGACAAGGATAATTCTAAGGGGGAGGAGCTGTCACAGCCTCAGGATGCTGCCATGAGTATCGACACTAGAACAGACTCACTGCCGGCTTCCACTTAATCGAAGCGGTACGCAAGGATGGCCCTAGGATCTTCATCCAGCGGCTGAGACACAAAAGAGTATTTGCTGTAGCTTTTCCAACTGAATTCGCTCTCAGACAAGCAGCTGTGCCTGCTCATTGTCGCTTTTGCTTTTAAGCCGTTTCGGCGTTGTAGACCATATGCAGAATTTGTAATCCTAAAAGGAATTCCTGCCTCCTATCTACTTCTCTCGTTCTCCTCTGTTCTTCTTGTTTTCTCCCCTGTTCTTCTTGTTTTCTCCTCTGTTCTTCTTGTTTTCTCACCCCGATTCTATTACCAAATCCATTCCCACTCATCTATTGTCGCTGTTATATCAACGCTGTGACAATATTGGTATCAAAGCACTCGGTTCTTGGCCTGGTTGTGGTACAGATCACGGGCAAGGGTTGAAAGGCGAGTCCTTTTGTTAAAATTCCTAAGTCGATGTTCTGTTCCCGTCCAGTGCTGTTCTAGGGACAGGAGATGTATTTGAGGGTGCAAAGTTCATTGCTTTGTTGTAAACTTCCTTGAATCTTATTCTTCCCTGCAGTCTGGGGTCAATCAGGTGAGGGTTGGGCTTAGGCCTTGTAAAATCCCTAAGCCTAGATACCAACAGATTTGCAATTGTGGTTTTCCTGAAGATGACAAGGCAAGGCAAGGAGACAGTGGATGAAGAAGAAGGAGAAGTCATGTATGCAACCACTGAGGAACTGAATGAACTACGTATGGGTATTGATCTGATCCAGAAGACCCAGGAAGATCAAGGCAAACAGATTGATCAACTCTTAACGGCTATGAATGCTCTGCTGTCCAGAACTCCGGAACACTTGTCTGACCATGCATCTAGTCATCAGGGTAACTATATCCACACTAGTTCTCCCATACCGTTCGGTCTGACACCTATGGCTCACAGAAATGTTCCTGAGATTTCCCTCAATCCGACACTTACAAACATTGCTTCTGAACCAACTGCAACCATTACTAGAGCTGCAAATACTGTTCTCTTGAGCACACAAACACCACCTCTTTTATCCAATCCCTTCACAGCAGCTATACCCAGTCACTCGGGCAACCCAAACATCACATGGGCAGGACCCAGTGTGGCCACAGTGATCAATGAACCACAACATCATATACCAGGATTGAGGACGTACAATCGGTTCATCCAGGAAGACAATCACTACCAAAGGTCTTTTGCAAAAGGGCCTAAGTTACAATTTCCTGAGTTTGAGGGAGAGGAAGTTGATTTTTGGATCAAGAAGGCTGAAATTTTTTTTGAAATATCTCAAATCCAGCCATGGCAGAGGGTGCAAATAGCCTCCTTATATTTCAAAGGTAGAGCAGATGCTTGGCTGAACAGCAGTGGTATCAATACCAACACCATCTCTTGGGAAAATTTCAGCAAAGTTTTGGCCAAAAGATTTGAAGGACAATCTGAATGTGACAAAATAGCATCCTTTCATGCTATTAAACAGTTTGGGGCTATCTCTGATTACATAGATTCATTTGAAAAACTCATGGGAGTGGTCAAGAAGACATACCCTGGATTATCTGAAAATTATTTCCTGAACAGTTTCATAGGTGGGTTGCAAGAATACAACAAATACCATCTTCAAATACAAAAGCCACCAGATATTGATACTGCTTATTGGATGGCAAGGAATCTGGAACAATCAAATCCGTTCAAGAGAAATATCTTTAATCCTAATAGAGGAGCTAAGATGGCTGGTACTAAGAATTTGAATTTTCCCAGGGTGGCACAAAAGGAAAACAATCCTCTTCCAGAAAACAAAGGGCAGGAAATAGTTAACAAATCAAGCCACGAAGGTAACAAATGTTATAAATGTCAAGAACCTTGGTTCCCTGGACACAAGTTGCAGTGTAAAATGAACAAACAATTAAGGTCTATGGAAATAGTGATGGAGGATCAAGAAGAAGCCCTATTTCAGGAACAAATGGAAACAGCCTTGCTAGAGAGTGAACAACTTGCCCAGAATTCAAATGATACTACTGCCATGATATCCTCCCATGCCATTCAAGGTACTCTTCCTCATAGGGGCACCTTCACACTAAAGGTTAAGATAAACCAAATTATAGGTACGCCCTGGTTGACACTGGCAGCACATTATCATTTTTGGACACCAAATTTGCTACTAGGTGTCAAGCAATCATTCAGAACACCAACCCCATTAAGGTCATTGTTGCGAATGGACAGACACTACACAGTCAAGCTAAATGTGTTGACATATCTTATAACATTCAAGGGCACCAATTCAAGGATCAGTTTCACCTTCTTAGTCTCATGGGATATGACATTATCTTAGGGGCTGACTGGATATCTAAGTATAGTCGAGTGCAAATGAACTTCAAGACAAGAACAATCACTATCGAAACTGATGGCAAACCAATAGAACTCTTTGATCAAGCCTTTCCACAAAAGAATGTCTTAATTTCCATGCAGAAAGCACAAAAAATTTTAGATAAAGGAGCTGTTGGGGCTATCATTTACACAATTAATTCTGTGGTCGATGATGATAAGGAACAGATCTTACATTCGGATATCAATGCAGTTCTTCAAGATTTTGCTGCTATCTTTGAAGAACCTAATGAATTACCACCAAAGAGAAGTTGTGATCATCAAATTCCTCTGATTGATGAACATAGCATAGTGAACAAAAGGCCATACAGAATTGCACATAAGCAGAAGGATATCATGGAAGCACAGATCAGTGATCTCCTCAAGAGCAATATCATCAGGCCTAGTTTGAGCCCCTATTCTTCACCAGCAATTTTAGTACGAAAGAAGGATGGCACATGGAGACTCTGTGTTGATTACCGACAACTAAACAAAAACACAGTCAAAAACAAATATCCAATTCCAATCATTGAGGATCTCTTAGACGATTTGCATGGCTCGGTCATATTCTCTAAGATAGATCTGAGATCAGGTTACCACCAAGTAAGAATGTCAACTCCAGACATATACAAAACTGCATTCACCACCCATATTGGTCACTTTGAATACTTGGTGATGCCTTTTGGGCTAACAAATGCCCCAGCCACATTTCAAGCACTTATGAACAATATCTTGGCACCATTCTTGAGGAGATTCGTATTGGTTTTCTTCGATGACATATTGATATACAGTAAAAATCCTGAAGAACATGCCCTTCATTTGAAACTGGTCCTACAAAAGATGCTGGAACATAAACTATTTGCTAGGCATTCTAAATGTAACTTTGCCAAACGACAAGTGAACTACTTGGGACATGTCATCAACTCTGAAGGGGTGTCCACTGAACAAAACAAGATAAAAGACATCCTTACTTGGCCTACACCAACAAACTCTACTTAGCTCAAGGGATTTCTCGGGTTAACAGGTTATTACAGACGATTTATTAAAAACTATGGCATCATATGCAAGCTACTGTATTTAGCCCTCAAAAAGGACGGATTCATTTGGGATATTCCTCAACAACAAGCCTTCAATTCTCTCAAGCAAGTGATGACAAGACCACCAGTTTTAGCACTCCCTGATTTTTCCAAACCTTTCATCTTAGAGGCTGATGCTAGTGGACAAGGGATTGGAGCAGTACTCATGCAGCAAAACAGACCTATTGCTTATTTTAGCAAGGCTCTAAGTCCAATAGCGCAAGCTTACTCCACATATGACAAAGAAACTTTAGCTATTATGGAGGCAGTTAAAAAATGGAAGCATTACCTCCTGGGATCAGAGGTAATTATCAAAACAGACCACCAAAGTCTGAAATACTTGCAGGACCAGAAATTAGTAGATGGCATACAACATAAACTTCTGGTCAAGCTCCTGGGTTACAATTACAAAATTGAGTACAAAAAGGGCAAAGAGAACACAGCTGCAGATGCATTATCAAGACTTCCAAATAGTCATCAATTGATGCCTATCACCACTACCAGTCCAACTTGGATTAAAGAGGTTTTGAATAGCTACAAAACCGATGAATGGTGTAAAAATCTCATCAAACAACTTGTTTTTGATGCAAAAATCATCAAAGATTTTTCTGCTAATGGTGGCCTTTTGCGTTACAAAGGAAAAATGGTCATAGGAAATGACAGCAATCTTCGATCAAAATTATTCCAGGAATATCATAACTCTGCTTTGGGAGGTCATTCTGGTGAAGAGGCTACTTACCAAAGAATTAAATCAAACTTCTATTGGAAGGGCATCAAAAAGAACATCAAGCAATGGGTCAAGGAGTGTCCCATATGTCAAAAAAACAAATCAGAGCATGCTCCTTATCCAGGGTTACTGCAACCTCTTCCCATTCCCCAAAAAGCTTGGACTAGCATATCCATGGACTTTATTGAAGGCTTACCTCCTTCTGATGGCAAAAATGTGATCTTTGTGGTGGTTGATAGATTCACAAAGTATGCACACTTTTCTCCATTAAGTCATCCATTTTCAGTACATCAAGTATCAACATCTTTTATGGAGAACATCTATAGGTTGCATGGATTTCCAACCGACATTGTCACTGACATAGATAAGGTATTTACTAGTCAATTGTGGCAATCTTTGATGAAAGCAGCTGGAATTAAACTAAATTTCAGCACATCATACCACCCACTCCACCGCGTAAAGACAAAAACAGCAATTCCAATTTGAATGGCAAATATTATCATTCTGCGTTTCAGCGTGCCCTGCACCGAACTGCAATTAGAATTTATATACCCTCCGCCTAAAACCAGAAGCTGCATCACTACCCCGCTTGCTACCCTCGCCGGCCGACCACCGGCGTCAGGACGAACAGCCTGCACGAGCGCGGCGCGACGTCCGCCGCCAGCCTGCCGGTGAGCTTCGCCGGGAGGGTCTCTCGCTGCATCAACAACGCCGGATCCATCACAGATGAAAGAGATGATGAGAAACACGCTTTATTAATTTGCTTAGCATGTTCTTCGACGTGAATCGAGGCGGTTTTCGTTAGCAGGTGCAGAGGAGTGGCCAGGGAGATCGCCCACCTTCCAGACGTCCCTCGCCTCGGCGGCGGCGCCTAGCCGGAGTCCGACGTCCGCCCACGCCGCGGCGATCGTCCGGCTGCGCTTGGCGCCCCGGTTCAGCAGCAGCACCGCCTTCCGGTGGCCGGAGAGCCGCCCTGCCCACACCTGCAGCAAACAACACGGAGCTTGATGATCGAGACCGACTCTGATCTTGAACTTTTTCTCCGTGATTCGCTAGCTATAACGTATTAACATGCAAGTACCTCAATCTCGTCGTCGTATTCCCTCACCTTCTTTGCCTGGACACCAAGCCTATCTGCGGGGCACGTTGTTAGCTCTCATATATGCGTGCATGTAGGAGCCTCATGCTCTCCAATGCTCCATGTAAAATGGCTAAGACGATCTCTCTTCCTCTGACCTTGGTTGATCGCGATGACTTCCGGATTGGAGAGGATCCCCAGCGTCTCCTTCGAAATGCTCGTCACGTCGCAGCCGATTATCAATGGAGCCTGCGAAAGATATTTTGCCAGGGATCAAGTGATAAACTTGCCCGCACATGCTGCATTTTACCAATCTTATATTTGTCAAAATAAAAAATGAGTGTACTAGTGTACGTAGCATGTGTTTGCTTCCACCCAAACATTACAGGTCAAGGTACTTCTTTGGGGCTTCAGTAACGATGGACTTCGAGAGAGGTCATACAAAGCAAGGTACCTTGGCAATGGCCCATAAGCTGAAGTGCACGACGTACTCATTGTACGACATCCCTCCATTGCCGACCTCGAGCATGTCAGGATCTGCAAGGGAGAGCATGAAGACGATACAGTGGTAAGCTCCGACAGAGCGCATCAAATTCTGATGCTTCCATCGATTTTTCAGTTGGACTTACCGTTCCAACCGCCAGGCTTCGCGTAGCCGGCGTAGGCGTTGTTCTGATCAATGTTGCCCATCATGCTGTTTACTCACATGAGGAAGGATATAGCTGCTCACTTATAGATCATAACAATACTGACAGACCAGAAAGCTGGTAGCTCTAAGTGCTACAAGCAAGGAGAGCATCCGTTGCACATGTTTTGAACCGTTCCATAAGGCAATCGAAGGTTCACGTTAACGTTTGTACAAATGACGGTCAGCCGCGACCCAACCCCAACTGATCCAACTCGAGTAGGATTACGAGGGACTGCCAATGTTTAAGGCATCTCAGCTGGCTTTAAGGAAGGCACTGTTGGCTATCTCACCACATAGAGGTGCATCTTTCAGCCCACCAAAAGCCCAGTAAATCATGTCGTCCATTGATCTCTTTGCAATGGATGGTTGAGATTGTGAGAGAAGAGATTGACAAAAACCCTAGCCACCACATCCCATTTAGGCAGATTGGACAGTGTAGAGAGTGCTCTTACTGCTGTGAGAGAAGAGCAAGAACCACACCACCAAAATGAGAGGAGAAGGGGGAAGAAGGTTGTTGTCCAGATTCGGTTCTTTTGCGCGATTGTCATCAAGCTGTTAATCGAAGAGGCAAAAGTAGTTGGCTCGTCTCCAAATTTGGTCAGTACATTACTCACTTATTGCTCTCAGATCTGTACGGTTGGATTGGTGATTTGATCAGTGCAGAATCTGATTTGAGTGAGGTTTGTTCAGTTCGGGTTGCTGCAATTTCAGCACTGCGTGATTGTCATCATGCTGTTAATCGAAGAGGCAAACGTAGTTGGCTCGTCTCCAAATTTGGTCAGTATGTTTCTCACTTGTTGCTCTCAAATCTTTACAGTTGGATTGGTGATTTGATCAGTGCAGAATCTGATTTGAGTGAGGCTTGTTCAGTTGAGGTAGCTGCAATTTCATCATTGCACGACTTTAGTAGATGATTTGTTTGAGGGTCAAACGTTGTCGGATTGGGCTCAGATTTGGACAGCTTGTTAAGGACTCGTAAAATTACATTACTAACAAGTTTCGTGTGCTCTAGACTTGTGGTTTGAGAGATATGAACTGCACACCGAAGGTAATAGTAGCTTGGTTTAGTTTCAGGCTGAAACTAGTTGCTCCTTATTGTCTCTTTGTCTTGTGTGGTATTGTCTATATTCATGCCAAGTTTGTAACTTCATAGTGATAGTGTTGCTGTTGTAAATATCTAGATGTTATAGAGAGACTCTATTTGTACCCATTGTTGGTAATAGTGGATGAAGCTTGGAGTGGACCGGTCGGTCCCATGGTTTTTTACTCCTCACCTTGAGCAGGTTTTTCCACCTAAATCATCATGTCATTGTGGATGTAAAATTTTCTATTCCGTTGTTGACTTGTTGGTAGAAGCTATCCTTATTATTTATCATAAGATGAGTGGGTTAACTTACCCCCAACAAAGTGGTATCAGAGCCAGGTTCAAGCTTGATTACTTGCTTATTTCCATGTGGTGAAGTATGGAAGCGAATGCTAGCAAAATGATCTCACTGAATTGTACAAATTATCGTGCTTGGAAGGGAAACATGGAAGATCTGCTCCATGTGAAAGAGCACTATAATTCTATGTTTGGTATTGAAAGGCCATAAGAACATTATGAGCATGAGTGTATGGTTCTTCATAGCCAAGCTTGTGGGTTCATTCGATTGTTTGTCGATGACAATGTGTTGAACCATATCAATGGAGAGACACATGCATGTTCCTTATGACAAAAATTGGAGGAGTGTATGCCCGTAAAGAAGGTTCTAATAAGATGTTCTTGATTAGGAAATTGGTGCACTTGAGGTATCGAGGGCACTCATGTGGCTGATCATGCGAATGCCTTTCAAGGTATTATTGATCATCTATCATTCATGGGTATTACTTTTGAAGATGAGGTACCTACATGGTTATTTGCCTCACACTTGGAAAAATTCTAAAAGTTACCTTATGCAATTCTGCTCATGATGGTGTCACTTGGAGATTTGTACAGGCCAATGTGACACCCTAATAAAATTATTAGGTGTCCCAAGTGTTTTTAAAAAAGATAAAACATACGGTAAAATTTGGTTTTATTATTGTGTAGTTAAAACCTATTATAGCTATTATTTTATGACACGATAGGCTATTTTATGCATAAGCCTTGCTTAAAATCGGGATGGGCTAGTGGCAGCACATTCCCAAGGTTCCCAAATATAAGTCTAACCCTTTCCTAATTTTTAGGCAACCCGCAAATTAGGATTAAGCCCAAAAAGGCCTTATTTGGAAGGTATCTCGCATGAAATAATGAAAGATATTTTTCTGAAAAATCTCCAAACATTAGGGAGTCTTCTATAAGCTTTAATAGACGTATTACCCAAGTTTCAGCTGAAATATAGAAGGAAAAGTCAGATTCCAAATTTAGCAAGCCCTGAATTCTACTCCGAGTAGGATTTGGTTTCGTAAACCTTTCCTATTTCCTCCCAGCCGAACCCACCCTTTCCCAGCACTATATAAACCCCCTAGATCCCCTTGGACGCAGCCACCACACCTCCATCCCTAAAACCCTAGCCGCCGCCTCGGTTCTCGTGCAATCCGAGAGGTAAATCGAGGTTCTCCCTCTGTTCCTATAAACAAACCTTTGATTAGATGCCACCATGTTGTAGAGCTCATCGAGGCGGTCAATATGGATATATGGATCACCTATTTTGGCCAAGAATTGAGCAAGATACAAGCTGCCGAAATTTCTCTCTCCTCTCGGGCCACCGCCGCGCCAACATCGCTGCCGGTGCCCTCGCGGGCAGCGCCGCCGGCGTGAGCCGCATGGCCAAACCGCTGCTGCCACGCCGCCCTACGCAGGCGCGCGCAGCACACGCCTCCGTCGCGTCACGGGCTGACGTGCATTTTGTGGGCCCCACCAGCGCCGCATTCGCCCCACCCCGTGCCACTCCAGTCAGCGTCGCTGACGAGCGGGCCCGGCAAAGACGTGGGCCCCCACTGGTCAATCGCAGCCGTCGTCGCCCCCAGTCGCCACCTGCCACGCGTCCCTTCGAAGCACCGCCGCCGCCTTGTACCTGGATTGCGGGTCCGCTTGTCAGTGTCATGCGCCGCTGACGGGTGGGACCCACCTGTTGGCACCAGCTCCCGCCTGGCCTTTGGGCCATTTGGGCCGAGCGCGTGGAGAGAGAGAGAGAGTGGGCCGTGGGGAGAGTTCGGGCCATTGAGAGTTTTTAATCCTTTTTATTTTCCTGGGAATTTCTAGTTATGCTGAAACTTCCCGAAATTGTTTACGGAGTTCCCGAGCTTCGATTCAGCTGATTCAAGAGCCATTAATTTACAAATAATTTCTAGAATTTTAACATATTTTTATTATTATATTTTCATTGCTTAGATCTGTTGTTTGCTTTGGCTTCCTTGATCTACGTGCAGATAACGTATTTTCGGAACTAGATGTTGCCGAGAATTTCTGTGGGACATCCGCATGGCTCCGAGTTCTTCAAAGGCAAGCAATAATTTGCATAATACTATCCCATGTTTACAATTTCACTTTATGTCTTTATGTTATAACTGCTACTTGCATTCATTCTAGACTAGTGCAGGTGTACCTGACCATGCTAGTCTTCTACTATCATGTTGTAGGCTTGATTGACGAACTATTCTATAATTCTATAGCCTATCCTTTGACTAGATGCTAGGTTTGCATTGGTGGATCACTTACAAATATGAGATGGCGAAGCGGAGGCCTCGATGTGTTTTGGTTAAAACCTAATGAACTAAAATCAATGTGTGGTTGGTTAAAGGAGACCCGGTCGATATGATTTTTGGGTCGTGGTTGTGGTATGGAGGTCTCCTCTACTAAGGACTCAAGCTTGTGAACTACTAGAACAAACCAAACAGTATGGCCACTTGTGCCTTCGGCCCTGGCTTAGTACCCTATGAAACCTACTAACCACTTGCTCGCGACTTGTCCTGTTATGTTTCGTCACTTTTGCCCTAGGGGGAGGCTTGCAATCTCCCCTGAGGGGTAGGTGCGTTCATGAGACCAAATGTCTTAAATGGGAACCCCCCGGGTGGTGTCCAAAAGTAGTAGGCGTCCTACCGCGGCGGACACCGGCGGGACCGGGGAAACCAAAAGAAAGGACAGGCGAAGTGGTAGGCGTAGTAGGCTGGAAAGGCCTTGTACCGTATCTCCTTCGGGTTGAGACGAGGCTTGTGGGGAACGTATACACACTCTGCAGAGTTAAAACTATCATGATAGCCGTGTCCACGGTCATGGACGGGGCGGGAGGTTTTCACATGTAGTCCCACCATTTTCATAATTGAACTTTACTAGTGTAGGCTGGGATTCGCTTGGTGTGAGATTGCACATTCCTTTGATGATTATCGGTATTGTTTAGAGAGCATGCATTCACCTAATAAAATCTTGCCAACTAAAACTTGACTAGAAATAGGTTTTGGTGCAAAACAACCTATACCTATCATTGTCATTGCATTCATATTTAAGGATTGTTTGCTGGGTAGCCACGTACTCATTATACCTATCGCGGATAATTTTATTATTTAGGTGGCATGTCTGATCAGGATCAGGAGGGTCTGAACTCAGGTGTGCAAGACTAGCTGCGGGTGTCCGGGTCAATTGCTTGGATATCGTTGCTGAAGGCTGTTGATGCTCTGATGTTCTTTTTATTCGTTCTTAATATTTGGTAATACATGTCTTATTGTAATAGTATATGATGCTATCTTGTAGTACTTCATTATTTTGGAATAATAATGGAATGTCAGCGATGATAACCATTGTCCATCATGACGTACTAGTCTGGGCCTAGTATCGGATCATGGTGTCGAATTCTTTGTGGAGATGCAGGGGGTCGTGACAGCCAAGGTGATAAATGAGGAGGCAAGATAGATTGCAGGAAGGGAGAGTTCCTCATCACAAGCTAGTTGTTGTCACAGATTCATGGGGGAGAAGTAAGAGTGAAGGTCGACGGGGTGAATCTGACAATAAAAGCAAGTGAAGTGGAAGATCTTCAAATGTTGAAAGCCATTGTTGCCATAAGATGGGCACTTTAGAAGGAACCGCCCTGATTGGAAGAGGCTGAACAAACAAAAAGAAAAAGAAAGCTTAGAGGTAGGGTAGTGTTAGAGATACCGATAGTGATGAGGACCGTGTTACTTCTGTGGTTGAGGATTTGCTTGTTCTCACCGTGGATGGCAGAGGTGCAGCCGATCAAAGTGCTTCAACTATTGAAGAGAAGGTCACTGGTGCTTCTGATGCTGATGCCATCACCCTTGTGAAAGTGATGAGATGTGACAACACATGAATACGTTGCTGAGTGAATGGACAGAACATTGGTGCAAAGAATTGGATAATTGTCATTGAAAAGCTCCTAATGGCTGTTAGAATTGAGGCTTTCGTGACTATAATTGATCTTGTTATTCTCTCCCCATGTTATGCTTTGCAGGAACCTGAATGTTTCAGGTGAAAAGGCCGGCCTTGGTTATTCATTAAGTTGGAAGCTTCAACCGGAGACACGTCAATGCATATTCTTAGACTATGGCATGGACAAAGTAGTTACACGTTGTTCTATTTAGTAGCCAAAAAATGGCAGTGATGTTGTGTGTTTTGTAGAGAAGGTGCTTTAGTTGTTGAGAAGATAGTGGCAAGGGTTCATCAACAACGTGAAGAGAAGACCCGAGGTTTGCATCTATAGCTTTGCAGCGAGATGAAAATGATGTTGCAAGAAGAGCACATATTGAGTGCAAAGTGCAGCTGATGAGAGTGAAACCAGATTATGTTTTGAATTGTTATGTTCATGAACAACAGTCACCTGTACATAAGATGGCACTAACAATTCCACTTAGAAGATCTTGTTGAGAACAGAGTCCTTCCACTAGGTATCACTCAAATTTGTTTGTGGTGCAATGTAATGTTGTTGGGCCTGCATTCTTTGTGGTTGCAGTTCAGGTGAGAAGAAGTTGAGGAAAAATCTCACGCTAGAGTTGGAGAAGTTGCCTATTGGAAAGAGAAGGAATGCTTTGGCAAGTATGTGTCTTTTAGAGTTAGAGTTAAGCAAGTGAAGCTTGACCATCGCCATGGTGATGGAGAGAATGCTACGATGTATGTTTCTCCATGATGTCGGGAGGGGGAATTTGTTGGGCTAAATTCCCTCATCATGAAAAAACCATATAGCCCAAAGAACCCAAAATAGCCCGGTGCGTGTGAGCCGTTGGATGCCACCAAGATGGATGCTGGAGATCTCTCCTTGAGCGGGATGTGGTGGGGATAAAATCCTAGCTTTGCTCAGATTGAGCTATGCCAAAAGCACCCATCAAGCTGTTGCCATTAACACAAGAGAGGAGAAGCAAGGAAGATGAGAAGAGGAGAAAAGGGGGCTTTCTGTCCAGATCGGTTCATCCTGCGTAATCTTTGTCAAGTCCTTGGTTGGAGAGGCAAACATGGTTGGATCGGCTCCATCTTTGGTCAGTTCATCCTACACTTGTTGCTCTTTGATTTGTATGATTCGATCAGAAATTTGGCTTGTGGGGAATCCAATTTGTGGGGGAGTTTGTCAACTCGAGTTGCAGCAGTTTCAGAAGTGCATGACTTTGGTAGATGCGGTGTTTGAGGGGTCAATTGTTGTCGGATGGTGTTGAAATTTGAGCGTGCTGAGGACTCTTTGAAGTACATTCCTACCAATTTTCATATGCTCTGGATTTGTGGTTTGCAAGATATAAGCTAAACTTTGGGGTGAACAGATTGTAGTCACTCTTTTTAAGTTTTGCTTTATCAGAAACGGGACCTCTTGTAGTTCTTTGCTTTGTTTATGCAAATGATGGTGATGCTTTTGTTGTGATGTACCTCTAGATGTTTTAGAGAAGTCTCCATTTGTAATTTTGTTCCCATTATTGCTAACAGTGGAAGAAACATGGCATGGACCATGTCAATCGGTCGTGGTTTTTACCTCTTTCGGTTGGAGTGGGTTTTCCACGTAAATCATTGTGTCAAGTGTGCATGTTGATTTGATTATTCTACAGCTAATTGTTGGTTAAAACTATCCTTAAAGTTCACAACAAGATGAGGGGGTTGAATCGTGTGTAGCCTTCGTGTCGGTCTTGTGCATTGTGGGTGTGCCTCCCCCAACAGACTGGTATCAGAGCCAGGTTGTCGCCAGCTGTCTAGATCGGTTCGTCCTGTGTATTCTTCACCAAGTCCTTGGATGGAAAGGTAAACGTGGTTGTATCGGTTCCATCTTTGGTCAGTTCGTCCTACACTTGTTGCTCTGTTATTTGTTTGGTTAGATCAAATATTTGGTTTGTAGAGAATCCAATTAAAGGGGGAGTTTGTCAGCTTGAGTTATAGCAGTTTTAGCAGTGCATTACTTTGGTAGATGTGTTGTTTGAGGTGTCAATTGTTGTTGGATGGTGCTAAAATTTGACAACGTGTTGAGGACTCCTTGAGGTACATTCCTTCCAAGTTTCATATGCTTTGTATATGTGGTTTGCAAGATATGAGCTAAACCCTGATGTGGACAGATTGTAGTCACTCTGTTTCAGTTTTTCTTGAGTAGAAAGTGGTAACTCTTGTAGTCCTTTACTTTGTTATTGTGCTAATGATGGTGATGTTGCTGTTGTGATGTACTTCTAGATGTTTTAGAGAAGACTCCATTTGTACCCATTATTGCTAATAGTGGAAGAAACTTGGACTGGACCGTGTCGATCGGCCGTGTTTTTTACCTCCTTGATGTTTGTCGCCGGCTTGCCGGCATGACTGCTGAAAGGCAGTGAGACCCTCCATGATGTCGGGAGGGGAGTTTCTTGGTATCCCTCCACATGGAGGTGCATCTTTCAACCCAACAAAATCCAAATAAATCATGTCCATTCTTTTTGCAATGGATGGTTGAGATGCTTCTTGTGAGAGAAGGAAGAGACAAAAACCCTGCCACCACATTCCATTCAAGCAAATTGGAGAGTGTAGATAGTGTTCTTGCTGTTGTGAGAGAAGAGAAAGAACCACACGACCAAAGTGAGAGGAGAAGGGAGGAAAAAGGTTGCTATTTAGATTCGGTTCTCCTGCGCAGTCTTCATCAAGATGTTAATCTCCAAATTTGGTCAGTACATTCCTCACTTGTTTCTCTCAGATCTGTATGGTTGGATTGGGGATTGGGGATTGGTGATTGGATCAGTGGAGAACCTGATTTGAGTGAGGTTTGTTCAATTCAGGTAGCTGCAGTTTCAGCGTTGTGCAACTTTGATAGATGATTTGTTTGAGGGGTTAAACTTTGTAGGATTGTGCTCAGATTTGGACAGCTTGTTAAAGACTCATCAAAGTACATTTCTGCCAAGTTTCATGTACTCTGAACTTGTGGTTTGAGAGATATGCACTGAACACCGAAGGGGACAGTAGTTTGGTTTAGTTTCAGGCTAAAACTAGTTGCTCCTTATTGTTTCTTTGTCTTGTTTGGTATTACCTATACTCATTCTAAGTTTGTAACTTGATGGTGATGGTGTTGCTATTGTAAATCTCCTGATATTTTAGAGAGACTTCATTTATACCCATTATTGCAAATAGTGGAAGAAGCTTGGAGTGGACCAATCGGTCTCGTGGTTTTTTACTCCAGACCTTGAGAAGGTTTTTACACGTAAATCATCGTGTCATTGTGCACGTGAAATTGTCTATTCCACTGCGCACTTGTTAGTAGAAGCTATCATTGTTTTATCACAAGATGAGTGGGTTAAGAGCATGCTAAGTGCTGCCCCTTATCCCCATCAGGCTCATCATTCATTTGTCCAGATGGAGAGAGGGTGAGAAAACTAATAAACCAATTCTTAATGCAAATCTAGTCTACAAGAAGTACTTGTGGGAAATGGACAGGGAATCCATGTTATTTTTTAGTTTTGTGTTAAAGATAGATGGTTGGAGTAATGGTATTTATGCTATCTATAGTTGAGATAGATGTCATTATAAGTAGCAACTAACTATAACCATTGGTGATGAAGCAGCCTAGAGCTAAACCAGCGTTAAGCTCTTCTCTAGAAAGACTAGCCTAATGGGTGGGTACTACCAGAGGCATGGTGGAAAGAAGCTTAGGGGGATGAATAGGACACTGGATCCAACATCTTGTTTTATTTGTATATCTTTGGTAAATCTAGATGTGAACACCTTTTCATAAATCGTAGAATGTCTAGTTAGATCAAAACCAAAGCTCATACTATCCCCCTCGGATATACACACGCAATTATATACACAGGGTATTTTTTTATTCTAGTTATATATGCTCCTAGAGGTAACCATAAAGAAAACTAGGTTTTAATATTACCTAGCGACGTGGACTCCTTTTAACTAGGGGTGGAAAAGAGCGAGCGAGGCTTGCTCTCTCAGGCTTGGCTCGTGAAAATGATCGAGCCCGAAAACTAGCTCGACACGGGCTCATGAGGTCGTATCCTCTTCCACATACCAAGGAACAACACAACCAAATCTCAGTAAAGGGGAGGAGAAACCGGAAGAGGAAGAGGTGAGAACGAAGTCATGGCCACTTGATATTGAGGCAAGAAGGACGCCACCACCTTTCGTGAGGACAATCAGGCATCATCACCGCTTTCTACGCATGATAACAAGTAGATACTGGTATCCCTTACTTGTAGAGAGGGATGAAATAGGAGATTTGGAGCACAGGTTTAGGAAAATAGAGCTTGGATCAAAGAAGATAATGGGAGTCAGGGTTGGGAGAGAGATGAGTTGATCAATTAATCCTTGACTTCTATAGGCCGATCGAGTGAGCCGTCGTTGGTGCGCTAAATACGTAAACAAACCCTTCCGAGCTATGCATGGCTCGACTTTGGCTTTGTTTTCACTCATGAACTAGAAAACATACTCGACTTGAACTCATTTGCAAACAAGCAATCCTGAGTTGAGCTCGAGCTGCTCACGAGCCACGAGCTAAAGTTTTAGCTCTATTTTCAACAATCTTCCACTCATACATCAGGTGTACCCGATTTGAGGCAACCATTTTTTTTAGAGCATTGTCCCAACCATTTGAAAAGCTAGGTTTTGATGGTATCGTAGAAGAGCATGCATGCAGTGCCATTGATCGTAACACCTATGGCATCTAGGTCTATGTTGTCTTTTGCAAGCCCTACCTCAAAACGATCACACTAAAAGAATAGTCATCTCCAGTAAAAGACTAGCCTAATAGATAAATACACCATCACACTTATAAATTCTGCTATGCCTCCCTCCAATCGATTTGGTACTGTTTTAGACATAATGTACCTTATCCATGTGTCGTTAATGTCACCGGTTGTCCTCCAGCTGTTGCCGTACTGTCCACCCCATTTCGGCACCTCCATGAAGCCCCTGGAGACCGGATTGTGAGCAATCAATGCTCAAATGAAGAGAGCTCTTGCCTCATGTATGAAAGCATAGCTCTTACATTCAAACAACGAAACAGGTGAGAAAGGAAGCAAGCTAGATAGATCGATCATACCATTCACAGAGTGAGTAAAAGATGGGACGACCGGCGTTCCTCAGGGCGCTCGACATCCTTGGGAATCTATAGCATCATGAAATGAGCTTTTTTACAATACACATTGACAAATGTACCAGTGACGGATCCCGGATTCAACTTCAAGGGGTGCCTAAGTGTTAAGCCAGTTATAAAGCATGCACTCTTATGAAACATCGCAATTTTGAGCATAATTTAGTTTAAAAAATTATATTTTGTTTGCATGAGTACCTCATTCTTTAATAGAACTGGTGAGAAATTTCATAAATTTTTCTAAGATCCTTAAAATTATGTTGATATTAAATAAAGATATTTGCGATAGGATTATTTTACTTTTTAAATAGTCTTCATTCATTTCATTAAAAAAAACATTTATTTGATTGCATAAGTACCTATTTTCTATAGATTTAGCGAGATTTTTCCGTAATTTTTCTAAAACTATAAATTTGTTTAGACATTAAATGGAACAATTTGCAGTAGAAATAACCTTTTCACTTTATAAAATAGTTTTTTGTTTTTTTTATGAGTCACTGCTAATAATTGGTACGGAGTATAAGTTAAGAATTGGATCCGTTGTGAAAGAGAGAAAAAATAAAATGCACAAGCAGCCACCATTAGATGAGAAAAAGAAGGATAAAAAATGACAATGGTACGAAGCCAGGAATTGAATCTAAGACCTACAATATATATGAAGACGCTCTCATCATTGAGCTACTTGCAGCTTCAAGTTTTTTTAAAACATATTCATTACTAATACTTTCTTACCATCCATATATCCATATATCATATTACTACTTTCCCAAAAATTAAGGGGGCGCACGGGCATACGGGGAACCCCCTGGATCCGCCCCTGAAATGTACTACGATGGTTGGATAATTTAGATCTAACAATCTACTTAGATTGCTTCCCACATAAAAATACACTATCATCTCAGTACTCAATCTGCGTCGTCAGATCAAAATTCATGAGGTATGACCATTCCCATTCATTTTTTGCGCCATGAAATTTCTCCACGAATTATATACAAATATAGCTGGATCAGATGGTGAAACACTGAGACCATGGTAAGAAGGATTTTCACCTCACGGTTTCACTGGAGCCATCGGTGAAACAGTTGTCGTACTTCAAGTAATCCACACCCTGTGTTCACCATCCAACCATAGCTATATACATTAGGGGAGGGAAAATGGGGATAGAGGGCATAGAGAACAATATATATTTATGCAAGAATTAACCCATGACGCGAACGTCTTGGCGTCGACGTCCTCGTGGCCGAGAGACCCGGGCATCCTGTCGCTGCAAGTCCTAGTCCTGAAGATTGCAAAATACAGAAACAATTCCATTCTAGTATGGTAAGAAACAGATTTTTTTTTTTTGTTTTAGTTATTGCACTTGCAGAGTAAATGAGACTTACCCAGCTGAAGAGTACAAGCCTAGCTTGAGGCCCTTGCTGTGCACGTAGTCTGCTAGGGCCTTAATCCCCGACGGGAACGTCTTGGGACTAGCGGCCATGTAACCCTAGCGATCGATTAGCAGCATTGATTTACGAATGAAAAGAGGAGGTGTCTATGATCGAGGAGTATCGACATCGTAGGATGACATGCATGCATTTAGCAACAAATCTTAACTACGAGCCTGGAGCCAGAATAGTATGTATAGGAGTATCAATTTGAGGACAAATAATTATTCTCTCTCAAAAAGATTTGTGAAGAAACAATAATTTTCATTTTCATGGATGTATATGTATACCTCTTTGGTCCTTTGGTAACCCGCCCAGCAGTCATCTGCAAGCGCAGCACAGCCCCACAAAATTTAGCAGTGTGTAAATGCTCAGGCTCTATAATTAGCAAGCAACTATAGAGTAATTTAAAGGCACGAAATTACTTAGTACCATAGAAATACATGTACGTACATACCTAAGTTGACATACGTGTAGCCTGCCTTTGCGAGGCCAGTGCCGATGAGCGCGTCCACTGCCCATTCCGATTCCAAAATGCACACAAGATATATATCAAATCGATTCAGTGAGGAATTAACGAGTTAACCTGTGATTGATAATGAACTCGTGTTCTTCTTACCGGTGCTCATGATGACCGTCTCGTTGAGGTCGCAGGCGAAATGGTTCCAGCTGTTCCAGCTGAGAAGATGATGGAAAGCACGGAGAAGAAGAGGGACATATCGATTGGACACGTTCAGAGATGAAGGATATATATGACGAACAATCAAATGCTGGGATGGAAGGTTTCGATCTCCATCTCACCCCATCTGAGGCGTCCTCCCGAGGCCATTCTCGACGAGGAGGCGGCGGGCGCCGGCGCCGGAGAGGAGGCAGCCGGCGGCCAGCACGGAGAGGAGGAGCGCCGCCGACGGCCGTCGCAGAAGAGTAGGAGCAGAGGCTGCGCCGTGGTCGATGCCCATCGCGCGCCTCACGTACTTGGAAAAATTGGTGATTTTTTTCTTCCTGTCACCTCTTGCTTTCTACCGAAGTGTGACTGTGACTTGGATCTCTACAGGTTAACGCGTGAGGTGTTTCCGCTCTTGTCCGGACCGCCGCACGGTGACGTGGCTGCTTGCAAGACCTGTTGGAGCCCGCTGCGATCCTGCCATCTGATGGCCCGCCAGCGATCCGGCTCCCCCCGAGACCAACACCTGGTCTCAGGCCCAGGTCCTCTCTTGTCCGGACCTGTTGGAGCCCGCTGCGATCCTACCATCTCATGGCCCGCCAGCGACGCACGGTGACGTCGCTGCTTGTAAGACCTGTTGGAGCCTGCTGCGATCCTGCCATCTTATGGCCCGCCAGCGATCCGGCTCCCCCTGAGACCAACACCTGGTGTCAGGCCCAGGTCCCCACATCCCGGCTCCCCCTGAGACCAACACCTGGTCTCAGGCCCAGGTCCCCACATCTATTGGCGCAACTAGAAGCACAACCCAGGTCCTAGCCCAACTCAGTTTCAGACCCAGGGCGCGCGAGGAGAGGCGCCGCGAGAGGGGGAGGTATCCCGTAGGGGTGGGCTCCCGACGGGATACCGTGGGCTAGTCGCCCCCTAAAGCGCTGGGTGTTTGCGCTCTCGTCTGGAGTCCGAACCGCCGCGCGGTGACATCGCTGCTTGTAAGACCGATCTCTAATCATTCTTTCTTTATTCTATTTTTTCATTTTTCTCTTCATATTTTTCCTTTATTTTATCATCTTTAGCAAACTTTTTTAAAAGAAATTAATGAAGCGAATGGAGAAAAAAATTCCCTTAAAAAAATGCACAAAGAATTTCTAAAGAGAACTATAAAAAAATTTGTTGGTGGATCCGAAGAGACTGATCTTTCTATGAAGAAAAAATGACATCCAAAGGAATATGGTTTAACATGATCTAAATTTGAATGGATCTGTGGTTGGTTCCTATCGACAGGTGACTAACTGGGGGGTCACCGCCGGCAATGAATTTGTACGAGGGGACGCTAATTGAGAACTAGGCCAGATGGTGAACACAAGACAGGGTTATACAGGTTCATAATTGTTGGTACGATCTTTGCCGTTGAAAACTGAAAAGGGGCCGGTGATGGCGATGGCGATAATTGTGCTTTCCTTTTTACGAATGACTAACCAGCATCGGCCGTCAATCCTTTATCCAACGTTTTAACGATGAGCTCTGTTTATTTAGTTGGCTTTTTCTATTTTAACAAGAATCATTCGATCTGAACATACAGTAAATCACCTTATTTATCTAACTTCTTTTAAAAAAGAAATTAACACCTTGTATTTTACAAACCTTTTTCATCAGCTCAAGGTAGCGCAGTGCCATCAACAATAGAAGTTGAGCCGAAGAGATGGAGCATGCGGTGCTAAAGTAAAACACAGAGTGTGAAAGCGGAGTCGAGTAAGTGTGCAAAATGTTGTCGAATGTAAAAGAGAAGTTCAAAAGCATGAGATAGACATATTGGATTTGACATAAGAAAAACAATATAAAAAATATTTATCTGCTGTATAGTATAGATGATTCACTAGCCTAATAAATCATATTTGGTTCCCATCGATCTAATCGAAATTACTACGACTCAGACATCCAATACTCCGAATGCCAACCCAGCCACGTGTGGACCATCCAACATGGTGGTTGCTTAATTGTTGCGCTGCTAGGTTGGCTCATTCGTTGCACTGTGTTACCTGCTCAGCTCATTCACTCCCACAAATCCAATGCTTTTTCCATTTCATTGTATGCTCCATATCTATCTCTTATGTCATCTGCACCATTGTTGCTTCTTTATTCCATCTCCTTCCTATCATTCCTTGTACCCCACCACTCCTCCCTCTAACCCCCTCCTACCTCCTTACCATCCTCTCCTCCTCAGCCTCCTTATCCTCCTCCTCCTCCACCACTACCACAACCACCACCACCACCACTACTCCCCTCTTCTTCCCTTCCCCCTTTCTCCATACTTTCTCTAAATGACAGTTATTAATGTGCCACAAGGACATCTTTGATCTGGCTTGAAGCTTCAGAAGAAGAAACCATATGAAAGCTAGACAAGGAAGATGCACAGTGCTAATTGGCTTGAAATATGATCCTAGTATGTTTGAAATATGTTGTTTGCATTGATGAAATATGTAGTTTGCTCTGTTGAAACCCAAATAAACATTTCCTGCTTTTGCTTTTGTGAAACATGTGTTGTGCCTTTCCAAAACATTTAGTTATGCCTTGTGAAACATCCTCAATAGTCATTGAAACATTTTCTATTTTTACTCTATTAAAGCATGTGTTTTGTCATTTTGTAACACTAGGTTCTGCCTAATAAAATTATATGCTAAACAAGCGTATGATTTTTCCAACATTTTTCATGGAAAAATTGTGTTCTTGCCCTTGTTCTAGAGTCCAATTGTGATTTTACCCCTACTTTTCCCACTTTGTGATTTTGCCCTTGATTTTTGAAAACAAAACTACAGTTTACCGTCGTTCTTTTTACAATAGTTAACGGCGTCAACTCGGTTGTAAAAAGACATATATGCCCTTACAATTTGCCCCTAATTTTATTACTACTTTGTGATTTTACCCTGTTTCAACTCAAATATTGATGAATTGGAAATCGTATTTTGACAACATTTTGGTATAAGTTATATTCAATTTGATGACATATGGAAGGATCACTGAATGCTTGGATACCGAGATCTACACTATGGCCACCGACACACGGTACGCTAATGCCGCAGGCAGATATCAGAGATGCAGAGATGGATGTTTTACTAGCCTACCTGTCGAGGCCACCCAGAGCCCTTGTATCCTTGGCCGCGCAGACTATTTTGTCCCTCGTTGGAATCCGCCAAAACGAGGCCGCCCAACCGTCGCCTAGATTACAAACTAGCGCACGTTTCATATTGAGCCGATTAGAACAAAAACGGTACAAGGGCATTTCAATCCTTTAGCATGGAGTCTATTATTTTATTTTTTTGAATTGATTAATCCGGCTAGCACTAACAGAGTATTTACATTAGGGGCAAACGACTACTTCGTTTCCAAAACTTGAGGGCAAATTCACAAAGTACGAAAATCAAGGGTAAAATCACAATTAGACTTATATCTGAGTTAACACCGTTAACTACTGTAAACGGAATGAGGGCAAACTATAGCTTCATTCCCAAAAATCAAGGGTAAAATCACAAAGTAGGAAAAGTAGGGGTAAAATCACAATTGTACTACAGAACAGGGGCAAGAATGCAATTGCCCCTTTTTTATCATGTGTTTTGCCCTTTTTAAACATCGGGTAATGCCCGGTAAAACACTTCTCCTACTGAAAAGGCGTTCGATTTTCTGAATATTTATGTTTTTCTCTTAACTGAAACATATGTTTTGTCTTTTTAAACATTGGGTACTGTTTGGTTGAACAATTTGTTTTATCTGAAAAAGCAAACGACTCATTTTTCCTAATATTCCCCTTTTTTTTGTATAAAGAAACATACGTTTTGCCCGTTATGTTTTGCTCGGTGAAACATACTTTAGTAACCATCAAAATGTTTGTCTTCACAACATATGTTTTGTTTTTACTGAGCATTATATTCGACACATTTCATAAGGATCTATTTTTCCCGTCTGATTGGACGTGCCATTTTGCAGTCCCATCCCCGTCTAACAGGTGGAGTGACAAACAGGCCTGTGCCCCTCAAACAGTGGTGGGAATTGGGTCGTGTCGTGCTGGCCCGGCCCGGGCCAGTTATGCCTCGAGCCGGTGCAAAATGGGCCGGCACGACCCGGTCAGCACTTTGGGCCATGCCGAGCCAGCACGGAGTGCGAAAATCTAGGCTCAGCACGGTTCAACAGCACGTCGGGCCGGCTTTGGGCCGGGCTGGCCCGACCACCACATGGGTGACAAAAGAGAACGCAAGATGATTTTTTATAATTTTGTCCGTTGATCAAATAAAAAATTAGTCTACATGGAAAAGATGTGTATCGAAATTATCTACAACTTTTATGTTCAGCCAAAAATAATTCGAGCAAAATAAGACCTCGAAAATGGCCAATTACCGAGGATGGTGCCGTCGGCCCTAAAGCTGGCACCAAAGAATATAATTTTTATAAATTCATACGTTGTTCAAATGAAAAGGTTGTCTACACGAAAAACATGCATATCGAAATTATCTACAACTTTCGCGTTGAACAGAAATTCATCATTTTGAACCGGGCCTACCCAAACACGACTCGGACAGTCGGGTCGGGCCTCGCCGGGTAGCACGTCGTGCCTGGTTTCCTGGCATGGCCCAGCACGCCATTCGGGCCGTGCCGGCCTGGCCCATCTTTTTCTCGTACCGTGTTGTGCTTCAGACTATGCCCAGGCCAGCCCGGACGGCCCGGCCCAGACTCCTAGCACTACCCTCAAATACCACAGGCCCGAACGAACGCATTTGGAAGTGATGTATGCTACCTCGGCGCTATGGCCTACCTGACCAAATCTTCAACTAAAAACTAGCCCATCTGGCCTAGGAAGGACAAACCTAGTAGAATGGCCACGAAAATACCGAATCAAATTGAAAAAGGGATTTTAATATTCAGAATTGCTAAGAGTCGGTCGATTGTTTCTCTGGATTGGTTTCAACCGGCCCGATCGCCCTTCTTTTTGTTTAAACAAAATTTTTCATTATATAAATAGCATTAAATTTAAAACATTCAATTCTAAAGTTGTACGACTACAGTTATCGGGCGCGACTTGGGACGGACGTCCGACCCAACGCGGGTCCGTCGGACGCTTGCGTGGCCCGGTCAGCCCACCAACGACGCATCCATCCGCTGAAACAACTCTGTGCCCCCACCGGAACAAACTTCTCCCGCCATTGTTTCGAAGGCTGACGCAGCGTGTTCGCGAATCTCTCCCTGTTTGCATGCAGTGACATCAGTGATGACATAAGCGAAAAGATTTCTTTCAGTTTTCTCTTTCGACGTTCGTAGATGACTGGTTGCTCCAATGCATGAACAGTTTGCACCGCTAAGTTCCTCGCATTTTTACGAACAAGACAAAACCAATGTTGCTATATAAAAATTTACTGAAACAATTTGTTATCCTAATACTACAATTAGTTTAGCCTGTTAAAATAATATGGCTAGCCTACTGAAACAATTACTTTTGCCTAGTGGACGTATAGCCAAATGCCAAATGAAACAGTTGGTTTAGCCTATTGAAACAATATATATAGCATGATAAAACAATTGGTTTAGCCTATTGGAACAATATATATAGCCTGCTGAAACAACTAGTTTAGCCTATTGAAACAATTTGTCTAGACTGATAAAATAACTTGTACAACCTATTGAAACAATATGTTTGGCATGTTAAAACAATCAGTTTAGCCTGTCGGAACAAACTATCTAGTCTGTTAAAACAATTGGTTTAGCCTATTGGAACAATATTTTTGGCCTGTTGGAACAATTAATTTAGTAAACTGGAACAATATGTCTAGCCAATTGCAACATTTAGTTTTTTCTATTGGAACAATATGTCTAGCTTACTGAAATAACTAGTTTAGCCTATTGGAAACAATCTGTACGCACTGTTGAAACAATTCGGCTAATGAAAAAATAAAATTTTAAAAAATAAAAAGTATTTAAAATGAGTTTATTAGGATTTTAAATGAATTATAAAATTTTTTATATGCATTTTGGATTCCATATGAAATACAGACAAAAATAAGAAAATTAAATACAAAAAATGAAACGCTCTTTTTTTGCTAGCAACGACAAGCCGCGTGTTGACCCGTACTGGAACCGATCTGTTGGGCCACGCGCGAGCGTCCGACGCTAGTTGGACGTGTGGCTAGAAGTATTCTCCTTATTATGTAAATATTGTTTCAATTTGACTTCGTTAATAAATTATATTTTTAAAATTTGTAATGAATATTTAGGCATCTAAATTGCTTTAAATAGAAAAGATATCAACTATTAACTTTTGTAGATATTCTCGAGAGCTACAATTTTCATATAAAATTAAATTTTCGTCGGTTATTAAATTTCAAAGAGATAAAAATGTGTAAAATAGTAGTAGTAGTAGTAGTAGCAATTCTTGTCTAAAACCACCGGTGATAATAACCTATCACTGGAAACCGCCAATCGATAGTTTTTGAACAGATCAGGCATATACTTATATGATACCCTATGACTAATGTATCATTTTTTGGATATGCCGGTGAAAGTATCACTAGCGGTACTCCTATCATTGTTTTTTATACGGCGCATGCGTGTTCTAAGATTCAAACTTCGTAATCTTTAACCAATAATTTATCTAAAAATATATATAATTTTGTGACAAAACAGGTGCCGTTGGATTTATAATTTAAAGTATTTTCTAATGATCGTAACTTTGTTATTATGAATGATGTAGGATAAGAAAAATTAAGATTTAAAGTATATTTTAGGGGACGTTAAACCGTGTCTTATATAAAACAATAGAGAAAATGTTTTCGATAAAAAAATTAGTTAATTAGTATTCTTACGTTAATCGAAAGGGTGTGATTAACAACACTATTCTATTGACCCTCGAACCGACTGCTCCTGTTCCACTGGGCGTTTTGCGTGATTTAAACTAATCGCGTGGGTTTTTGTCTAGACGTGAGCCCACAGATGTAGTGCAGAGTGTTCTGCGGAGCCAGTTCGGTCAGCCCACATCGAGTGGACGCGCATCCTCAGCTGTACTCCACGGAACAGTTGGAGCACTGACATATAGGTCTACGGTCCATGGGGCTCACATGTGAGACAACCCTCCTCCATCTCGCCGCCGCCCTGAGCGCCTAGACGCCGCCTCAGCCGCCTCCTCCACCTCGCTGCCTCCTCCCTAGCCGCCTTCTTCAGAGTCGCCTCCTCCACCTCGCCGCCGCCCCGTGCGCCTCGCCGCCGCCGTCCCGCCACCGCCGCCCGCCTCCTCCACCTCGCAGCCTCCTCCTTAGTCGCCTCCTCCACCTCGCCGCCCCGAGCGCCTCATCCACTTCGAGCACCGCCGTCCCGTCGAGCGCCTCCTTCTCCTCCCGCCTGCGTCCACCTCGGCTTCTTCACTGTAGCGCCCTCGAGCTCGGCCCCTCCCGGCGGCGGCTGCGGCGGCGGCGCGCGGCGGCTGTGATTTCGGCCTGCCGTTCCCGTGGCTGCCGCCGGGCCTTCTCGGTGCTGTCCGCTGGCGTCTCTCCATCGGGATGGAGCAGCAAGGCGGCTTCTCTCCAGATCCACGTCGATCTGACGGCGTTGGCTTCTGAGCAACTATTTCTCGCAACAACATCTTCTTCTTTTCCAGTGGTCGTCATGTTGGCCCGGTGGCAGAAGTCACCTTGACATCGACTCACGGCTTCGCTTATTTGGCAACTTATATCGCTTTCAGATGGTTCCCGTAGATTCTAGACGTGTGCCCTTTGGCTATCTCGCGTCTCTGTTGTTGTGGGATACTTATCTGAAGAAGGTATGCTTGTCATCAAATTTGTGGCCGTTTGCAGTTGGTCAAGACTGGGCGTTATAGCGGTGCTGGCTTGGTTTGTAGGGGGAGGCAGCATTGGGGAACTTCGGTTTGGCGGTGCTTTTGGGTACCAGTTCGTTGACTCCGGAGAGAAATCTCTAGGTCTGACCTTTGCTGGTTGTACCTGGCAATGGCGGCATCGTTGTCGCTCCCTTGTTGAAGGCATTGTCTAGAGTTCGATGAATTTGCTCTACAGGGTGAAAACCTATGGTCTGATCTTTGCCGCTTGGACGATGGAAACGGCGGCATGCTTTGTGTCGTTCCCTTCTTGGAGGCGTTGCTTTTGGAGAGCCTTCATCGTAGTCTAAATGTTGTTTGGGTGGTGATCGGTTCTGAAGATTTAGTTGTGTGTTGTAGCCTGCTGCGACAGGATTGTTCTCGTCTTGTCATTTTCTTTTTTAGTTTTTGGCTGTGTGCATTCTAGCTATGCAGAGGCCGGTTGTGGTCTTGGATTGATTGTATCTACTTGATGTAATTGTCTAAGATCAGTAAAGCATCCTTGATCCAAAAAATGTCAATGGCCCCAAATACAGAGTGTTGTATAGACAACCCTCTCTTCTCTCTCTTGTTTCAGGTGGTAACGGCAGGGCTATCAGAGATGTGCGAAGATCATCCCAAGGTAGAGGGTACCTTCGGGTAATGGAGTGAAACTCAAGCCCGAGGCGCCATCCCAAATATCAACAGAGGGTCCCGGGAGATATCTTCTCCCAGCCGATGGAAGACGGAGCAATGTGTGTTGGGCGGTCTTTTAGGGCTCAGTAGGCTCATGAGGCCTTAGGGTTTTAGGACAGATGTGTCAATACCTGTACACCTACTAATAAAAGGATGTGTAAGAACCGTTGATGTGTATCGGACGATCCAAAGGCAGGGGTAACATGGAACTTTCGTATCATTGTAATAAACCTTACCCCTGCCCCATCTAAAAATAGAGGGAACTTCCCCCAATTCAAGGGGGTTATAATGGCTTTTACAATCACCATATGCTTTCCCAGATCCAGATCCTAAAATCTTCTAGTGTCTTCTCTAACCCTGAGGGAAGCACTATCCTACTGTGCGAGAGACTCCCTCTCAAACAGTTGGCGTCGTCCGTGGGGATCTAGAAGAGAAGATATGGCCACTCGAAGAGATCCCAAAAATAGCGAAGGAGAGGGAGCGGCCGGGAGATATGCTGAAGGGGACGTTCGTATGAGGATAGGAGGTGTGGTCACAAGGAGTGTAAGCGGCACATGGGGCCACGCATTGGGGGTGAGAGACGTGGCGGGCGAGAGGGGAGGAGGCGTAATGTTAGACCCTGGAGAAGGACCGGAGGAAAATAGGACAGGGGACCCTCTGGGATCAGGAGTGAATCAAGCTCCCAAAGAACCGCTAAGTCAGCTGGATGATGAAGCTCTTCCCAGAATGGAACGTTCGACGCCCGAGGACACAAGGGGTAATGTTCCACCAGCGGCAACCCAAAGATCAAGACCAATCTAGAAGAATGGCGTTGTAACAGCAAATTGAAGAGCTTGGAAGAGAGTTGGCATCACGTTCTCAACAACCACAATTAAACCATCGAACTATCATAAATCTCAAAGGTCCCTACACAAATCTACCAAGGACAAACCCAATCAACACACATCAAAGCGAAGGAGGAGGATCCAACCCACTCGACGAGCATCTACGTGCAAAGAAATTCCCAGAAGGCTTAACCTCCATCCAGTATCAAGTTCTCTAGTGATACAGACCCAGTGGAGTTTTTGCAAGTATATGATACTGCTATCGAAGCCATGGGAGGAGATGATGACATTAAGGCCAAGAGCCTATTGTTATGCTTGAAGTGTACAACATTATCACGGTTCACTTCACTACCGGCGGGATCCATCCACAATTGGGAACAGTTAAGGAATAGCTTCGCGAACAATTTCCAAGGAAACTACATCGCGAGAATGCAGGAGAGCCACCTCTTCGCGCAAAAACAGCACAAAGGAGAGAGTGTCCATGATTATTACAAAAAGTTTGCAAAGGTTAGATGTCAAATCCGAACAGTCAACGATTCAGTGGTTATAAATGCATTCACAGTAGGCTTGCAACAGGAGACTTGGTGCAATAGCTAACAAGTGAACCGCCAGCAACAGACGCTGAGTTATATGACAGGGTGGAGAAATACGCTAGAGGCGAGGAGGAGAATCTCCGAAGGCAAGGTTTCATGAGAAAAGAGACTAGTGAAAAAAGAGGAAATAGACGTCATAGTCTCAAAGATACAAGGATGCAAAAAATCAAAGCCAATAGAAAAAGGTCCATGCCATTGAAAAGCCAAGGGAAGATGTGCGAAGGATAGATCAATCACGAAGGGGACAGCACAAGCAATATTATTGCTCCGTGCATGGAGAGAACCAAAGCAATCAAAAAGAAGAATGTAAGACCATAATGTGGCAAAGGGAGGATTATAGAAAGCGCACGAGGAAGGGAGACAACCTGCATAATCATAATCAGAGAAGGCAAGAAAATAGAAGGCAAAACCGAGGATATGATGATAGGAGACAGAACCAAGAATACAATGAAGGGAGGCAAAATCAAAGGTATGAAGAAGGAAGAAGACATGAGTATGATGATCGTAGGGATAATCGTATGCTAATCATGGGAGAAACCGTGAAGATAGGAAATCTCCAGATGCAGTTCAGAATGTGCAACGCCAAAATCAAAACCAAAGGGTGATTCACGTAATCACAGGAGGATCCTCACTTAACCTTCCGTCGAATAGGCAGAGGAAAGAATACCTTCGCCAAGTATCTCATGTGTCAACGTCAAGTAATACAAATAACTTGTACAGCCTATTGAAACAATATGTTTGGCATGTTGAAACAATTAGTTTAGCCTATCGGAACAAACTATCTAGTCTGTTAAAATAATTGGTTTAGCCTATTGGAACAATATATATAGCGTGCTAAAACAACTAGTTTAGCCTATTGAAACAATTTGTCTAGCCTGATGAAATAACTTGTACAGCCTATTGAAACAATATGTTTGGCATGTTGAAACAATTAGTTTAGCCTATCGGAACAAACTATCTAGTCTGTTAAAATAATTGGTTTAGCCTATTGGAACAATATATATAGCGTGCTAAAACAACTAGTTTAGCCTATTGAAACAATTTGTCTAGCCTGATGAAATAACTTGTACAGCCTATTGAAACAATATGTTTGGCATGTTGAAACAATTAGTTTAGCCTATCGGAACAAACTATCTAGTCTGTTGAAACAATTGGTTTAGCCTATTGGAACAATATTTTTGGCCTGTTGGAACAATTAGTTTAGCCTACTGGAACGATATGTGTAGCCAATTGCAAAATTTAGTTTTTCTATTGGAACAACATGTCTAGCTTGCTGAAATAATTAGTTTAGCCTATTGGAAACCATCTGTATAGACTGTTGAAACAATTTGGCTTATGAAAAAATTTAAAAAAATTTAAAAAATTATTAAAAATGAGTTTATTAGGATTTTAGATGAATTATGAAATTTGTTCTATGCATTTTGGACTCCATATGAAATAGAGACAAAAATGAGAAAATTAAATACAAAAAATAAAACCATCGTTTTTTGCTAGCAGCGACAAGCCGTGTGTTGAACCGCGCTGGAACCGATCTGCTGGGCCGTGCGGTTGGGCCGTGTGTGAGCGTTCGATGCTGGTCGGACGTGCGGCTAGAAGTATTCTCCTTATTATGTAAATATTGTTTCAATCCGACTTCGTGTAGAAATTATATTTTTAAAATTTGTAATGAATATTTAGGCATCTAAATTGCTTTAAATAAAAAACATATCAACTATTAACTTTTGTAGATATTCTCGAGAACTACAATTTACATATAACATTAAATTTTCGTCCAAGCTCGTATGAATAGGTTATTAAATTTCAAAGAGATAGAAATGTGTGAAATAGTAGTAATAGCAATTCTTGTCTAGAACCACCGGTGATAATAACCTATCACTGGCAGTTCGGTTACGGAACCGCCAATATTACTAGTAAAATATCATCGATAGTTTTTGAACAGATCAGTCATATACTTATATGATACCGTATGACTAATGAATCATTTTTTGGATATGCCGGTGAAAGTATCACTAGCGGTACTCCTATCATTGTTTTTTATACGGCGCATGCGTGTTCTAAGATTCAAACTTCGTAATCTTTAACCAATAATTTATCTAAAAATATATATAATTTTGTGACAAAACAGGTGCCGTTGGATTTATAATTTAAAGTACTTTCTAATGATCGTAACTTTGTTATTATGAATGATGAAGGATAAGAGAAATTAAGATTTAAAGTATATTTTAGGGGACGTTAAACCGTGTCTTATATAAAACAATGGAGAATATGTTTTCGATAAAAAAAGGGGGCGACTAGGGGATGGGATCCCGTCCCACCCCCGTCCCGACGGGATCCTCCCCCATCCGCCACGTGTCCCTGCGCCTCCCCCTCATCCACTCCGCATCGGCCTCCCCTCACCCACTCGCTCGCTCCCCTCACTCGCTCCCCGCCCCTGCCACCTCCTTCCTCGCGCGCCCTCCCCGCCCCCGCCGCCTCCTTCCTCCGCCCCGGCCGGCGTAGGATTTCCACCTCTGGCTACCCTGAATTCTTCGCTAGGGTTTGCCGCCGCCTCCTCCTCCGCCCCGGCCGGCGGCGCCCTCGCCGCCGGCTGCTCCGCCGCCGTGCCGTCGCCGCCCACCCTAACCCGAGGGGGTGAGAGGCGGCCCCTCTCCCGGCTCCGGCGGCGCCACCGCCGCCTCCGCCGCCGCCGCCGCCCCCGACGAGCCCCACCCCACCGCCGGTCCGCCACCTCCCCGACCTCCCTCTACAACCGGAGGGAACCAAATGTTCCCTAACCCGAACCCTAACCCGGCGGCGGCGAGCTCGACGGCGACGGCGACGGCGAGGTCGACGGCGGCGGCGCGCGAGGTCAACTCCTCCTCCTTCCTCTTCTTCCTTCCTCCTCCTCCTCCCTTCTTCCTCGTCCCGATCAGCGCCCCCTCCCCCCCGATCCGACGGCTAGGAGGTATCCCGTCGGCGATGGGATACCGTCCTAAAGAATTTCCGTAAAAAAATTAGTTAATTAGTATTCTTACGTAAATCAAAAGGGTGTGATTAATAACAGTATTATATTGACCCTCGAACTGACTGCTCCTGTTCCACTGGGCGTTTTGAGTGATTTAAACTAACCGCGTGGGTTTTTTGTCTAGGCGTGAGCCCACAGGTGTAGTGCAGAGTGTCCTGCCGAGCCAGTTCGGTCAGCCCACATCGAGTGGACGCGCATCCTCAGCTGTACTCCATGGTACAGTTGGGTCACTGACATATAGGTCTACGGTCCGTGGGGCTCACATGTCAATGACCCCAAATACAGAGTTGTATAGACAACCCCCTCTTCTCTCTCTTGTTTCAGGTGGTAGCGGCAGGGCTATCAGAGATGTGCGAAGATCATCTCAAGGTAGAGGGTACCTTCGGGTAATGGAGTGAACCTCAAGCCCGAGGCGCCATCCCAAATATCAGCAGAGGGTCCCGGAAGATATCTTCTCCCAGCCGGTGGAAGACGGAGCAATGTGTGTTGGGCGGTCTTTTAGGGCCCAGTAGGTCCATGAGGCCTTAGGGTTTTAGGACAGATGTGTCAATACCTGTACACCTACTAATAAAAGGATGTGTAAGAACCGTTGATGTGTATCGGACGATCCAAAGGTAGGGGTAACATGGAACTTTCGTATCATTTTAGTAAACCTTACCCCTGCCCCCATCTATAAATAGAGGGAACTTCCCCCAATTCAAGGGGGTTATGATGGCTTTTACAATCACCATACGCTTTCCCAGATCCAGATCCTAAAATCTTCTAGGGTCTTCTCTAACCCTGAGGGAAGCACTATCCTACTGTGCGAGAGACTCCCTCTCCAACAGTTGGTGTCGTCCGTGGGGATCTAGAGAAGAAGATATGGCCACTCGAAGAGATCCCACAAACAGCGAAGGTGAGGGAGCGGCCGGGAGACATGCTGAAGGGGACGTTCGTATGAGGATAGGAGGTGTGGTCACAAGGAGTGTAAGCGGCACATGGGGCCACGCATTGGGGGTGAGAGACGTGGCGGGCGAGAGGGGAGGAGGCGTAATGTTAGACCCTGGAGAAGGACCGGAGGAAAATAGGACAGGGGACCCTCTGGGATCAGGAGTGAATCAAGCTCCCAAAGAACCGCTAAGTCAGCTGGATGATGAAGCTCTTCCCAGAATGGAACGTTCGACGCCCGAGGACACAAGGGGTAATGTTCCACCAGCGGCAACCCAAAGATCAAGACCAATCCAGAAGAATGGCGTTGTAACAGCAAATTGAAGAGCTTGGAAGAGAGTTGGCATCACGTTCTCAACAACCACAATTAAACCATCGAACTATCATAGATCTCGAAGGTCCCTACACAAATCTACCAAGGACAAACCCAATCAACACACATCAAAGCGAAGGAGGAGGATCCAACCCACTCGACGAGCATCTACGTGCAAAGAAATTCCCAGAAGGCTTAACCTCCATCCAGTATCAAGTTCTCTAGTGATACAGACCCAGTGGAGTTTTTGCAAGTATATGATACTGCTATCGAAGCCATGGGAGGAGATGATGACATTAAGGCCAAGAGCCTATTGTTATGCTTGAAGTGTACAACATTTTCATGGTTCACTTCACTACCGGCGGGATCCATCCACAATTGGGAACAGTTAAGGAATAGCTTCGCGAACAATTTCCAAGGAAACTACATCGCGAGAATGCAGGAGAGCCACCTCTTCGCGCAAAAACAGCACAAAGGAGAGAGTGTCCATGATTATTACAAAAAGTTTGCAAAGGTTAGATGTCAAATCCGAACAGTCAACGATTCAGTGGTTATAAATGCATTCACAGTAGGCTTGCAACAGGAGACTTGGTGCAATAGCTAACAAGTGAACCGCCAGCAACAGACGCTGAGTTATATGACAGGGTGGAGAAATACGCTAGAGGCGAGGAGGAGAATCTCCGAAGGCAAGGTTTCATGAGAAAAGAGACTAGTGAAAAAAGAGGAAATAGACGTCATAGTCTCAAAGATACAAGGATGCAAAAAATCAAAGCCAATAGAAAAAGGTCCATGCCATTGAAAAGCCAAGGGAAGATGTGCGAAGGATAGATCAATCACGAAGGGGACAGCACAAGCAATATTATTGCTCCGTGCATGGAGAGAACCAAAGCAATCAAAAAGAAGAATGTAAGACCATAATGTGGCAAAGGGAGGATTATAGAAAGCGCACGAGGAAGGGAGACAACCTGCATAATCAAAATCAGAGAAAGCAAGAAAATAGAAGGCAAAATCGAGGATATGATGATAGGAGACAGAACCAAGAATACAATGAAGGAGGCAAAATCGAAGGTATGAAGAAGGAAGAAGACATGAGTATGATGATCGTAGGGATAATTGTATGCTAATCATGGGAGAAACCGTGAAGATAGGAAATCTCCGGATGCAGTTCAGAATGTGCAACGCCAAAATCAAAACCAAATGGTGATTCACGTAATCACAGGAGGATCCTCACTTAACCTTCCGTCGAATAGGCAGAGGAAAGAATACCTTCGCCAAGTATCTCATGTGTCAAAGTCAAGTAATACAGGACCGTCACAGGCTATAACCTTCGATGCCAGTGATGCCAGAGGGGTGCGGTTCCCTCACCAAGACTCGCTGGTGATCATAGTTGAAATAGTGGGATATCACGTCGAGAGTACTTTCGTGGATGGAGGAAGCTCAGCAGACATCATACTTCTTGGAGCATTCAAGCAATTGAACTTACCCGAAGATAGAATCAAGCCTTCGCATGTACCACTAGTGGGGTTCGGGGGAGAGCCTGTGATGGTAGTTGGCAGGCAACACTACAAGTAACATTTCAGGAAGGAAGGAGAAGAGAGACAAAATCGATATGCTTCGATGTTGTAGACATAGAGTATAGGTACAACACAATTCTAGGAAGGGGTGTAATCAATGCCTTCGGTGCTATAATACACCATGGATATTTATGCATGAAGATGCATGCGGCCAACGGAGTAATTACAGTCAGGGGAAATCAACGTGCAGCAAGAAAATCAGAGCTAGAAGCAGCTCCTCAGACCAAGCAAGTCCAAACAACCCAAAGCGTGGATGCTTAATATTACCCAAGGGGATGGAAACCGAAGGCCATACCAGAAGGAGACATCAAAAAACATCTTTTGTGCAGAAATGATCCTGACAAGATGGTTACCTTGGGGGCACAGCTAGGAGAAGAGGAAAAGAAAATACTGCATTTGCTCAAGGAAAATATGGATGTCTTCGCATGGACACCCGAAGAATCAAAAGGAGTCCCAAGAAGCACAATGGAACATTCTCTCATAGTTAAAGCTGACACAAAACCATTAAAGCAGAAAATAAGGAAAATGTCGGATGAAAGAAAGGAAGCAGTGAAGACTGAGGTGGATAAACTACTTTGGGCAGGAGTAATACGAGAGATCGGGTACCCAGAGTGTTGGCGAACATCGTAATGGTAAAGAAATCCAATGGAACTTGGCGCATGTGCGTCGATTTCACAAATCTTAACAAAGCATGCCCGAAGGATGATTTTCTTTTGCCAAGAATTGACCAGCTCGTGGATTCCACAGCTAGATGCAAACTTATGAGCTTTCTAGATGCATACTCAGGGTATCACCAAGTCTACATGAGGGTCGAAGATGAAGGGAAGACGACATTCATTAACTCGTTTGGTACGTTCTGTTAACGAAGGATAACCTTCGGCTCGTAAAATGCAGGTGCAACCTTCGCAAGGCTCATCGCCAAGGTGTTAGCCAAGCAGATGGGGTGAAACATAGAAGCCTATGTGGATGATATTGTGGTCAAGAGAAAATTGTGCCAAGACCATTGCGAAGACCTCAGGGAAAAAGCTAAACCCTGCTAAGTGTGTCTTCGGTGTTGCAACATGGAAATTATTGGGTTTCCTAGTATCGCAAAGAGGAATCAAAGCAAACAATGAAAAAATCAATGCAATATGCCAAATGGAGCCACCAAAGACCAAACGAGAAGTGCAAAATTTATTAGGAAAGTTAGCGGCATTGGGAAGGTTTCTACCGAAGGCAGAAAGGCACAAACATTTCTTCGAAACACTCCGGGTGTCAAATCCATTTAACTAGGACACGAAATGTGTTGAAGACTTCAAACAATTGAAAAGGCACCTGCAAGAGTTGCCAAGGCTTGTAAGCCCGAAGGAAGCAGCGCAACTATTGCTATACCTCTCTGCCAGTCATTGTGTAGTGAGTGCAGTATTAGTAAAATAGCAAGAAGGGGGCCAGTTACCAGTGTATTACGTATCTGAAGCATTACAAGGCGCGAAGAAGAATTATGTGGAGCTAGAGAAAGTTTCATACGCGCTGCTAATGGCATCTAGGAATCTTAGACATTATTTCCAAGAATTCAAGACAGTAGTACCCATAGCATTCCTGCTTAAGACAATGTTCGAGAACAAAGAAGCCTCAGCAAGAATATCCAAGTGGGCAGCAGAGATGGCCCCGTTTGACATAACGTTTGTCACAAGAACTGCAATAAAGGCACAAGCAATGGCTGACTTTTTGACTGAATGAATGGCAGAATCTTCGGAAAACCCACAGTTACCTCCGTTATAGACAATAAAATCCGACGGGTCATGGACTGCCGAAGGAGCAGGGCAACAGTAGTTGTAACAGATCCGGAAGGGCAAAGCACGGAATACGCAGTAAGATTGAATTTCCCAACAACAAACAACGGAGCAAAATATGAAGGGTTGATATTGGGCCTTCGCAAGGTAAAGGCGATGGGTGCGCGAAGAATTGTTATTTGCACAGACTCGAGACTAGTACAAGGGCATATATCAAAAGAGTTCCAGACAAAAAACACTGAAATGGTAAAGTATCTAGAAGTTGTAAGGGACCTGGAAAAGCAACTATTTGGAGTTACAGTGAAGTCTATACCAAGAGGAGAAAATGCAAGGGCAGATGAGTTGGCTAAAACAGCAGCTTACAATCAAAAGATACCCGAAGAAGTATTTTATGAAGCAGTGGTGCGACCCTCAATTTGCTCGGAGGTTCAGCATATATAAAATGCATAAGAAGATGATTTGAGGAAACCAATAGTCGATTATCTTCGGGATGAGAAAACGCCTGAAGATCTGAGAGAAGCAATGGTCCTGCAGCAGAGAGCCCGAACATTTGTCATGATGGATGGCTTATTATATAAGTCAGGAGTTTCTGCACCATGGATGAAATGTGTTTCACGAAGCGAAGGTAAAGCAGCTTTGCCAGAGGCTCACTCCGACTTGTGTGGCTGTCATCAAGCACCAAGGGGCTTAGGAGCGAAAGTTCTTTGTTTGGGTATATACTGGCCAACAGCAAATAGAGATGTGGACATGATCAAAAGATGCAAAGGTTGTCAATGGATGAGTGTCCCATCAAAAGCACCGGCAACCAACCTACAGCCCGCAATACCACTATGGCTGTTCGCCAGATGGGGAATTGATATAATAGGAGACCTCGCAACAGCACAAGGGGGTTTCTGTTGGGTCATCGTAGCTATTGATTATTTCACCAAGTGGGTAGAAGCAGAACCATTGGCAATAATCACTGCAGCGAAGGCCCAGCACTTTCTCTGGAAAAATATAATATGCAGATTCGGCATACCATGCAAAGTGGTTGCCGATAATGGGTCACAATTTCTTTCAACTAAGTTTAAATCCTCGGCCAAGTGAGTCACGACCATCTCGGACCAAACAACCCCGTCACAAAGTTAAGTATAAGGAAAGTGCATGAGCGAAAATAAAATATCAAAAGGAAATACCTGTAAGAAGTTATCTGGAAGACCGCGAGCTAGTTCCACTGAAGAAACCCCTTCGCTTAAATCACGAAGATCCTCAGGAACTGCCGCTAGCAGCTTATCGTCAACGTTCTCGGCATACAGCGCAACTTGCAATGACGGAGCCTCACTCGAGGACACTGCGCCATGAGCTGCGCCAATTGACTCAATATTAGGTGCCCCCTGGGGCGCAAGAGGCGCGGGAGATAAGAGCACAGGAGCTGTAGCGCAGTCAGCAATGGCTGATGCAGGAGGTATGATTCCCGAAGGGGGTACGGCCACCGAAGGATCAGCTGACGGCCTTGGCTCGTCGTCGCGCGAGGGGTCTGCAAGCAAAAAAACAAGTCAAGTGCGCATACACAACAAATAAACAACAAGAAGTAAGATATATACCAGGACGAAGAGGAGAGTCTTCTATTTCCCAAATATCTTCGATTTCATAACCACCCGTAGCATTGCTATTAAGGTTCCTTCCCATAGACACTAGTGCCTCATGGGGAGAAAATGTGTTGGTCCCACCAACACCATCGGGGTTGTTCGAGCCCTGGTCCACAGGGGCTTCGATTAATACCACGGGCAATCCAACAGGTGGTACAGTGTTCCTCACAGGAGAAGGATGACCACCGTTCGAGCTATTTGCAGAAGAATGATGAGCCCAGTCGTCGTCGCCGTAATCTTCTTCACTATCAGCGTCATCCTTGTCAGGTAATGCTGACCGAAGCAGCTCGACTTCAAGCGGATATGATGAGCGTCGCCTATGCGTATGACCAGAAACCCCGGGGGAGCAAGGACCACCAGCCTTCCTTTTCTTCTTGCCAAAAACTTCCTCCCAAGGAGTCTCCGTACCGAGGACGCGATTCCCCCGCCTAGACACTCCTGAGGCGATAGCATGGGCGACCTCATCATTCAAAACCGGCCCAAGAAGATACTCGTCTCCTTCGGATATTTGCTGAGAGTTGAGAAGCTGACGATTGGGAATGGAGATCTTTGCGCCATCATCTTCGATCTCCAAAGAACAACCCTAGTCCCGATGGAGAGGAACTATCTTCGCGGAATAAAATTCTTCAGCGAGGGCACGCATACTGAAGCGCCTACTGATTCGGCGAAGAAGAGAAACTTGAGCATCTTCTTCCGAGTCCAGTGAAATCTTTAGAGAACCGATTGTCAGCACAGGACCGGCAGTGAAGGCAAGCTTCACGTCTTCATGATCCACTCTCTGGTAAAACCAAAACAGCTTCTAGCCTTACCCCGAAGGTCCCTCCCATTTCTTTTTGGTAGCCATTGGGGGAAAGTTCACTTCGAAGCCTTTCTTGACGATGAAATTAAGGCTGTCGAAGGGATTACCCTTACTCTTTCCTTGCCAGCGAGCTTCATGCAAGAACGCGAAGACTCGAGCCGAGGGTTGGGCACCGTGGCTACGGATGGCCCAAGCGAAGATGACCAGCTTGGTAATGGCGTTCGCCGATAACTGGCATAGCTGAGCCTCGTATAGGCCCAGAACCTCCGTAACCAAAGAAACGCAGGGTAACCGCAGACCCGCATCAAACTGACAAAGGAAAAGTACTACTTCCCCTGGTTGCGGATGGGGAGAAGTATCCTTCCCCGGATGCCATACGTCCGAGGCCTCGGCTCCGGACTGCCTCGCAACGGCGGAGAGGGAGTCCTCGTCGATCCCCGCAACACCCAGCTCCTAGGAAAGCACCGCTTGCTGCGCGGCAGTGAGGAGACGCGTGTTAGATGGCGGCGACGAGTGTTTATAGAAAAATAAGCAAAAGCAGTGTCAATGGCGAGTGCCGCGAAAATGGGGAAGAGAACAACAGTGGCGAGAAACAGAGAGGTCAACGAAAACAAGAACAAGAAGAGCACCTATAGAGAGAGCGCAACGATGCCTTACAGGTGGGGAATGAGGAACGAAGCAAAACCCCTCCCCTCATATATAAAGGAGGAAGATGAACAGATTTGTGACACGTGGCACAACTAATGGCTAGGATGAAGAAGGTGAAAGGGTAAAAGCGAGAAAGATAAAAGCCGAAAAGGAAAGGAAATTTTACGTGGAAACCAAACACATCAGAATGTTCCCATGTAATTTTCTATATAAAAAACGTGGAGAAGGATTTCGCCTTCGGGACAAAGCTCGATATCTTCGCTACCCCCGCCTTGACGCGGAGAAGGGGGTGGCACTACAGGAGTCGGCAAGGCGATGCTGACCGTAAGGGGCTTTTGTTCTATAGGTAACCCTCCCCTCTCTTGTTTCAGGTGGTAGCGACGGGGCTATTAGAGATGTGCGAAGATCATCCAGAAGGTAGAGGGTACCTTCGGGTGATGGAGTGAAACTCAAGCCCGAGGCGCCATCCCAAAGATCAGCGGAGAGTCCCGGGAGATATCTCCCAGCCGGTGGAAGACGGAGCAATGTGTTTTGGGAGGTCTTTTAGGGCCCAGTAGGCCCATGAGGCCTTAGGGTTTTAGGACATATGTGTCAATGCCTGTACACCTGCTAGGAAAAGGATGCATAAGAACCATTGATGTGTATCGGACGATCCAAAGGCAGGGGCAAACGGGAACTTTCGTATCATTGTAATGAACCCTTACCCCTGCCCCCATCTATAAATAGAGGGCACTTCCCCCTGTTCGAGGCGGGGTATGATGGCTTTTACAATCACCATACGCTTTCCTAGATCCAAAACCTAAAATCTTCCGGTGTCTGCTCTAACCCTAAGGGAAGCACTATCCTACTGTGCGAGAGACTCCCTCTCCAACATAGAGGAGAACTGTAGCGGATGCCGATCTATATCGAGTGCCACTAGAACTCGTATCCTAACTAATCTACCTCTTCCTTTTCGTATTAGATTTGGTCTAAGATCTTAACCAATATCTAGTAGCATAAATAAAAGGTGTAGACTCAATGTATTATGTATCCAAAATCAATAAAACAGAATACCACCCATACATGTTGTCTTCCCTATGATTATGTGATTATTCTTTCATACCTTAAAACTACACCGGCAACAAGGTTTTGCAACACATTGAAAGCATGCTTGCTTGTGAATAACGACTCGTTAGGAGGAGATGCCATGTGTATACCACCAGCGATTGATCGCCCGATCCGTTCAGTTTAGAACTCGTCATCGCCGTCGCAAAGGCATTGAATTGCATGAAATTATTTTTAGTAGATAAAAAATTCTACGAATATTTTCATAGATTGGAAAACTTTTTGTGGATTTTTGGGAACCGATCTAGTAGATTGTTTGTTAATTGAGAAAGAATCGGCATCACCATGACATCCCTGCTGCCGCTGGTCTGTCGTATTTGTTGCATGGTCACACACTGGCTGGCACCGCTCGACCGGTCCTAGTAGGCCCCGCCACACTTATATGATGCCACTGTCGGACCCGCCCACCGCACTGCCGCCGCTGGCTTCCCCTGCGGCGGCATCCCGGATTGTCGATGCCAGCTTGGCCCCACCGCACCCTGCAACGCCGCATACGGTGTCACCCAATCTGTCACCGCGTTTGAACCCGACGACCACGTGACCCGCCACCACCCCGCTGAAGGATCGGTGATGTCGCCTAGAGGAAGGGTCAATAGGAGTTAAAAAATTTCGTTCTATTTGCAATACGGAAGTTGCTGACCCTGGACAATCTGGTTCAGAACCCGGGACAATCTGAAGTATCGGAGTCTCCAGTTGAGAACACCGGATAATCCAACCTACGTACAAAGTTGGAAATGATTATTGTGCTCGATCTACAAATTACTTCACCACCTGCACCAAAACTGAATCCACAGTACAAGAGCAAATGTTAGCACATGGGTTCTAGCCAACAAGAAGAGATGCACGAATCAAAGTGAATCAAACTATAGAGCAAAAGGAACTAAGAGTGAAAACGACGACTCGAATAATGGTTTCCATAGTTCCGATCCTTGAGTGAATCCTATGTCCCCATTGAGGTAGTCTCGTTCACACTTGAGCACGGGACTCTTTCAATCCTATCCCTCGCCAAGGTCACACAAAGACCCTTTGGTTTCACTCATTGATTTCTTCCCTTGTGGAGGTGAAATCGAACATTCACAACAATCATCGGCACACCACACAAAGCTTTTGGTGACTTGAGACGACGCCTAGCCGTCTAGGAGTTCTCAACCTCCAAGAAAAGTGAATCCGGCGAAGAACAAACTTGAGAACGAATTGAGTGCTCAACAGATGAAGCAAAGCTCACTAGGACACTCGGATCTCTCTTCTCAACCCTACCCAAAGTTTGGATCAAGGAGAGATGGGGTGCGGAGAAGAGTTAATGCTCAAGAGGCTTGCTAGGGTTTTTTTTTTAATGATGGAGTGAAGAGTTAACCTATTAGTAGGTAGGGAGGAGTAATAAATAGGTGAGGAGTTGAGCTACCTGTTGGACTGAGTTTCTGCGCACTCCATATACTCCGGTGAAAATCAAGGGAACTAACAGAGAACCTCAAATCTAGGATTTCTGGACACTCTCGTCTGCCTGACACTGGATACTCCCGTCCGAACTCTGGATACTTTGGGGAAAATCAAAATATTGAAACAGAGAGGCCTAAAAGCTGAAATTCCAGATACTCCAAACTATCCAGTTCCAGATACTCCAATCATAAACACTAGATAGTCCGATCCCTGAAACAATGAGCTTGTGAAATTAGGAATTGAGATGATTTGATTGTATGTCTCCTAAGCTAAACTTCATCCAATTGAGCACACATCTAGAAATTGTTTTTCGCCGCATCCCTCTTCATAGTATGGTTGTCCTTATGACAAAAAATTAAAACCCGCAAAATACAAATATAAAGATGTTGATCTTCTCTTTTTTTTTTCTTAGCGAGAAACATGAAGTTTTCTCATCCATTTTCCTTTAAGAATTAGACCTGCTCATTGCTCATGAAAGTCATTGGTTCAAATATTATGATGTTGTTAATCACCAAAATCAATAGGCCTAAATGTACTTTCAATCTCAGCCTTTTTGGTGATTGATGACAACCAAATAGAGCTTGTTAAATTTTCAACTAGGAAGAGCTCCCACTTTTTCTTAATGTAAGCCTTTAGATAGGTTTTAATCTTGAGAAACAAAGATAAAAATACTAAGAACAACAAGAGCTCCCCTTGGATTTTGGGAATAGCAGAATGAACAAATAGTTTAAATACAGGTGCACTCAATTCAAAAGGTATAGCAAAAGTTCTAATAACTAAGCATAATTAACCAAGCAGTACCTTAGTTTACATAACAGCCATAGCACGAATTTAATTATTACAGACTAAAGGTTAAACTGTCCAAAGTACCACGAGTTTTAACCAAATAAACTAAGGTTTAAATATGACCAACATCAACAAGCAGAACATCCAAATAGATAATGTAGATAAGCTTTATAATTCTCCCTCTTTGGCATCGAAACACCCCCAAAAAAAGGAGAGAGAGAGAGAAGCAGATGATCACTGTGACGCCTCGATATCCTCATCCTCCTCATCATCATTGTCATCATCATCATCATCAACAGTCAGTTGTTCTCCAAAGATTTCTATCAGCTGAACTTCATTGTCAATATCTTTCTCTAAATCATCTAGAGAGCAGGGAGGCTGGATACCAAGATGACAATGAATCTCCTTAACACGACGAGTGTTTTTCTTCCTTTCAACTCGCTCCATCTTGCCCATTCAAAAAATACCTCTAAAGCCTTGACAGCAGTAAAGGAGCTAGCTGAATCAACACATGCAGAGGGTGGTACAATCCTTTCGGTGTCACCTGATCTTATAATCTGCATGGGCGCAGTATCCAATGGTACTGTTGTTATTCTTCGAACAATATGCATTCCCATTAGAGCAAATCCTAAAACACTGTAGCAATTATAGAGGGCTGTTGCAAGGAAGGAATCTTTTAAAAGTTAGTGTAAGTTGTGAAGTAATTTTGGAGAGGTGGATAGAGGGAACGCTAATAGTGAGGGGAGATAAAAAGGGCCGGTTGGAGTTGCTCTTATAACACATATTGTCTGAGCATGGATGGCTAAAATTTATTCCAGGTTACATTAACCAGGTTTAGAGGCATACCCAGACAAGGTATACCTGGACCACCGGTTTTTTAGGAAAACTAGACCACGGGTTAAACTAGAAAAAACTAACAATGCAATATGCGATAATTCTGGATCAGTTTACCAAAAAGGCCTACCAGGTGACTGTTAGTGATCTGGCAGCCTGTACAAACATGTGATTTAGTAACTTGCTAAGAGTAGGGATGGAACATGAGCTGAAAGCTCACGAGCTGCTCAGGCTCGACTCGGTTCCAATTCGGCTCAAGCTCGGCTCGTTTAGAAACGAACACGAGCTGAACACACTTTTGAACTCGTCACTCTAACCGAGTCAAGCTGAGCCAGACCTCGGCTCGCTCGGGCTCAGCTCGAGAGCAAGTCAATGTTGAGTACGTAGGATGTTGGGCTATTGGCCTGTTGCTAGTCCGACCCAAATAGATATCTTTGGCGGCTAGATGCATGTGAACCTCTTATTTTGCTACACTAGTGTTGCTAATTGGCATGAACGCAAAGCTAATTATGTTTTTGTCATCATTTATTAATTTTGTTATGTTCCAGGTCACAAGCTTACGAGCCGAGCCGAGCCGAGCCAAGCCCAGTTTTCAGCTTGGAAACCCTAGGCTCGGTAACAAAGCGTGATAAGCCGAGTCAAAGGCTGGGTCGCTCGAACTCTTTTCCACCCCTAGCTCTTTGAATGTTTCGAGGCTACGAACTACTTTCAGAAGCTATATAATTTTCTTCGCCTTGTGGACAAGCTCAGGGTACCACATCGGTTAAAGATCTACGGTAACAGACAAGATTCACGGAACGTGATACCAAAATAAAAAACATGACTACAAAAATCCATATCGTTGGCAACTGGAAATACGAGCGAAGCAACGCCAGTAATGTAAGGGCCATATATAATGGGCGGACTGCATTCTACGCATAAATCATATTCATATTAATACATTATTATCTGAAGTATCTCAGCTCCAATGTCCTGACGGCTTTGAGTTCTACCACTTCAAACCAAAGTCCAGTCAGACATGATACATATTAGAGATATTATCACATATATTTCCCGTTGTAGCTTTGTTTTCAGAGCACTCTAGAGTCTAGAGGCACAACAAACAGCAGACAAATGTTCCTTTGTCTTCAGCGTGCTTCATATTGCACAACTGCAAAAGAGAGAAAACATTTGATCAGAAATTGGAGCTTGGCAGCATGACAATGCAACGAATAACTGATAAATTTCCAGTTGAACTGAAAACATTCTACTGATCTCCAGTAATGTCATCAAGCATCCCTTTCTGAAACTGTTGTGTGTTGTGCTGTGTTTGTCAAACCATACAGCACGAAGACATGATGCTAATTCTTGCAAGAGGTGCACTACGAAACTCTAGGCAATATAGATTAAACTGCAACAAACCCATAGATTAAACTGCAACAAACCCACGGGCCAAGGCTGCAACTGAATGCCTGGGATTTGAGAGCTTCGAGAAGCTAAAGCATTTAGCTTGCTTTTGAGTGTTTTGATAAGCAGTTTTGATACTTCGAGAAATGGCTTCAAGAGGCCAAATCATTTGTTCAGCTTTGCGGTTATAAGTGCAGTAGCCAAAAAATAGCTGAAATGTAGATGTTTCAAATGGGACTAGAAGTAGAGTAGCAATAGAATGTCATGATTTAAAAGTTAAAATGATACAACAACATAGTATCTTCTATTCATTGATTTCAACGATGGCATGACGCCCATACCTATTAGGATACTACCGGTCTACCACCAACCAAACTGGTTTATTAAAACGTAAAACGAGAACGAAATTACCCACTAATGAGCGTTGAAACATCTTTTTAGACATAGTAAAATGACAATGGAAGTGATGATATGTCATATGTACCTTCATGTTGTCATGCCACATGTAATTTGAGGCTACTATAGTACGGATGCACTATATAAGCAGCAGCACAGCAGCAGCAGCACAGCAGCAGCAGTGCACCACTAATGACTGCAGCAGGCCAGCAGCATAGTAGCAGTAGAGACATAGCAGGCAGATGCAGACTATGCAGTTTCTTGAGTCAAAGCAGCAGAGCAAACCAGCAGAGAAAAAAACAACAGAAAAGCAGAGTAAGGTGCAAATAGATGCCTCGAGCTCTGGCTGTCCGGCAACGTAGCAGAGAAGGGAGCGGAGAGGATTGGCGGACCCAAAGGCAGTGTCAGTGCGGAGAAGGGGAAGGACACAAGGAGGCTTGGAGGCCATGGCAATAACTGACAAGAGGTGGTGGTGGCGGAAGAGGACCTGCAAAGTCCTCGGTTAACACTGCCTGCCCGCCTGGTATTGGATCTTTGTCGAACTGAGGACAGGAGCTGCTGCTCTAGGGTTGGATTCAGGCCCAGGTAAGCAGTCCATCCCTAATTCATCCAAACACGAACATTTTGGAAGAAATGACGATTTTGGAGCGCTGAAATGACATTTTGATGACGCTTTGAGGGCAAAATGGATGCTTCTAGGCCAGAGGATTGAAACGCTGCAATGTTCTCTTCCTCCGTACCGCTTTAGCATTTCAACGTCGTTTACACAACGCTCTAATAAGCATGATACAAACTACTTAACTATCGCATACAAATAAAAAATTCATCATTAAGTTATATAGAATTATCCATCACAAGATCAAACCCAGGGAGCAACAAAACATGCACAACACTAACAAGGTTGATTTCAGTAAAAAAACAAAAACAATGCTAAGATGTGCAAAACGAAAAGAATGAAAAACTTGTAGAAGTACACAACCCTTTCAGTGAGATCGACATGAGAGGTAATAAATAAAAAATATGCAATTCAAATTTTTTGCATAAGCATCAGTAGTCTATTTGATGTGATCCACGTTAAGGGTGCAATCAAAATCATAGGTCTTCATTCTCCCAGAATAGTGCAGATGCTAATTTAGTTACATAAGATTCAACAGTGACACTAGGGAAAAATAAATAAACCATTCTGATTGTGTAACAAACATAAATTGTTAAGGTATGATTCATAAATATTGTATAACTACACCTATTGACATTCTTATTCAGGAACATAATGATGGATAACAGATAGAATAAAATATATCCCTATATTTGCAAAAAGCAAAATAAAACTAGTCAATTACAGTTACAGTAGGTGCAAAAATATTGGCAGGCTACTTCCCTAATTTTTGCAATACTTCCATGTACCCATTGCCCAAAAGGGAACACATACAAGGGATTGGTTTTGCATAGGAGGACAAGGGGCCTGGCACCCAATCAATCATGCAACAAACTTGCACATGCTTACTACATCAATCGTGCTACACTAACAAAAATATTAAAAACATAATACATTTCTAAAAATGATATTTATCAAAGCTTAGAACATGTGCAGCAGCAGCTGCATCAGCAGCCCGCAAAATACTGTAGCGCGTTGATGCGGGCGGTGTGCAGCGTGGGGGAGAGCGCTGTGCCTGGCGTTTGAATTTCCCACCCAACGCTACAGTAATTAGCGTGTCGATGCAGGCTGCAATGCAGCGGCTGCTGCACATGCTCTTACTACATCATTTCTTATTTATGGCGAGAATCTAACTCCAATTAGGATTAAATAACCACAATATAATCCTAAAACAATGTGGGTGCCTTCTTGCAGAAATCTAATGTAAAAGAGAATGAATATGTCATACTTCGGCGGGTGCGCTTCTTATAGAGGATGCGATAGCCACACTCACGGCACTGGATCACATCTCCTGGCTTCAATGTGTTCTCAGCTCCACAATCTAAGGAAATACACACATTTTAAATTAAAAATATGAAACAGAAATCTAAAACTTCATATTGCAAGCCGATAGAAAAGCTACAGATTTTCCCTCAGTACCAGTGATAACAGCAAGTAACAGTGACCAAAATTTCAAACAGCTTTCTTCAGTCATGGAGAACCTAACGGGGCACAACCACCAAAACGGTTCCAAAAAACAGAAATAACATGTCACAGTGACCAACGTTTTCAACAGCTTTGTTCAGTGATGGAGAATCTAACTGGGCACAACGATGATCTTGGTTCAAAACAGAGGAAATAGCAAGTAACAGGGACCCAAATTTCAAACAGGTTCTTTCAGTTATGGACATTCTAGCTGGGCTCAACCGCCAATGACGGTTCAAATCCAAGGCCCCAGATTTAGTCCTCGCGTGCAACGCCTATACGTATCACCACGAATCCGCTTACCAAACCCCTAAAATAAGGCTCAACGCTGCCGATGCTCACCAACGCAGAGGCACGAACATCGTTTGATTATACTAAACGGTTTAATGATGTAGCATCTGGCAACAACCGCAGGAAAAAAAAAAACAAAAAGGAAATCGCCCTACTGCAACAACCATGCCGTCGCGTCGCGTCGCGATTGCTCTTCCAAAAAGAACGGCAATCGTGGAGAAATAAACCAGACAGATCGACTTCTTGGAATCCCCCTTCGTGCAGGCCGCCTCTTGTCACGATTGACAGATCGACGCGACCGAATAATCAATCGCAGCACCAGAAAGAAAGAGAGGGAGAGAGAGAGAGCACCTCCGCAGAGATAGCTGACGGGGTCCGGCTGCTGCGGATCCATCGGAGCAGGGGTGAGCTAGGGTTTCCTGGAGGGAGGGCTGAGAGGCTCTTGGGGAGACGGGTGAGGGGTTCAACGGGAGGGGACAGGGAAGACTACTTGAGCGTTGAGGCGGCGCTAAGAAGCGTCAGCAGCACTTCCATGGACATGGGCCGGGGAGTAAAATCAGCAGCTAGAGCCTAGATGCATGAATGCCCGGCCCAACTCCACCAGTCTATTTTCCTCTCTGCGCACTCTAAATTGAGCCCCTGGAAGAAAAAAATAGTACAAGATATTAAATGGTCTATTAAGGCTGGCACCAACCAGACCCCTTAAATTTGATCCCTATAGCTTGATATGTCGGTTTTCTCTAAAAAAATCTATCCCCTATAAACATGCATGCCTCCAACAGTAATCCCTTCAAATGGATCTCTACCCAACCAAAACTACTCCGCCTCACTCCTGATGTGAGCGCCATCCACTGGAAAACGCGAGCGCCATCAATCGCCTGGAGCTGTACTCTCTGACTCTCATGCTGGAAAGTTCTTCAATGGTAAGCATTATTTGCCATGACCCCTCTGTAACTTCAATTCATTCAGTTGTTCCCATGGAAACAATACGCCGCCTGCTGCTTTGCCAGCGTCGGCGCTGTGGCCGACCTGCCCGACGTGGCCCGGGAGGCGCTGCTCGGCAGTCTCGAACACTGTCAGTGCCATGTCTCCCTCACTCGACTTGTCGTAGGTAGCTAGCTTTACAGCCTTACAGGTCACCCCAAAGGAGGCAGCACAGTGCAGCGGCACTACGAGTGACTAGTGAGTGAAGGCTAAGCTTTAGCTTCTACGTTGTGCTCGTCTCTGCTACTAGCCGAGAGTACTGCATGCGTTAATTCTTGGTGGGTTGTTAGTATCTTTCTTGGCGGCGGTGGCCAAGAAAGCCAGAGCGGGAGCACGCGGCGGCGATATATATATTTTGCAAATATCTTAAAACTATTTTGCACTGAGCACTTTATATAACATGTATGGCTATATAGATTTACCAGTGTGTTGATCTTTGTTTAGCATATGGTGGGGGACAACTTTGCGCTATAGTACTTGTTCGTTGTTCGTGGTTGTTCGGCGTGTCTCCTATCTCACTTCTAAAGAACCTTGGTTGACTTGAGATCGATATCTCAACCGTCGACACCCTTTTGATGCGTTGGCATAACAAGGGACATCAGAACGATATAATGATACGACACTTGACGGATTGCGCTCAATGGCGAATCATAGATTTCACATTTGGTTGGTTTACTGAAAAATTGAGAAATATTAGGTTCGTTTTGAGTACAGATGGAATGAATCCATTCGGTAACATGAGTACTTCACATAGCACTTGGCCTGGCCTGTAATACTGTCAATAATCAACATTCCGTCTTGGTTATGTAATAAGAGGAAATACGTGATGATGTCGATCTTTATATCTGGGCCGAATCAGCCATGAGAACCCTATGGGGCCACTGTGAGGTGAAGATAAGTGACGGATAGTATATAGCCCCGTCACATATTTTGTTAAATACTGACTCATCAGTGACTCGTTCAGAATGACAGTTGTGTTATCCGTCACTATTGTTTGTTCTAACCTGTTATTAATGTAGGTTTTGACGTAGTAAGTCTCAAAACTGCTTTATTAAATCGCTCAAGGCAAACTAAATGCTTTAGCTTCTCGAAGCTCTCGAATCCCATCCATTTAGAGGCAGCCGTGGGTTTGTTGCTGTTTATTCTATAATTACCTAGACTTTCGTAGTGCACCTTATGCACCATGTTGTCTTCGTGCTGCATGCATGGTTTGACTTTGACATACACAGCACAACACAACAATTTTAGTAATCGGATGCTTATGACATTACTGGAGATCAGTAGAATGTTTTCAGTTCAACCGAAAATTATCGCTTATTTGTCTGTGCTAACCATACTTCGATGGTGGAGCCATCTAATAAGACACTTGATGCTATATGAAACTACGCAAAAATATATTTAATGAAACCACATGAACACCATACTTTAACAATGGGGCCACATGATAAAACCACGTGAAAATGTACCAGGATGTTATATCATATTTCACATTAAATTCGTATAGTTTCACCATAGTCCTCATATGGTTTCACCTAATTTCAATGTTAGTTTAATTTGGTATAGACCACATATGGTTTCACCAAGTTTCACTTTAGATTCACATGACTTCCAATTAACTTCATTAGTACTATAACCTACTGGGCCCATCTTAGATTCATATGGTTTCAATATGATCTAATTAACTATGTAATTAATTATTGTTCCAACCTCTTAGGATCTGCTAGTTGGCTAAAGCTAGAAACCGGACCAGCACACCTTCATGAATAATGTGCAGAAAAATAACCCAAGTCCATGGTACATAAACTTATGTGGTGTCTTTGTCATGGAAATAAAAATTTGTTAAAAAAATAGGGAACCGATATGAACAACAAAACAAGTCTGGTTGTGCAGCTATTAGCGAAACTCCCAGATTGCAGTAAGGTGAATCGAACAGAATGAAGATAGTTCCAACATGGATCCCGAAAACTCAATACATATACCACTGAAACTAGCACAGGCTCATCACCTATATATCTAGCATGACACGCTAGGCAACGAGGTTCCGCTGAAGCATTGAGGCCTTATTCTTTTCAGCTTAGCGTATCGTAGCATTTCACTGTATCAAAATTTATCTTTTTTATATAGCCCATTTGGTGTAATAATTTGAATTGATTTTCCTCAGGTTTTAGTAGTCCTCTTAAAGATCCTAAAACCATTTTTAATTTTTTTAGTAATATTTAAACCTCTCTTCAAAGACTCAAATTTTGCTTCAATAAAGCGCTAAGCTGAAATGTACAAGACCTCGGTTGAACATTGCGGGCGTCAACGACGCGGTCGTACACTGTGTAAGCGCCGCCAACACGGCCCTCAAACCCCACTTGTGATACCAGGCAGCGCGCCCCCCACACGGTGGGGTTGCAGCGTGCCAGCGGCGTTTGTTGTTGTTGTTGGTGGTGGTGGTGCGGCGGTAGCATGCCGATGCATTGCTGTAGGAGGCGACGGATGCCTTGCAAGGGCGTGTCATGCTGTTAAGACTCCGACGGCTGGATTGTTATGCGTCGATGGTGTCTCTCAGCGACCCAAAGTGACAGGGGATGGTCTGCCGGGCCAACGTTTTTACTAGCTTCATTAGGTCATCCGTGGGGAGAGCTCGAAACGGTGATCTAGTCTATAGTGCTTCTTTTAAGCATAATGAACTTTAAAAAAAAATAGTGATATTTTACTCTGTTGAAATCATTTGTTCTCCTTACATTAAGAGATTCTATCTTCGATGGTGAAAATTTAGGTTCCATGCGCCCAGCGGCTTCCAGGTCATAGCTGACCCTTTTGGCCAGATGTGCTCCCCGCTGCCTCCGCCTCGCGTCGCTTCGGCCACGACGGCCACCTCCCCGCACTCTTCCTCTCCATCTTGCAGTTCGTTCCTATGCTGGGACCCGCCATCGAGCCCTTATTCGATCTCCCCGCCACTCGCCCACCTCGCTAAACACCCCACTATCCACCACCCTCAATTTTCCGAGCGAGGTTGCCATCCTTTCCCCGTCTGCCCGCTCCTATGCTTCCATTGCTCCCCTGCTACCTATATGTCCAGCACACCCTCCTTCCATTGCAATCCACTTTGGCACCTCCGCGCCGAAGGCCACCCGCCGCTCCCTGCCTGCTTTCGGCGCCGCTCCGGCTAGGCCTGCCCTTCGTTCGATTGTTGTCGGCCACGCTGCTCCCGCTTCTACCACTAATTGGAAGCTGGTGCTCCCGAGGAGTGCCCGCTGCCTTGGTGGCGCCACTCTTCAACTCGGCCGGTTGTCGCGCCCTCCCCACCTCACCTACGCCGCCACGTTCTACGGGCGTTGCGTCCGGTGCCTCACGCGCGACCACATGGTGGTGGCGTGCTGTGACCCTGTAAAGTGCACGCGTTGCCTCCGCTCAGGCCATCGCTCCCGTCATTGACGTTCCAGCCAGAGCCTACCTCCCCTCCTGCTGAATTAATACAAGGCAGTTCTCCTGCCTTTCCTAAAAGAAAAAAATGCAAGGAAAATGGAATGGTTATAAAGAATGATGTTAGAGATGATCTTGTAGTCTTGTGTACTTGGTACTAGCGCTGTCTGTGCGCCCAAGGCGCGTCACCTCTATTTTAACATGTCATTTATAGGAAAACAGAATAAAGATTCAAATGCAATGAAACTTTACTAATCATAAATTCATAATTCTACAACACTAACCATTAATTTGTGAAACAACAAGCACAATAAGTTACATGTAACTTCAGTAAATGTATAGAAATAATAGAAATAAGGAGACCCAACACTACGGAGAAAAGAGGAAGCATAGATATGCTAAGAAAAATTTTGCAAGAAAATAGAAAAACATCAAACCTTTCTACCTTTTCAGCAAGAGCCTAAATTGCATCATAAGAGAAACTACAAGAGATATCACGGGGACAAACAAACATAACAATAATGACTTTTAACATATGGCCAATATTGCCGACATAATTACAACCACACAAGTTTAATATTAAATATCCCTTTCAATTTTTCTCCAACTGAAATAGTCTTGCAAAGAGCAACGAAGAAATGACATGTTTCCCGAATCCAACAGGTACAACAAAAATAAAACATATCAATCCAATTTTTCAAGGGGGAGTTTCAAGCTAAAATGACAATAAAATTGCCATTGAGATGAAATATAACCCAACAGCCACACTCCATGACTTGATAACAAAGGTACACACATTTTTCATGCCACCAACTTTTAGTTCAAGGGCACAACAAACATAGGAACCTGATGCCATTCCGTAGGCAAACACTTTCTTAATAGTAGAATATTCACAAAATCTTCACTTGATTACGTTGTATGCACCCGTCACACAAAACTCAAAGAACAGAGCTATGAACTCTTCCCTCATAGTCTACATGAAAAAAAACATTCCCTCCAACATTTCCGTTGTTAATTTGTTATCTTTAAGACCTGCAACCAACATGGATCAACACATTGAAATCATGGCAGGAGGAATTTGTTGCGCTTCTATATAGCGTGTAGCGCTACTTCTCCCCGTGATGGCCACGTTGCCCAGAAAAGCTCAGCCGTTGGATGGCGCCGCGTGCCCCCGATTCAGCCCGTTCGATCGTGACCCTCTCGGGGGGACAGGTTTGCAAAAAAAGCCTTGCATTTCTCAATTTTCTATACGCCTCCCTGTAAACTCTCACTGGGGTCCTTTCCAATATAGGTGCTTTTCCGTTCACCCCCTCGGAGTTTTCCTCTTCTTGCAGCGCTGCCCTTTTTGCCTTTGTAGATGCACCAGGAGTTGTGAGAAAATTACCCGCTTTTGCCACTGGATTTAACTCGGATCGAACGCCTCGCTCCCGTGCCCTAGCATCCCCTGAACCCTCGCTCCTTGCAGCGCCGTCCCTTCTCCTCCTTGAGCCGCCCCCTTTGGCCACCTCCTACAGGTCGGCGCCGCCTCCTTCCACGCCCTCGAGGGCCGCCGCGTATGCTCTTCCCGACCTTGCCTCCTTCCATGCCGCCGACCCCCTGGCCCCTGGTCCTCCCGCTACGGCCTCCGAGAAGGCCAAATGCTAGATCCCTCCCCAGTCGCCCCGGAGCGCCGCCTTCGCCTACTCCTTAAGCCCTCCTCCTCTTCCCTGCCAACGGCTACGAGTTCCGCAGATCTTTGTGATGTCCCGAACCCTAAGGTTCAAGCATCACGAACCATCTCGATCGCCGTCGCAATGAAACAGAGAAGAGAGAAGGGGTTTGGGGAAGAAGACACGAGTTACTTCATTTTTCGACAAATCCTTACAGCAACAGGGTTTCCCCTTTTAAGCTCGCACACCGCCGAGCAGTCCACAGTCTAAGCCCATAACCTCTTACACAGCCCACTGGCTCAAGCACGGCCCAACAGGCCTACTCTCTCATCTGGCGCCTTGCCTTCGCCCGCCGCCCTTGTACCATCCCTGACATTGCCGCCCCCTTCAGACGGCGCTTGACCCCAAGATCGAGCCGCAGGATATCTCTTCTTCAAGACTTCATGATCTTCCCAGGATGCAAACTCTGCAGATAGACCAGTCCATTTCACCAAGATTTGAAGATAAGCAGAGTTACCTTTCTTAATAAGCCTGCGGTCCAAAATTTCCTCTGGTTCCACGTCTTGCACATCAAGTGTCAGAGCATCAGGAAGGTTGTTTATCACCGGAGTGTGATCAGGGACAAAAGTCTTGAGTTGAGACACATGAAACACAGGATGAACCGCACTATTGGCCGGCAAATTAAGTTTGTAAGCAGCAGATCCAATCCTCTCAAGCACTTCAAAAGGACCAAAGAACTTAAAGGCCAGCTTTGGACAAGGACGACTTGCAATAGAAGACTGAACATAAGGCTGTAATTTGAGCAAAACCTTGTCTCCCACTTGAAACTCTTTGGCCGATCGGTGAGCATCCGCAAATTGTTTGAAACGCTGCTGAGCACGAGCCAATTGCGTCTTCAGCAGGGAAGTAAATGTCTCCCTATCTAGTACCATAGCTGTTGCCTCTTTGTTAGAAGATATGTAGTTAGGAAGAATACCATAAGAAGGTTCATGACCATAGAGAGCCTTGAAAGGAGACATTTGAATAGCACTATGATGGGAAGAATTGTACCAAAATTCAGCCATCGGAAGCCACTTGACCCAATGTTTAGGAGTTTGAGAACAAGAACATCTCAAATACATCTCAACACATTGGTTGACTCTCTCTGTCTGACCATCCGATTGCGGATGATACGCTGTGCTCATGTATAAGTGAACATCAAATAACTTGAATAGCTCTTTCCAAAAGATACTGGTGAACACTTTGTCCCGATCAGATACAATGGCTCTCGGCATACCATGTAATTTCACTATCTGACTGAAAAAGAGCTTGGCAATGTGGATAGCAGTGAATGGGTGTTTCACCGGAAGAAAGTGACTGTATTTGGTAAACCTATCCACAATGACTAAAATCACAGAATAACCCTCCGAAAGAGGTAGCCCTTCAATAAAATCCAGGGATATTTCTTGCCATGCCCCTTCTGGAATCTGTAATGGTTGCAGCAAGCCGGGCAACTTGCAATTTTCATGTTTGGCCTGTTGACAAATAGCGCACTGCTGGACAAAATCTTGGACAGCACCCTTTAAGCCATCCCAAATAAACAACTTCTTGATTCGTTGATATGTAGCATGAATTCCCGAATGTCCCCCAATGGGTGTGGAGTGGAAAGCCTGAATAAGCTTATGTTGCAACCCCACGTTTGCTCCCACCCAAATCTTGTCCAGAGAATAAATGATACCATTATGTAATGAATAATCTTCCCATCGGCCTCCCGACAAAGCCAATTTCTGTAATAATGTCTGAGCTTTAGTATCGACAGCATATGAATTTAAAAGCTCTTGAACCCAGATTGGTTGCCCTCCAGAAATAGCTTGCAAAGAGAAGAACTGGCCCACCCGAGACAAAGCATCCGCAGCTCTATTTTCAGGGCCTCTCTTATACTGAAACTGAAATTGCAATCCAATGAGCTTTGCCATAGCCTTTTTCTGTAAATCTGATGAAAGTACTTGGTCTTCCAAATGACACAAACTCTTATGGTCAGTTTTGATGATAAAAGGTCCTCGAACCAAATATTGTCTCCATCTATCCACTGCCATCATGATAGCCAAAAATTCTTTTTCATATATGGACAAGCTTTTGTTTTTCAGCCCAAGTGCTTTACTGTAAAAGGCTACTGGATGGCCCTCTTGAGACAAAACAGCACCTATACCATTGTCACATGCATCTGTCTCAATGACAAAAGACTTAGAAAAATCAGGAAGAATAAGAACTGGAGTGGAAACCATTGCTTCTTTGAGAGATTGAAAAGCTTGTTGAGCCTCCGGTGTCCACTGGAATTGTTTCTTTTGCAATAAGGCAGTGAGAGGTTTTGCTAACCACCCATAGTTCTTTACAAATTTTCTGTAGTATCCAGTTAGGCCCAAAAACCCTCTAAGTTCAGTAATATTAGATGGAATTGGCCATGCTGCCATTACTGCAGTTTTGTCAGGGTCTGTGGCCACCCCTTCGGCAGATATGATATGCCCTAAATAGACAAGGTGAGAAGAAGCGAACTCACATTTGCTTCTCTTAGCACACAAGGAATTTTCCCTCAGGATAGCTAGCACTAATGCTAAGTGAGAGGCATGATCTTGCATGGAGTGACTATAAATCAAAATATCATCCATGAAGACTAACACAAACTTTCTTGTATAATCTGCAAACAAATTGTTCATAACACATTGGAATGTGGCCGGTGCGTTTGTAAGACCAAATGGCATTACTTTGAATTGAAACAGGCCATGATGTGTTTTAAACGCTGTCTTCTCCTCATCACCTTCCCACATCCTGATTTGGTGATATCCCGATTTGAGGTCTAATTTTGAGAAGACTTTAGCACCTCCCAACTCATCCAACAGCTCATCAACAATGGGCATAGGAAATTTGCTTTTAACTGTGAGAGCATTGAGTTTTTGATAGTCGACACAAAATCTCCATGATCCATCTTTCTTTTTGACCAAGAGCACAGGGGAGGCATAGGGACTCATACTAGGCGAAATAATACCGGCCTCTAGCATCTCCTTTACTTGCCTCTCGATTTCATCCTTTTGAGAAGGAGAATACCTGTATGGTTTGACATTAACAGGTGTTGCTCCGGGAATCAAAGGGATAGTATGGTCATACTGTCGATGTGGAGGTAAAGCATTTTTATCCACGAACACATCTTCAAACTCTTGTAACACAACCTGAATGCTAGGAGGTAAATTTGGCCACTGCTGTTCAAGGATGGACTAGAGCACCACTGTAGCCCAAACATCATTTCCCACTTGACACTTGTGTAAAGCAGTTGCTGAAATTTCGGATAACTGTGGGTGAGCGTCTTCTTTAACTCCTTGCAATTTAATGGAAAGCCCTTTATGTGAAAAAGAGATCCATTTCTCCGACCAGTTACACTGCATGATTCCCCATTTGCTCAGCCAATCCATGCCTAAAATGGCATCATACCCTTCCAATGGTAACAGCTTCATGTCATGAGTGAATGTGTGACCCTATATCCACCAACTGAAATCTGAGACGCACTGAGAACTGTGCATCACTTCTCCATTAGCTACCTTAACTTGCATCAGTGGTATTGTGTTGGTTGGTAGACGTAAACACTCAACAAAATTTGTATCAAGAAAGCTGTGAGAGCTGCCTGAGTCGACCAAAATCAGCAAGACCTTTTGACCACATATTGCTCGGAGCCTTATAGTAGCTGGGTTATCCACCCCAGTGAGGGCATTTAGAGACAGGTTGGCTTCTTCCACATCCTCTTGTTCATCTTCCTGAGCTAACGTGTTCAGCACTTCGTCAGGAATAATCTCCTGTATTTGCATTGCCCTCACCTGACCAACCGGTCCTCCTGAACATTGATGTTGTGGATTATAAGGATCACCACACTTGAAACACAGCCCCTTTGCTCTCCTATAATCCTTAAGCTGCCGAGCCTTCCACAAATCACCTTTGTCTTGCTTTGGAGGAAAAGCTCCCTTAGTATTGACATCCCCCGACTAATCTACTGCCGGATTGTGTTTAGAATAGGTGCCTCTGTATCCCGTTTTCTTAGCTATGGCAAGTATTTGCTCTTGAACAACAGCTAAGGTTGCTGCCTTCCACACTGTGTCAGGTAATTGCATTTCAACCGCTGCTCTGAGCTCTTCTTTCAACCCCATAATGAACTTGGTGACAAGCATCATACCACCCACTGATGTATCATACAGTCTAATCTGATACACAAGTAATTCAAATTTCCTTTTATACTCTTCTACTGTGCCTGTCTGTTTCAAGTGCAACAACTCCCAGAGTTTGTTTCTGTATTCATTTCCTTCAAACTCTAACACCACAGCTGCTTTAAATTGATCCCAATTGTGATCTGGAGTCATCAGTTTGTAAGATTGGTACCAATGAGCGGCACCCTCCATGAGATAAATCGTTGCAGCGGCGACCTTAAATCCAGATGGGATCTGATACATGGCAAAAAAAGTTTCGCACTTATCCACCCAAATTCTTACATCACTGCCACTGAATTTTGGAAAATCCATTTTGGGCATCCAGGATTTCCTAGCGTTGGACTCTCCCACATCCACAGAAACAGGGGTCGGTGGGGGAAAAGTCACCTGAGGACGCTGCGCCTCTCCAAACCCATGCAATCCCGTCACCACAGCTGGAGCAATCCTCGATCTAGACCCCACAATCCCCGATAAATCATGCGCAGGAATGGATATAGGAGGTGGCGGATTACCTTTAATCGCTCTGTTAGCCACCGGATTTTCCGCCTGTATTTTCCCTACCGAGTTCATCGTCAAATCCATCTTCACACCCACTTGCTCAATATTTTTTTGCTGTTCCTCCAACTTGTGCTCCATTTCGGCAAGCTTCATTCCCATCTTCTCTTCTATCACCGCCATCTGGATCTCCATTCGATTACCGAGAGCTTCAATTTCTCTTTTCAGCACTTCCCCAACACGATTCTCCATGTCCCCCATTGCTGCTACCACTTGCCGCACTTGCGCGCTAGGTTTAGCCGGCGCCGTGGTGACTCCCTCTCTGAGTGGATCGAACCTCCGGTATGGGGATTTTACAGCGATCGAACCCGAAGGCAATCACTAACCCGCCCCTCGGAATTACCGATCACACCTCGAGTATGCGGAAGCTTCCCCGATCGGCACTGCTCTGATACCAACTGTGATGTCCCGAACCCTATGGTTCAAGCATCACGGAACATCTCGATCGCCATCGCAACGAAACAGAGAAAAGGAGGAGAGATTGGGGAAGAAGACGCAAATCACTTCATTTTTCGACAACTCCTTACAGCAACAGGGTTTCCCCTTTTATGCTCGCACTCAGCCGAGCAGCTCACAGTCTAAGCCCAAAACCCCTTACACAGCCCACTGGCTTAAGCACGGCCCAACAGGCCTACTCACGCATCTGGCGCCTCGCCTTCGCCCGTCGCCCATGTACCATCCCTGACATTGCCGCCCCCTTCAGACGGCGCTTGACCCCAAGCGCGAGCCGCAGGATATCTCTTCTTCAAGACTTCATGATCTTCCCAAGATGCAAAATCTGCAGATAAACCAGTCCATTTCACCAAGATTTGGAGATAAGCCGAGTTACCTTTCTTAATAAGTCTGCGATCCAAAATTTCCTCTGGCTCCACGTCTTGCACATCGAGTGTCAGAGCATCAGGAAGGCTGTTTGTCACCGGAGTGTGATCAGGGACAAAAGGCTTGAGCTGAGACACATGAAACACCGGATGAACCGCACTATTGGCTGGCAATTTAAGCTTGTAAGCAGCAGATCCAATCCTCTCAAGCACTTCAAACGGACCAAAGAACTTAAAGGCCAGCTTTGGACACGGACGACTAGCGATAGAAGACTGAACATAAGGCTGTAACTTGAGCAAAACCTTGTCTCCCACTCGAAACTCCCTGGCTGAACGGTGAGCATCAGCAAACTGTTTGAAACGCTGCTGAGCACGAGCCAATTGCGTCTTCAACAGGGAAGTAAATGTCTCCCTATCTTGAACTATAGCTGATGCCTCTTTGTTAGAAGATATGTAGTCAGGAAGAATACCATACGAAGGTTCATGACCATAGAGAGCCTTGAAAGGAGACATTTGGATAGCACTATGATGGGAAGAATTGTACCAAAATTCAGCCATCGGAAGCCACTGGACCCAATGTTTAGGAGTTTGAGAACAAGAACATCTTAAATACATCTCAACACATTGGTTGACTCTCTCTGTCTGACCATCCGATTGCGGATGATACGCTGTGCTCATGTATAAGTGAACATCAAATAACTTGAATAGCTCTTTCCAAAAGATACTGGTGAACACTTTGTCCCGATCAGATACAATGGCTCTCGGCATACCATGTAATTTCACTATCTGACTGAAAAAGAGCTTGGCAATGTGGATAGCAGTGAATGGGTGTTTCACCGGAAGAAAGTGACTGTATTTGGTAAACCTATCCACAATGACTAAAATCACAGAATAACCCTCCGAAAGAGGTAGCCCTTCAATAAAATCCAGGGATATTTCTTGCCATGCCCCTTCTGGAATCTGTAATGGTTGCAGCAAGCCGGGCAACTTGCAATTTTCATGTTTGGCCTGTTGACAAATAGCGCACTGCTGGACAAAATCTTGGACAGCACCCTTTAAGCCATCCCAAATAAACAACTTCTTGATTCGTTGATATGTAGCATGAATTCCCGAATGTCCCCCAATGGGTGTGGAGTGGAAAGCCTGAATAAGCTTATGTTGCAACCCCACGTTTGCTCCCACCCAAATCTTGTCCAGAGAATAAATGATACCATTATGTAATGAATAATCTTCCCATCGGCCTCCCGACAAAGCCAATTTCTGTAATAATGTCTGAGCTTTAGTATCGACAGCATATGAATTTAAAAGCTCTTGAACCCAGATTGGTTGCCCTCCAGAAATAGCTTGCAAAGAGAAGAACTGGCCCACCCGAGACAAAGCATCCGCAGCTCTATTTTCAGGGCCTCTCTTATACTGAAACTGAAATTGCAATCCAATGAGCTTTGCCATAGCCTTTTTCTGTAAATCTGATGAAAGTACTTGGTCTTCCAAATGACACAAACTCTTATGGTCAGTTTTGATGATAAAAGGTCCTCGAACCAAATATTGTCTCCATCTATCCACTGCCATCATGATAGCCAAAAATTCTTTTTCATATATGGACAAGCTTTTGTTTTTCAGCCCAAGTGCTTTACTGTAAAAGGCTACTGGATGGCCCTCTTGAGACAAAACAGCACCTATACCATTGTCACATGCATCTGTCTCAATGACAAAAGACTTAGAAAAATCAGGAAGAATAAGAACTGGAGTGGAAACCATTGCTTCTTTGAGAGATTGAAAAGCTTGTTGAGCCTCCGGTGTCCACTGGAATTGTTTCTTTTGCAATAAGGCAGTGAGAGGTTTTGCTAACCACCCATAGTTCTTTACAAATTTTCTGTAGTATCCAGTTAGGCCCAAAAACCCTCTAAGTTCAGTAATATTAGATGGAATTGGCCATGCTGCCATTACTGCAGTTTTGTCAGGGTCTGTGGCCACCCCTTCGGCAGATATGATATGCCCTAAATAGACAAGGTGAGAAGAAGCGAACTCACATTTGCTTCTCTTAGCACACAAGGAATTTTCCCTCAGGATAGCTAGCACTAATGCTAAGTGAGAGGCATGATCTTGCATGGAGTTAGCATCGACCCCTGATATCACACCCACAACTTACTAATTATGCATCTTTGGGCTGTCTTGATATGCTACATGTACTACAAAATGCCTATTATTTGCATTATATCCTAAGCTAATGAATAGCTTTTTTTCTTTAGCTTTCTGTTTCCAATCCACCTGTGACTTTAGGGTGTTTCTAATGAAGTTAGTTTCTAAAACTCTTCTGAGACAGTATTCTTGTTTGCATATTTAATGAGATTTAACTGCTTTCTTCAGGTTTGTACTGCTAAGATGAACTTGAGTGACGAGGTTGATCTGGAAGATTATGTGTCCAGACCAGATAAAATTAGTGCTGCTGACGTAAGTATCTTTTTGTTAACTCCTTTCTTATCATAATCTTACATTTGCTTGTCTAATACTGGAAGACATTTGCAATAGATCATTGGTGGTTCTTATCTAAAGTTTTTAGTTCTGTGACTGATATTCTCTGCTATTTTTTTTACATATAGTTTGGCATAAAAAAACCTAGTTGTGGCCACATGTCCTAAATACATTAGGCATTATTCATTTTTGTGTAGTGTCTGGTTACGTTCTTTGCTGGACTAGCTGTTATCTCCAACGGCTAGTGCGCTCGTCTCCAATGGCTATAGGTCACCACCGCATTGCTTAAACCTACAATGCCTTAAAAGCATAAATAAATGTTACCTGCCTCCTTGTGCAGTAGTTGTTATATCATTGTTTTTGCCTTCTTTGGTTCGTCGTTTTGGTTGTAGTTGAAAAATTTGAGAACCTTTAAAAAGAGATGGAAAGGCTAAAAACATAATTAAAATTCATTTTTTTGATCTTTAAGAAAACCTCACAAAGCCTTGAAAAATTATTACAAAATATTACACTGAATGATCTGTTCAAAAATGACGTTTTGCCAACCAAACCATAACCAAATCAAAACTATGAATGAAAGGGCCTATTTATGACCAGTTATACATCTTGAGGTCTTGACGGTGTAAATCTTTTATTTATATTCATTGTCATTTGCTTTTCAGATCGCTGCTATCTGTCAAGAAGCTGGAATGCATGCTGTCCGCAAAAACCGGTATGTTATCCTTCCCAAAGACTTTGAGAAGGGCTACCGGACCAATGTGAAGAAGCCAGAGACAGACTTCGACTTCTACAAATGAGGCAACCCAAGCGTTAAACTGGTTATCTGTTTCGAACTGTTATAATTAGCATTACAGAGGAACATCGGGATTGTTGCATGCGACATTAATGCTAATTTACCTCGTCAAATTCTATTTAATTGTGCTTTTTAATCGCTTGAAAAATAGATGGGTTTGCACGATCAATCTTGCCAATGTCTTCAATATTATGTTTGTCTCAGCTATTCCTAATATTTATGTAAAATGGTTTTGGCTTGTTCTTTGTGTATGCAAAAGGCTGTGTTCGCTATGTAATCTAGCGTCTCGTGCGCACATTAGCCCATGCAATCCTTCAGCGGTGGCCTTGCCATGGAGAGCTACGGACGCACAGCAGGGCAGGACAATTTTGCATCTACCCGCCTTCTTAAACACTATTCAGTAGCTATAAATTTTCCGAAGAAAAAACCCTCCCCTCTGTTCGGAATATGGATGTCTCCAGACTCCAGGGCTGGCCGAACCAGGTCGGCTTGGTTCGGGCCCGGTGGTTTGGTTCGGTTATTATGCGAACTAGGCCAATGGGTTGCGGTCTTGACCTAGGTTTGCTTCGCACGGTGAACCGAACCGGGCTGGTCTGGTTTTTTATTAGCCGGTTAATTTTATTTAAAAATATATAAAAAGAAAATTATTATATTTCACAAATATATATTATAAATGAAATATATTATTTATTATAATAAATATATATATATACATATTTAATTAAATTAATATAATACAGTAGTGAACCGAACCGGGCCGTCACTATGCGAACCGAACCGATCTGGCCCGACGGGTCGAGGTGCCGGCCCAGATTTGCTTCGGCTGGCCTGGTTTGATGAACAATATGAGCTGGCTCGATTCGGTTCAGCCGGACCGGCCCATTTGGCCACCTCTAGATGTCTCCTTTAGTCCCACTGGAACCCTTGTGCCCTTGTGTTCTCCCTCTCACTTCCTTGGCACATTATTTCAAAATTCGATGTATTTGATGTGTTAGAATAAAAGTGTACTTGACACCTCAGCATTTATTCGTATTTTCTTATCTGTTCAATATTTGTTTAGTTTTTAACTTTTTTGGACTAAGTGTTTTTTGCCATTTCAAATGTTAAAATATGAATTTCAGAATTTAAGGAATTAAATACATTCTTATTTAACACCATATAAAATAGAATTTTGTAGTTCGCTTCTTTTTTAAAAAAATTTTAGTGAAAGACATCCTAGAGTGGCATAGGGAGCTATTTTCTTTCTAGCTTGTTTTTTTAAATTTTTTTTACTGAGATTAGAGTGGCATAAGGTTCCATAGCTCTAGATGTGGTGCCATAGATCAAAGTCCCATTTTATCATATATACATGTAGTCAATTTTCCCAGGAAAATTCCGTTCAGTCATAAATACAAGTCAATGTATTCAATCTTTAAATACATATATCATTTAAATTATTTAGGTTGAGTACATGAAAACATATTGTAATTTAATGGTTTTATATTTGTATTAGTAAATAGTGAACAAAAATTGTATGTTGAAGGTCTTGTCATTGTCCAAAACAATATGTATTTGTAACTAGAAGGATTATATTGTTGGGAAACGGGTAGGCTACGTGAGCGCAAAATCAAAATTTTCTATCACGAATCAGCCAAGAGCACATGCAAGTAGAGGATCACAGATCATTACCCTTGACGCGCAGATGTAGGGGAAGCAGTTTCTCGTGCATAGAGTAAGTAGACGTACACATCCAGATCACCACCGAGTGCTTGCCGAGTGCTTTTCGGTGGTCGCCGAGTAATCGCCGGTGTTCGCCGAGGTTCACCGAGTGCTCGCCGATGTCTCCCCTGTGCTCGCCGACGATCAACCGAATAGCGCGTCCGCGTACAACAGTGCCTCTAGCGATATCCACACGTACTGAGCAGGAACGCCTCACGGGGTGTGGTAGCACCTCGCCGTGCGGCTAGGGTTTTCGGAGAGCATGAGGGGCGCGCGATGGCTAGACGTGGTGAAGGCTCAACTCATCTGCTAACGCCGCCCCTATGCCTCTCCTTATATAGTCACATTAGTAGGTTTCGGCGCACTAGGGTTCTATCTCCTACGTAGATCATATCCACGTACAAACCCGTTAAACAATTCTAACTCATTAAATGTGTGACCCGTTAGGTTCAGTGCAAGTCGGCCATGGATCAGGAAACCTGTTTCCAATCAACCGATCAACAGCGGCACCTACCAGTACGTATTGACCCCCAAATACACAGAATCAATATTCGGTTGAACCTTGATACACTCATATACCGATCACTTTACCACCCGATACCAGTCAAGCTCAAGGTGAGATGTGTGTCACCCTTGTTTATAGCTCGACCACTTCACTCGGCAGTGGAATGGATGCATACCATGACTAACTCCTTAGTCATAATAGCACGGCCGTGCGCTTTTCTTATCCATCCACACGAGGGGCCCAGAGGTATCTCTCCTGTTATCAAGTAGGGGCAAATTCTATTTTGATTATCACACCCCTGACTATGTATTGTGGCATATCTAGTAGACATCTTTATAACTACCCTGTTACGGTGTAGCGTTTAATGATACCAAAGTATATGAGTCAACATGCTGAGCATCTATGACAATCTCAGGTCTAAGGACCATATAGGTATACCACTCGAGATTATACGCTGATGGCGCTATAAGAGATAACAACTCATAGCGTCTCGGAGTAGGTCTGTCCGACTGCCCATGTTCTCCAATATGCATCCATACTATTGGTTTGATATCTTTATATCTATGGTATGTGAAACATTACCATCAACCAATACGTATACTGATCAAATCATAACCACTCCTCGTAATTGTGGGTACCCCCTAGTTTTCACTCGGCTTATTAGTGATATAGCTATTTACACATTTGTGAAGACCCGAGCTAGACAGCTAGAGGGGGTGAATAGACGCCAATCAATTTTGACGCTCTCTTTTTGCACATGCAGCCCCTCTAAGCATTTCGCAAAAACTGCTTCATGTCGGAGGTCAAACCGCGATGGACAACATGACAACTATGTGTACTCATGACTTATATGGATGATATTCATATGAATATGTGGGAATTTTAGAGCCACAATCCTGATTGTCAAGTGTCCAAACAAGAGGAATCAATTCAAATCTTGCTTTTAAAAAGAGATCATGACAAAACCTCAAAGCAACTTTCAAAAAGCAAAAGCAGATTCTTTCAGAACTTATCCTCTCATGGAGCAGGAGGTTCGTGGCTTTAAGGTGCTCTAAATATCACGGAAATTTGTCTCCCTATGCGTCAATGTGTCATGAAGCACTCCACCAAAAATCTCCTTAAAAATCCTTACAGGAAAAAATATGAAAATTCAAACAACACAAGCTGCTTTCTGGAAAGCAAAAGCAGATTCTTCAGTTTGTTTTTTCTTGGAGCAGAGAGATGATGGATTTATGTTGCTCCAAAAATCTCCTCAAGAATACATGCAGAGAAAATATAAAAAATCAAACACCACGAGCTCTCAAGAACTTCGAGCAGAAAGTTCGAGGCTCGGTTTTCACTTCATAGCTCCCAAATGGAGAAACCAGTGGACTTCAAATTTTTACCACGAATGGGTATATGAGTCACGCATCTTTTACAACTCGAATCATCCCAAAATGATGTTTCTAGATTTTTCTAAAAATCTTTTACTGACTACTGCGCGGATGAAAGTTTCTGGACAGATTTGCAACAAATAAGAACTTGATCTCTTGCCTCTCATATGGTTGTAAAGAGTGTGGTAAATCATATTAGCAACCTCTAGGCATCATAGACCATCAAGAACCAGCAAGAAATCACCAAGACTCATCTCCAAATAAGAGTTTCAAAAGAGAAAAACAAAAGAAAGAAGAACTACGAGCAAATCAACACAAGATGATCATGAAGATGAGGGATTTCATTGCATAGAAATTGGGGATTACAAACCACAATCCATGTGATCACAAACACTCTAAGCGCCACCCTTACACACCCAACTCACCATCTCTATTTCTGAAATTTTCAGTTCTAAGGGGATGAGGAGGAGGTGCGCCCCTCCCCCTCTATTTATAGCCTAAGGGTGAGATGCCCTATACCCTAGAGCCCATCTCTACCCTTCATTTGAAAATGAGTGGTGTACAACACACACACACACACACTATAAGACACATTCCCGAGAGGGAATATTCTCCACATATTCCTCCAGCAAATATCTTCGCAGCTTCGTCGGTCGCCAGCCCACGCCTGGGCCCACCGGTCAGAACCAGCTTCGCCACCAGATTACTGATGCCGCAGCCTCCAGCTGCCTCGGATTCCTTGCCATGGCTAACACACCACGTGTCAGCTTAACAAATTCCACCGGACCACGTCCGATCAAAATTATTACCTAGCCCAAGCTCAGCACAATGGTCCGGTTCCAATTATACGGCAATTTTCACAAATGCACCATTTAACATTCTTCAAAACACTTCAAATTCCATCGTGTCACATATATTCATCATCAAACCGGGGTGCCCTCCACATGGGTCTCAACACTCCCCTTGATGAATATATATTGACAAACCCTCGAAAAATATTTTGAAGTTTTTGAATTTGTCGAACAAGACATGTTGGAAATGCCGAATCACGCTTGGAGCAGAAGATAGGAACACATGTGTTCAAGATCTCTAAGTCGTGAAAGTCAAAACTTTCCAAGAAATTATCCCTTTTTTTTAAAGAAATGAATGCTGATGTCTTTTTCAATTCTCACCCTTTTGGCAATATAGACATCTAGAAATTTGAGGGAACAAGCACAAGGCATGATGCAAATGCAAATGCAAGTCCTAGAAAGTTTTGAAAATTGTCCATTTGAACGTGAAGCATATGGCAAAGATGTTTGAAGCAATGCAATTTTAGTTCGGTGCTCACAAGTTCAAGAGATGCTAGTAAATCGATTTTTTATATTGGAAGATGTGGCTCAGAAAATCACAATCAAATATCGCAGCATGACAAGGCATAAAGACAACTTCAATAGAACACCACATGCAACATTTTAAAATTCAAGTAGCTTCAAATCGACAACTCAACTAACTAGCACTTTTATTTTTTATTTTTTTAAAACACTTTGAAATGCATCCACAGGTTTAAAGCCAGCAATTGCTAGCAAGGCACATCCCAAGGATCACTGGAAATGGCCTCCTAGATCACTCTCCTCCTGTGTGTGTTTTGCATTTTTTGATTAAGTTTAGGCGAGAGCCTCTAGCCGAACAAAAGACCGACGGTGTTTAGCATTACACTGAAGGAATCACACATCTTGGCTATCCGATTCCCTTCCAAGTTCATGCCACTTGTGTGCAATGGAAAGCCATCTCGTAAAGGATAACCAGTGAAAACTCTCCAAAACTTGAAATTGCATATTTTTTGTTTTTCAACTTACAGGAGCGAGATTTGGCCAATAAAAGATTTCACCAAGTTGCAAGTATAACTGAAAGAAGACTGCAAATGCCTTATCAAGCAACAATATTCAGAAAGGGAAAATCTCATGCCACATCAAGGTTTCTGGAAAAACCAAAAGCAATGTCATATTGGACTAGAAACCAATTGAACGAGGTAGCACAAGCTGGAATGTGAATAGTCTCGACATCTTGCAAAGCCTAAATTCAAAAGCATAATATGCAAAGCTCCAAAAATAAAAAGAAGTCTATATGCTAATGCAAAGTTTCCCGAAAACCGCACCTCAACAAGTGAGTTAACAGTTTCATCACAAAAAAATGTGCATTAAAACAGCAACAAAGAATAAGAAGCCGGAAAACTAATGAAATGCAACTGGAAAAAACACAAAGAATTAGGCAAGAACAGAAACCACTAAAGCTCAAACGCGCTCTCATTTGCCGCCTGCGACTTACAAGGAAAGACAACTCTACACCTCGGTTACTAGAGATACGACACAGACCCTGTCTACCCAGAGACCTATAAGACTGTGTGGGATCAAACTAGCAAGAGGAGAGAAGAAAGTCTATTACGCATAATAGCAATCTAAGCACAAGATGAGAGGTCCGTGCCAAAGCACGCTAGAAGTCTAAGTGAAAAGTGCGCTGACAGCCTAATACAGACTAACCAAGCCCAAATGCACCCCAAATGCAATGCAAGGAAAGCGAAAAGAATATATTACATATAGTACAAGTAGCCCAAACTCCTCCAGACTATAAGCTAGCCAAGCTCACAACCCTGAGCTCTCCCCTGAGAGCCTCAAACCTAGTGTTGTCTAATGGCTTGGTGAAGATATCAGCCAACTGACGGTCGGTCTCAACGAACTGCAAGACTATATCACCTTCTCCACATGGTCTCTAAGAAAGTGATATCTCAGGTCAATGTGCTTTGTCCTAAAGTGCTGCTCTGGGTTTTTCGCAATGTTGATGGCAGAGGTGTTGTCATAGAGAAGTGGCACACTTGCTTGAACTAATCCAAAGTCCTTCAAGGTAGAGTAGAGCCAAACAGCCTGACTACAACATGCAGCAGCGGCAACATACTCAGCCTCAGTAGTGGACTGCGCAACACTCGACTGCTTGCTATAGGACCAAGAGACAAGAGAAGTTCCAAGAAATTGGCAGGTGCCATAAGTACTCTTCCTATCTATCCTACAGCCAGAAAAATCAGCATCTGAGAAGGCTCTGAGAGATAGACAAGAGGCAACAGAGAACCAGAGGCCAAGTCTGCAGTCGCTCGGAGATAACGGAAGATCCGCTTCACCGCCTGAAGGTGAGACACTCTAGGTGAGGCCTGAAAGCGGGCACAAAGACACACAGTGAACTAAATGTCCGGCCGAGGAGAGGTGAGGAAAAGGAGTGAGCCTATCATGCTACGGTACTCCTTCTGGTCGACTGGCTTACCATTCTCATCGGGTTCTAAGGCAACAGTGGTTGCTATCGGAGTAGAGACCGGCTTGCTATCAGACATGGCAAACCTACTAAGCAGGTCTTTTGTGTACTTACTCTGGTGAAGAAAGGTCCCCTCTGATGATAGCATGAACTGAAAGCTGAGAAAAAGTTGAGCTCCCCCATCATGCTCATCTCAAATTCCGAGCTCATCACCTCTGAGAACTCAGAAACAAGAGCAGATGAGTAACCATCAAAGATAATGTCATCGACATACACTTGCACTAGAAGAAAATCAGAGCCAACCCTACGGGTAAACAAGGTCTGGTCTACCTTACCCATTAGGAACCCATTGCTCATCAGGTAGGTCTTAAGCCTCTCATACCAGGCCCTGGGTGCTTGCTTTAGCCCATATAGAGCCTTATCAAGCTTATATACATGATTAGGATATCTTGAATTCTCAAACCCAGGAGGTTGCTTCACATACACTTCCTCCTTAATATAGCCATTCAGGAAAGCACTACGGACATCCATTTGATACAGCTTGAACCCATTGGATGCCATAAATGCTGCTAAGATCCTGATGGAATCATGTCTAGCCACAGGAGCGTATGTCTCATCAAAGTCTATCCCATCGATCTGAGTGTAACCTTGAGCAACCAATCTAGCCTTGTTTCTAACCACTACCCCATCCTCCGGGCAACTTGCAATTTTCATGTTTGGCTTGTTGACAAATAGCACACTGCTGGACAAAATTCTGGACAGCACCCTTCAAGCCATCCCAAATAAACAACTTTTTGATTCGTTGATATGTAGCATGGATTCCCGAATGTCCCCCAATGGGTGTGGAGTGAAAAGCCTGAATGAGCTTATGTTGCAACCCCACATTTGCACCCACCCAAATCTTGTCCAGAGAATAAATGATACCATTATGTAATGAATAATCTTCCCATCGGCCTCCCGACAAAGCCAATTTCTGCAATAATGCCTGAGCTTTAGCATCGACAGCATATGAATTTAAAAGCTCCTGAACCCAGATTGGTTGCCCTCCAGAAATAGCTTGCAAAGAAAAAAACTGGCCCACCCGAGACAGAGCATCAGCTGCTCTATTTTCAGGGCCTCTCTTATACTGAAACTGAAACTGCAAGCCGATGAGCTTTGCCATAGCCTTTTTCTGTAAATCCGATGATAGGACTTGGTCTTCCAAATGACACAAACTCTTATGGTCAGTTTTGATGATAAAAGGTCCTCGAACCAAATACTGCCTCCATCTATCCACTGCCATCATGATAGCCAAAAATTCTTTTTCATATATCGACAGGCTTTTGTTTTTCATCCCTAGTGCTTTACTGTAAAAGGCTACTGGATGGCCCTCTTGAGACAAAACAGCGCCTATACCATTGTCACATGCATCTGTCTCAATGACAAAAGGCTTAGAAAAATCAGGAAGAATCAGAACTGGAGTGGAAACCATTGCTTCTTTGAGAGATTGAAAAGCTTGTTGAGCCTCTGGTGTCCACTGGAATTGTTTCTTTTGCAATAAGGCAGTGAGAGGTTTTGCTAACCACCCATAATTCTTGACAAATTTTCTGTAGTATCCAATTAGGCCCAAAAACCATCTAAGTTCAGTAATATTAGATGGAATTGGCCATGCCGCCATTACTTCAGTTTTGTCAGGGTCAGTGGCCACTCCCTCTGCAGATATGATGTGCCTTAAATAGACAAGGTGAGAAGAAGCAAACTCACATTTGCTTCTCTTTGCACATAAGGAATTGTCCCTCAGGATAGATCGCACTAATGCTAAGTGAGATGCATGATCTTCCATGGATTGACTATAAATCAAAATATCATCCATGAAAACTAACACAAACTTTCTTGTATAATCCGCAAACAAATTGTTCATAACACATTGGAATGTGGCCGGTGCATTTGTAAGACCAAATGGCATTACCTTGAATTGAAACAGGCCATGATGGGTTTTAAACGCTGTCTTCTCCTCATCACCTGCCCACATCCTAATTTGGTGATATCCCGATTTGAGGTCTAATTTTGAGAAGACTTTAGCACCTCCCAACTCATCCAACAGCTCATCAACAATGGGCATAGGAAATTTGCTTTTAACTGTGAGAGCATTGAGTTTTTGATAGTCGACACAAAATCTCCATGATCCATCTTTCTTTTTGACCAAGAGCACAGGGGAGGCATAGGGACTCATACTAGGCGAAATAATACCGGCCTCTAGCATCTCCTTTACTTGCCTCTCGATTTCATCCTTTTGAGAAGGAGAATACCTGTATGGTTTGACATTAACAGGTGTTGCTCCGGGAATCAAAGGGATAGTATGGTCATACTGTCGATGTGGAGGTAAAGCATTTTTATCCACGAACACATCTTCAAACTCTTGTAACACAACCTGAATGCTAGGAGGTAAATTTGGCCACTGCTGTTCAAGGATGGACTAGAGCACCACTGTAGCCCAAACATCATTTCCCACTTGACACTTGTGTAAAGCAGTTGCTGAAATTTCGGATAACTGTGGGTGAGCGTCTTCTTTAACTCCTTGCAATTTAATGGAAAGCCCTTTATGTGAAAAAGAGATCCATTTCTCCGACCAGTTACACTGCATGATTCCCCATTTGCTCAGCCAATCCATGCCTAAAATGGCATCATACCCTTCCAATGGTAACAGCTTCATGTCATGAGTGAATGTGTGACCCTATATCCACCAACTGAAATCTGAGACGCACTGAGAACTGTGCATCACTTCTCCATTAGCTACCTTAACTTGCATCAGTGGTATTGTGTTGGTTGGTAGACGTAAACACTCAACAAAATTTGTATCAAGAAAGCTGTGAGAGCTGCCTGAGTCGACCAAAATCAGCAAGACCTTTTGACCACATATTGCTCGGAGCCTTATAGTAGCTGGGTTATCCACCCCAGTGAGGGCATTTAGAGACAGGTTGGCTTCTTCCACATCCTCTTGTTCATCTTCCTGAGCTAACGTGTTCAGCACTTCGTCAGGAATAATCTCCTGTATTTGCATTGCCCTTACCTGACCCACCGGTCCTCCTGAACACTGATGTTGTGGATTATAAGGATCACCACACTTGAAACACAGCCCCTTTGCTCTCCTATAGTCCTTAAGCTGCCGAGCCTTCCACAAATCACCTTTGTCTTGCTTTGGAGGAAAAGCTCCCTTAGTATTGACATCCCCCGACTAATCTACTGCCGGATTGTGTTTAGAATAGGTGCCTCTGTATCCCGTTTTCTTAGCTATGGCAAGTATTTGCTCTTGAACAACAGCTAAGGTTGCTGCCTTCCACACTGTGTCAGGTAATTGCATTTCTACCGCTGCTTTGAGCTCTTCTTTTAACCCCATAATGAACTTGGTGACAAGCATCATACCCCCTACTGATGTATCATACATTCTGATCTGATACACAAGTAATTCAAATTTCCTTTTATACTCTTCTACTGTGCCTGTCTGTTTCAAGTGCAACAACTCCCAGAGTTTGTTTCTGTATTCGTTTCCTTCAAACTCTAACACCACTGCTGCTTTAAATTGATCCCAATTGTGATTTGGAGTCGTCAGCTTGTAACATTGGTACCAATGAGCGGCACCCTCCATAAGATAAATCGTCGTAGCGGCTACCTTGAATCCAGATGGGATCTGATACATGGCAAAAAAAGTTTCGCACTTATCCACCCAAATTCTTACATCACTGCCACTGAATTTGGGAAAATCCATCTTGGGCATCCAGGGTTTCCTAGCGTTGGACTCTCCCACATCCACAGAAACAGGGGTCGGTGGGGGAAATGTCACCTGAGGACGCTGCGCCTCACCAAATCCATGCAATCCCATCACCACAGCTGGAGCAATCCTCGATCTAGACCCCAAAATCCCCGATAAATCATGCGCAGGAATGGATATTGGAGGTGGCGGAGTACCTTTAATCGCTCTGGTAGCCACCGGATTTTCCGCCTGCATCTTCCCTACCGAGCTCATCGTCAAATCCATCTTCACTCCCACTTGCTCAATTTTTTCTTGCTGTTCCTCCAACTTGTGCTCCATTTTGGCAAGCTTCATCCCCATCTTCTCTTCTATCACCGCCATCTGGATCTCCATCCGATTACCGAGAGCTTCAATTTCCCTTTTCAGAACTTCCCCAACACGATCCTCCATGTCTCCCATCGCTGCTACCACCTGCCGCACTTGCGCGCTAGGTTTAGCCGGCGCCGTGGTGACTCCCTCTCTGAGTGTATCGAACCTCCGGTATGGGGATTTTACAGCGATCGAACCCGAAGGCAATCACTAACCCGCCCCTTGGAATTACCGATCACACCTCGAGTATGCGGAAGCTTCCCCTATCGGCACGGCTCTGATACCAACTGTGATGTCCCGAACCCTAAGGTTCAAGCATCACGAACCATCTCGATCGCCGTCGCAATGAAACAGAGAAGAGAGAAGGGGTTTGGGGAAGAAGACACGAGGTACTTCATTTTTCGACAAATCCTTACAGCAACATGGTTTCCCCTTTTAAGCTCGCACACAGCCGAGCAGTCCATAGTCTAAGCCCATAACCTCTTACAAAGCCCACTGGCTCAAGCACGGCCCAACAGGCCTACTCACTCATCTGGCGCCTTGCCTTCTCCCGCCGCCCTTGTACCATCCCTGACAATCTTCTATGCCGCCGTCGTCGTCGCCTCCCCTCCCCCGGCGCCGCCTCTCCACTGCAGCGTTGTCTCCCGTCATGCTTTGTGGTTGCCGGCTCCGGCGACCACAAGTTCAGGGGTTGTCGGATCCAGCGATGGACTTGGCCGCATCTTCTCGTACAGCTATGGTTGCCGCCGCTTTTGCTTCTGGCCTACGCCACCCCGTTTTTTTCCTGTCAACTGTGTTCTTTCACGTCGGTATGCCAGCAATGCGCTGAGCATTTTCAGGCAACAAGCAAGTTTCAGGCATAATGTTTTGTACCCATTATTTGTTCGATATGCTGCAAATAATAATTATCATCACAAACCATAGGTAAATTAGTATTATTGACGTGCTCTCCTTTTAGAAGAATTTGTATGTTCTAGAAAATCATAATGTTTTGGTTCATGTGGTTGCAAATGATAAAACCAATCTGAAATATAACCATATCTCAGTCAGGATGCCGCTGTCGGCAACAAAATGACATGGCTGATTTAGAAAAGTTTCTCATTGTAAAGATGATACCCTAATAAAGCTGGAGTGCATCGGTTGGATACTTAGCTCTTCATCCACTGTCCAAAATGATCATATTAGTTTGCAAGTGTCAAAAGAAGAAGATCCTCGAAAATGGCACATTCAGGTTATTGCACTTCGCTCCTTTAAGTTCTGTACCTTTATGCTAAAGTTGTTTTCCAAAATTTTGGCATTGATTAATAAATGTTAACTCATCAGGTATTCCGTTCAATAGACTTTGGGTCTCTATAAGGATTTGCTAACAATGGTAAGGAAGCTAGAAAACAGGTTAGTACAATGCAATGGTAAGGAAGCTTGAAAACAGGTTAGTACAATGCGTACATCTCCATTTATTGACTTCTATAATGACAGCATTGAGAACATACTTTGGCATTGTCCCATAAATCTACAGCTCTGCTGATGTTGGTGATGCTATCCTTCCTTTCACTTTGTATAGCACTGAAAATCTTTATGGTGTAATATATTAGCTATTTAATGGACATTTGCAGAATCTTGTGTGCTGAAAGAACCTGATAATCGATAAGAGCATCCACGCGGCATATGTCAGGGCAATCAGATCTGCATAGCATTTTATTTATATAGAAAATCAATATTTTCTTTGTTCTTAGTATGGTTGGCCATCTTATGTGAATTCAGGTTTGAGGCTCTCACTTATTGTATCTTGTTTGCAACTCGACATTTTGATGTTCGATACATCTTACCACTCGAGATGCCAAGCACACATTCAATTGTTGCTAAAAGTGGCAAAAAAAAAGGCAAACAGAGAGTGTAGAGACAAACAACACAGATATTGTTATTTTTTCCTTCTTTTAGATAGTTTTTTTTTGTTTCTTTCATGCCATAGGTCTTTTTATTTCTTTCATGCCACTTTGCTAGTTTGTACTGTTGTGTGACTTCAACATCAGTTTTAAATGATACTACATTATTTATACAAACTGGAGTCCCATATGCTGTTTTAGGTGCTGACAATCTGGTACCAATGGAATTGGCCGTCGAAATTGCAAGCAAGATTAGAGCTGGCGAACGATTTCCTGCTTACGTAGTCATACCAATGTGGCTGAAGGAGTCCCAGCTACGGCCTCTGTATAGAAAGTTATTTCTTTCAGATAGTCCAGCTTGCATATTTGTTGTGCTGCCATGTTGTCATGATTATTCGTCATTTGTTTTAGTCTTTCTGCATTGCCAATGTTGTTCTCTCCATTGCGAAACCGTACAGGGCTTCGCCCACATGCGAAGCGCGTGAGGTCCGCTAGTAAATAACATGACCGCAAATCTGTCAATGGAGACAACCCAAATCGGTGAGCATACACCATTGGATAGGAAAAGTTTATTCGTCATAACCAAAAAAGATTTTTGTAGATGGTAGAGAGAAATGAGGCAACCATTAGTGCAGTCAAAACAGGGAGAGATCCAAAAGGCGCATTCTGTGCTCTCACCTTCAGCAGTGAGAGGCACCCACACTAACTACAGATCTTACACTTGATTAAGAAATAAAGTGTCATTTGTTACCCTGAAACTCCAAGTGCAACATCGCATCCTGCATATATGGATATAGGGTAGGAAACAAAGTTAAGCAACAGGAAAAAGAAACAAAGCACAGAAGCACCATTTCTTTGTGGGAAAATTAAGTATATGCCACTCCAAATAATGTTATTAAGTATATGCCACCCTAAAGGAAGACCCATTAATAATATGCCATTTTGGTATTTTTCTTAACTAAATCCCATTTTCTACTTTCTAAATGACCAATCTACCCCTCACTTAACTAATTCCTGGCTCCCGCGCCGATTGATCTCCCCGCGTTGTTGTGCTGCCGATTGATCTCCCCGTGTCGTCCGCTCGCACCCTTCCGCCCAGGCCGCCGGCGCCGCCCACCGCCCTCGCCTAGTCTGCCGGCACCGCCCTCCGCCCCCGCCCAGGCTGCCGGCGCCACCCTGGGCGCGGCTGTTTTGATGCCCTCCGCCCGCGCCCAGGTATGTTTTTGATCTTCCAAAATTTTCTTGCCATGCGAGGCTTTTGCATTAGGTATATTCTCATATGGATTGTTATGCTTCTGGTACATGTCCTTCAGGAAGGAAGTGAACTGCACTGAGGCTTCACTCGGCAGAAGTGCATTACAATCTACAGGCACCAGTGCATCACATATCTCGAGTAAGTAAATCCCTAACAGTGGCAGATTATCTTTGGATTAGTCGAACAATTAGTAGAACCAACCTAGAGTAGGAAGGCTGCAGATTCTTTGGTTTAGTCGATCAATTAGTGCCAAACACCTTGTGCAAATCACATGATCGTAAAACCTCACTATTTTCTACTGACTTGTTTGCAATTCTTCAAGAACGGAAAGTTAGTTTGGCTCGAAGATTTGCACTGGTTCCCCTGTCCAAGCCATCCTCTGCCACACCATGATTCTCAGGTTAGATGGATAGTCCGCCAAAATACATGCATTACCATGCTATCATTAAATTTAATTTGTTAACTGCATTTTATTACATAATTCAATATAGGACTGATCTCGAAAGGGAGCATATCGCTGATGTTAATACCCAATCCAGTGTAATCGAGGATTTGACGGTAGCGGATGGTTTAGAGCATATCGGTGTTGATTGGTCAACCATTGAAATAGAGCAAGATAATTGCAATGTTGAGGATGGCAAGGATGTTGCTATGTCCGAGGAGGAAATGTATTCACTTTTGGGTTTGAGGGTGGATGAGATGGGAAATGCAGCAGTAGAAAATGAGCCAAATGATGGTAATACCGAAATGGATGGGATGGGAAATGTAGCGGTAGACAATGAGCCAAATGATGGTAATACCGAAATGGATGAGATGGGAAATGCAGCGGTAGACAATGAGCCAAATGATGGGGATGCCTTCGAAGTGGATGATGGTAATATTCACAGAACCAACCATTGGATATGATAAGGAGAACCCACATATGGGAGTTGGGATCACCTACCCTTGTATGGTTGATTTTAGAATGGCTTTAAAGCAATATGCCATCAAGCATGAATTTGATATTGGGACAGAGAAGTCTAACAAAAAAAGGTTTAGGGGATTTTGCAAAGGTGACGGGTGCCCATGGAGGATCGTTGCTGCATTGATGCAAGATAAGAAAACCATCAGGGTAAACTCCTTTTCATTCTTTTATCCTGCCTTAAATTTTAGTGTATCAATTAATTTGTTTTTGATGTGCAGGTGAGCAAGATGGTGACTGAGCATACTTGTGCCTCGACTAGTCGTGTGAAGACTAGCATGGCATCTCAAGCTTGGATTGCTGAAAGGTCTCTCAGCATATTGAAAAAGACTCCAAATGTGGGTGCAACAGAGATACAAAATAGACTGGAGGATGAGTATAATGTTTCCCTTGAATATCCAACTGTTTGGTATGGTAGAGAAAGGGCAATGGGACAGCTATATTGTCCTTGGGAGGAAAGCTTCCAGATGTTGTACAATTTTAAGGCGGAGGTGGAACTTAGGTTGCCTGGAAGTGTTGTGGAGATAGGCACCAAGAGGGCTAAGGGGCATACCTACTTTCACAGGTTTTTCCTTGCTTTTAAGTCTTGTATTGATGGATTCCTAAATGGTTGTAGGCCTTACTTGAACATAGACTCGACGGCACTTAATGGCAAGTGGAATGGACAGTTAGCCACGGTTACTGCTCTAGATGGACACAATTGGATGTTCCCTATAGCATTTGGCTTCATTGAATCTGAGTCAGTTGATAACTGGGCTTGGTTTATGCAGCAGGTGAAAAAAGCAATTGGTGACCCTCCCGTTCTTGCAGTTTGCACAGATGCTTGCAAGGGCCTTGAAACCGCGGTTAAGAAGGTTTTTCGTCATGCTGAGCAAAGAGAGTGTTTTAGGCATCTCATGAAGAACTTTACAAAGAAATTCCATGGTGATGTATTTGGACATATGTGGCCAGCAGCAAGGGCATATAAAGAAGAAAAGTTTGAGTATCATATGAACAAGGTATTGTCATCATGTCCTCAAGTAGGCGAGTACCTTAGTAAGCACCATAACTTGTTGTGGATGAGGTCTAGGTTTAGCTCAGAGATCAAATGTGACTACATTAATAATAATTTGGCCGAGTCATTCAATAGCTGGATCAGAGATATAAAAGATTAGCCTATTGTTGATCTAGCGGATAAGCTCCATGAGAAAATAATGGTGCTTTTTCACAAGAGGCGAATGATAGGCCAGAGGTTGCATGGGTACGTACTTCCTGCTATCATATAACAGATGAATGCAAGGACGAGAGGGTTGGGTAACTTGACCATCAAGAAAGGTGCAAATCACACTGCAGCGGTAACTGAGACCGATAATAATCATCAGACAGTTCGACACATTGTCCGACTAATGAGTCATGAGTGCACTTGTGGTGAATGGCAGCTAACAGGCAAGCCATGCACACATGCCTTAATTTTCATTGCCTCTGAAAGAAATGCAAACATGGAAATGTTTATTCATGAATATTACACAGTTCACAAGTTTCAGGCAGCATATGCAGTTGGACTTGAGCCAATAACTGACAAATCCCAATGGCCACAAATAGATCCTGGCTTCAAGTTGTTGCCACCTTTGAACAAGAGGTCTGCGGGAAGGCCAAGAAAGCTAAGGTTTAAAGATTGCTTTGAGAAGGGTGGAGCTGCAATAAAGAAGCAACATAAATGTAAGAAGTGTGAACAACTAGGACACCGTGAGGCAGGTTGCCACTGAATGGACCTAAGAAGAGGTACGACACAACTCTTCTTTATTCCCTCTTATATGTAATCAAGTACTTTATTTCCCTCAAATATGCTTTTAGGAAGAGAAAGAGTGAAAAAATGGCTGAAAGCAATGTGATTCATACACCCAAGCGAAGCATGCCAACTGCTTCGCCAACAACTAATAGCCCTGGGCCTATCACTAGAAGGTCAGCTGAAGTTTTCATCAAAACTCTTTTGGATTGATATGTATGTATGCCTGTATTTTAGGCAGCTAGCATCAATACTTATGGATTGCAATTATGTATTAGGCAGCTAGCATTGGCATTTGAGGGATCTTCACAAAGTTCAACAATCATTTCGCAAGTACAAAGCACTGCCAAGATGAAATTAACTCCAAGGAAGAAGAGATCATGATGATGCTTCATGACAGAAGGAAGAAGAGGCCTCTGATTACTAGATGCTTAATCCAGAATATTTTTATGATGTTTATTAAACCATATTAGTTATGAATTGTTTGTTAGTTTTTGTATGGAATCTTTTGGATTAAATCAAACAAGAGCTTCATGTCAAACAAGGATGACATATGTGTGCAAGTGCACATCTTTGTTTTTTTTCTCTAGTCAATCGTCTGGCTACAGCCCCTGGGCGAGCAGTGGGCGAGCAGGCACGGCCTTGGCTGGAGCCTTGGCGAGCAGTGGGCAAGCAGTGAGCATGGCGCAGGAGCAGTGGGCAGTGGGCGAGCATGGCACGGGAGCAGTGAGCAGTGGGCAGCATGGCGCGGGAGCCTGGGCGAGCAGTGAGTAGCGCGGGAGCCTGGGCGAGAGTCACGCCTTGGCGAGCAGAAGTTAAGTGAGGGGTAGATTGGTCATTTAGAAGTAGAAAATGGGATTTAGTTAAGAGAAAATACCAAAATGGCATATTATTAAGGGGTCTTCCTTTGGGGTGGCATATACTTAATAACATTCTATATTATCAATTGCCACTCTTTTGAGTGGCATATACTTAATTTTCCCCTTCTTTGTATTAACATGTAAAGTGCACCTGCCTAGATAGGAAAATGCAATCCATTTTCCCTATAAGAGGAGGAGAAAGGGAAGAAATGCATTGCATCAACGCATTCCCAAATATGTCCAAGACAGGAAAACAAAAAGCAGGCATCGATAGATTGCAGAACAACAAAAATCAGTAAGAATGCAAGGTATTGGCAGCAACAAATTAATGTCCTTTCGAAAGCATGACCTGCATAAATGTATAAACCATTTTTATATCCACTTGGATTAATGCAGCCACAAATTTGCATCGGGCACATAGGTGTCAAATACTTAAGCTCAAACCCACCACCATTCATCCCTAAAATATATTAACAAAAAGCAACAATTGTGACTTACTCTCTCTGTTCCAAATTGTAGTTCACTGTTGACTTTTGAACACGCCTTTTGACCATTCGTCTTATTTAAAAAATTAGTGCAAACATGCAAAAATATAAGTCATGCTTAAAGTATGTTTAATGATAAAAAAATCATAAAAAATAAATAATATTTACATATATTTTTTGAATAAGACGAATGGTCACATAGAATATCCAAAAGTCAACGGTGAACTACAATTTAGAACGGAGGGAGTGCCAAGTATCACTCATGGATGGCGTTGTTGCAGGAGACCACACATTAAAATATTCACATATATAAGTTCAATATGCATAAGGGGCAGATAAATTTGTTCACAATTATAAAAACTTGATGACTAATCTAGACATAAATCTTGCTGCTATATGGAAACATAAATTAGAACGGACTCAAAACCTTATCATTGATGCTGAATTTAAGCGATATAGAAAATAATCTAGCTATCGTCTCTACTTTTTGCTTAGAGTGGCAGATAAACATGCCAAAATATGAACCATTCATTCTCTTTAAGACAAATGAAGTGTCACGTAGCATTGGAAGTACCTATAGTAGCATGAATTCTAGGCCAAGGCATATACTTGAATGGATATAGCACAAGGCCGAATCAATGTCGAGTAAAACAACTCACTTTAACATGATCTTTGTAAACCAACTTTTAGCATGATCTGACATGGTTTGCTGCATGGAAAGATCGCCCGTACGCACCAACGTAAGCAAAGCAACAGCTTGCTCTACAAGTATATACATATACTCTTCACCCAGCCCATGAACATATTAGCATCTTTTAGCTATTTTAAAGCTATCAGCCTTCATAGAGAATATGCAGTTGCAAAGTCTCCATCATGACAAACTACCATGCATGGACCAATAAATAGCATATCACATACCTGATCGAAATAAAATTAGAGCAAAATGTATCTCCGTTAACGAAATGCACCTTGCACAAAACAGCTCTACGTATGGCTGAAATAAAATCCATATCCAACGTATGTCGGCTTCTTCCTACCTCAAATTTAAATAAAAAACTTTGGCCGATCATTGAGAAAGGTGATGTGAAAGTTTGTAAAGTGCACACAGATCTAAACGTGGCTGATTCGTTGACCAAACCCCTTCTACAACCGAAGCATGATACGCACACAAGAGCAATGAGTATTCGATACTTGTATGATTGACTCTAGTGCAAGTGGGAGATTGAAAGAAATATGCCTTTGATTAATCATAGTGATGATTGTACCATGTCTTTGTTCATGTACATATGATAACATTGTTTATATGTTATCTGAATAAATATCATGACTTTGTCCATTGGGTACAACATGATTGTGAAACACATTCTTAATTGACATTATTTTAAACGGGACCCTGACCCATATCATTACGAGGAGCGGTTATAATTCAGCATACGTATTGGTTGATGATAATGTTTCACATACCATAGATATGGAGATATCAAACTAATAATATGGACATATGTTGGAGAACATGGGTAGTCGGACAAACCCACTCCGAACGCTGTGACATTGTTCTCTTACAGTGCCATTAGCGTATAGTCTCGAGTGGTACGCCTATATGGTCCTTACACCTGAGATTGTCATGGATGCCCAGCATGTTGACTCGTATGCTTTTGTGTCATCAAACGCTACACCGAAACAGGGTAGTTATAAAGGCGGCGGTTGGGGAGGAGGCCGCGACCGCAGTGGGCGGCGACGGAGGCGGCCAGAAGAGGGAGAGGGGCTAAAATGAAAAAAATAGCGGGAGAGGGGCTAAATGGAAAAATAGGCAAAATGGCATGGAGGAAACTAATTCGCACGCCCGGTGGAATTCGGGTGATGGTCGATGAAATTAATGGCGCATAGAGCCAGGCGTGCGAACTGAATGGCATCGGGGTAGATTTCCCATGGAGAAGAAGGCAGTGATGAAGATGGAGACGGGCCAGGGCGGAGAGTAGAGGTGGCCAAACGGGCCGGTCCACCTCGGCCCATCTGGCCGGCCAGGTTCGGTCCGCTTAGTAGCGGACCGGTTCGGTTTGGTTCAGCCCGGTTCGATTCGCTACTGTTTTAAATTAATTTAATTAAATATATGTATTTATATATATTTTTATTAGGATAAATAATATATTTATTTAATTTATAATGTATGTCCTGAATTTATATATATATAAATAAAATAAACCGGCTAATAAAAAACCGGGCTGGCCCGGTTCGGTGTGTGAACCAAACCTGGGCCGAGACCGCAGCCCATTGGCCCAGTTCGCATAGTAACCAAACCAACTGAGCCGGCCCGATTCAGCCTGTTGGCCAGCTCTAGCGGAGAGGCAGGTGGTGCCACGTGTCGCAATTGCAATTCACAAAAAAAAAAAATAGCGCAACGGGTGCTGGAGTAGGATTCGAAAGCGGGGCTGCACTTCTACGGACTAGGCCTGTAGGCCACACAAGGGTACGAAATAGACCATTGGACACATTGGACAGATAAGCAAGCATAAGACCATCTCCAACCATTTTCTCTTCGTTTCATTCTCTTCCCCATATTTTATCTCTTTATTTCTTACCATCTCCAACGGAATCCCTTCGAAGGGATTCACGTAGAGATTGGAGAGAGAATCTCCTTCTAAGGAGAATGAAGGGAGAAATCTCTTCACGAAGAGAACGGTGAAGAGAATCCATTTAATCTTCAAAGAGAACCAAAATCTCTTCGCGAAAAAAAAATAAGAGGTGAAGAGACACCGTTGGAGATGGTCTAAGCGTTCATTTCCATCCCCCGTACGGCGCCGCCCTCCTCGTCGAGACTGACGCCACCCTGCCTTCGCCGGCCGCTCACAGCACGCATACCACCCTGCCCTGCGCCCTCAACGTCCGGCACGCCGTCGTCACTCGTCGCGCGCGCCGCAGCGTCGACATCGCGGCACCTCTTCTTACCAGGCGAGAAGCATAACGTACGTTGCGCAGGTCCAGGTGTTGCCGTCCCTCCTGCGTGCTTGTGTCCGCGTTCCCGTCATATTGCTGCCCTCCATTTTTGTTCTAGGAGCATTTTGCTTCTTTGCTGCGGCCATGGCTGGCATTGGCTGCTCGTCTAGTCTAGTGAAACGCAAGACACTTCGGGACACCTGTGTGCATGAACTAACTGCCCACTCCTCCATGGGATTAACTGCCACAGGAGCGGAGGAAAGTAACTGGAGACGAAGAAGTAAGGACGCACGGGCAAGGGCGGCCTCTAGGCACAGTTCAGATCGATGGGGAACGTCGCCTCGCTCCTGGGCAGCGCCGTCGCCGGGGCCTTCAGGAGCCTCTTGGGCGGCTCATGCGAGTGAGTCTCTCTTCTCATTTCGATCTCTCCATCCGTTTCTTGATTCCTTCGTTAATTAATCATCTGCACCGGAACGACGATCTAGCACGAGGAACCCCCAAACTGTCACGCAAATGTGCGGAAATTTGCACCGGTTCCTCGTGGAATCCTTCACCTGTTTAATTCGGCGAGAAATTAACTGTGGTTTTGCGTGTGCTCTCGTTCTGTAGGGAAGTCTGCACGGGGATGTGGGACGTGGAATGCTTCGTGGAGCACCTTTGCTTCTTGAGCATGGCTAGGATGATCATGGCGATCATCCTCGTCGGCATCAGTGAGTCATCGCGTTTTCTCCCCCCCAAACATTTTCAGTCTCGCTGTCCATGATCAATCGATCAATGGATGGATCTCTAGTTCTTTTCTGTCCTGAATTTCTTTCCACTTTCTTCCTCGATCTGCAGTGTTGTTCTTCGTGTACCTGATATGCAAGATAGGCATCATCCAGTGCGTGGTGAAGGACGCCTGCAAGATCGCCGCGTCGACGTGCTCCGCCTCCTGCCGCGCGTGCTGCCTCCTCTGGCGCAAGATCCGCCACACGAAGCGCGTCTACCGCGGCCGCCGCCGCCGTCGCGACGTCGAGGAAGGAGGGCTCAGCTCGAGCTCCGGTGACAGCGACAGCGACTATGGGGAACGTTCGTCCGACGACGACGGCCGCGGCCGAGACAGAGGCAGAGGCGAGTGGGAGAGCAGTTTCAGGACGAGCAAGGTGAGAGAGGGGCAGTCGCCGAGGGAGAGGAGGAATGACAGGCTGCGGCAGTCGCTGCGCCCGAGGGTTATCTCGATGAAGGAGCGCGCCACGGCGCCGAGAAGCCATGGGAGCGAGCGGCACCATCGTCGCGCCGGCGAGTGGGGAGGCAGAGACAAAGCTCAAGGGTCGTCCTCGGCGCCGCCACTGCATTTCCATGGCTCGGAGAGGCGCGGCCAAGGCCACGCGCATGATCACCGCACACATATATGAAGGTTAAGCCCCCGTCGCACATGCACGTGCGTGCATGATGGGAGACTTCACCCCAACAGCAACAATTGGTTGCTTGTTTTATTTCTGCCATTGTCGCATCACCATTGTAGGTGGTCTTCTTCTTGATTGATTTCGGCATTTCAAATTGTGGTGATATGCTACTAATGCGGTAAATGTGAATGTGGTTCATGATCACCAAATAATTTGTCCTTTAACTAACTGAATATACATTGTTATTGGAAAGCTTAACCGCATCTTTTTTTCCTACTAGCAAATATCACAAATTTAGCTAATGGAACCTTAAAATCCGAAAGAGTTCCATATCAAGCTTATATTCACTCCAACAATCGACAAGTTTGAAAATATCACAAATTTAACCAGATCTGGGAGTGGTAAGTGGGAGGGCTGGCTCAGGCCTAACCACCAAAACACGATAGTCATCATGGTGGTTGTCACGAAATGAAGGCTAGTTAACGTTGCGGCTGCAAAGAACAAATCATGTAATTAATATATTATGATGTCATATAGGAGTATTATATTAGCATGTGTCTGGAGCTTCAATCAAGGTCTTTTTTAAGTCCAGTAGACACACCATATTTAAGCATTTATGCTACAAATTCTTATGAGCCCATATTCCACTGTCTTTCAGATCATTATACAAAGCAGAGCTAGTGAAACACGTGTGATCAAATATTTATCAACAACAGAGCATCTAAAATTCAAATGAAAGTTGAAATTTGAAATTATGTCTGTCAGATCTCCTATTGAATGCTCCGAGGATCATGCATTATATGAAATTAAAGGCTCACACTGATGTGTATTCTTAACTTTTTAGTCTATCAGTAGATAATCATCCCACTGGATAAATATATCAGCATATATGTATGTATTCCTTTTCAAATTCTCATGACTATCCAGCCAATATTAAACATATGGAATGTAATTTTGATTTGCTCTATGTATAACTGGGCACTCTCATTTCTAATATAATCTGGACTAAATCCATACCATCAAAGTTCAACTGAACCAGACTGTAACCCCAGTCAGCAAATATGAGTTACAAAAATTGGTGTTTCTTGTATTCTTGTTTGATTTTATCTCATGCCTGTAGTGTTTCTTTGATTGTTCCAGATGGGAATGTAGCGCCGCTACAATTTGAGAGTGGTTACTTCGTGGAGACGCTTATTAAAGGAGACAAGCTTGGTGTCACACTACATACTATTAGGGTCTCCTATTGAGGGTGGAAAGCTCCTTGCAGTGGACTCTAGCACATAGCAACATTGTGCGAAAAACTCCACTGTCTGAATGTATGTCCTCTTCCTGTTATCCTTCTTTGCACTTGCCAACGCAGGTTGCCAACATATGCCCTGAAAGCAGGAGCAAAATGCCGGGGAGGTCTCTCCATACGAGAGCCTCTTAAAGCTGCCCTGTTTACATTCAGAAGCCTTCCGCTAATGTCCTATTGCACAGAGATTAAAACAGTGAAACATCTTTATCTTTTAAGTGCATTTTACTGACTGGTTTATAAAATACAAGTTTAAGTGTGCAACCATACCCTATGCAAGCTCACCAAAGTGTGCAAATATGTTCGTGCGTTGCAACAGAAGAAATAAAAATCCTCACACGCCTCTAGCCCCATAAGCATGGCCCATGACTCTAGCCCCATAAGCATGGTTTCGATTTACTCAGAGTATCACTGAATCACCATTGATAAACCCAGCTTTCACGCCACAGAACACCAGATGTAGATGAAATTTCAAAATAATACCACATTGTAACAATTTTTCTCAGGTTTTTAGTAGTCCTCTTAAAGATTCTAAAACTATTTTTTAATTATTTTTTAATAACATTTAAACCTCTCTTTAAAAACTTTCAAATTTTGCTGAAACGCTACGCTACTCTACGATAGGCTGAATTGTACAAGGCCAAGGTAAGAAAAATTTGAGGGTTGACAAATGTATGCACCCTAATAGATATGAACGCTATACTTCTGCTTATATTATATACTAGCAAAAATGCCCGTGCGTTGGAACGGGAGAAATAAAAAACCTTGTACATTACTCGAAGAGTTGAAGTACACAAGTTTGATGCATAATTCAAATATCATTACTCTAAATACACAACTATGTTTCATAATTCAGATAACATTATTTCAAGAACATAATTTTGATACATAATTTAAATAACATTGCTTCAAGTACGTAACTCCTTCATAATTCAGCAAGGCACCATTTATTGATGAAGCTGGCAGAAGTATTTACACTAATGTGTCGCTCCAAAAGTTGAGCGCATACAATTGCATAATCCTATATACAAGAAATGAAACAAAATGGTAAAAACATAATAGTTCTATGTACCTTTCATGTAACAGTCAACTGATATCTATGCCCTTTTTTCAAAAGATATTGTGCAATAAAATAACATATTTGTTTCACAGAGATGGTTAGCTTCGAAAATGATCAGGTAAATAAGATGTGCGGACCTTACATTACTACTAAGATTTCCAAATTAATGAAAACATCGATTATTCCGAAGAGTATATTTTGGCTGAAGTTCGTGCAACAAAGATTTAAGATGATTTAGTTGATTCTGCAACCATATTTTTAATAGGAAAAGCTCCAAGTGCAAAAACAAAAACATATACAGATATTTTCAGGGAGTGTAGCCAATCTATACCTAATACTATAGAGAAGTGGCTAAGGGGATGCAAATCTAACTTGCAATGCATCAGGAAGACCAATGTGTTAGAGAAAACTATAATTGGTCATAAATGCAACTTTCCCAGGTTTAAATTTGACCTATGTAACAACAAATAGGTATGTTGTTCATGCGTGCTGTGAGAGAGAAAGGTATCCTTACACAGGGATAGCCAAAAATAAGCTAAAATCATGGCTTCTATTCTTGCGGCGGCTCCACTCTTTCATAGCATCGTGAAATATAGGCTAAAAAAAGAGATTTTTTTAATTTTTTTCACAAAACATATGGTTCTTTGAGAAATAGAATTAACCTATTAAGCATGGGGAAGGCACTTACTCCCTGCAAAACAGAAAGAAAGGAGGAAAGTTGTCAGAAAACTATTAGTGAAAAAAGAAAATAAATGTTGCAGCCATCCATCTATCTTGACCTGCTAATGTCATGGCACAAGGAGTATCACAATTGCAGCATTGCTGCCTAGGCAAATGGTAACATGTCAGAACGCCCTAAATTAAAACTTTGGCATGAAGCTGAAGTACCCAACTCGATCTAGAAGATTGAATGCAATGTTCGGTGGTTTGTACTCTTTTTTCTTGGTGAGTTTTTTATGAAGTTTTCTCACATAAGATTTTTAATGAGGCAAATCGTGCGCACAGCAAGCGTATGCTATGTACTCTTTCTTCAATCCTTTTTTTCCACTGGGTTTTTGGATGGAGTTTTGATGAAGTATATGCATCTCGCTAGCAAGGTCTAAGGGGGAGTGTTAGGAAAGAGCATCCCCTGAGCATCCCCTGCAGGGGATGCAAATGAGCCTGCATCAGCTGAGATGCTTGCTGTGCTACCCGCGCCGGCACTGTGCCCAGCTAGTGATTCAAATTTTTTCTCCCGCCCCAGGATGACACCGGCTCATTTGCATCCCCTGCTGGGGATGCTCTTACCTTAGGCCAGCCTTAATTATTAGTATTAGTATCTCCTTATTTCCGTTAAAATACTTTTAATAGCATTACCTTAGGCCAACACAAGGGACTGCATCTCTCTTCTCCGCCTCTTCCTTGCCCTCCGCAGAATATGCAGGCCCTCGTCCTCAGTGCTTTTCTTCCTCATCAGCACTCCATCACCTTAACCGCTGCACCACAAGGAGGCGTTGTCAAATACCACGGTGCCATATCCATTTTGCTGGTTTTTCCTCAAAGAAATATCCATTTTGCTGGTCTCTCACGATCCCTAAGATCCTTATTTTCTTCAATTTTAGCTTCAATGGTGATCATCTTCCTTCTAATAAACTTCTGGCATGTTCTGTTCTTCTTAAAAGCATCTACTAACAACAATGCAGCTTTGGGAAAACCAGTTTGAGTGGGAGCCTCTGAATTTTGCTTCTCCACATCAAACTCTTCTGCCTGTCCCTTTAGTGCCCCAGTTTTCAAGTTCTTTGGTGAACCAGTGGAGGTACCTGCATTATGTAAACCAAAAGGCTAAGGGCCTATTTATCTTCAATTACATCAGTGGTACTTGCGCTTATAAAAGAAGCAGTGAAGAATTTGTGAAGTTCATCACACTAATCAAGATAACACCACATGTTTTTGGCATTATCCTAACCTAACTTTGAATTTCAAGTTAATATGCAGCATATTTTAGTGCATATGTTTTTCAATAAACTCTTTCGACTATAACGATTATCAAGCCTAGAAAAATTAAGAGTGGAAGAAATTCTGTAAAAAAATATGATGCTAGAAAAACCTAAAAAACCAATTGCACGTGCACAAAAAGGAAATTTTCTAGTCAGACGATCAATTTAAAAACAAACTTTGAGAGCTCAAAAAATGTACTTCGAAAACAAAATTGATCAAAATACTGCCCTTCAGCACTAAATTACCATCACGGAAAGGGTGGAAACAATTGAATAGTGGCATTACCTATCTTCTCGCAGCAATTTCATACGTCGTTCCATTTCTGCAGCACTGAGCTGTTCTGGACCAATTAATGCAACTGAGTTTTTGGTAGTCACAATTGGTCTGGGTGGGGGGGCACAGCACCTTGATGTTTTCCTAAAACTCTAGCTGAAAGGGAGATGCCATAAGTTTTTTATATGTTCTGTTGGACAATTACAATACAGACTACAGTCTACAGGTGAAATTCAATCAGAATCTGAGTCAGCACCCAAATTGACCTTAGACCACAATATAGTCCTCAAACAAAAAGTTAATCAGTTCCTAAACCATGTATCTGTTCAAATTGTTGAACATATCATGGATTCCGCAAGTAGCAACTTGCTAAAAATGTAAGAATGGCTATTTAATACCTAAAAATCTTACAGGAAAGGATAAGCCTGGTAGATTATCTATAGTAATGTAAGCATGGCTATTTAATACCTAAAAGATAAGCTACACTTTGGCACCAAAAAAAAAAAGGTGTGTCTGTGTGTTTTTTCGTGACCTACATTTGATATCTTCCGAAGATACGGTTAGATATTCTAAGGTGTTATTCACAAACTTCAGAAATACAGAGTGACCATTACCTACAAAGTCACGACATAAATCGCGGTTAGAGACGTTGTCAAACTCAAACATGTAGCCTCCACCCTGAGAAAAAAAGGTATGCATAATTGTAAAACATCCTCCTCGATCAACGAAATGAATATAGCGTATACCTATCAATACACATAACAGCATATGTTTCAAGTTAATTGCCCATACCTTGTCAGAGTCTTTTGAAAGGTTCAATAATGGTGGTGCTGGTTTGCTACCATCTACTTTGTTGAACTTGTGACCTGCCACACACTTCATGAAATACACCTCTCTGGATGGGCGTTTCACCTGGAGCAATGAACAGGCCAACCCTACTCTGGTTCGTTTAGACCGGGCCTTTGCCCCTTCAGCCTTGGAGCTCCTTTTTCCATCATGTTGCCTTTTGCCACTCTCCTCGGCCAGCTCAGACCACTGTCCCCTGCTGCTCACCACTGAAAAAAAATCCCTCGTCCACCGAGGCGCTTCCGTTTCGAGAACTACTGGCTCAAAATCCCCGGCTTCCTGGAGGTCGCACAGCAAGCCTGGTGCACTCATCCCTCGCAAGAATCTCTTCACCCCCTGGTCCGCCTCAACTCCAAGCTCAAGCGAACCGCCTCAACTCTTCGTGCGTGGTGCAGCCCCCAGGTCGGGGACATCAAACTCCAGCTCGCCTTGGCCTCGGAAATCATCCGTTTATTGGATGTGGCAATGGAATCGCGGTCACTCTCACCCGAGGAGATTATTCTATGACGCCAGCTTAAGACCAGAGTGTTGGGGTTAAGTGCCATTGAGAAAATCAAGTGGAAGCAGCGATCTCGCCTATCTTGGTTAAGGCTCGGCGATGCCAACACCAAGTATTTTCACCTTAGGGCGAACGGCCGACGCCGGAAAAACTTTATTCACTCTCTCCAATCCCCCTCCAGCCTCCATACGGAATTTCAAGACATAGTGGATAGACTGCACCACCACTTCAACTCTATTTTCAGTCAAGATTCCGTGCTCAACCACCCGGTAGCCAATAGATGTTTCAACTGGGACTACCTGGGCCTCCCTATCGTCGACCTATCCTTCCTTGAAGAATCGTTGACCTTGGAAGAGCTCAAGCTAGTCGTTATGTCCCTCCCAAACGACAAAGCTCCAGGGCTAGACGGATTCACCTGGGACTTCTTCAAATCCTGCTGGGACTTCATTTGCGGGGATCTCCTAGCAGCCCTCCAATGCATCTTTAATCTCGATGGGACCGGCTTGACGGCAACCAACAATGCCCACATCATTTTGCTCCCTAAAAAAGAAAGCCCAGTCTCCGCATCCGACTATCGACCCATTAGTCTCATCCATAGCGTGGGTAAACTGTTCACCAAAATTCTATCCTCCCGCCTGGCCTCTTTCATGAACGAGCTCATGTCACCCTACCAAAGCGCTTTCATTAAGAAAAGGCACATACAAGACAACTTCCTCCTCGTCCAAAACATGGCCAAAACCCTACACAGAGCTCGGACCCCTGCCCTTCTCTTTAAGCTCGACCTCGAAAAGGCTTTCGACTCAGTTTCCTGGCCATACCTCCTAGACAACCTCCGCGCCCGCGGCTTTGGAACCCGCTGGCATGATTGGATCTCCCTATCCCTCTCCACCGCTTCATCTAGGGTGCTCCTAAATGGCCGGACCATTGACATGATCTACCACGGCAGGGGTCTGCGCCAGGGAGACTCTCTCCCCCCTGCTCTTCAATATTGCCATTGAACCGCTCATCGCCCTGCTCCATCGAGCTACTGAGGCTAGAGCCCTATCCCAAATCCGAGGATCCAACAACAGTAACAACACCAGAATCTTGCTTTTTGCTGACGACGCGGTAATTTTCTTGCACCCTTCCAAGGAAGATGTCTCCACCCTCGCCGCCATCCTACAGGATTTCGGAGCTATCACAGGCCTCCGCACAAACTTCTCTAAAAGCCAGGTCGTGCCAATCAGATGTGACGAGTTCGACCTCGATAACATCCTGCACGACTTCCCCACCGAAAAAACCACCTTCCCTATCAAATACCTAGGGATCCCGCTATCCACCTGGAGACTACGCCACGTCCACTTCCAGCCACTCATAGACAAGATCGCCTCCAGGTTGGCTCGCTGGCGAGGACCGCTAATGTCGAAAGGGGGTCGCCTCGCCCATCTCAAGGCAGTCCTATCTACGCTGCCAACTTACGTCCTGTCGGCTGTTCAACCGCCTCCGTCCGTTCTAAAGAAAATCGACTCCATCGGTTGTGGAAAGGGATGATTCAACCATCGGTGGGGGCAGGGTTAACTAGACCACAGTCTGCTCCCCGACCTCGCTTGGGGGCCTCGGCGTTCTAGACCTTCCCCGCTTCGCCCGCGCTCTCAGGCTGCGATGGCTCTGGCTCAACAAGTCCTCTCAAGCGCCCCTCTGGGATGGTCACCGTTCTGACATCGATGCAGCCTTGCTGCGGGTAGAATGTTCAGCGATCCTGCGAAATGGCGCCTCACTCTCCTTCTGGGAAGATAAAATGGCTCTCCGGCTGTGCACCAAATCAGATAGCCCCAACACTATTCATTGCAGCATCCAAAAAGAACAGATCAGTACTTGATGCCGTCACAAACAACAACTGGATAACGGACCTAAGGCGCACTTTCCTCGGACATGATCCCGCAGCTGGTCGATCTTCTCAGACGGATTGCTCAAACCACACTGTCCCCAAATGGGCCCGATCACCTGTTTTGGCACTTCAGTACAAATGGGCAATTCTCAGTCAAGTCGGCTTATTTACTTCAATTTGTGGATCGGATCTCCACACCAACTCTCTTTAAGGTCTCGAAGCTTTGGGCACCTTCCAAATGCAAGTTTTTCCTCTGGTTGCTACTTCACAAACGGGTCTTCACAGCAGACGCCTTACTCCGGCGACAACTACCAAACAACTATTTTTGCCCCCTTTGTACTCGCAACCTCGAAACCCCAGAACATCTTCTCCTTCAATGCGCATTCAGTTCCTACATTTGGGGACGTCTGTCTGCCCTGCTAGAAACACCCCAACTGAACCCCGAGGGCTGGAACTTCGTCCACGACTTCAAGCTGTGGTGGGCAAATGACATCCTACAGGTTAGGTCCTCCCGGGGTATGCTTTCAGCCGTCCTGGCAACCGTCTGGCACCTCTGGCTTGAGCGAAACAACCGGATTTTTCGTCAGAACGAGCGACCTAGAGTTCTCTTCTTCGACCACCTTCCAGATGACCTGCGCCTTTGGGGGGCTGCTGGCGCCAATTTTGTAATAGATTAAATTTTTGTTCAAGGCCCCTGGGGGAGGGGCCGTTGTCTCCCCCCGCTCTGTAAACCATTCTACCTTTGAATCAATGCAAGGCAGCTCTCCTGCCCTTTTGCTTCAAAAACAAACAAGTGATGTTTCTCCGTGCATAAGCACAAAAAGAGAAAAACTGCCCAAACACGACACAACACATCTTTGGAGCGCATTCCTAAATTGGTACACATTCCTGTCTTATGTGCATCCAACCAGTACTTCAATCTCTAATCGGAGTAGGGATACCTCACAACTAAAACCCTAGAGTAGACAAGCTATATATAATAGTGCTACGGGAAGCACAAACCCTCAGATTCTTCAACCCATGCTCAAGGCACGGCCCACGGGCATGCGCACATCCATTCCCCTGATCTAAGCAACAGAGAGGCATGCTTCGGTGAGCTCCGTTCGGCATCCAAATCTGAGAGCGAGATGGGATCAACCATCCGGACACCACCCGATACTGCTAAATGTTCTTATGTTGTCAGATTCTATTACTACTGAAAATCAACCTTCTAACTGTCGATCTTATTTTAGTCTTAGCAATTTTGCATCATAGTTTCTACTGATCTTTCTGAAATCAAGTAATGATTGTCAGAAAATATCATGTTGTTTTGGGAATTCCATGCATCCAGAACGTTCCGAATGGTAGGTATGGTACTGGGCACCAAGATTGGAAAATTTCGGACTTCAGTACTGTTTCATTAGGTTTCTAACCACGGGCAATTAGATGCCGCGCTTATTTTTCTAGTGCATCTCGGATTTCAGGCCGATAAGCCTGACCGACTGACAGCGTTGGAAAACTAATTTCCAAGGTTAGCAACAAGATTGGCACCCTTTCTGGAGAAGCTACTTTTAAGAAGTCAAAGTGTACTCATAAAGAAGCCAAGCATCCATGATAATTTTCTCTTCGCACAAAACATGATCAAGGAGCTGCACAGAGCAAATTAAGAAACCAACAGTTTTCTTGATGCTTGGCATAGCTAAGGCTTTTGACACAGTTTGATGGAACTATTTGCATTGCTAGAAGTCCTGCAGCAATTGGGGTTCGCAACTAAATGCCGCGAATGGATCTCGGCAATGCTATCTTTGGCATCGGCTTTGTTTGTTTCAGCTTAAATTAAATTAAATTAAAATTAAAATTGTTATTTTGATATAAGCCAAATGATGTAATACTTTGTATTCATTTTTTGAGTTTTAAATAATTCTTCTTAGAGTTCATAAAATATTTTTTTTCATAATTTTTTGAGCTCTTTAAGACGGCCTTCAAGGGGTCGAAACTTTTTCATATTAAAGTTTTGAACAACTTTCGGCTCAAACAAAAGGCCATTGTCTTCCGTCTACTCAATGGGACCGACGCGAAAAGTCTTAAGGGCATTTCCAATGCTATCTCTAAACTTCTCCTATCTCATCTACTTTTCAATCTTTTCCTATATTTTCCTCTCTTATACTTTATTACTACAGTGATTTGAGGAGAAAATGAGGTGGAAGGAAGGTAGCATTGGGAAAGCCCTAAACATCTCACTGGGTTGCATCAAGGCGACGTCCTCTCCCCCACGCTCTTCATCTTAGCCATGGATCCACTATAGAAGATGCTTCAACTGGACACGGATGCTTATTCATTGCTGCAGCCAGTTCTGCATCGCGTGGCCAAATTCCGAATAATCCTGTACGCCGGCCGACGATGAAGCGATTTTTGTCAACCCTGACAAGGATGGAATAAGGGCTGTACATGAATTACTGAAGGCTTTTGGGGAGGCGCCAGGCCAAATCACCAATCTGAGCAAATGTATAGTGTACCTAATAATTCGTTGTGAAGGTCCCAACCTCAACGAGACCATGCAGCTTTTCTCATGTAAAGTTCAGAGTACTAAAAAACCTTACAAAAAGGAAGTCCATGTTTGGAGCCATCGGACCATGTCCGCTGAGGGGAAAGTCGCATGGGAGCTTGTTGCCTCAGTTTTTGGACGTCATCGCACTGAGTCTAGTGTCCACAAAATTGTGTCCGGTCAATGCGCGTAGTTTGTGGTATTTTGTTTATTTCGGAGATCTTTCCGAGGTCGGATTGAAAAAGTTAATATATGAAAGTTGTGCAGAATTTTGAAAAGCATCTTTTTTCATCCGAGTTGTTCTATATTTTCAAATGTTTTTTAGAAACTCCTGCTGCAATATGGATAACGCGCATTTCGAATGGGTTTTGCAAGGGTATTTGAATTGCATTTGCTGCAAGGTTAATATATGATGGATTGGTGTTGTTTATGTACTAATATGTTGGTGAACAAGGTAAGTTTGTGTTTTTGGATCTATTCATCCTTGTGGAATAGGTCCAGGGAGATTGTGGACGGCAATGGGTGTCAGGACACGAATTGAAGGTTCAGGGGTCCGAAAATAACAAGGAAGCTGCGCAGAACAATCAGGCTTGGCTTGGACCATGTGGATAATGGAGACTTAGCTGGCGCAAGGATCTAAGGCTCGACTAGATGTCGAGGGTTGTCGGCGTATTTCAGCTAACAGGTTCTCCGAGACCTAATCCGGTGGTTCGGGTGTGGGGGTGTGCGCGACAGGAGTGCTCCTCTCTTCTCGCCGTCGGTCTAAGGCTCTAGAACAGACGCTAAGAGTTTACCTAGGTTCGGGCCCCCGATCGGGTAATAGCCCTAGTCCTACTCGAGCTCCTTGCAATGTATGGACTGGCTCTTCCCTCAGGATCCGACCTTCCCAAAAGAAGCAGAGTACAACCCCTTTACAGATGCACCCCCAGCCCTTATATACCCGGGCTGGCCTGGGTTACAACGTGCTACATAGTACACATTAATGGTCCTCCCACTGTAGCCATCATTCTCTCGGCGCCAGTCCTCGCTGCCACAGCATCTGTCACCGCTTCTGGCAGCGGGGCGGCTCAGATGAGACAGAGCAGCTCCTACCCCTAGCGTCTTTCTTGTCACCTCGTAGCTGGTACGCATGAGACGGCTGCGAAGACAACCACAGCATAGCTGACATCATTTGGCGGGGCGGAGGTAATCATGTTCTCAGCGCCCTGCCCACTCTGTCCAGAGCAGTTCCGTCGCATTAAATGCTTCGGATTCGGTGTATCCCGACGAAATCCTTAGCAAGAAAGCCTCCTTGCACCTTCGCCCTGCGTCCCTGACTGTGGGGCCTCCACGCCCCTGCTGCCCTAACGCTCTCGCCCGGCTCGCAGGAGCGGCCCGGCATCTGGGGCCTGCTCGCCCACCTGTGCGCGGGACGCCAAGCTCCTTGGTCGCCCGACACCGAGGGCTTGCTCGCCCGCCAGTGCGCTGGGCGCCACGAGCTTCAATCACACTGTTTGAACTTCTCTTTGTCTGAAACCAGACTTTGATCTGTTTGAACTCGATATTCCCTTGTACAACACACTCCCTTCTTGGACGCTAGTCCCACTTTTCAGCGACGTGGGGGCACACCCCGATGTAGAATACACCGACAAGGTTCACAGTGAGTTACCGGCTAAGGGAGAAACCGGCTGCGATCGGGGTGTGAACCCGTGTGTGGCCTTGTACGTATATGTTCTTGTAATATGAGTGGAATATTCTTGGGAATATGTGGGGTGCGTCTCTAATCAATCTCAGCCATCAAGATGTAATCCAAAGGTGGGGAGGTGTCTTGTAGGTCATTCCACCTTTGGGGCCTATAAAAAGGAAGGAGGGGGTTGTCCTCCTTATCTATCCATTTAGCTAGAGACAACGCTATTAGGGAGAGATACTGAGATTGGATTGTGTTTGGTGGTGCACCTTGAGTGCTTTGGCCCTCCGAGGAGTACCTCCCAATGAAAGCAATGAAAAACATTCAAAGTTCATCTAGTTCATCTTGTTTTTATGCCTTGAGTTGCCTTTTGATCTTGTTTTGGATGAAGTTTGCGTTGCATTGTGTTTCCTTTCATCCTTAGATTGTGGATGTTGTGAGGTCCAAGAAAGTCTAAGCTTTATTGCGATTTTCCCTTGCGTTCGTTCCCGACCTAAGAAATTTCTTTTTCTGGATTTTCGCAGGGATTTTTGAGGTATTTTCAAGAATTATTCTTTTGGCTTGATTCTCTTAGGATTTGGGGTCTAAACTTCATGAGGTATCATGGGCTATCCATATGTGGTCTTTTAGACCAAGTTTCTTCCATGAACACAAGCTAGTTTTGGTCCTCCCTTTTCTGCACACAAGCTAGTTTCTTCCATTTGTTTGTGAGTGCAAGTTGTTTCAATTGAGAGTAGGAGGTGCGTTGGGTGCAAAGCAATAGCGTTGAAATCAACTTGAGCCTATTCACCCCCACTCTAGTCGCCATGGTTGGCTTGCAGGTGGTATCAGAGCTATGGTTGATATATCTCTTGTTCGATTTTAACCAATTGTGATCCTTTCCTGTTGCCGTTGCTACCATGGGGGACGGCATATACACAAACAAGCCTCCAATTTTCATTGGGATTGATTTCACCTATTGACGTAAGAGCATGGAGTCCTATATTGTGGCACAGGGATATAATATTTGGCTTAAGGTCAAAAACCCCTATGTTGTACCCAAGGACCATGCAGTCACTCCCGCCAATCAAGGTGAAGTGTAGCTAAATGGTAAAGCCAGAAACTTGATCTTCTAAGGGTTGAGTCGATAGGAACACAAGAGGGTTGCTCATCTCAAGAGTGCTCACCAGGTTTGGTCCACCCTCATCACCTACCATGAGGGAACGAATCAAGCCAAGGCCGTGAAACAAGACCAGCACAAGCGTGAGTACACTAGGTTTGTTCAAAAGCCCGGTGAATACATGGATGCTTCTTTCAGTAGATTCACCAAGATTCTAAGCGATCTCAGGTTAGTGGATACCACCTATATTGATGCAAAGAATGCTCGACACTTTCTCTCTGCTTTGGACTTGAAAATCTAGGATGTCAATGTGACCACCATCAGGTAGCTTATCTTACTAAGCTGACTTGGATGGACTCTACTCTAATCTCAAGACACATGAACTTGAGTGCTTGAAAAGGGGGGTTTGGTCCGGAATCTGGTGCATTGGTCGCTGATCATTCTTTGCGGGGTACCAATTATTCTAAGTTGAGTTTGGCTTTGGCTACCATCTTTGAGCTTTCAGATGAGCAAACAAATTCTTTTCCTAAGGAACAGTTGAGTTTGCTTGCCCAAAAGTTAGCCACTCATAACGGAGAATGAGATAAAGGAGTAGTCCTCTCAAATGCTATGGATGTAGTATGTCCCCGACAAGAACCACAATAAGAAGTTGATGGAAGGCAAGAAGAAGGTGGACAAGTACCTGAAAGAGCATAAGGTATTTGTGAAATTTCTTGAAGCCTTGGAGAACATCGCCGACTTTTGAGACATTACAAGTGAAGATGGTGGGGAAGCCGAGAAGGCTCTGGACGACGACGATGGGTACACCAGAATGTGCTTTATGGCCGATGAAAACGACATAAGCAATTTTGAGCTCTACACCGACTATGAGGATGAGGTAATTCCTTACAAAGAACTTTTTGATGCATTCGAGCGTGTTGGTACCGCCTTGCTTAAAGAATTAGACAAAAATAAGGAGCTACTTCAAGAAGTAGCTAAGTTGAAACTTGAGCTAGATGCTTCTAAGGTTAGTTTTGTTTCTTATTATGCTTCATGTGAGCATTGTGATTTGCTTGTACTTCACATGAATGGATTAAGGACAAATTATGCTAGTGTGACTTCTGATCATGAGTTGCTTAAGACAAAACTTGAAATCATATGTTCAGATTATGAAATGCTTAAGGACAATCACGCTAGTTTGCTTCTGAAACTTGAAACCTTAAATTCTTGCCATGTTCCTCAACCCACTGATTCTAATGGATGGGTTGCTCGCCAAAGGTCATTGATGATTTGCATAAGGCCTTGTTTGTTTCAGATTAAATTAAAATAAATGAAAATTTGTCATTTTTGTATAAGCCAAATGGTGTAATATTTTGTAGTTATTTTTGTGCAGTTTCAATTTAGAGTTTGTAAAATATTTTTTCATATTTTTTTGAATTTTTTTAAAAAATTTCGAGGGGTAACAAATTTGCTACAGTAAAACTCAACTCAACTTTAATTTGAAACAAACAAGGCCTAAGTTAAGGACATTACATGATAGTGTGGTTGCTGAGTGTAAATTTCACAAAAGAAAATCATGCTAGTTCTATTCAAGAATTTGAATTTCTCAAAGAAAAACATACTAGTTTATTGCTTGATCTTGATTGGACTAGAAGTGAGCTCATTGATGCTACCTTAGATTCTACTATCATTGATGCTACCTTAGCTTCTACTATCACACTTGCTTGTCCTGACACCACTACACACATCACATCTGCTACACATAAGGACTAAGTCAGTTCAGATGAGAACTTTACTGATACATAATTTCAATCAACGTCTACCCGTGAGGATTGTTTAATCTTGAAAATGGAAAATATAAATATGCAATCTAAAATTGATGAATTAAATGGTGCTTTGCTAGCTTGCTCTCCAACCTCTTGCGAAAGATGTGATTGAATTGAGTGGGAGTTAACTAGTGCTTATGTGAAAATGGGTAACAGAATTCAAGGACAGCTAGAAAGACTGAAAAATTCTGAGTGCTTATCTTGTCAGGCTCTCAAGAGTGAGGTTAAGATGCTTAGTGAGAGGTGTCGCAAGCTTTCGGGGGGGGCTGGTGTTGATAGTTCCTCTAATGAGTCTTCTTCCTCACCTAAAGCTTGTGATTTTTGCTCTGCTCTTCATAAGGAGTGTGAGTATCTTATTAGCGCTCTTGAGAAGTTTGATGGCGGCAAAAAGAAGTTAAATTTTATTGTTCACAAGGGATGATAGAGACATGAGAGCGAGAGGGAGATGTGAGACAAAGAGAGAGATGGATGGGGAATAACCCCTTATCTGTTCCTCTAAGGCGGCGGTGGGAACACAGGCCGGCTGGGCCTGGCTGGTCCATAACTCCCATCTCTTTTTCGTGCTATTACAATACTAGTATAGTGTATTAACCAACCATGTTCTATAAATCTTGATTAGGAATAGAGTAGCTTCCATGCAGGCTTCTTAAAGTGCATCCCAAACATTGTTTTGGTCAGCAGTAACTTGATATGGTCTCAAGGGTGTTGTAGGGAAGAATTTGACTGTGACTCGATATCCTAGATGTTGGTTATCTATCAGGAATGGTTCTGAAAAAAATGATTGGTTCTTCCTGGCTATCACATAACTCAAGTATATCCATTAAATAATGTGCCCAATGATTAAATTCTTCTACCGGATAATATTTTCAAGCCATTTCCCGTGGATTTCAACAGCATTTAGATTAGGTATCTAAAATTGTCTAAACGGGTCTTGTTTTAAAATAATAATTTTTTATAAGGTAAGAAAATAGAGTTTTCAAAAGATGGATAGGAAGTATAAGACTTTTCATATATGAATAAATAATAATATATCTTATAAAGAAAATTTATTCAAAAATTTTTCCTAATGGTGGTTTTCTTCTTATTGGAGACAATTTTGTAAAATAGCTTCTTCATTTGGTGAGGTTGTATGATAGCCTTCACTCCCAACAATAATATAAATTTGTTGTTGTCAGAAGGAAAAAATACCCACAATCTGGCAGCCACCATTATGGCCACGTGTCATTACAAATAAAAATTAAACAAACACTCTAAACTTCGTAAGATATCAAAAGACTTAAATCCTAAAAAATCTTAATTCAAAAATAAACTTTTAAAATTTGTACATGCTACCTTTGGAAATATGCAATAACATTTAAAAAATAATGTTAGTTAAAAAATATCAAACCTAAATAAAATAATAGAATTGTAGATAATTTGAAGGATTTCTTAGGTTTTAATTAAATTTTATATTTTTATATATATTCAACAAATTTTAAAATTCGCATAAATGTTCTTTTTGTGGTTTATTTGAGATTTTTAGGATTTATGTTTTCAAACATTGTATGAATTTTTGCGTTTTAAATTATTTTCAATTGTATTTAATTTTATTTACTTAGAGTGACACACATGATCCACATATCATGATGTCTAGACACTCGTGTCATCGAAACCAACATCTCCATGCCACTTTAGACGTAAGTAAAATCGTAACACGACTTTGTGTACTCAAATATCTGGTATTGAAAGTTTTAGACTCAAATATAAATTTAGGATAATTTTAAGAACCTGCTGTGTAATTTACTTCTTAGACCCTGTTTGTTTGAGTTTCTACCAAGCTTTTAGCCTCAGAAGCTAGAACAAACAGCCAGCTTTTGGAACCCCTTGCAAGAAACTAAAAGTCCCCAAAAACCCAATTTATATTGTGATCTAAGAAGCAAGTTTTGATTGACTTTTCCTAGAATCAGATTTTACAGAAGTTGCAGCCGAAACAAACAAGACCTTAGAAAGCAAGCCACATTCATTCCAAACTAAATGATGTTATATGAAAAGTCCAGCCTACTTCCGAAGGCTCCGCTCAAACTCGATTTTTTTTTCTAATTCCCGCACAGCAGGTGCTGCATGAAACATCTGGGCTTTCTAAATTCCTCTACAGGAGCTAAGGCCATATAAACTATTTAATATAAATAAAAAAAGAATACCAGAAGCAGTAAACAGAGTGTCTAAAAAGGCACGAATGGTCCGGACAAAAACCCAAGCTGCCGGCTTGCTAGACGGAAATCTCAGGGGCGCCGTACAACTAGTATACTTCACCATCATACAAGCGTATCTATGTACTGGGCGACCCATTGCCGTGCAGCGTGCAGGGCAAGAGGATACGAGGATCGGAGCGCAGGTCCAGGTCAGCAATCAATGGCGTACTGGATGGCCAGCAGGTGCTCTCAACTGAAGTGAAGTGAAGTGAAGTGAAGTGAGGTTTTAGTGGAGCTGCGCCTGCACGAGTGCACGCACTCTGCTTTCTCTGTCGCTGGCGCGCGTCCGACGGCGGCACGGAGATGTCCTCGGCGCTTGAGAGATTCGACCGTCTTTCCATATCTTCTCTTTAAAATATTGTTAGCATCCTCTCTATTCATTTATCTAAATTCTTTTTACAATTTATAATAGTACACTACAACATTATAGAGGGTCTTTAGCCTCTCTATATATTCACAATTTAGGGCCAGTTATTTTCAGCTTGACAGCTTACCGGCTTAACAGCTTAATGACTTATCTATGTTTTGAAAACATATATGCTTTGAGTTTTTTGAGTCCGTTTTTTCGCTGTTTTGAAAGTAGGTTCTAACGCTTTAAAAATCAAGTCAAACGAAATGTATCCGAATCTTAAGACTATCTCGAGAAGCTCTCGAAGTTCAGTCATTTCAGTCGTTCAGCCGTTCAGCTGTTCAGATCAGCTCAAAAGAACAAGGCCTTATACTAGCCTACAGTATTATAGTAACCGCGCGAGTCTTATGGGGGTACTCGTAAAATCCATGAGGCAGCAAATACCTACCTCGTGGCATGAGCCTACACAAACGCATGCTCGTATGAATAAACAATATCATCATGGGTCCTACTAACACGTGTAATCTTTGGTCTTTATTGTTGGTTGTGTTGAATCATGCCAGATATAGCATTACATATATGGTGGATCCCAAACAGTAACATTTTCTTAAAAAAAAATTGTTTGTAACACAACTATATGCCTTTGGTCACTAAGAATGGACCTCATGTTAATAGTATGTGGCATAAGTGTACTTTTAGATTAAACTTTGAGAGCAAAAAATAATCTGCAAAATGATAGCAAAAATAATATGCAGAAGGAGACTGCATCTGTGCAAGCACGAGGGCCCGATTTAAGAGAACAAACAAAACCGTTGTGTACGTGTGGTCGATCCCAAACAGTAACGTATTTTTTAAAAAAAAATATTTGTAGCGCAACTATATGCCTTTGCTCACTAAGAATGGACCACATGGTTGATAGTGGGACATAAGTGCACTTTTAGATTAAACTTTGAGAGCATAAAATAATCTGCAAAAGGAGATTACACATGTGCAAGCACGAGGGCCCTATTTCAGGGAACAAACAAAACCATTGTGTACATGTGGTCAATCCCAAACAGTAACTTTTTAAAAAAATATTGTAGGGCAACTATATGCTTTTGCTCAGTAAGAATGGACCACATTTTAATAGTGCAAGAGATAAGTGCACTTTTTAAATTATTCGTATGCTTATCCAAATGTGAGAAAGTAATCCAAATATCTAAAAAACTATCCGAGTTGATTCGGTCGTTTGATAAAAAAAATATAGTGTTTCCACCCCTATAGAAGAATGAGTAAGTGTTCTATACATTTGGGTGATAAAGATTTGTGTCAAACCTAAAGAGATCTTTTTGCGTATATAAATATTTGTATTGAATATTACAAACTATAATTCAGTCCATATCACAAACCTTGTAAAGTTTATTTTGGATACATGGTGTAGCTTGCCACAAACAATTACTGAGTTGTAGCAATTGTCCCATCTCCCATCAGGTCCTAGCACCACCACCTCCTTGGCCCTCCTCTCCCTTTTTTTGGTGAGCTCGTTCGAGAGGGAAGGGACACTTGCTCCTCCACCCTTCCTTTCTCCTTTCCCTTCCATCCGTCATTTGTTAATTTCTCTTCCACTCCCTCTCCTCCCTCAATCCTTCTAAGTAAAACCTTAGATCTAGATCTAGTGGGCCCTATGACTACGACATCCTCTTGGCGCCTCCGGGAGGATGCAAGTTGGTAGATCATTGGGAGCAAGCTTGTTGATTTGGGAGCCTCCACATGATTAGTTTTGTGTGTGTGCTTCATCCACATAGGGATGTGTTGCACCTTTGTGTCTTCGAGTTCATCATGATTCATGGCGCCTGTTTCTAGGGCATTATATTAATGGATCCCCCATAGTTTTCTAGCGGCGCAGTTATGTCTAGCAATTGTGGCTCGCATGTTGGACGGATCTGACACCGAGATTGCTTGTGTCGACGGTGTCTGGTGTGGTGGCAGAGGGATGTGGCATGTTGTCAGAGCCATGGAGATCAGTTGGATGTGCTATTTGGATGCATCGTCATCCAAGCCCCATTTTAGTTCTTTGACATGTCAAATATGCTTTCATTGTGGATTTTGCTCATCTAAAGGACAACTAGCTTGGTTTTGCACATGTCAATGATACATAGCATGATGTAGCAGTATATGTGGCTTATACATGTAGGATTTGATTTTCACATGGGCCGCAAGTGTCACCCCTCCCCTTCCATCTCAATCATCTCTCCACTGTGAGCTCCGATCCCCCTTCCTTGCACTCTTCGTCGTTGCCTTATCTTCTCTCCAACCACCTCCCTCTCCCATGTTGGTCATTGTCGCCTCTCGTTCCTCTGCATCGGTCGCCAGCACTTCTTCTTCCCCTACTTAGGTCATTGTAGCCTCTCTCGCTCCTGCTGTCTGCCCGACCTCCTCCCACCGCCAACCCAACCTTTCCCAAATCGGACACCACCACCGTCACCCCCTCCAACCCTAGTCATTGCATCTCCGCAACCGTCTCCTCTCGCATTGGTGGCCCCAATCTCCTACCACTGCCAACCCAACCTTATACCACGTCGGACACCACCACCGTCACCTCCTTCCACCCTAGCCGTCGCATCACCGTGACAATATCCTCTAGCGTCGGTGACCCCAATTTTCTCATCCTACCGCTAGCTCTTCCCACACCCGATCTCTTCCTCCTGCCCCAATACTTCATTGGAACTACTGCCACTGTGTTGAACTTTGCCTCTACCAGCTCCTCCTCTCTGTCACGTCGACCACGCTGATCTCCTCCCAGTGCTAGCTCCTCCTTTGGTGGTGGCATACTGCTCCAGATGGTCCTAGAGAGTGAGCTATGAGACGGTGAGAAAGAGAGAGTAATTGGAGTGAGATGGGTTAGAGTAAGAGAGATAAATGACATGAGGTAAGCACGGACATGGTGTTGATGGGGCATCGATCCGTCCATGCTGGCAAAACCATCCTAGGTGGCTTCCACGTTAGCAAAAGTCGTCCAGGAAGGGAGTAAAATAGGGGCTTTTTCAATACCGTGGGGTCAAATTCAACCTAGTTTTGCACCTCAAAAACTAAATTGGCGCTCGATTGAAAGTTCAAGGGTGAAGACGATCACATTTCCCGCATTGATTTAATGGCTAATTATGCGGTGAATTTTAAAATTGCAATTGGTCTGTATTTTAATGTTACATTTGGTTTCGCTCGATTATCCTTGCTTGTGAATATTCGTGGGGTCCAAGTCAATCCAAAGATTTCCATTCCACGCCGCTAAACACAACCTTGTAGCATTTTCATCGGGCCCTCTATAATACTGTAGCAAATAAAGGGTTTGTTGGAGGGAAGGGTTTTTAGAGTGCAGTGTAAATTGTGAAAGAATTTTAAATAGATAGATAGAAGAACATCAATAGCGTTTTAAAGAAAAGATATAAAGGATCGTAGGTGATGCTCTTAAGCGCTAAGAAACAAAGAATACAACCCATCACCTGTCATGATTCTTGACGCGGACCACGCGGCCACAAATCTGGGCTCTTAAAATGGGGTCAAAACTACTAGGATGAATCCAACCCGATTTAGCACATTAGATTGTCCGAGCGAAAGTTTGCGGATGAAATTGAGATTTTCTTTATTGATTTAATGGATGATTTTATGGTGAATTTTTAAAAATTGCAATCCGTTTGGATTTTGATGTTATACTTGGTTTCACCCGATCAGATTTCTATGAGACTATCTTGGGGTTCAAGTCAATCGAAAGACCTTCCATTCCAGCTCCCTTCCCATTCCACGCTGCCAAACACAAGTTTAGGCGCTAAAGAAGTAAAAACACGGCCGATCATCGGTCACGATTCTTGACGCGGATCACGCGGCCACAAATCCGGCCGCTTCCCTCGCATCGCTGTGGACGGACGACGCTGGCCCCACCGCGTCGGCCCGGCAGGTCCCACGCCCAGTCCCCGCGATCTCTCCGTACGGGCGTACAGCTCCGTAGCACGACGACGAGGGCGACACGAAGCTGCCGCGGCCGGCTGGCGCCATCGAATCCGCGATTCGATTCGCAGACAGCGCGATCAGAGCAGGCGGATCGACCCGGAGGAGCATGACAAGAAAATTCACAAATACGTTGTTTGGTTGCCTTCTCTCACGAGCCTGGCCCATCCGACTCAGTCAGGTTGGTGAGATACGGGATGTGCAGATGCAAAGAGACAGTGTTTGGTTGAGTGTTTAGTAGGCGAATATTTTGAAATTTAATTATTTTAAAATTTATATAGCGAGTGTGGTCTAGTTTTGTTAGAAAAAATTTCAGAAATCCATTTTTGGAATCGGTTCGGTAATCGGACATGCTAATAAAAAGATACAAACAAAAAAAAAAAACTTACCTGCCACATTAACAGTCCATGCATGGTTTGATATGCTGATTGACTGTGGCCTCATGCGCAGAACACGAGGCCGTATGGTGACTGACTGTTGCCTCATGCGCAGAACACGAGGCCGCCATACGTTGCATCCAGAGAAACGTCCATTTTATGTATTTCTCCAGAGCCAAGCTGTATGGAGAATCTTACATCCACAGAGTCAGACTCAAAACCAGATGCAGGCAACCAAAACACAAGAAAAAAGCAAGATTCTGCATCTGTAGATGCAAATATCTATAAATACAGCTAACCAAACAGCCTAAAAATGATCGATATTTAACTTAATTAGCGATATGATATTAACTTCGTATGTTTCTCCAATACTTGTATATACGACGAGTAATAATAATAAATATATTGAAACGCGAATTTATAAAAGAGCGCGAATTCCCGTGATCTCCCGAGGCTACTACGAACGTTCCCAGGCAGCCGCGATCACAGATCATGATCGCCAAGACGACGCGGCCGCGGATCGGATCGACGTATGCCATACATGCACAGTCGCATACTACTACCATGTACTGATCCGGCGCGTGATGCGATACGATACGATGCGACGCTTCCGTATGGGATATGGGGATACTGGCGATCGCGCGGCGGCGCGCGCGTCCGGCCGCGGGGAAGATTCACCGCAGCGCGCGCGATCTCCCGTCCGATCCGCCCCCAATCGAATCCCGCGCCGATTCTCTTCTCCTAGTATATATATACGGCGCCGCCGCCGTGCCCTGGGCTCACGATCTGCGCGCCAACTGGGGGAGGTAGATAGATCGGTAGAGATCGGCAATGTCGTCGGTGGAGGCGTCGCCGGCGACGGGGGAGGGATGCTGCCGCCGTGGCCCATCCGGCGAGGAGGCCCGGAAGGAGAGGCCCACCAGGGAGCGGATGGCGCAGGTGGTGCCGGTGGATGATGGCGCGGCGGCGGGGGCGGAGCTCGTGGCGCCGTACGTCGTGGCCGTCGACGACAGCTCCGTCGACCGCGCCGTCATCACCGCGCTGCTCCGGCGATCCAAGTACCGAGGTACGTACGTCGTCTTTGTTCTTGTGCTTCCGATTTTTTTTTGTCGATTTCGATCTGTCCTGTAACAAAATAAACTGGGCATTATTTCCCTGCAAAATTTCAAACGAATGAGAGCTCGATTAAATTTTCACTGCTCTGTCAAATCCAAGTCCAAAAAAACAGAGAACCTTCCTCTGTTACTTTCACCCACAAACAAGAGCAACACGCATGCCATCATTGGTACTTTATATAAAATTTTTACTTCAGAAAAGAGAAAAAGAGAGAGCATGATCAGTTTACATTGCTCCCTACGGCAGCATATAGACTTGACGTTTGACACCATAAGATATGCAGGGGAGGGCGTTGATGCATTGCGTATGCGTTCCAATGGCCCCATAAATTACAATCTTCTCATGTTTTCCTTTCGAATTTTTATCGACGCAGTTACTGCTGTGGACAGTGGGAAGCGGGCGCTGGAGATATTAGGCTCGGTACGTTCCTTTCATCACTACTCTTTTCCGATGGGTGATAGATCTATTTTCGCTACGGGTTTTCTGCTCCTTAACAGAGCCAGTTTTTGTAAACCAAATAATAGAAGCAATTTTGTCTCAATTTCTTGTAATTCTTTTTTGGATTTAGGAGCCCAATGTGAGCATGATTATCACAGACTACTGGATGCCGGAGATGACCGGGTATGACCTGCTCAAGAAGGTCAAGGTTAGTAAAGAGAACCATACCATCAGCTCTGAAAGTGATCACGTCTTGGATCAAAAATCTCTCTCCCTCCCTATCTGCAACTCACTTATGTTGACACCGTCATGTGATCAGGAGTCTTCGGAGCTCAAGCAGATCCCCGTGGTGATAATGTCCTCGGAGAACGTGCCGACGAGGATCACCAGGTCGGCTCGTTTTCTTGCGATGAACTCATGGCACCTTTCACTCGTCTCTCGGTACCAAATGCTGTCGCAAAGATTCTTAAACCTCTTGCTCTGAACAGGTGCTTGGAGGAAGGCGCGGAGGACTTCCTTCTCAAGCCCGTCAGGCCGGCGGACATCTCGCGCATCAGCACTCGCATGCTGCAGTGAGTGGTGTGCTAGGGCGTGCTAGCTCCATCTCCATGCCAGTTCGTGTTCCTTTAGTGGTAGATGTAGGACTTAAGAAAGATCAAGAACAGCAGCTAGGGAGAACATATAAAGACTCACTCCTTGGATTTTCCCTATGATGTTGGCGTTTCGGGTTATTTCCCTGCGTTCTCCGGAACTGGTTTAGTCGTAGGCCTCGTGATAGTAGTAGCAGGTTAAGTACTTAGTTTCTTTTGTTTAAGAACTATGCCAGTGTCAAAATGCATGAATCTGTTATGAAAGAGAGAGATTTAGCCGACCTTTTCCTCAAAAGATTAAACTTGATTTGATCAAGTTGGTCGGGTATTCATGATTTTTTTTCCTTGGACTATTGTGTAATGTTATGAATCTTCTTTATTATCGCAAGAGGAAGGCCGATTCTCAGGATAGGGCTGCCGAGATGGCTGACCCAGGCCCAGCGGGTGCTGCGGTGCCCTAGAGCAGTCGCCGGCACGGCGTCTTGCGTAACATGAAAGAGATTTTCTTACCTACTTTTGTGTAGTCTATCGTATTCGTTTCTCTCCCTAGTATACTATAGTTTGTTTCCTTAATTATGTTTTGAACCGTTTATGTTTATAAAAAGAGAAAGAGCAGCCGAAAGGGTACGTTTTTTTGCCTCCAAAATCTAGTCTCAATACGTTCAGTCGATAACTAACCGTCTCGGACGTGGCCACCGTCGTACCGCCATTACCTCGGGTGTGGCAGCCGTTACGCGCCGTCCCCACCTTTTCGTTCAAGTGGACGGTAGAGAATTTGTGTCCATCTATGTATTTGATTGGGTGAATTGTATCAAATCATCCTGAAAGGTGGGATACAGAAAAATAGAATATTATCTCAATATGCTGTAGACTGGTGGCAGACTGGTGTTCATCAATGCTTGTTTGTCAAGTTTACCAGTTTACACTATGTCGATGTTTATCATGCCTCAGACTGTTGTTAAGAGAATTGAGAGGATCAGGCAAACATTCCTTTGGAGTAATTGGGGGGGGGGAGGGAATATAACCTAGTTAAATGGAGGAATGTGGTTACTCCTAAGAAAAAGGGGGGGTCTGGGTATTCATGATATCAAGTTCATGAATATTAGTCTGATGGTTAAATGGTGGTGGAAACTGGAGAGAGAAGAAGGGATTTGGCAAGATTTCATAAATAAAAAATATCTTGCAAACTATACTATTACAACAGTTCCTTATAAAGCTTCTGATTCTCCCAGTTGAAGGGATCTTCTGAAAATGAAGAAGATTTATACAGACCATAGGGAGATGAAGGTAGGAGATGGGAATATGATTAGTTTCTGGTCAGATGTTTGGTTGGGTCACCAAACTCTGAGAGAAAGATTCCCAAACCTCTTTGAAATTAGTGAAGTAAAAGACTGGTCTGTAGCTAAGTGCTATAGATCTAACTGGAGGATTCCTTGGAGAAGATGGTTTGATATTACCCAAAGTGAAGATTGGGAGGGCTTAGTGCATGAAATTAGGACAAAAACGATCTCAAGGGAGAAACACTCTTGTATTTGGAAACCTGGTAAGAAAGGGATGTTTTCAGTGGCCTCTATGTATGAGAAGTTATCAGAACACCTCCCTGATAGCAAATGGAGGATATTTTGGAAGGTTAAAGCCCCTTTGAAAGTCAAGATGTTTTATATGGCTTGTCTCCAATGGGGCAATTCTATCTAAACAAAATTTATATAGAAGAGGGTGGAGTGGGGAGTTATGCTGTGAATTTTGTGATGAGGTGGAGACACATAATCATTTACTCTTCTCTTGTAAGGTGGTCAGATTGGTTTGGGAGGTGATTGCTATAGCTTTTGGGAGTGATGTCATTCCCTCCAACCTGGATCAGGCAGTTTGTTGGGTTCAGAAGATGTTGGATAATCGATTTTTGCTTGCTCTGTATGGGATTTTTGCAGTGTGTTGGGTTGTTTGGCTTAAAAGAAATTAGTGTTGCTTCCAAAAGAAGAAGCCGCGGGATCCCTTTCACCTAATTGTCCTCTGTTGTTCGTTTCTTCAATGTTGGACAGGTATGCTCAATGCTTCGGATCAGGATCTTGTGAAGATGGGAATCGCCAGAATTTTCCAGGTCGTCAAGGAGATGCAAGATACTGGTGCTAAACGTCGAAAAGGAAATCCAGATGGAGAGGACCTGGACGACAACGTGTAGTTGTTTTGGCTTGGCAGAGTGCTGTTCTGGTTTAGCTTTCCTGTTTTACATCTCCTTGGACTTGTTTTGTGTTTCCTTTTGGTATGGTTGGCTGTAAGCTGGGCAGGACCCTTTAGCTGCAAGTCTACGATGGGTTACGTTGTTATGTCTGTGGATGTGTGGCCACTATGAGGACCGGAGGTCATTCACATCTGGTTTATCGTTTTCTGTGACTTTGGTTGTTTTCGTTATGAAAAGTAATGGAAATAGGGGTGCGTCCCCTTTTGCAAAAAAAAAAAAATCTCAATATGTTGTATGACTTTCTTCGTTCGATTTGGTCGAACGACATCGTACAACTTTATCTCGCAAACTCTTACTTCTTCTTAACTCATATTTTTTATCTTATAGTATACCAAATTTCAAATTGATTTCAATTTTGAATTTGGTTTAGATTTGAAATTCGTTTTAAATTTTAAATCTATTTTATTTTTTAGATTTTGAATTTAAAAAGATGTTTGAATTTTTTAAAAATATTTAAATTTTCAATACACCTTGAGTATTGAATTTAAAACTCAATTTGAGTTTTCAGACTAAAATTTGATTTTTTTTGAATTTGCATTGAATTTAAAGTTCAAATTATTTGTTATAACTTGCTTGATCTTGAATTGGAAATAAGACTTGAGTTTTGAATCTAAAATTTAAGTCAAATTTAAATTTGGTTTGAATTTTGAATTCAAAATTTGATTTCAATTTGAATTTGATTTAAAAATTCAAATGTTAAATGTAGTATGAATTTAAAATCCAATTTGAATATTGAATCCAATTTGAATGTTAAATTTAAAATTTGGTTTGAATGTTAAAGTTTAAATTAAATTTAGTCTAAATCATCCAAAATAAAATCATGTGTAAGGTTAAATTTTCTCAACATATAAAGTGTTATTTGATTGTATTTTTATATTTGAACCATTCTACATCATCACATACGAGAACCAAACAAAATCTTGTATGATCCTATTTGACCAACCAAACATCTCATTTGAATCATATCGTACGGAACCATCCCATTCAATTTGTACCATCTCAAACAGGTTCAACCTGATACAAACAGTCAAACACACCCTAAGATGATAAACGAAATCCACCGAGTGCTACATCATAAACACATTGGAAATGTAAATAGTTGAAGACCATGCATCCCTCCTAAAAGGAAGAACCTTTTTTTTTTCCTATCTTCGCCTTGCCATCTTCTTTTACATGAGATAGAAATAAAGAATTTCAGACATCTTAAACACAAAACGAAGTTATTAATGACCGGGCGTAACCAAGAAACAACCTTTTATATGTGAAATCATAAAATATATCCTTTAAGATCTAACATTTTTGTCGAATTATGATTATATATGCGATAGCATCTACCATATCAGGATTATCAATTAACCCAATTCTATCAATTGCTCAAGATACCCTAGCTACTAGGTCTATTTTGCAGACAACAAGAGTAACATTTAAGAGGTGAGACCGTCTAGAGAAAACAATCCAAGTATGTAACCTATGTTTTCATCAATTTGCAATGCGCAGCGTGTTTTACTTGACACATGCATAAAAAAACCATATGGTTGGAAGTTTACTCTGAGAGGCGCTTTTGCGGTTACTGACCAACTTAAATTTTGTGGTTTTCAATCTGCTTTGCTCAAACCGAAATCAAAAGTTGGTATTCCAACATACATAGCATTGGAAGTAAACAGTCTTACTACTAAAATCAAAACTTAAACACTCCAGTCTCCAACATAGATAACATTGGAAGTAAACACTCTTGCTGACAAATTAACCACCAATGAGTAGAACATGGATAGTTTGATGTCCACTCCTATGGTAGTAAGCGCGGGCCTCAAAGAATGTTTACTGCCTCTATAATCATCGAAATCTTGAAAAAAAAATAGGGATTTTAGACCATTAAATATCAATTTTTTTTTTCCACACATGCTTAGGTTCAGCGAATGGTATTCAGATTCAGTAAATGGTCTTCAAACTGTTGCCTGCTGAGAGCATTGGCTCCAAGCTTCTCAATTGCTATTAGTAGTAGTAGTTGCGATGAAAAATTCCCCCCTTTTATCTATCTTTGCAATGTTTGTTTTTATGTTTGTTTCTTTGGGAAGGCTTCTTTCTGTAGAACCGTTTCACTTGTAGGTAACTGAATACAAACATCCTCCTACATTGTTGCTTGAGATTAAAATCCGTTAAAGAACCATGCTGCCGGCCCAGTCTAGTCTAAGGTTGTTTATTTGAGTGCAAGCCGCAGACGATGGAGATAAATAAATCACATAACAGATGGAACATAGATGTAGGAGGGACAATTCTTTATTGCTTTTTTCTTTTATTACATAATAGGTGGATTTCTCTCCTATTTATATTGCGCATAAATTCTTCGTCCTCATCAAATCTTGAGTCTCCCCGGTGTGGTTACGCCATCATGATTCTTAAGCTAGAAAATAGCCAACATATACATTTCAAAAATACTTCTATATGTCATATATATTTCAAAATGTCTTCTACCTATTGCAACCGGATAAAGCTGAAAACAATTAACCAACATATACATTGAGTGCTATCATGCTATCATCTACCATGCATATTTAACTAGGGCAACATATCTAGTGCAGATGTTCCTTAGGTGTTAACATGCTAATAACAGATCTGGGCCTAGATCTGTTGTTAGCATGTTAGCACCTAATGTACATTTGCACTGTATACGTCGTCTTTTATTAGATACATATTTGTGGCTCAATTTAACTGGATAATGTACAATAGAAGCTAAAGTTAAAAATGAGGACTAGTGCGCCTCGTAATCACAAAAGAAATATACATCAAGTTACATCAAAATGGAATGTCGACCAATTTACACAATGTCAATTTGGATTGTAATACCAATATATGAGCCGGTATCGATGCTGAGAGGCATCAATCCCGGTTTGGAAACTGGTATGAGAGGTCGTTCTAAACTGGTATTGTTTGCCGTTCCCCGGTAGAGTTTGAAGAATAAAATAAAAAATATGGAGTAAAATTATAAATTATGTATAGTCATTTTTTAATGCCAAGCGTTTTAGCACTCACGAGGCTCGTATATTTAGGGCGGTCTGCCGGACAAAGTGCTGATGAGCTCGTACGCACGGCTCGCAGGCCGAACACATGCTAATCCCACCTGCTAATCGCTAATGGTTAAGCATAAGACCTTGTTTTTTTCAAATTAAATTAAATTAAATACAAATTTATCATTTTTGTATAAGCCAAATGATGTAATATTTTGTATTCATTTTTATGGGGTTTCAAATAGTTTTTCTTAAAGTTCGTAAAATAATTTTTTCATATTTTTTAAAAATTTTAAAATATCTTTCAAGATGGTCACAAATTTGATACAGTAAAACTCAACTCAACTTTAACCTGAAACAAACAAGACCTAAGATTATTATACGTGTGTTTCAGTGTTTCCTTGTGCTACTTAACCTGCATTGAGAGCGCGCCTACGCGCGCTGCGGCCTGTGTTTCATGTTCATTAGCTCAGCTTGTACAGAGTGTGATACGCTCGCCACTATGACGAACTGATTTATGTACTTACCCAAATAAAACCTTAGAAGCACCTACATATCTCTAAAGCGGCGCCGCAGGTGGATGTGGCCACGGCAAGGGGTGGGGACACGATGGCGACGGCGCAGTTCACTACCAGGGAAAAAGGCTTCCCAAACAGTTGGTAAGCCTCCTACAAGCGGTTTTTAAAACCACTTGTGAGCAATCAGAGAACCGCTTGTAATAGAGTGTAAAAAGGCAAATAAATATTGAGGGAGGTGGGATTTGAATCTAGGACCTCTTGACTCACACCTCACCCAGCTAGCCAACCCACCCACGCGCGTTATCTAATAGAATAGGGGGAGCTTTCATTTTATCTATTCGAAAAATGGGTCTCTAGAAGCGGTTGGGGCTATTAAACCGCTTGTAAAGCCAAGCATTCTAAGCGGTTCGTGTTTCCAACCGCTTGTAGAGGTATAGCAGCGGTTGGGGACAAAAACCGCTTAGGATTTTAGGTCTTTAGAAGCGGATCGTGCCCCCAACCGCTTCTAGAGGTCATTTTCTGACTTGAGACTGTTTTGAGGCATTAAACCGCTTGTAAAAGTTTGATCCTTTTTTTTGAACCGCTTGAGAAAACTTGTTCCCTAGTAGTGGTTCGACGTGAACGCGGTGGAACATGACAGTGGCGGCGCCGGTTGACGCGGTCGTAGCGAAGCACGACAGCGGCAGTGCAGGTGGATGCGACCGGGGCAAAGCACGACGTCTTCTTGTTGCCTAAGTGCCAAGGGAAACTGAGCAGATTATTTGTCCAAAGAAGGTAGTTTTTTTATCAGCACTTCTTGCTGATGCTATTCCAAAAATCAAATAACATGAATTTGTATTGATGATAGCAGATAGCATTTTTGGAATTACAAATAATATTGAACTGGAACGTAGCCACGAGTCCAGGACATATTGCGGACACATTATGATTGAAAATGGCATGAAAAGGACATATTGCGGACACATTTTTGAATTTTTTATGATTTTTTCGAATTTTTTTATGATTTTTCTGAATTTTTATGATTTCTCTGAATTTTTTTATGATTTTTCTAAATTTTTATGATTTTTCTAATTTTATATTATTTTTCTTATTTTTTATGATTGTATGGCGTCCATGTCAGCTGCCACATCGGCATTTAACTGCCCCATCAGCATTCAACGGCCACCTCAGCGTCCACGTCATCATTTAACGGTAGCCCTAACGGTGCGGGGCCTGTGGTGCAAACGGTGCCAACTTCGAGGGGCCGGCAAAGTAATTTACAACTTCCAGGAACTAAGTGAAACATGGTGCCAATTTCCGGGGGTTACAGTACAATTTACTCGTAAAAGAATGAAGGGCATGCAGTGCTGAAATGAAACATCCCTAGATAAAACTATAGGTCCGTAGGTGGTCTGACCTCTATTGTCAGGTTGGATCCCTAGATAAAACTATAGGTCCGTAGGTGGTCTGACCTCTATTGTCAGGTTGGATGAACCAGATGTGGGCGTGGGGCAGTGGGTGGGCCTGAGGGAGGGGTGGACTGTGGAGGCGTTGGGACGTGGCAACGACAGTGGCAGCCAGCGTGAGCAGGCGGAGTCAAGGCAGCGGCAGTTGTCGCGCGCCGGGGACGGAAACTGGGAAGCTTAGAGGGCGGCATCAGGCATGTAGGAGGATGGAGCTGGATGGACAATGAGTACCGACGCAGGATTAATTGACGGCGGAAGGGCAGCATCGGCTGGCCTGGCTAGGTCGGTAAGAGGAGGAGCAGGCCGCTGGATCGACGGTGAGCTCGCCACCCGCGAGCACCGACGACTGTGGCCTAACCCTAGCTGCCTCAGCGTCTCCATTTTTCAAGCGGAGCTGGGAGGGAGAAGAGACGGGGCGGGCGTTTGTGCAAAATGTGCCAGGTGGGGACTGGGGAGTGGATTTCCACCTTTAATTGATCTGTGACGCACATATAAGATCTAATGGCTAGTAGTTGGTGTTAGCACTTTAGCATTAAAGGGGTGTTTGGTTGAGTGTTTAGTAGGCGAATATTTGAAAATTTTATTATTTTGAAATTTATATTGTGAGTGTGATCTAGTTTTGTTCGAAAAAATGTCAGAAATCCTTTTTTATAATCGGTTCGGTCATCAAATATGCTAATAAAAAGATACAAACAAAAAAGGAAAAAGAAAACTTATCTGCTACGTGGCAGCCCATGCATGACTTGATATGATGACTGATTGTGACCCCATGAGCAGAACACGAGGCCAGCATGCGTTGCATCCAGAGAAACGTCCATTATCTGTGTTTCTCCAGAGCCAGGCTGAATGGAGAATCTTGCATCCACAGAGCCAGGCTCAAAACCAGATGCAGGCAATCAAACACAAGAAAAAAGTAAGATTCTGCATCTATAGATGCAAATCTCTATAAACGCAGCTAACCAAACAGCCTATAACACTCCAGTCTCCAACATAGATAACATTGGAAGTAAATACTCTTGCTGACAAATTAACCACCAATGAGTAGAACATAGATAGTTTGATGTCCACTCCTACGGTAGTAAGCGCGGGCCTCAAAGAATGTTTACTGCCTCTATAATCATCGAAATCTTGAAAAACAATAGGGATTTTAGACCATTAAATATTAATTTTTTTCCACACATGAAATGAATTACGAAAAGTCTTTTACATTAACTAGATGAAGCACTCGGAAGACCTACTTTGACTGAGCAGACTTTGAGTCTCTAGCATTCTCACCAAAAAAATCAGCGGGAGAGTGAAAACCCGCACCACGGCAAGAATGTTTAGATTTCAGTCAAAGCTATAGCGGCCTCCTGAACCAGCAACCTCACCTCTTTTCTCCATGATTTAACTCAAGCATACCCCCTTCCCCAATCCACTGTCATAGGGCCAAGACTAGTCAACCAGTCTCAGCACAGTATCATGGAATATCTGTGTACCTCTTAGAGCATCACGGATTTTAGACTAGTCACTATCGTAGTCTACGTTGCTGTCATGCAGCATGTCTTGGAGAGAAACGCAGTAGTTGTATTAGTCTGGGTCGTAATCAGCTGGAAGGATGTCGTCCGGATCGACATCATGAGCGGGATCATGGCTTTGATTTGCATCAGTATTGCTTGAACTAACATTGGCAACAACTTGAACTGGCATATGCGGCTGTTTCGCCTTTTGCAGTGCATCTTTTGCCTTCAAAGATACCAATTCTAGCCTCTTTGCAATACCAGCAATGTCCATCAACAACCCACTGACAGCGAGTGCTTTGGAACGAAGACCTGCCTGAAATTTAACATTCACTGCAGCACGAAGCTCACATGCTCTACCTCATCGATCTGCTCTAACGTTTGCTGCAAAATCTTCTATGCTTTGGATTCTTAACATGCAATCTACATCCAAATCAAAATCGAGGGCACAGGTCATCAAATAGCTACATATCGACGAACCAAACAAGCACACGGATCTCGTCGGAACAAGAACACGGCACCCCCATTCCACAAATTGCACGAAAACCACACATATGGAAGGTACAAGGGGCGTACTTACCGGAGCGACGTGGAGATGAAGTGGCTGGACTCTACGGAAGACAACGGCTCCGACGAGGTGGGTAGGGTGGAGCTTGGCCGGTGAATCTCCCTTGGTGTCGGCAGAAGCACTGCCGACTCCTGCGGTCTCCAGCTTCCGCACCGGCGAACAGTTCTCCTCCTCTTTCCCTACCAGGCCGGCGAGCAGTTGCCGTCGGTACGACGCCGCCACCGCTCCATGGGTGGAAACCCTAGCTAGTCTCAAGAGAGAGGGAGAGGACGAGTGGACGAAGGGTCTCCCTATCCAACTCGCATAGGGCCCTTCGCTACGACCCAGCCTACACCTCTACCCCCCGCAGGCCCCAAATTTTTTAAAAACACAACTGTCACTCCCAGTTGAAACGGCCAACCAGAAATGAAGGTCTCTCGACGCAAAGCAGTTATCTAAGCCTGCACGTCAGTACACCTTTAATCCTGGTTGGAGGTATAAACCGGGATTGATAGTCCTACCAATCCCGGTTGTTGGATTTAACCGGAATTGATGTCCTCTATATGTCCATTTTGCCCAATCCTCCAAACACACACGGTGGACATCGCCGCCACCGGATTCGCCGCCGCCTACAACCCCTCCGACGACGCCGTGATGTCATCGTCCCCCCCTACAACCCCTCCGACGACACGCCCGTGATGTCGCCGCCGCCCGTGTCGCCGCCTACAACCCCTGCAAGGACGCCGTCGCTCGTGTCGCCCCCCTCCCACAACCCCTCCAACGATGTTGCCGCCCTTATCGCTGCTGCCTACAACCCTTCTGACGACGCATCCATGACGTCGCCACCACCAATTCCGCTACCCATTGTAAATTTATGTTTAATTTAACATACTATTATACAATTTTCCTTCCCGTGACTTAAATATTGATGCATTGCATACTTTTTTGTGTGCTTCTATCAATCTAGCTTCTAGAAATCATTAATCAAGTGCCTTGCCACCACAAGTGAACTTAAGTCACTTGATTGTTAAAAGCAACCGACAAAATTTCTCATTGCTAAACCTTCACATCTATGAATAAAGTGAATCCTTTTTCTTTTCAGAATTTATGGAGCACCTAACATCGAGAAGCCATCCTCTGTCTTTTTCATGATGTTGGGTTTGGTTTAGTTCAGATTTTATGATGTTGGGTTGGGTTCAATTCAGATATAAATTGGGGTGGCAAAAAAAAATGAAAATAAGACTTTTTCATGATTTATATCCTTCAACACGATTGTGATGTCCTTAAGTTTTTGAGAATAATCTAAGACTTCTCGTGACACTTGACCAAAGAGATATGCATCTGCTAAATTTTGCTAGGCAATCGTTTTAGTTCTTTTTTCTAAATTTTTCTTGACCAAAGTTGATTGGAAATTATTTCAAAAAAATGATTAACATATAATGTGCTCAGGTGTTTTCACTTGTATTTTTGGTGCCTTTATTTGTTACAATGGCTAGCGGAGGGATTGATGATGAAAATTTTTAAATGAGATGTTTGGGGATGGTGCTCATGACATAGATTAACCTACGGCAGCCGGTGAGGTCGTACAAGCCACCGAGGTCGCTGAAGTCACCCAGTCCGGTCAAATAGTAGCCAGTCACGTCACGGAGGTTATAGCAAGAAGCCTAAGTCAAGGCACATAATCACTAAAATTAGCAAGGAAGGCGAGCCTTTGAGCCAGCAGGGGCAATTGGGTCATTTAGATCAACGTTCGGATTGATTGTTAGGGACCATGTACCCATTAGCATTGTGAAATGGGAGAACCACGTGCCCATTAGCATTGTGAAATGGGACAACGTACCTGCAGACCTCAAGAACATGCTATGGATCGATATAAAATAGGTATTCACCTTCCCCAAACAGACCGAACAGAAGGTGAAGAGTTATACATTGAAGAGGATAGCAATGGCATTCCAGATGTTCAAAAAGAAGTTGAACAACGAGTATGTTAAAAAGAATGTATTCCCCGACTTAAATAAATACCCAAAGCTTCAAGATCACTGGGGTGAATTTATAGGGTACAAAACTTCTCAACAAGGTCAGAGTATGAGTGAAAAGAACAAGCAAAATGCAGCGAAAAAGCAATACCACCACCGTCTCGGCCCTGATGGTTACTTGAAGGCGATACCCAAATGGGAGAGAAGGGAACATGACTTGCTTGTGAAAGGTGTCCAACTCGTAATAATAAGATGGTCCAACAGATCGAGGAATTGGTTCTTTGGACATGACGACGACGGTAGGCCCATTTTTTGGTGAAAGGATCAGAGATGTCGCAAGAAGGCTTCAAGGGGCGCACGAAGAGTCGGCCCAACTGCCCAAGGCATCTTCGTGCCAAACAGGGAGAACAATGACCTAACTAGGGCCCTACAGAACCTGGAGCACCCTGCAGACGTACACGAGGCGTTGGCGTCGTCCCGTGAAAGGTTGGTTTCGCGCAGGATGCCGAGACTTAATTACTGGAGTCGATCGAGGAGCAAGGGCTAACAGGCATAACACCTCCTCGACCTTGAAGAGCAACTTCACGCAACACAGGTGGGCATACAAGAAACATCCGAAGAAAAGTGCAGCTAGCCTTGAGCAAGCGTGGGAGGCCGGTCAGCAGGAACCTCCCAGTAATCCCAACGTCATCAGCCCCTCCATACGGCGGAGCAGCCGCGCTTCTGGTCGGCTTCCTGAAGAGGACTTGGCCCGCTATCCCGTGGACGACATCACATAGCCGACACTTTGTGATCTGCACTTTGAAGCGCGGAACCTCTCCATCAACGTGGCTGAAGGCATGGCTTACCCGGTGGAGGCAGGGCAGGTCATCCATGGCCAACAGATACCCCCAAGTTACGCTAAGGTTTCCGTGGAAGAGGTATACCAGGGGTACGGGTACCTTGACCTTGACATTAAAAGAGGTGACAGGACCACGAAGCTAGGTGATGCAGTACACAATTTCGTCATGTGGCGCAAACGGTTCATAATTTTTCAAGGTAACATGCCCGTGTCCTCTCCACAGTCTCCTGCATCAACTCCTCAATGAATCCTCTCACACGAAACTCCAACTAAGACACCGGCTAAGACAGACTACCCTACTTAGCAAATAGCTCACAAAAAGCTGCCGACTAGGTCAAGCCAGCCTGATTTGGGGCCAGCACCTCTCAAGAAGACAGGGTCCAGGTCATCTAGAGAAAAAACACCTCCGAAGCTACCGCGTGATATGACCAAAGAGAAAACCGAGCGGATAGTAAAAGGCCAGGTTACCGCACATTTTGCGAATAAACAATCTCCACTGAGGGTCCAGCCCGGTATGGACGAATGGCACAAAGGCAGAAGGTGTATCTTATCGTTGAAGGATAAGATCGACAAATCAAAAGGACCATTTGTATCAAACTACGAGCGCATCTTGTGTAAGGAATCTGATAAGGAAAAATCAAAGGAGTGGATTCTAGAAGAGGATGCGCAAAGGAATCTCTACAATTAAGTTGGGCTTGATGTAGATCAGGTCTTGGGCCTTAAGGACATCCCCTTTGCAGAGGTACACTGGAAATTTGTGAAAGGTGCATCGCTCGTCAGGCGTGAGGAGCTTCCCCGGCTAACAATAAAGATGCGATAACTCCATGATTGGTATTTGAGTGCAACCGAAAATGGTTTGGACTCGATCACCGTCGTCATCAAGCAACACCATTTCTACCGTGGGGGCATTGACTTCATGATTGAATGTGATGTTCTGTACGACCTATATTATATTAGGGAAGGGCCCTCGACGTTGCTATGATGAGTTGTTGGTCTCTGTAAGTATAATGTTTGTAAATTTCGATCGTGCCCGTCGATATACTGTAGTAACTTGGAGGCCTAACTAATTTTTACTTATGTAGAATGAAAATAAAAGGAAGCCTTAGGGAGGGAATTCACAAATTTGGTTTTCTTGACCCAATAGTCATTAACGAGAATATAGCTAGAAAGTACCCAAAAGTCACAGAAGACATCATTTACGAAGGGCTAATGGGACAACAACATAAGGGACATATACTTCTAACCTACGAATTTGAGTATGTGTTTTTGTACAACCTTATTTTAATTTCTTTTCTTAGCACATTGTTAGAACTAATTTGTAAACCGCGTTGACATATATATACATATATATGTGCAGCTTTCACTATGTCCTTTTTATTATAGAGCTAGATCATAGCAAGATTACGGTCATGGACTCGAAAAGGAAACCTGTTGAAAAGTATAAAAACTTCATCGCCATGCTCAAACGGTACATTCCTCTTACATTCATTATCTTACTAGTTCTGGTTCTCTATATCAAACAAACTCAATTTTATATAACTTGTAATCAAATGTGTGGCGCCTTCCCAACGTTCCACAAGACATTCAAGATGTGTTCTGAGTTTTACCTCGCTAAATATGTATGTATATCATATTATGATTTTTTTAGTTAGTTAACGTAATTTCCATGCATATATTTCACGGTTTCAACTCTTCCACCACAGGTCTTGCATCAGCCATATGGAAACAATTTATGTGGATACTATGTGTGCGAGATGATGCACAACTTCATCGGGGGCACCAATGAGTACACAAGAAAAAATGCGGGTTTTGGGGTGAGTAATATATGATTACTACCTTAATAACACCTAGCTAGCTACTTTTGACATTTTCTATAGCATCAAAGATAGATAAGTTAATTCCCTATTTAATAATAGATTCCCCTAAAATTGGCACAAAAAAAAAAAGATTTGGAAAAAGGTCCGAAACTCTCGCCGGTGCGTGTCAAAGCAATTCAAGAGCAAATCACCGGCTTCCTTTTTTATGAGTGCATAAATCCGATGGGCGAGCATCACCACCCTTTTATTAATAAGATTTCGGAGCCTTTGAAATATACCAGCCAACCGTCGAGAAGCGATGCACGTAAAAGATCCCGATAAAAAGTGTATGTGTACTTGTGTACATTGTATGATACTTATGTATAGCTATCTAGCTAATAAATATTTGTTGTAATTTAAAGTTTATTGAATGTTCTTTCGATTTTAGTTATCAACTAGCTGTGCATGATTAATTGTGTTATATGTGGTTTAGTTAATTGTGACTCACATATAAAATAATAAATAAGCATAACAGACAGGGGTCAAAATATAAATAAATTATACATTGCCAACAAAAAATACACTGTATACACTCAGTCCCGGTTGGAGCAACCAACTGGGACCAATAGACTCCCCAGCGACCGTCGGGCCCATCGCCACGTGTATTTGGCGCGCACACCTCAGTCTCGGTTTGTCGATACAACCGGGACTGATAGAAGCTGCCCAACTGCGGTGCCACGTGTATTCGGGGCCAGCATATCGAGAAGAGATTTAGTCCCGGTTTCTGTAACTTGGACTGATGCTTAGCAGACATTAGTCTCCAAGGACTGTCCCGGTTCAGGAATCGAAACTAAAGCCCGTTCCGAACGGGGACTGAAGGCTCGTTCCCTAGTAGCAAGAGATGAGAAGAATGTGATATGTGGGCCCGCTGATGTGGTTATTTTGGTTGATTTTTATGCTATATGTGATGACATGGTTGCGAATCATTCCATGTGGACGGCCATGTGGTGAAACCATACATAAAACCGCCCTAAAGAGGTTATTTATACCTATATCACAGTTTTGTGGGATAGAATACTTGGTTTCATTGTTTAGGGGTACGTAGACGAATCGCAATAGTTCATGGTGTAAATAGATTCCCCCCTTTTATAGCGTAGAAGCGATTATATATATGCTATAATATAAATCATTTTTTAAGAAATATTTTCAATACGATCATGTCATCAATCAATAATCGTTCATCAACTAGGCGTCGCTAGGCCGCCTATGCGGGCCGGTCACCTATATCAGTGTCTAGGCCCAAAGCAGAGCGGGAGGCCATATACTACAAGGATCTTTATATGTGTCCTCGGCCAAAACCGACGACACAAGTCATATTACCAACAACATAAGTATTTGTCGTCACAGAGACGACGACACAGCGCCGACGACACAAACCACTTGTGTCGTCGGCCAGCACCCAAGGCTGAGGACACAAACCCATCCCCCGCAGCGCCCTTGGCTATGACCTATGTCCTCGTCTCACATTAAGCCGACGACACAAGGTGATGTCCACTGAGCCCCTAACGGCTGCCACACTGCAAGCCGTTCTGATCGGAAGGCCCCACCAGGCAATTTTGTGTCCTCGGCCTTGGTAAGGTCGACTACACAAGTTTACCAAGGGCCCACTTTCCAAAATGTCGATATCCTCTTTTCCGTCCTATCCGATGGGCCTTGGTAACCTTGTGTCATCAGTTTATGTGTAGCCGAGGACACAAGTTGGCCTTTGTGTTGTCAGTCTTGCCTGAGCCGAGGACACAAGATACTTTGTGTCGTCGGCCTTTCCTTTTGCCAAGGACACAAGTTCCTTTGTATCGTCGGTCCTGTGGACAGCCGAGGACATAAACTGAGATGGGCCATGTGCCTATGACCACTTGTGTCGTCGGCCCTATGCCTGGCCGAGGACACAAGTTGCTTGCTAGCAAAAAAAATCTATAAATTGAAAGAAATCACAATTTTGACCTGCAAAACACCCCCTCCCCAATATCCTAGAATTACAAAACCAAATTCCCCACAACCTCATGCACAATTTATATCACATACGTGCGCCACATTGCACCATCATGCAAACATCACATATAACGGAAATAAAATTTGACGTTAGATGCCCATCCACAACACAATAACAATACACAACATACAATGACCATTGACAACATCGACCATGCACAGTTTAACATATAACGACCATTCACAAGATATTTATTCGAATTTGACAATTTAACATACAATGACCATCGACGAACCAAGCTTTGAGAATTTGGAAATAGGTCGGCGATGATTCCGTTGATGAATTGCTCCTCAGCCAATCTTGTGGCGTCCGCAGTGCCGTTCCCAATGTTCATGGCAAGCGCAGGAATAGCCGAGCCGGAGACCTGTGCCCTCTTAGGTTGCACCGTTATGAAAGATTTACCACAACGCAAAAGTAGCAAGATAGGCATACGTCATTTTTCCTATAAAAATATCCAAAAAAACAAATAACCAACATCTAAGATAAGACAAGTATGATTTGTAAATAGATAGGATGTCCGTATGCAAGAAGCGTGAGTCATCACTCGATCCAATTTGCATGCCCTCTTGTAGGCATCACTTTGTGGCTGCACTACAAGTAGATGATCGCCAGGCCATAACATCCTTGGGCACTGACATGCTTGCCATGTAAACATTAAATGCAAAGCATATATCAAATTTGCTTAGGATATCAAACCTAGACCAGAGTAGCCAAAGAGTATCCGAACTTTAGACAATGCTTGAGATAACTCCCTAGGGTAATGGTCAGGGCTTGAGGCCCATTTTCAAGCAGCATGTACGATCAATTAGGTGCGTAGCTGGCAAAGGGGAGGGTGCTCCTGAGGTGAATGGGTAACCATTCTTGTCTAAATATCTATTTTCGAATGTTGTCTTTCCATTTGGTTCTGAGATAATGAGATAGGTACTTCTATGGGATTGTTATTGTTTTCCAAAAGTCACACCAATCTCCGACAGTCAGATCTGCATAGTGTCTATTAGTGGTATATTATACAAGGTCTTCTAATTAGATGTTAGAAATCTAACCTATGTAGTACTATAATTGTTACCTTTCAAAGCCCAGAACTTGTGATTTCCACATTATTTGCTCATTTGTGATTTAGCCATACATATTCATTCAAAAGAGGAAAGCTGTTATTAGAAATTCCTTAATTTCCTCGCCGATGGAGTGGTTAGTTGGGTTGCATGGGTTGATTTGTGAGGTTTGGGTGTTGGAGCAGAATATGATGTATGCACTATAATTCGCAAAGCTTGTAAAATTGACAACTGTGAATAAATCTTGTACTTAATGGATACAAAGAATTCATTCAAATTTGTGCCAATAGTGCTGCCCGTTTAGAAGTGTTGGAAATATAGGCATTATACCAATTCCAAAATTAATCATACCACAAAACAGATGAACAACCAAGCAGGCAATCAATAGGCAGAACATACTGACAAACAAGAGAACCCTAGCCGCGAGCCACGAGCCGCGCACTCGCGGCTACTGGAGTCAGAGGAAAACTTACGTAGGGATCGACGAAGTGGAGAACGCGAGGAGGAGACGACCGGCCGTAGAGGAAGTAGTCGACGTCGAGTTACGTCGGCACGAGCGGTCGCGTGAAAGCGCTGCCCAGAAACCTAATTGCCGCCCTCCCGTGCAGGTCTCACGGCAGCAATCGGAATGGAGATCCCACTCTCCCTCCTCCTGGTGCACGCCGAGAGGAAGGTTGACGAGGAACTAGATCGCGCGAGGACTCAACACAGCAGAAGAAAACGCGAGTGAAAACCGAGTGACTTTTCCTGGACGTCTCCAGGGGATTTATCCTCGGAGTCGTAACCGCCTCCCCACGCAGAACGGACGCACGGTGCACGCACCGCTCTCCCTCCTCCTGGTGCACGCCGAGAGGAAGGTTGACGAGGAACTAGATCGTGTGAGGACTCAACACAGCAGAAGGAAACGCGAGTGAAAACCAAGTGACTTAGGGGGAGGAGGGGTCACTGCTACGCGCTCGTCCTGGCCAATGTGCTCTCTCAGGCGCTCGCCAGGCGAGTCCACTAAACGATGTGCTCGCCTTTGAGACTTTTGAGCATAGAAGAACTATGTGGGTGCTCATGTTACGGCACGCAAACTTGTAACTTAATGAAATTAGCAATGCGTGTCGGTTGGTCAGCGGCCAAATAGTAGCTCCACGATGCACCGTCCGCGAGCAGCGCGGTGTCTAAAGCCTCTGGCAAAATTGTAAGGCTACTTCTTGTTGGAATTATGCCCATTTAGGCCATCCTGAAAATGCCAATGCATATAAACAATAGTACCACCTTGCTAGTTGGTGGGGATTTTTACCAACATATAAGGGAGAGCTCCCAACTCCCCTTGTCATGAGACACATGGGGAGTGGAAGCCTAATTGCTAGAGTCGCACGTGCGCGGGATGACGCGATTTACCGCGTGACTTGTGACTTCCCGCGTCCGATTTTTGTGGATTAAATCCTGGCGCGTCATCTCCTTTTTATTTGGGTTTATCCGCTACAAGGTAACTTCCCGCGTCCGATTTTATGGATTGAACGAACAGTTCGCAACGTGCACGCGCGGCGTGCAACGTGCGTCCGCTCTGCGTGGGGAGGTGGTTACGACTCCGAGGATAACTCATAGATTAGTCCGTAAGTTTCTGAATTTTTTTTCTACAAAATTTTTTTAATATATTTTTGAACAAAAAAGGGAAAAAATCTAGAAAATACATGATCCTTGGCACTGAAGAAGCCGACGACACAAAGTGCAATAGGCTCACTTGTCTGTGATGTACAAACAACACGTGGGCATGCAACTTGTGTCGTCGGCCACCAAATAACTGACTACACAAACAACCTATGTAGTCGGCTATTCCAAGGCCGACGACACAAGTCCCTCCACCACTAATTTTCGACCGCTTCGATTGATGCTATACATGACCTCTTGCCACATTTACTTGATAAAATGTTTGAAAATATATGCCAAACTAAATTTTTTGATACGCAGTACGTGTAGAATCTTTATCACATATAGTACTTTAACACTAAGTGGTGCAACTGATGATCAGAAGAGCCCCTGCACGAACTATTCGGCTCATTAACTTTGTGACGACCATCAAATTACTATAACGTGAAATAGAATAATCATATAATACTTTGTTATTTTTTGGAATTTTTTGATGCCATAAAAATATTTTTAAACATTTTCCAAGGGGAAGGAAAAAGGCTAAAAAAATACAATGTCCTCGGCCCATTAGGTGCCAAGGACACAAACTGCACTGGACCCACCAACCAGTTATGGGCGAGAGGCCTTAGGGGTGGGCCCTAATGAGGTTTGTGTCGTCAGCCCACTTAGAGCTAACGACACGGCACCAAAATCCTACTAACGTGTTGGGCCCACCTTAATTGAGCCGTTAGTGGGCCGTCCGATAGGCCGACTTGTGTCCTTGGCTTTTATTGGCCGACGACACAAGTCCCGCTTGTGTCCTCTATTAACCATTCCCGTATCCCAAACCATTACTCAAGCCACACGGCACCCTCTATTTTCGAGATTCAAAATTCAAAATTTCAAAATTTCAAATACAAATTCAAGTCTAAATTCAAAATTCAAAATTCAAAAAAATTTAAAAAATTTGAAAGTTTGAAAAATGGGTTCTTTAGGATTTTACATGAATTTTAAAATTTGTTTCATATAATTTGGATATGGTATGAAGTGTTAATAGGTATAAGAAATTCAATGAATAGTACACTGTTACTGTAGCTACAGGGTGTCGCGAATTGAAGGAGCGACACTGACCTGCGTCTCCTGTGCGGTCTTCTGGTCGTTCGCCCAAAGTGCGACCGGATACCTGTCGCGAATTAAAGGTGCGACCGGCGTCTATTTTTGTCTAATTTTCAATCCGACGTATAATTTTGCATAAACGAATAAAAATAAATATAAAAAAATAAAAATTCTTGGGCATCGACTTAGATCCGAGAGAACCATGACAAGACAGGGAAGGAGAGACTGACAGGTAGGCCCTAGCGATCAGTGACCCTCATTCACACGGCGTTGAAGCCGATGACGTCATCGTCTTCAACCTCTCACCGGCGTGCATAACCGAAAAGAAAACCGAAGTTCGCCGGAGCTACGGGCTAAGCTATAGGGTGTAGGTGCTATCTATGAGTTTAGTGAGACGACGCGCATTTAAGGATGCCCATGGCATGGCCGATGGTGACCGGTCACGGCGACGCCATTGACGGCGGCGGCGGAGTGGCACGACATGACATGGCGGCGGCGCTACCGTTCGGTTTCAACCAAATGGAAGGACGTGTTGGCTACAGGGAAGCAAGGGCATGCTTACCGTGGCCTTGGCAAGGACGGAGCACAGCTAGATTGGCTTGGCAACGTGCGGTCCCGAAGTGGCTCCGAGCTGGGCAACAGCGGCGAGGCCACTCCAGTGAAGCTCTTCCCAAATGGTTGAGGGGAAATCATCGTGAGATGGCTTGGAGTCTATGAGTGAAAAGAATCAGGCTAGATTGTATCGTGGAGGGAGTAATCACCGGCGACCGGTTCGGCTCGGCTTCACTCCGGCGAGCAATTCTGGCCAATGTGGCTGCTCCGGCCGCGTCGGCGTTGCTTGGCGAAGCACTGGGAGGCACCGTGGATGACAGAGTGTAGGCAGAGATGCTCAAGAGCATAGGAAATGGAGGGAAAGGGAAATACCGAGGCGGCGGCGGCGTTTTTTACCGGCGGGCGGAGAGGCCGAGGCCAGGTGGTGCCAGCGCGATGACGATGAGCGGTGGGGTGGATACGTGGCGACGCAAGCTTGATCCACCGCTGCTTGGCCACGGGAGCGGGCGACACCGAGGCAGTGAGAGGGAGAGGTGCGAGCTGCGCCGGGTGAGAGAGAGAGCGGTGGGAGAGAGAGAGATGAATGGACTGGGCCGGGAGTTGGCCCAAGAACAGCCCATCTAGAGCCCACACCGTGAAAAAGCTTTGGAAATATGAATTTCACCTAAATTTGCTTAGGAATTTTTGAATTCTATCAAAATTTGATCAAGTTTGCTAGTTTGGCTAAATTTGAGGTGTTACATCTCCTGCGTCCAGTCTCACCGGCGGCCAGCCTCCGCCCACATCCTTGTGGTCGTGCGCCCAGCCTGTTTGCCATCTGTGAAGATATGTAAATGGACCCTTCAATTTGATTCCTGATCATGTATTTGTTTTTTTCTTGAGTTGGCTGCAGCTCAAGGATATGTAGATGGACCCTCCAATTTATTTGAACGGAGAATCTGCAGGACTTTTTTGCTAAATAGCCTGAAATTGCAGTAGTAACTCACATAATGGATCCATACCGACAATAATGGTCTTACAAACATACTCATCCAGGGATGCCCTCATCTAGATGCTTACAAACAGGATCTTACCTGAGACCAAATGCTTTGAAGGATTAAAACTTAAAAAATAAATCAGGACACATACAACGCAATGAAGGTATTTATTGTAATTTGTCAATTTATTAGGTTATGAAACAGTGAGCATTTTAGTAGTGAACTTGTACTGTTTAAACTTGAAACTTGTATCACTGTTTAGATTTTGTGAAATTTCTGAAGAGGAACGCAAATGCTTCCGGTAAGTTCTTGTGTGGCTTTGAAATAAAATTAAAATTGTTGTTGCAATGCTTACTTAAGAAAGATATTAGCCTTTTAGCCTGGGATTTGTGCTGAAATTCTATGATAAGCAGTTTATTTGTCCAAAGAAGGAAAACTGAGTTGTTTACTTCTTGTTGCCTAAGTGCCAAGGGAAACTGAGCAGATTATTTGTCCAAAGAAGGTAGTTTTTTTATCAGCACTTCTTGCTGATGCTATCTGTTTTCCGATGCTATTCCAAAAATCAAATAACATGGATTTGTATTGATGATAGCAGATAGCATTTTTGGAATTACAAATAATATTGAACTGGAACGTAGCGACGAGTCCAGGACATATTGCGGACATATTATGATTGAAAATGGCATGACAACATCAGCATTCCTTTGCTCAAAATGCAGATTATGACCTACTTTAATGCTATCTGGTGCTATTCCAAAAATCAAAGAGCATAGCTTTGTATTGTTAACACTCAGGTTGATTACTCACAATTAGAAATCTAGACTGCACGTTGGAATTCAAAAATATATACTTGTGTGGAATGCAATACATAGGTTTCATATAAATGCAATCTTTACATGGTGGTAGGCTGGTAGCCACACAGTGCCCATTAGAATTCAATAAATTTCCATACATTCGTTTCATACAAATACATGATAGAACTGGCAGTGTAGTGTCTCATTTTGTTTGCTTCTTGCATCTACTCCTGGACACATCATCTATTTGTTGCATCTGCTCCTAAAGGCTGAAGCCATTATCTGAATTGCCCATAAAGAAGCCACTATCATAGTTACGTGCCTTCCCGGACCAAATGCTAAAGAATTCCACAAATTCAACCATTGGCCTAATCATTTGCAAGTCAGAATTCACCACCCAAATGACCAAGTGAGCATTTATGCATCTGCTTCATTTGCGTTCCTTCAACTTTTTTTTTTTTTTTTTACAAAACCTGATTGTGCAAATAGAATTTGAAAAATTTGAAGGTCAAGCAGCAATAAAAGAAGAAGGGCATGCAGTGCTGAAATGAAACATCCCTAAATAAAACTATAGGTCAGTAGGTGGTCTGACCTCTGAAGACTATTGATTTGAATCTTGAGATGGTTAAGGCCCTCTTTGATAGCTTGTTTAGTTTTAGTTTAGTTTTTGTTGGTAAAATTTGACCACCTTTGAAAGTGGTACGAAAAGGCTAAATAAATTATTAAAAAATATTTTTGAGATCTTTAAGAAAAACCCTACAAAGTTATAAAAAAAATATTTTTAAAAAATAAAGTGAATGGTGTATATAAAAAATAACAAAAGTTGCAATCCCAACAAAAACTAAACTAAAACAAGGTATCAAAGAGGCGTGCCGTTAGGCCCTCTTTGATAGCTTGTTTAGTTTCCCTCTTTGATACCTTGTTTCAGTTTAGTTTTTGTTGGTAAAATTTGACCACCTTTGAAAGTGGTATGAAAAGGCTAAATAAATTATTAAAATATATTTTTGAGATCTTTAAGAAAAACCCTACAAAGTTATAAAAAAATTATTTTTAAAAAATAAAGTGAATGGTGTATATAAAAAATAACAAAAGTTGCAACTCTTTGATACCTTGTTTTAGTTTAGTTTTTGTTGGGATTGCAACTTTTGTTATTTTTATATACACCATTCACTTTATTTTTTAAAAATAATTTTTTTATAACTTTGTAGGGTTTTTCTCAAAGATCTCAAAAATATTTTTTAATAATTTATTTAGCCTTTTCATACCACTTTCAAAGGTGGTCAAATTTTACCAACAAAAACTAAACTAAAACTAAACAAGCTATCAAAGAGGGCCTAACCATCTCAAGATTCAAATCAATTGTCAGGTTGGATGAACCAGATGTGTGGGCGTGGGGCAGTGGGTGGGCCTGAGGGAGGGGTGGACTGTGGAGGCGTTGGGACGTGGCAACGACAGTGGCAGCCCGCGTGAGCAGGCGGTGTCAAGGCAGCGGCAGTTGTCGCCGGGGAGGGAAACTGGGAAGCTTAGGAGGGCGGCATCAGGCATGTAGGAGGATGGAGCTGGATGGACAATGAGTACCGACGCAGGATTAATTGACGGCGGAAGGGCAGCATCGGCTGGCCTGGCTAGGTCGGTAAGAGGAGGAGCAGGCCGCTGGATCGACGGTGAGCTCGCCACCCGCGAGCACCGACGACTGTGGCCTAACCCTAGCTGCCTCAGCGTCTCCATTTTTCAAGCGGAGCTGGGAGGGAGGAGATGTAACATCCTAAATTTAGGGCATGAAGAAAATTATTTGAAATATTAAAATAATGGAATTATTTTATGTGACTAATATTTTGCCACTGAATTCGAAACCCTTTTTACCACTATATACGTGTATTGCAAATATATGTATGTATGTATATAGATATATAATTAATTATATTAGAAAAATACCCTATATGGTTTAAAAGGCTATTATAGGTTTTGCACTATGGCATTTCATGTCATAAAGCAATAACCATGTTTTGCCACCATTTAGTATTGGCAAAATTCTTCTTTTGAGGGCTTTGCTTAAAAGTATTTATTTATTTTTAAGATAGAACTATTCATTGGACCTCTATTAAAGGATAAAAGTTATTATATTTATTTTAAAACCCTCCTTGAAAAATCATGAATGTCATCTTCTAAACACTTTCAATAATCTAATTTTGTAAGCTTGCAAAGTAAATATTTTGAAAATGTAGAAAAGGTTCATCTAGCCCATATAAAAGGGTTGAACTTATTTATTTTATGCCTTTCTTGCAAAACTTGCATGCCCTCTTGCAAATGTAAACTTTAGAATTTAAAATAGGATTGCATGTATATTTGCATGTAAATACTTTCTTTAATTTTTATTATATAAGTTCTTTGGCCATCCAATTTTTGTGTTTGCTAAATTATAGAATTTAATCCTAAACCAATATTTCAGTTTTCAAAAATATAAACATTTTTGTAAAGGTTTATATATCCAATTTGATTATCAAAGTATTTTAGGCCAAATAACCATCTATTTAAATTTTGTGCATACAAATAATTTCATAAAAATATTAGTTTGATTTCCAAATTATAAACCTTTTGCAAAGGTACATATTTCAAATATGCAATTTAAATTCTATTAGGTCAATTGACCATCTATTGAAAGCTTGTGCATATAAATAATTTCCAAAAATAATATTTTGAGATTTAGAATTTAAGTCTTGCACAAAATTCATATTTCAAAATTTGGTTTTCAAATTCTGTTATGAAATACAAATTCTTTTTATCCAATAACCGTCCATTAAAAAAATGTGTACATATAAATAGTTTCCCTAAAACTGATATTTTGAGCTTGTGTAACATCCCCATTTTCAAAAACAACAAAAAAATCATGGCATCATTATTTCATATGCATGAGTTTTGAAAAATTAATTAATTTGAAAATGTGTATGTTACCTTGTAAAGCCTAAATTCAATATTTGTAATTTTGAATTAATTATTGTAAATGTCAAAGTAAATTTTTGGCAAAAACAAATTATTTGGTTTTGAAATTTTAAAATAAGTAATTGCAAAAGCCAAAAGAATATTTTGGTAATTAATATTTTAGCTTTAATATAAAGAATGTTTGATATTAAATTTAAAAATAATATTTTGTGTTTCAAAATAATCATTCAAAATTTATATTTGATAATAAATGCTTTGATTTGAGTTTGATAAAAATATAAATAATTTAAATCTAAACTTGAACATGTTCTTATTATTTTGGCAAAATTAGATTTAGCCCATTTGTATGTGAAAATTTTATACCAGAGATTTAGAAATTAATTTTAAAATTTTCTGGCAGTGGGCCCCACTTCTTTTTTTTCCTTTCTTTTTCTTTTCCCTTTCTTTTCCTTCTTTTCGTTTCTTTGTTCAAGGCTCCATGGAGCCTAGGCTCCATTGGTATCCACCCTCCATCTATTTTTGATGAGATTGATATACTCAACATGTAGATTAACGGGTCATTTATATGCATACCCGTTAAGAGAATAATATTAGCATTTCATTAATGAGCTGCTTTATTTCCTTAATCAGTGCATGCATGCCTCATTTAATATACTAAAAATGAAGGTACATAAGCATGATCATTCGGTCTAGAAAAATTTTAAACGCCAATTTATTTGAAATTTCCATATATAAACATTTGTTATATGTAGAAAATATTTCTTGTATGCCTTGGAGGAAAAATATTTTCAGGTATATACATGCTTCTTTTCAGAATAAATATCATGAGAGTATTCAAAATTTAATTGTTCATTCCCCAGGTCATTCAAAATTTGAACGGAATATAATTCGTGTATTTAATTGTTTCTCACGGAGAATACATATTTGAATGGAATACGATTCAAAAAACGTGTATTTAATTGTTGCTCAAATATTTGACGGTAGACATATTTGAGCATCTCAATATAGTAATGGAATCAAAATACATCTTCCAAAATACACCTTGTTTTCAGTTCAGAATTTTGAGGGTATATACTCAAAATTTGAGGGTACATACTCACTATTGTGAGGGTACATACTTACTATTTTGAACGTATATACTCAAAATTTGATGGTATATACTCAGAATTTGAGGGTACATACTTATAATTTATCAAGATTGATTTTACATAGAGAGATCATATTAATAATTGATTTTACTGATATGCTACATGATTCTTAAATGGGGATACACAAAATATCTAGACTGACTTAAGAATGCTCTAATACCGCCATCATGTGAATTAGAAAATTTCGACAGCCATGGTCCAATAACTCGATTTATAGACAAAATCTATATACAAAACCCTCAGTTTCTTATTTCATATCACAGTTGGTCTCTTTTCGGATTGACAATTACCATCAAAAGGGTATATACATATTCATCGCTTAAAGAACACAGATTCAAATCTTCTAAAGTCCTAAAACTTTCCATCTGTTCATCAAAACATACATAAACTCAATCTTCTATGCGTCTCCCGATCCATCGCCTGGCAGAACATGCAGCAACACAGTGTGTTCTCTTGGACTTGATCTGAGGCCATTACCTGATACAGCCATGTCACCATGCACCAAATAGATTAATTAACCCTGGTATAATCAACTAGATAACTAAGATATGTTAACAAATGTAGATATGCTTTTGGCAAAATTTAGAATATGTCTGCACTCTACAGCACAGAACCCAAACTAATTATCAAAAAAATAAAAACAACCTCCCTTGGAATCAAAGAAAGTAACAGGTCATTGAAAATTAAAGCTAATTAACAAAATCAAAGCAATTATCATATGAACAAACCACTTGCTGCGCCCATTTTATCTGTACCATCAGAGAGTGAGAGAGAGTGAGTTGTTGTTCAATATGAAGAACAAAGAATGCAATTTCTCATATGCATTTACACGAACAGATTACAAGCAGCCATGAACGTATCTAGGAGGAAATAGCATGAGCACCTTAGATGTAGCAGGACAACGGAACGACGCTGGTTACGAACGGTAGACCTCAAGCAACAGGACGAAAATGACCTGCTCTGACTTGTGCGATGGAGACGAGCGGCTTGCCGCCGTTCAGCCGGGATCTTGGAGGAGGAACAATGCATGCCCACAAGAAAATAGCAGTATCAGACTCTATCCCAATCTATGCCACCACATTGGCCTAATACCTGGATGGAGGCAGCGCAGTTCTGGGGTGGAGCGCGGGGTCGCTGGAGGTAGGAGCGCCACTGGCTCCTGGAGGAGTGCCACCGGTGCCACATCTGGGCGCTGGTCGGTGATGCGGCGCCACCGCGCCGGAGGTCGGAGCAGGGGCGGGTGCCGTGGACATGGCGATGAAGGAGACGGTGGCGAGCACGACCACTGCCACTGCGCCGGAGGTCGCAGCAAGGGCGGGTGCCGTGGTCTCGGCGGGGGAGAAGATGGTGGCGAGTGGGTGCCGACTGCCAAGTATGCTGAAATGGGAAGAATGGGGGCAATGATTTTGTTGACACGACGAGGTGCCGGCCAGACCGCCGCGGCCGCCGCCGGCCTCACCGCCCAGCCACTGGATCGCCTCGCCGCCGCCGCCGCCCGGACCACCCCGCCACTGGAACGCCTAGCCGTCGCCGTATCCACTGGAAGGCCTCGCCGCCGAATCAAAACTAATTAATTATGGCACCATGGAGGTCGGTCAAAATAGACGTTGCGTCAAAAAGAAAATAATTAGTTTGATGACGGAAATTAGTATTAATCTAAACAGGTATGCGGCTTACGAACACGCTAAGCAATGTAAACTTCAAATCTGATCAGAAAAGAATCAACGATGGATGAAGCAGGAGCCTAGGCTCCATGGAGCCTTATGTAATACTAATCTGGAAGCCTGTTCGAGGCTCCATGGAGAGGTTTTGATATATTATATACTTGCAATCAACAAAGGCGATAAAGTTTTTGATATATTATATACTTTCAATCAACAAAAGCGATAAAGTTTTTTCCCTTCACATTTTTTTTGTTCTTTGTGTTCCTTCTACTTGCATATGATTGATGCCTTAGAGTACACCCGGTAGTAAGGTTGCATAATATGAAGGACGTGAACTACCACCTATTTTCTCCTTTTCGTAAACCCTTAGCTACCAAACACAACCCTAAAATTAAACGCATTAAATACATTGCACAACCGCTCTTGCAGGATTGTAATTTACCAAAAAAAACTTGTTGAGGACACGCAATCCTTCATGCAGCTGCATTAATTAATATAAGACTATCAGCAAACAACATTCATTCATCAATGCAACTAGCGCAAGGCATACCACCTAAAATTTACTATTTATGAAAATTTGGATTCATGGTATATGTACCAATTCCACTACCACAACGAACTTTGATGGGACTACTAAGGAAGCATGAGATATATGTTGGTTATGAGACAGTGTCCATAATCCGATATTTAGAACCCATGGCAGATGATTTGCATACTACCCGGTTCATTGATTACATCTTTGACAAGAATAATTTTCCATCATTATGGAGACAAGCAACCATTACCAGAAGAATGTCGGAAAATAATTTGGCAAGAAACAACCATTCCCATGCATGAAAAGCAAATGAAGAGGTTCAGAAGATCCACGACTTGCATGCAATGGCAAAATGAATGACCAATCATTTTTGTGATTCTAGGGATGTGATTAAATAACATGTTTAGCACACAATGTGCTGAAGAGGGTAGTAGTGACAAAGCAAATAGAAGGCACCTGTCAACATATTCAGAGGCCTCAAATAAAAAGTACAGAAGAAACGGTTCCTCATATTCCTAATACACGGAGATGTTAGTAAAAAGGGGAACGATGGCTTATTACAACATCATGAAAATGCCCCAAAAAGCAAAAAGGGAATCCAATTGAGACCTGGCACGTCTGGAGATAAACATGCTAGCGTGTTATTCCTAGATTTGAAAATAGTACTGTTAGAAGAAGCAAAAAATACCGCACCAACATCATCAATAGCATCACCAACACAAGTAGCGCCTAAATCAGCTCAGGAAGCAATAGTAATCGAGTCTATCATGAGCGCACATTGTCTATAAACAAATAAAGGACATTGCTCTTGTGATGGGAAATAGCGAGATAGAGTAAGGATACACCGATAATATAGCTAATGATGAAATGGTCATAAATTATGCAATAATAGGAGAAATTATGACTAGAACAAACACCAATGTCGACATATATTTTGCAAATTTGATTTCCAAATAAATAGAACCTAATCAGGAGCCAACATCACTCACTAAACACGGTAGGAGGCAATCACCATGGAACTTATTTCTCTAAACAAAAGGGTAGTGTTTGGCCCACCTTCCCATGTACGCCTTGTGGGTTATAAATGGGTATTTGTTTACAAGAGAAATAAAAAGAATGAAATAGTACGATACAAAGCGAGATTGGCCGTGCATGGTTTCACTCAATGTCTTTGTATTGACTATGATGAAACCTATTCAACGTTCATGAGTATCACCTTTATATATCTTATCTCAATGGTAGTCAACATGAATTTGAATATGAAATTAATGGATGTTGTAACATCATACCTTTATGGTAACATGTATCTAAATTATGAAGGTACTCAACAGCATATCAACTCCGAAAGGAGAATGCAAGAAATTATACGGTATAAAAATACAAAAGTTCTTCGGTAATGCAGTAAGAAAGAATGTGATTTAATCGCTTAAGCGAATATTTGTCCAAGAAAGGATACGTGAACAACGAAGATTGTTCATGCGTCTTTATACAATGATCACAAGATGATTTTTGTACAATTTTTTTTACGTGGATGATTTGAACATGATGAAATTGAAGCAGCAAGCAACTATTTGAAAGCATAATTCGAAATGAAAAATCTGAGTAATACCAAGTTTTTCTTAAGCTTACACATTGAGCATTTGCTAGATGGAATCTTGGTGCATTAGCCAACCTACACCCAAAAGGTGTGAGAAAGATTTAACTTTCATAAAACATATGCATCAAGAAGCCCTATGGTTCGTAGGTCACTGAAACCAGAACAAGACCCGTATAGGCCTAAGGAAGAGAGGGAGGAAGTCATGGGGTATAAATTCTCATACTTAAGTCCAATTGATGCGCTCATGTACTTAACAAATAGCACACGATTTGATATAGCATTTGCCATGAATTTATTAGAAAGATACAATACAGAGCCCACTAAGGTACATTGGCAAGGAGTTAAGAACATTTACCGTTACCTCAAAGAAATCATCGATCTAGGCCTATTTTATAGAAAGAACCAAGATATGACGGTACTTATTGGACCCACACATAGGGAAGTCATAAACGGGTTATGTGTTTCTGTGTGGAGTAACTGCGGTTTCATGAAAGTCATCAAAGTAGACACTTGTGTCAACATCGATAAACCATTCATAAATAATTGCATTGTATAAGGCCACACACGAGTGTACTCGGCTTTGCATAATGACATTCCACATTTACGGTCACGTGGATTGAATATTGAGCATTACCACACAATCATTTACGATAATAATGCATCATTTATCACACAATTGTAAAAGGGATGTGTCAAAAGCAATTTGACGAAGCATATAGCCCTGAAATGTTTTTACGCACACGAGTTGCATAAGATGAATAAAATTAATATACAACATATAAAGTCTTGTGAGAATCTAGTGGATATATTCACTTAGTCACTTCCCACATCCTCTTTTGAGAGATGCGTGAAAGACATAGGGATGATGAAGCTTAGAGAGTTACACCGGCAAATGGGAGCAATTATGCAAAATTAAGAAATTCTCAATCACGCAATTCGAGTACCCAACTAAGAAGCAAACAATGAGGCAATGTTGAGTGGATATGTACTCTTTTTTCTTAATTGACTCTATATAACAGTTTCTCATATAAGGTTTTTAACGAGGCAAATTTGTACGTACAAACAAACCGTATGTTAGGTACTCTTTCTCCATAATTTTTTCCACTAGGTTTTATGGAGTTTTTGGGACATATGCATTAGTGTCATGGTCAAATGGGGAGTGTTGGGAATCTGCCGCAATGATGAGCTCGGTCCGTCCCTAGCTAGGCGTGTATATGTATGTGGTTGGGTGTGGACCCACCTAACTTGTGGACCAAACTCCTAACATATGCACTATATTGAAAAGATTTTGATCTGTCTATATGCAATCAAGAAAAGTGATAAAGATTTTTTCTCCACATTTGTTCCTCCTGCTTCCATGTGATTGATGCCTTGAACACACTCTATATCATGGTTGTACAATATGAATGATCGTGAACTACCACCTATTTCTCTTCTTTTCCTAACCTTATAGTTGCCAAACATACACTTAGGCCTTGTTCTTTTCGGCTTAAATTAAATTAAATGAAAATTTGTTATTATTGTACAAGCCAAAAGATGTAGTACTCTGTAGTCATTTATGAATTTTAAATACTACTTCTTATAATTACTGAAATATTTTTATATAATTTTTTGAACTCCCAAAACCTCTCACGAGAAATCACAACATTTTTATATCAAAACTTTTTAAAACTCTAGTATCTATCGGAAAGAAAAAATCTAAACAATCTACATATCCAGCCCAGTTGTTGGACCCTGAGAAGTTGGGCTAAAAGTTACAACCTTTCTAGGCGTTATATCTCGCCGCTGACCCACCACGGGCAGACGTTCTAGGGTTTTTGGCACAGAGCTCGCTCGCCGCCGCCGCCGCTCCGAGGAAGTACCCAAGGGGGGAGGGAGCAGAGCTCGTTAGCCATGGTCATTGATCTGCGCCTCATCTTCCTTCAGCTCTTCATTTCTGTCCTCGCGGTGGTCGTTTACGATCTTGATTATTGGGTGCGTCGGGCGGTAGTATTTGGTTACGGTGCGGATTAGTGACGATTAAGAGCTTTTAATTTCTATCTTGCGCTGCGTCATGCTGTTGTTTGATTGGAGATAATTTAGGTGTGATTTGGGCTAGAATTTGCGTGTAGAGTAGTTTTGCATCTTGTGTGATTGCTTTAGCTCGTTTGGCCGTACTTGCTAAATGGAATAGTGCGAGGTCTCCTCCATTGCAGTGTTGGTACCTAGTAGTTAAAGAAAAGGCCTTTGACAAGTGGAACTGTTGCAAGTTCGTGAGAGTAATACTAGTTAGTAACTTGGCATCTCGAGTTCATGTATGGAGACGGGTTTCTATGCTCCGAATTGCACAAATTTTGGAGCACCAGAGCTACGTACCCGTCAGCTGTTCCAAGTTTTCTATTTTAGAGCATCCCCAGCAGGGGAGCTAAAGTCCCCTGCATCAGCGCCCTGCCTTGTGTAAATTAATGCCCTGCCTTGCACTCCAGCGCCCTGCAGTCTTGCCAGTTCAAAAAATTTTCCCGCGCGCCCTGCCTTCGCTGATGCCGGCCGATGACAGGGTGCCTCCTGCTCATGCTCTTATTAGGAGTATGAAAGATGGTAGGTGATGGATTGATAGTTTATGATCTTGAGCATTACAACAGCTTGAATTAATGTGCATGCGCTGCTGTCTTGCTCATATCTAAATTAGAGGTAACATGCGTCGAATGACTGCCTTTAAACCTTGAACTGTATTAGAATTCTTCCCAAGTGTATACACCAAGTTGGCAGTGAATACCTGCGTGGTGAGTATGACATTACATGTAGTTGTTACTTAATAGGTTAGCGTTGAAATGGATGCAAGCTATTAGATAATATTATAGTTCAGATTCTAGTGTCAATCCAATTCATGTGGCATTTTCCTTGGGAAGTGATTCTAAGAAGTCGAACTAATTGCATGTATAACCATTAGAAACCCATCCTGCCAAGTGAGCCCCCTTGTGGTACATATATGATACATTGAATTATTGATTTAATATATGTTGTCGTTTTCATTAATACTGATGTGTTTAGCTTGGAATAAGATTTTCAATGCTGTTTCCTATTCTTTTTTATTGAACCCTAAAATTAAATTTCATTGCAAATTATTCTTGCTAGCATGTTACCTTTTTTTAACTGGTATTAGGTATATGATTTTGAAATCTTCAAACATGTTGTTTTCATCTATTTTTAATTTGTGAATGGATTAGCCTGAAAAGAAGCAATGAAATTTTATTATGAAACATGCCGGCACCAGAATTAAGAAATGGATCATGGTAATCTTTTTTGGAATCTTATTTTAACCAAACTTTCTTTAGTTTTTGCTGTGTGCACAACTTCATACTGCCTTGTCTGTCGTTGGTGAATCTACCTACTATTCACATAATGCAAAGAAATCATCTTGAGGGTGCTACATGGGATTCTTTTTTTACAATTGTTCTGAATTTTATTGATACTTACCAGTATACTTATCCTTAAAATGTATTCACTAGCTGCATATAATATTAACTCACTTTTTAATTTTTTTTCCCAAATATGGTCAGCCCTTTTTTTCCATTGGTTTGCTACCATATATGTATACCTTTGAAACTTGCCAGAGTTTTTTTTGTGATATGAGCAACTGTTATGTTTGGTCTGTTCATTTAGTCCAAACTTTCTGATCATTTTTTCCTTGTTAGACTAAGTATGTTTGTTTACCTTGTAGGTGAACGTTCCGAAAACAAAGAAAACCTACTGCAAGAACAAGGAGTGCAGGAAGCACACCCTTCACAAGGTTACCCAGTACAAGAAGGGGAAGGATAGCCTCTCTGTTCAAGGGAAGCGTCGTTATGACCGCAAGCAATCTGGATATGGTGGGCAGACAAAGCCTGTTTTCCACAAGAAGGTTTCATCTTGATTTCCCTAGTTTTCTGAAGCATAACTGCTAGCTGCTAAGTATATTCAGTGCTGCTCCTTGGATGTTTCTTTGCTCTGGGTTGCTCAATAATTTGGTCAAAATTTCAGGCCAAGACTACAAAGAAGATTGTGTTGAAGCTGCAGTGCCAGAGCTGCAAGCATTACTCTCAACATCCGATCAAGGTCTCCCTTCTCACCTCTTGTCCATTTTTCCTGCTATATATATTTTTTCAAGAACTATCTTGACTCTCGATCTGCAACCTAACAGAGGTGCAAGCACTTTGAGATCGGTGGAGACAAGAAGGGCAAGGGAACCTCTCTCTTCTAATCTGATGATTCACATAGTACCAGGACTTTCATCTTATCTGCCAGAAGTTACCAATTAAGAATGCATTATCTTATCTTTCTGGTGAGATGCATCAGCTGGATAACTCTATGTAGTATTGCAAAATACCCAATGTTTAATGCTTTGAGCCAACTATTCTTTTTGCCGAGATGTTTTCATGTGGTAGTATGTGAGAGATTTGCCAAGATGTTTTCATGTGCTAGTATGCGGGAGATTGGGGAATGCCTTTATGATGTGTTTCTTATTTGTACTGCAAGATCGTAGCTTACACAACTAGTCTCTGGGCTTGTTTCGAGCGATGATTTTTTTTTTCTTCTTATTATTCCTGGAGGAACTAATTTGTTTCCTATGGAACTCTGACAAAATTTCCCCGTTTGAAACAAGTCCAGGTGTTGTGTGCAAGTTCTCTTTGAAGTTACTGGCCTGCTTGGTGATACACCCGCAGCCCAATAGGCACGAACAGCATGTGTGGTACTGTAGCGCATGGTACTGTAGCTGTGAACAGTACCACGGTACTATAGCACGGGATTGGATTAGTTAGGGGTTATTTAAGATTAGATAGAGTTTTAAATTAGATAAGATCAATTTGTTAGGGATGGGATAAGATTAGTTAGAGAGTAGTTTCTTAGGTGCAAAGTCTTTTATCTCTATAAAAGGGATGGCCATATATCTAACTTTGGCATTCAATCAAACGAAGTAAATTGAGATTAGTCTTATAGGCGGTGGCTCCGATAACAGCCTAGGCGCTAGCTTCGACAACAACTCGTCTTGTCCGCGTCAAGGGTCATATCAATTTGGTATCAGAGCAGGACGATCCCTCGGGATGACGTTCCGCTCTGGGCATTATGCCGGTCGTTGGTACGATGACCAGTGTCCCTACGACGATCATAATGATCGGCGCTTGTACGAAAGTCATCGGTCTTACCGTGATCTGCGTCCTTTCGAGCGACGGCGATACGACGACTACCAGTGGCATCGTGAAGATCAGCGTTGGTCTGATCAACCGAGGCCGTACGACTACGGTTGGAGGCACCGAGAAGAACGATAACCATTTGAGCTGCTACGGTATGAAGACTACCATCCCTGGGAACACCAGCGCTCCTTCAAGCCTCCACAACCGCGCCAATGTGATGACATCCACACCAAAAAGAGCAGCGAAGGTCTCGTTCTTGACCTTTGCGAGTCCATCATCATCAAGATCGACGGCATCATGAAGAGAATAGATGGTATGAAGACATTCTCCGCAGCACCATCGACACCGCCGACCACATCGACGACCAACGGTATTGTCGAGCTATACAAGGCGAATCCTATCAATGTCGAAGCCAACACCGATGACAACGCGGAGGTCGACAAGCCGACGAACAGCCACAAGGTCGGCATTCTTTGTTCTACTACATCTTCATTTGTGAGGGCTCCCAAGGTGGCGAGGGTTCAAGCAAAGCGACGTCAAGGCAACCGGCCCTACATCGCTTCACGTCTTCCTCTACGTCAAGCACACCTTCGGCAACCCCAACGTCTCCGTCATCACCAGCTGGAGGACTGTGTGCGTGTTGGGCCGGCACAACTAAGTCGTGAGCATGGGGATGCGCTTCGGCTTCAACATCGACGCCGAAGCCTCGGACGTCGTCGTTTCAACCTTGAGGACAAGGTTGATTCGAAGGGGAGTATTGATACACCCGTAGCCCAATAGGCACGAACAACATGCGCAGTACTGTAGCGCGCGGTACTATAGCCGTGAACAGTATCGCGGTACTGTAGCACGGGATTGGATTAGTTAGGGGTTAGTTCGGATTAGATAGAGTTTTAAATTAGATAAGATCAGTTTGTTAGGGATGGGATAATATTAGTTAGAGGGTAGTTTCTTAGGTGCTAGTCTTTTATCCCTATAAAAGGGATGGTTATATATCTTCCTTTGGCATCCAATCTGATGGGCGCGGACGCGGGGTCCCGATCTTCTGGTGAGAGATGACGAGGATAATTCGGTAGGTGTTAGAAGACCTAAACGATCCGGCTTCCAACCCTGCAAGGAACTGAAAATCCCGGCAGTCCCAATCTTCTGATGAGAGATGACGAGGATAATTCGGTAGGTGTCAGGAGACCTAAACGATCCGGCTTCCAACCCCGCAAGGAACTGGAAATCCCGGCGATCGCTAAACCACCACGACGAGTGTTATCGACCGAACCAGAGGCACGATCGCCTGTCCACAAAGGACGGTTCCTGCAAGCAACTGAAAAGCGAGCAAGAACACAAGATAAGCAATCCCAATTGCGAATATATATTAAGAATAATGGGGTTCAGAAACTTGGTCCTGTTGGTCTAGCCGACACAAGAAGAACAAGGCGAAATCTCACGAAATCAACTAAACAAAACCCTACTAAGACAAAGCACGGTGTGGGAGCCGTGGCCGGATCCGTTTGAAAGCTTATCTCGTAAGCTTTCCGTAGAGTTCTTATTTTCCTCATTTGGATGTCGTATGTGATCTGGACGTCCGTTTGAAGGTGCACTGGTCCTGGATGTCCGAACCGGGCTCGACAGCGAATTCGACGTCCCCTCGACTTGGGCCCGATGGTCGGGGCTTTGTCGGGGATAAAATTACGGCCTATTGCCATGGCCCACTCCCTGACGGCCCAATCGAACAGCCTACCAGGGCCCAGTTCCCTGGAAGGTTCTATCTGGCCCATATGCATCCTGCCGAACAGCTTCCTGGCTGGCATGGTGCGTAACGGTCAAGTAATCATGTTTGAGTCCGTCTCGGACAGGAGTTCTGCACGACTACGTGAAGACCCGGACGTTGGTTTCCCGGATTGGAGTAGGAGTCGTGATCCCCAAGATTAGGAGTATACCTTATCTACCGTAGGATGTATTTGGCATGTACTGAGTTCGTTACGATCTCGTAGTTAGCCCGTGCTTGTACGAAAGTCATCGGTCTTACCATGATCTGCGTCCTTTCGAGTGGCGGCGATACGACGACTACCAGTGGCATCGTGAAGATCAGTGTTGGTCTGATCAACCGAGGCCGTACGACTACGTTTGGAGGTACCGAGAAGAACGACAACCATTCGAGCCGCTACAGTATGAAGACTACCATCCCTGGGAACACCAGCGCTCCTTCAAGCCTCCATAACCGCGCCAACGTGATGACATCCACACCAAAAAGAGCAGCAAAGGTCTCGTTCTTGACCTTTGCGAGTCCATCATCATCAAGATCAACGGCATCATGAAGAGAATAGATGGCATGAAGACATTCTCCGCAGCACCATCGACACCGCCGACCATCGACGACAAACAGTGTTGTCGAGCTGTACAAGGCGAACCCTATCAATGTCGAAGCCAACACCGATGACAACACGGAGGTCGACAAGCCGACGAACAGCCACAAGGTCGGCATTCTTTGTTCTGCTTCATCTTCATGTGTGAGGGCTCCCAAGGTGGCGAGGGTTCAAGCAAAGCGACGTCAAGGCAACCGGCCCTACGTCGCTCCACGTCTTCCTCTACGTCAAGCAAACCTTCGGCAACCCCGACGTCTCCGTCATCACCAGCCCGAGGACTGTGTGCGTGTTGGGCCGGCACAGCTAAGTTGTGCGCATGGGGATGCGCTTCGGCTTCAGCATCGGCGCCGAAGCCTCGGGCGTCGTCGTTTCAACCTTGAGGACAAGGTTGATTCGAATGGGGAAGTATTGATACAACCGTAGCCCAATAGGCACGAACAACATGCGCAATATTGTAGCGCGCCGTACTATAGCCGTGAACAGTACCGCGGTACTGTAGCACGGGATTGGATTAGTTAGGGGTTAGGATTAGATAGAGTTTTAAATTAGATAGATCAGTTTGTTAGGGATGGGATAATATTAGTTAGAGGGTAGTTTCTTAGGTGCTAAGTCTTTTATCCCTATAAAAAGGATGGTCATGTATCTCTCTTTGGCATCCAATCTGATGGGCGTGGACGCGGGTCCTGATCTTCTGGTGAGAGATGACGAGGATAATGCAGGTGTCAGGAGACCTAAACGATCCGGCTTCCAACTCCACAAAGAACTGAAAATCCCGGCGGTCCCGATCTTCTAGTGAGAGATGACGAGGATAATTCGGTAGGTGTCAGGAGACCTAAACGATCCGGCTTTCAACCCCGCAAGGAACTGGAAATCCCGGCGATCGCTAAACCACCACGATGAGTGTTATCGACCGAACCAGAGGCACAATCGACCTGTCCACGAAGGACGGTTTCTGCAAGCAACCGAAGAACGAGAAAGAACACAAGATAAGCAATCTCAATTGCGAACATATATTAAGGATAATGGGGTTCATAAACTTGGTCCTGTTAGTCTAGCCGACACAAGAAGAACAAGACGAAATCTCACACGACAGTGACGAAATCAACTAAACAAAACCCCACTAAGACAAAGCACGGCGTGGGACTTATATAGGGTGGCGGTCAAAGGAGGGCGCCCAAACAGGTGCCCACACGTGCTCAACCCTAACTCTAGGAATACATAGGCTTTGGGCACAAAAATAAGGCGACGCAGCGCCGGGAAGTTTCTAATCGTCATCTTGTTTTCGCGATTCCCGTTGACTCGGATTGAATTTGGAGGAGTGGCCAGATCCGTTGGAAAGCTTATCTCGTAAGCTTTCCGTAGAGTCCTTATTTGCCTCATTTGGACGTCGTATATGATCTGGACATCCGTTTGAAGGTGCACTGGTCCCGGATGTCTTAACCGGACTCGGCAGTGAATTCGACATCCCCTCGACTTGGGCCTGGTGGTCGGGGACATCTTGAACCTTGTAACTAACTTTTTGAACTTTCGTTGATGAAGGCTTGAATGGTATGGCATGAGGATTCATGCTGTCTTGTCGCTTTTCTACTCCATCAGCAAGCTCGTCAGTGACAGCGAGCTCGGTAGTGATGTCCTTATCATCCCCCATTTCTTGAATTTGAGTCGTCCTCGACTCGAGCATATTGTTCTGCAAAAGGTTGGGAGCAACAGGAGGCAAAACAATAAATAGATCTTTTAAATCATTGCATGGTTCTTTAACTATTTCATGATTTACACAAGTCGTTTTAGCTAAGAGAATAGAACTTTTCAATGTAATTTCATATTTATTTTCACATCGTTCATTCTTTTTAGCAACATCATGTTTCTTAATTTTAACATATTCCTACTTTTCTCTTTTTGCTCTTTCAACATTAGCTTTGTTTATTTCAATAGGGGTCATTGGTTCTAACAAAATTTTCTTACCTTTAAACTTGAATGTATATTTATTAGTTCTATCATGATGAACAACATCTCTATCATACAATCATGACCTACCTAATAAAAGTAAACATGTTTCCATAGGTAAAACATCACAATTAGTATGATCATGATAGGAACTAATAGAGATGGGTACTCGAGCAGTTTTCGTTACCTTTCAGCTTACCACAAAAGTTGAACCATTTAATCACGTAAAGATGTGGATGTGGACTTAGTATCAAGCCAAGCTTCTCAATCATATGCATGCTAGAAAGGTTATTGTGATTACCTCCATCAATAATGACTTGGACAGTGTGCTCCTTGACAACGAATCTTGTTTGAAAATGATTATGTCGTTGGTTCTTCTCTTCGATGTCACCATCCCTGTTCTTAAGTTCTGCAAATGGCACATCTTTTCATTGTTCTTTGTCATCTTCATTATCTTTCTTTCCACGTGAACCTTTCATTGTTAGCAGAAATAAGGAAAATACACACACACACACACACACACACATATATATGTATATATATTATGCTCTACTGGGTTGTGAGTGACAAAACTCTCTCTCTAACTTATCTTTTGCTCTTACCGGTTCTTACCATGCAAGCAGTAGGTACGATCGGCAACTGGTCGATGATAACTTCGAATCACGAGGTGGTAAAGCGATAGCTAGAATCCGTCCCTGTTTAGTTAGTAGAAAGTGGAGCTTGCATAGGCTTTAATATGTAGGAAAGGAAGTGCTAAAATCACAGTAGTTAAAAACAAGTTGAATAAGTGTTCAACGACGGTACTATGCTGGTCCTAGGCTAGACCGTAATAGAGACGCGAGCCTAATCACAGACGTCGTCACGAGAATCCAACTAGTACACTTCAAAACAAGCTTAATTTTCTTCACTTCTTTAGTGTGGATTTTTTTTTGCAATTGCCTTTTCTTGTTTTTATAATGCGGCTTTTTCTTTGCACTTGTCTCTTTTTTCAACTTTTCAAACGAAACAGCAGAAGAAACAATTCTTTAGGCGCAATTACGGACCCAAACACTCCGAATATGAGAAATACTTCTATACAAAAGTTGTAGAGGATTTTTTAATCTTTTCAAAACATCCAAGATCATCAAAATCCGAGTTTATATGAGTGAGATATAGGCAATACACCGAACTGGATATAAGTGAATACGAAATCAGCCTAACAAAGATGGCAAGTTTTCTCACTGTTAGAGGCCGAATTTGGAAATATTAATTTCGATGTTGGCAAAGTTGGATCTGATAGAAAATTTCGAGATCTTTCCAACGAGTACAAAAACGTTGAAATCCGAGTTTGTATGCAAAAGCTATGACTGTTTTACTGCAACAGCCACAAAATTGCACACGAGGACGAATTGGAAACGGTTTTGAAGTTTTCCTTTCTGGGCTTGGCCGAGATAGGGGAGGGGTGGGGCTCGGCCATGAGGATATGAAAGGTGTTTTGGTAGGTGGAAAGTGTGAGACTCTTGCAAGGTAACCAATCTGCTATTTTTTGGGAATCAATCCGCTATTTTTTGGGAAGATATGATCGGGTGGAATATAGCATGACAGTTATGAATAAGAACACGATGAACACTGTGACAAAAACATGACTTGAACTCAAAACTCTAAAGATCAAACACTAAGACCAGCAACAACTCGACGATGCAATGCAAATTCAACAAGAATTAAACTATGCGGCAATAGTAAAGGCTCAAAGGGCTTGGAATTTTTTTGTGTGGCAATTTTCTGGACTCTAGCTATAAAATCAATCTACTAAACAAAAATTTTCACCAGGCAATCGGATGCTCTGATACCACTTGATGGGCGCGGATGCGGGTCCCGATCTTCTGGTGAGAGATGACAAGGATAATTCGGTAGGTGTCAGGAGACCTAAACGATCCGGCTTCCAACCCCGCAAGGAACTGGAAATCCCGGCGATCGCTAAACCACCACGACGAGCGTTATCGACCGAACCAGAGGCACGATCGACCTGTACACGAAGGACGGTTCCTGCAAACAACCGAAGAACGAGTAAGAACACAAGATAAGCAATCTCAATTGCGAATATATATTAAGGATAATGGGGTTCAGAAACTTGGTCCTGTTGGTCTAGCCGACACAAGAAGAACAAGGCGAAATCTCACACGACAGTGACGAAATCAACTAAACAAAGCCCCACTAAGACGAAGCATGGTGTGGGACTTATATAGGGCGGCGGCCGGAGAACGGGTGCCCAAACAGGTGCCCACACGTGCTCAACCCTAACTCTAGGAGTACACGGGCTTTGGGCCGAAAAATACGGCGACACAGCGCTGGGAAGTTTCTGTTCGTCATCTTGTTTTCGTAATTCTTGTTGACTCGAATTGAATTTGGAGGCGTGGCCGGATCTGTTGGAAAGCTTATCTCGTAAGCTTTTTCGTAGAGTCCTTATTTGCCTCATTTGGACGTCGTATGTGATCTGGACGTCCGTTTGAAGGTGCACTGGTCCTGGATGTCCGAACCGAACTCGGCAGCGAATTCGACGTCCCCTCGACTTGGGCCCGGTGAACGGGGACTTCTTGAACCTTGTAACTAACTTTCTGAACTTTCGTTGATGAAGGTTTGAATGGTATGGCATGAGGATTCATGTCGTCTTGTTGCTTTTCTACTCCATCAGCAAGCTCGTCAGTGGCAGCGAGCTCGTCAGTGATGTCCTCATCACAATCAAATGAAGTAAATTGGGATTAGTCTCATAGGCGGTGGCTCCGATAACAGCCTAGGCACTAGTTTCGACAGCAGCTCGTCTCACCCGCGTCAAGGGCCGTATCACTTGGGCTACTCAGATCAGGAAGAAAATATGTCCTTTTGGACTATAGAAAAATGAAAATTTGGTGGCCAGTTTTCTCTACTCTGAATTCTATGAGCATCCGTAGTAGAAACTGTAAAGTGTGAAGAGATAGAGTGTCTGCTAGAGGAAATGAATCTTTTAGAGTGTAGTGTAAATTGTGAAGAAATTTTATAGCAATAGATAGAGTGTATAGTGAATAGTGTTTGTGAGTTTGTGGAATTGACATGAAAGAACTTTGTGAGTTGCAAGGTTTAGGGGAAGCAAGCTACTGAACTATAACCTGGTTACTAGAGGAAATGAATCTTTTAGAGTGTAGTGTAAATTGTGAAGAAATTTTATAGCAATGGATAGAGTATACAGTGAATACTGTTTGTGAGTTTGTGGAATTGGCATGAAAAAACTTTGTGAGTTGCAAGGTTTAGGGGAAGCAAGCTACTGAACTATAACCTGGTTAAATGATCTTCAGAAGTATATGACGCTCTTTTCCATGTATGAGTTTTCATTAAGGTTTCTCATATAATGGTTTTTAATGAGACAATATAGCATACAGGCTTATATAGATGCACTCCAAATCTATATCTGCACAATTCTAAATTGTGTTAGTAGAATTGGCATGAAAAGATTTTTGTGAGTTAAGGTTTAGGGAGAGCAAGCCACTGAACTATAATTTTTTTAAATAAACTTAAGAAGCACATGCCAATCTTTTTCCCTGTATGAGTATTCCTTATGGTTTTTCATATAAAGATTTTAATGAGGCAACATAAAATATAAGCTTTTATAGATACACTCTTTTCTCCGTCCATTTCTACCATAAGAGACATATAAATATTCTAAAGGGGAGCATAAGGTAAAGAAAGTATAAATGGAAATAATACTTGTACACCCATAATCTCGCCGAGACCTGTTCGTCTCGTTGAGTTTCCACCTTGTAATTCTCTTTGTTATAAAGAAAGGCTGGACGTAGTGCTGTTATCTCCTGAAGAAGCCCGAATCAGGATAAAAACCCATGTCTTTTTGCTCGCTGTTGTTCGTCTTGTTCGGTGTGTCTCCTATCTCCCTCTTGAAGAACCTTAGTTGACTTGGGTCAATATCCCAACCGTCGACAGACTTCTTGAACCTTATAACTAACTTTCTGAACTTTCTTTGATGGAGGCTTCAATGGTATGGCATGAGGATTCATGCCGTCTTATCGCTTTTCTACTCCATCAGCAGGCTCGTTAGTGACAGCGAGCACAGTAGTGATGTCCTCATCGTCCCCCCTTTTTTGAATTTGAGTCGTCCTCGACTCGAGCATATTGTTCTGCAAAAGGTTAGGAGTAACAGGGTCAAAACAATAGATAGATCTTTTAAATCATTGCATGGTTCTTTAGCTATTTCATGATTTACACAATTCGTTTTAGCTAAGAGAACAGAACTTTTTAATGTAATTTCATAGTTATTTTCACATGGTTCATTCTTTTTAGCAACATCATGTTTCTCAATTTTACCACATTCCTGTTTTTCTTTTTTTGCTCTTTCAACATTAGCTTTGTTTATTTCAGTAGGGGTCATTGGTTCTAACAAAATTTTCTTACCTATAAACTTGAATGTGTATTTATTAATTCTACCATGATGAACAACATCTCTATCATACAATCATGGCTTACCTAATAAAAGTGAACATGTATCCATAGGTAAAACATCACAATTAATATGATCATGATAGGAACCAATAGAGATGTGTACTCGAGCAGTTTTCGTTACCTTTCAGCTTATCACAAGAGTTGAACCATTTAATCACGTAAAGATGTGGATGTGGACTCAGTATCAAGCCAAGCTTCTCAACCATATGCATGCTAGCAAGGTTATTGTGATTACCTCCATCAATAATGACTTGGACAGCATGATCCTTAACAACGAATCTTGTTTGAAAATGATTATGTCGTTGGTTCTTCTCTTCGAGGTCACCATCCCTATTCTCAAGTTCTGCAGACAGCACATCTTTCAATTGTTATTTGTCATCTTCGTTATCTTTCTTTCCATGTGAACCTTTCATTGTTAGCAGAAATAAGAAAAATACACATATGTATATATATATATCTTATGCTCTAATGGGTTGTGAGTGACAAAACTCTCTCTAACTTATCTTTTGCTCTTACCGGTTCTTACCATGCAAGCAGTAGGTACGATCGGCAACTGGTCGATGATAATTTCGAATCACGAGGTGGTAAAGTGATAGCTAGAATCCGTGTCCTTGTTTGGTTAGTTGAAAGTGGAGCTTGCACAGGCTTTAATATGTAGGAAAGGAAGTACTAAAATCACAGTAGTTAAAAACAAGTTGAATAAGTGTTCAACAACGGTACTATGCTGGTCCTAGGCTAGACTGTAATAGAGACGCGAGCCTAATCACAGACGTCGTCACGAGAATCCAACTAGTACACTTCAAAACAAGCTCAATTTTTTTTCACTTCTTTAGTGTGGCTTTTTTTTCTTTTTTTTGCACTTGCCTTTTCTTGTTTTTATAGTGCGGCTTTTTCTTTGCGCTTGTCTCTTTTTTTCAACTTTTCAAACAGAACAGTAGAAGAAACAATTTTTTAGGCGCAATTACGGACCCCAAACACTCCGAATATGAGAAATACTTCTATACAAAAGTTGTAGAGGATCTTTTAATCTTTTCAAAACATCCAAGATCATCAAAATCCGAGTTTATATGAGTAAGATATAGGCAATACACCAAACTTGATATAAGTGAATACGAAATCAGCCTAACAAAGATGGCAAGTTTTCTCACTGTTAGAGGCCGAATTTGGAAATCTTAATTTCTACAACGGCAAAGTTGGATCTGATAGAAAATTTCGAGATCTTTCCAAAGAGTACAAAAACGTTCAAATCCGAGTTTGTATGCAAAAGTTATGACTGTTTTACTGCAACAGTCACAAAATTGCACACAAGGACGAATTGGAAACGGTTTTTAGGTTTTCCTTTTTGGGCTTGGCCGAGATAGGGGAGGGGTGGGGCTCGGCCAGGGGGATATGGAAGGTGTTTTCGTAGGTGGAAAGTGTGAGACTCTTGCAAGGTAACCAATCCGCTATTTTTTGAGAATCAATCCGCTATTTTTTAGGAAGATATGATCGGGTGGAATATAGCAGGACAGTTATTAATAATAACGCGATGAACACTGTGACAAAAACATGACTCGAACTCGAAACTCTAAAGATCAAACACTAAGACCAGCAACAACTCGACGATGCAATGCAAATTCAACAAGAATTAAACTATGTGGTAATAGTAAATGCATAAAGGGCCTGGAATTTGTTTTTGTGGCAATTTTCTAGACTCTAGGTATAAAATCAATCTACTAAACAAAAATTCTCACCAGGCAACCGGATGATCTAATACCACTTGATGGGCACGGACGCGGGGTCCCGATCTTCTGGTGACAGATGACGAGGATAATTCGGTAGGTGTCAGGAGACCTAAACGATCTGGCTTTCAACCCCACATGGAACTGGAAATCCCGGCAATCGCTAAACCACCACGAAGAGTGTTATCGATCGAACCAGAGGCACGATCGACCTATACATGAAGGACGGTTCCTGTAAGCAACCGAAGAACGAGCAATAACACAAGATAAGCAATCTCAATTGCGAATATATATTAAGAATAATGGGTTCAGAAACTTGGTCCTGTTGGTCTAGCCGACACAAGAAGAACAAGGCGAAATCTCACACGATAGTGACAAAATCAACTAAACAAAACCCCACTAAGACGAAGCACGGCGTGGGACTTATATAGGGCGGCGGCCAGAGAAGGGGCGTCCAAACAGGTGCTCACACGTGCTCAACCCTAACTCTAGGAGTATACGGGCTTTGGGCCCAAAAATACGGCGACGCGGCGCTGGGAAGTTTCTGTTCGTCATCTTGTTTTCGCGATTCCTGTTGACTCGAATTGAATTTGGAGGCGTGGCCAGATCCGTTGGAAGGCTTATCTCGTAAGCTTTCCGTAGAGTCCTTATTTGCCTTATTTGGACGTCGTATGTGATCTGAACTTCCATTTGAAGGTGCACTTGTCCTGGATGTCCGAACCAGACTCGGCAGCGAATTTGACGTCCCCTCGACTTGGGCCCGGTGGTCGGGGACTTCTTGAACCTTGTAACTAACTTTCTGAACTTTCGTTGATGAAGGCTTGAATGGTATGGCATGAGGATTCATGCCGTCTTGTCGCTTTTCTACTCCATCAGCGAGCTCGTCAGTGATGTCCTCATCACAATCAAATGAAGTAAATGGAGATTAGTCTCATAGGCGGCGGCTCCGATAATAGCCTAGGCACTAGCTTCGACAGCAGCTCGTCTCGCCTGCGTCAAGGGCCGTATCACTTGGGCTACTCAGATCAGGAAGAAAATATGTCCTTTTGGACTATAGAAAAATGAAAATTTGGTGGCCAGTTTTCTCTACTCTGGATTCTGTGAGCATCCGTAGCAGAAGCTCTAAAGTGTGAAGAGATAGAGTGTCTGTTAGAGGAAATAAATCTTTTAGAGTGTAGTGTAAATTATAAAGAAATTTTATAGCAATGGATAGAGTGTACAGTGAATAGTGTTTGTGAGTTTGTGGAATTGGCATGAAAAAACTTTGTGAGTTGCATGGTTTAGGGGAAGCAAGCTACCTATAACCTGGTTACTAGAGGAAATGAATCTTTTAGAGTGTAGTGTAAATTGTGAAGAAAATTTATAGCAATGGATAGAGTGTACAGTGAATTATGCAAAAGCTATGACTGTTTTACTGCAACAGCCACAAAATTGCACACGAGGACGAATTGGAAACGGTTTTGAAGTTTTCCTTTCTGGGCTTGGCCGAGATAGGGGAGGGGTGGGGCTCGGCCATGAGGATATGAAAGGTGTTTTGGTAGGTGGAAAGTGTGAGACTCTTGCAAGGTAACCAATCTGCTATTTTTTGGGAATCAATCCGCTATTTTTTGGGAAGATATGATCGGGTGGAATATAGCATGACAGTTATGAATAAGAACACGATGAACACTGTGACAAAAACATGACTTGAACTCAAAACTCTAAAGATCAAACACTAAGACCAGCAACAACTCGACGATGCAATGCAAATTCAACAAGAATTAAACTATGCGGCAATAGTAAAGGCTCAAAGGGCTTGGAATTTTTTTGTGTGGCAATTTTCTGGACTCTAGCTATAAAATCAATCTACTAAACAAAAATTTTCACCAGGCAATCGGATGCTCTGATACCACTTGATGGGCGCGGATGCGGGTCCCGATCTTCTGGTGAGAGATGACAAGGATAATTCGGTAGGTGTCAGGAGACCTAAACGATCCGGCTTCCAACCCCGCAAGGAACTGGAAATCCCGGCGATCGCTAAACCACCACGACGAGCGTTATCGACCGAACCAGAGGCACGATCGACCTGTACACGAAGGACGGTTCCTGCAAACAACCGAAGAACGAGTAAGAACACAAGATAAGCAATCTCAATTGCGAATATATATTAAGGATAATGGGGTTCAGAAACTTGGTCCTGTTGGTCTAGCCGACACAAGAAGAACAAGGCGAAATCTCACACGACAGTGACGAAATCAACTAAACAAAGCCCCACTAAGACGAAGCATGGTGTGGGACTTATATAGGGCGGCGGCCGGAGAACGGGTGCCCAAACAGGTGCCCACACGTGCTCAACCCTAACTCTAGGAGTACACGGGCTTTGGGCCGAAAAATACGGCGACACAGCGCTGGGAAGTTTCTGTTCGTCATCTTGTTTTCGTAATTCTTGTTGACTCGAATTGAATTTGGAGGCGTGGCCGGATCTGTTGGAAAGCTTATCTCGTAAGCTTTTTCGTAGAGTCCTTATTTGCCTCATTTGGACGTCGTATGTGATCTGGACGTCCGTTTGAAGGTGCACTGGTCCTGGATGTCCGAACCGAACTCGGCAGCGAATTCGACGTCCCCTCGACTTGGGCCCGGTGAACGGGGACTTCTTGAACCTTGTAACTAACTTTCTGAACTTTCGTTGATGAAGGTTTGAATGGTATGGCATGAGGATTCATGTCGTCTTGTTGCTTTTCTACTCCATCAGCAAGCTCGTCAGTGGCAGCGAGCTCGTCAGTGATGTCCTCATCACAATCAAATGAAGTAAATTGGGATTAGTCTCATAGGCGGTGGCTCCGATAACAGCCTAGGCACTAGTTTCGACAGCAGCTCGTCTCACCCGCGTCAAGGGCCGTATCACTTGGGCTACTCAGATCAGGAAGAAAATATGTCCTTTTGGACTATAGAAAAATGAAAATTTGGTGGCCAGTTTTCTCTACTCTGAATTCTATGAGCATCCGTAGTAGAAACTGTAAAGTGTGAAGAGATAGAGTGTCTGCTAGAGGAAATGAATCTTTTAGAGTGTAGTGTAAATTGTGAAGAAATTTTATAGCAATAGATAGAGTGTATAGTGAATAGTGTTTGTGAGTTTGTGGAATTGACATGAAAGAACTTTGTGAGTTGCAAGGTTTAGGGGAAGCAAGCTACTGAACTATAACCTGGTTACTAGAGGAAATGAATCTTTTAGAGTGTAGTGTAAATTGTGAAGAAATTTTATAGCAATGGATAGAGTATACAGTGAATACTGTTTGTGAGTTTGTGGAATTGGCATGAAAAAACTTTGTGAGTTGCAAGGTTTAGGGGAAGCAAGCTACTGAACTATAACCTGGTTAAATGATCTTCAGAAGTATATGACGCTCTTTTCCATGTATGAGTTTTCATTAAGGTTTCTCATATAATGGTTTTTAATGAGACAATATAGCATACAGGCTTATATAGATGCACTCCAAATCTATATCTGCACAATTCTAAATTGTGTTAGTAGAATTGGCATGAAAAGATTTTTGTGAGTTAAGGTTTAGGGAGAGCAAGCCACTGAACTATAATTTTTTTAAATAAACTTAAGAAGCACATGCCAATCTTTTTCCCTGTATGAGTATTCCTTATGGTTTTTCATATAAAGATTTTAATGAGGCAACATAAAATATAAGCTTTCATAGATACACTCTTTTCTCCGTCCATTTCTCCCATAAGAGACATATAAATGTTCTAAAGGGAAGCATAAGGTAAAGAAAGTATAAATGGAAATAATATTATTTTCTTTGTCCGGTTTTTTCCACAGGGCACTTTTAGATGGAGTTTTTAAAGGCATATCTACATAAGAAATTTTGTCAAGGGGAGTGCTGTGTAACAATTATTTTTGTGGGCAAAATAACTTCGAAGCAACAAAGATAATTGTTGCTAATACTGTGTACGTCATATGGAGGAAGGAACTGCCACTGCGTGCATCCATGGAACCATCCCTTGCATCCACCGTCTTTGTTAATTTCTAAAAGAGCAATACCCTGCACTATACAACACCGACAGTTCTAAAAGTAATAAAGAAAATATTTGCTTTCACTCGCTTTGTCATACCATATATTGAGCAAACAGCATTCAACATGTTCGTTGGAATTAAAAAAAAAAATTACTCTACTGTTGTAGTGATGGAATGCTGGAGGTATTTATAATGTCACAACAACAATAGTAAATAGTCAAAATAAATAAATACAGTAAAAGCGGAAGGGTGCATAACCGAGGAGAGAACAGCGCAGTCAAAAAAACAAAAGCGGTGTCTATAGCATCTCTACCAGTCCATCTATAATAATGTATAGCATCTCTATCAGTCCATCAATAATAATGTAGTAGATATATAAGGCTTGATAGAAGAAAGAAATCTTTTGAATTATAGTATAAGTTGTGAAGAAGTCTTAGAGTAATGGATAGAGAAAAAACCAATGATGTTTAAGAGGGAAGATATAGAGGGGCCGTTAGGATACTCTAGGGCTACGTGCTACTGAAAAACATGACTTTGCTATAAGTTGCTGTCCTTTTCACTACTTGTGGATCCTAACCCCACATATTAGTGACATATGAAGTGTCACATAGCAAAACCATGTTTTTTTGCCATGACATGTTGTTAGAATATATATGGGCTTGGCCCAATATATTAAAAGTTAACCTAAATAAATCTTAAAGGCCCATGAGGACCATCTGATGGAGGGGTATGTTTATTACCATATTGCTAGTTGTACATGTGGGGGAGAAACCTCCTCTCAACCCTTATATAAGCAACCCGAGACCTCCTTCAAAAGGCAACAATTGAAAGAATGCTTAACCCCAAGTTAGGGTTCAATCTCTTTCTAAGTTGCCTCTCTCTATTCCTTTGTTGTCATCGTTAGGCTGCCCCATCCCCTACGTCGGCGTGCACCGACAAGCGGGAGAGCAGAGGTCTCCGGAACTGATCGTCCAAGAGCTCCTGCACTCGGTAGTGCAAATAAGGTTTTTTTGAATGCACAGCTGCACGACTTCTCGCCTCACTGTGCGCTTCTCCGACCTGATCCGTGACGATGACTTTCACCGGCGCATGTCACCGACGATAACAACACCAACCCGAACATCGTTGACAACACTGGCAGCAGCAACATTGTCAACACCAACACCCCCGACGTCCAATTGGGCTAGGATACACCATACGTATACCTCGTCGCTGTGATTGCGTGTATATCAGAGGGATATATGTGCGCCGCTCGTCCATGTGCATGTGTATCTATGATACGCTACCGTTTAAAGTTATTTGCTCATCAGATCTATTTCATGATTTATCTTTGGATTAATATATAACTGAAAGTGCTATTTTTTCCATGATATGTAGCCGAATTTCTCAAAATAAAATTGTACTTTAGAGTATATTGGGTATAAAATAACATTTCTCTACCCTATTTGAGGAGTTCTTTTCTTTTCAATTCAGATAGGGATTAAACTGTGAAATGTCTCCGATGCAAGGTCAAAAATTCTCTTAAAGTTCTAGGGCTGCATAATTGATTATCTTTTTAATAATGGATGCAGTACAGCCTCTACATCTTGAGGTATACTGCCATCGTATGCACCCACTGGCATGAGCTGCATCATCCATTCTCCATGTAGCAGCTTAGGTTGCAATCATCGATCCAGATCAGGTTTATTAAACTTAAAAGCCAACCAAACTAAACAAAAGCACCCATCGACATTCTCTCCATACTACCAAAAGAGCGTGGTTGTTGCAACGTCCTGATCTGATGATCTAATCATAGACCTGTGATTTGCAAATCAGATGGCCCTCCTTAATTTATCACGACACATTTCGGCGGTTCGGTGCAAGCTGTCCGTGGGTGTCAATGTGTCATGCATAATTAAGCAAAAAAAATTTCTGCTCTCTAACCACTATGATTAGAACGTCGCGCGCGCGCACAGCTCATGTCATGCACTTACACACAATGTGGCGTTAGGTTTATCAATTATTCACGGGGGAGGTTTGTATATATACACACACAAATATGCAGGCAGCTGCTGACATGCCGATCATTGAAGCTGCATTATGTATGCTTGTATAGTTTCATTATCCGTAGTTCCAGGGAGCAAAGCAGAATGTAACAGGGGATTTGACAAATGACAAACAGTGATAGTGTATAATGCAGGTGTGCCTTGCAATGGCAGGTCAAACATTCCGGATGATGTGGGCAAAACAGACTCACGAGCAGCGAGGTGAGATTCCAGCGATATTTCGCAGATTCCGGTAATTTCGCTAGCGAACGGAACTGTTTGGCCCTGGAAGTATGTACTCCCTCCGTTCCAAATTATAGGTCGTTTGACTTTTTTAACACGTACTTTGACCACTCGTCTTATTCAAATAATTAGTAAAAATATGAAAAAATTCAAGTCATTATTAAAGTACCTTTCATGATAGACTAAATCATAACAAAAATAAATTATAATTATTTTTTTTTTTGAATAAGACAAGTGGTCAAAGTACGTGTCAAAAAAGTCTAACGACCTATAATTTGGAACGGAGGGAGTACTTGATTACTACCTCCGTTTTTTTTGTTTGACGCCTTTGACTTTTTGACACACGTTTGACCATTCGTCGTATTCAAATTATTTTTGTAAATATCATTTATTTTGTTGTGATTTGTTTTATCAATAGAGGTACTTTCAATATGTCTTATTTTTTTCATCTTTGCACAAATTTTTTTGAATAAGACGAACGGTCAAAAACGTACCAAAAAGTTAAAAGCGTCAAATAAAAAATAACGGAGGGAGTACAATTCTAAGCGCCTTGAGCATGTAATCGGAGTAGTGCGGCGAAGAGGCAACCAGGTCGTTACCATAGCAGTCCAAGAAGCAACAAAACGTAAAAACAATTCAAGTTCGAACGAAAATTTTAGGAAAATTTCATGGGCGAACAATTTTTTTGGCTACCCGAAATATGAACTCTTTAAAATGCTAAAAGGTTTAATCGTTAGATTGACGAAAACCCACAGCATATTCATGGTGACTTAGACTTATTTTGATTTAAAAGTAAATTTTGCAGTTTTTCTTAAGCATTAAATCATCTTTATAAACTCTTAAAAATTGTATAAACGAAGCGGAACATTTTTGAGTACACTAGCCGGACCTCATGTCAAACTCGAATCCCAAAGCGTTGGGCTGCAATAGACTTGTAGGCCCATCCAGGACAGCATGCCCAGGTCTTTTGGACCATCCCACTACCCCCACCCCGAAAAAAAATAGCCCAATGAGGTGCTCCCTCCCGCTTACAAACTACGCTCATGCTCTTCCTAGTTTCATTGTGGATTTGTGGGACTAATTTTAATAATCTCTCTTCTTATATATTGGGTCGAGAAAGTCTGGAAACCACTAGGCTACCTAGACCTATTTCCAATAATCTCCCCCTCATACATTGGGCCGAGAAAGTTTGAGAATCACAAAAGCTATGATACCATCTGTTAATATTTTAATTGCCACACAAAATTGAGACAACACTTGAGGCACAATATTTGATAACTCAGTTTAGTACAATTGCCTACATCTGTGGGCTCTTAACTATGGACGCTCCTCTCCAATCAACACAAGCACACCTGGATCATCCGGATCACGGTCACAGGCTGGCTGCTGACACTGGGTGTTCTGCATTACAGATAGATCGTCAAAACCGGCTACATCAGGAGTGCCCCTATTTATAGCGGAGGCCACGAATATACGTCCAACCCTAACACGATCATCTCCTACCTGTTATAACTCGAGTCCATGTAACCTAATTATACATGTACTCGACACAAATTGTAACACTCTTAAAGTCCAGCTTAACTCACTTTAGTTCAGTCGGCCAACTTAGGCACTTCAAACATGCTCATGCTCTAAACTTTGATCCTCAACTTTTGAATACTTCGAAGCTGAGATATGAGAAATAGGTTTTCTAAATATTTTAGATTTTTCTTAAGAAGCAGTTTAGACCATCTACAACCATTTTTCATTCACTCCTTTCCCATATTTTCTTCCCTTCATTTTGCACCATCTCCAATAACATCTCTTTGAATAAATTCGTAAAAAAAACAAAGAGATTTTTTTTCCTGAAGGGATGCACAAAGAAATTTCTTATAAAATAACGACGAAGAGAATCTGTTGAAGCATTTGAATAAACTAAAATCTCGATGAAAAACTAACCCTCTAAAAGACACTGTTAAAAATAATCATAGTCCAAAGAACAGAGAAAGCATGCGCCATAAACTTTTAAGTCATACACACCGTACCAAAGCCCTCGTACAGCAAAGTGCCACTGCGAAGCTAGGCGCTGCAGACGCGACCATGCCCATCCCTGCGGCCTGCGGGCTGTGGAGCCAGAGAGCATGCAGGCATCAGCCATTTTTCCCCCTTCTCTTACTTTGATACCTCCAGTACAGGCTGCAGCTACAACTGCGACGACGACGAGCCGAGCCGAGCCCCGCCGGTTAAACACGGCGCGCGCGACGACGTACCGGGCACGTGGATCTCGTTTCGCCTCGTCTACCCCCTGGCTCCTGGGAGAGAGTGAGAGAGAGACGGACGAAGGCGATGACGATGACGACGTCGACGAGAGGAAGGCGAGATGAATGCCATATTGCCATGGCAGTGGCAGACTGGCAGGGCAACAGCCATGCATGGGGTCCGGTCAAAACGAGACGTTAGCGACAGTGCAAGGATTGACGTGCAAGCTGTCAGATTTCATCGGTTTTTCTTTTCCCTCTTCTCCGGTCAAGAAGCGAGCAAGCAAGCAAGCAAGCACGTCCGTCAGTGTCTCAGTATCTTCAGGCTTGCAGTTGCAGGGCGTGGCAGGAAGAAGAACATGGCGGCTGCTGCTGCTGCTGATGACGGAGCGATGGTGTCCTTGATTGGGCTCTGGCATCGGCGTGGAGAGCCTTGGATGATGCGAGCGACGGAGGAGAGAACCTGAACCTGACCCGTGTTTGAATCCATCCTCGCCACGGTCTCTTTTCCTTTTCTTGGCGCTGTACCGAATCCGTTCTGCCATATGGTGGGCGTGCAGTACCGGGCGTTATCTGCTCCATGATAAAAAGGCCTTTGCATCACCAAAAAGGCGCGCATGTAGGCGAGGTAGTAAGCCTACTATTGGTAGGTGGGGGCCTACATGCCAGTTGTTGCTGTGTAGAATCTTTTAGTTTTTAAGACCCTCTTTGATTTTGTAGTAATCTATAAGTTTTTTTTGGAGGGTTGCAAGTCATGTGGATTTTTTCCCCTCTACAATTAATGCTTATTGATTTATGGCCTATCTGATTCATAAGTGTCAGAGTATATGGGCCTTGGGGAGGCCCATCTCCTGTACTCTATATATATTCCACCATTGATCAATACAACATATCTATTCCGCAATTCTCCTTTTACAACATGGTATCAGAGCCTATCACGAAACCCTAACCCTAATTCTCCCCAGCCGCCGATGACGTCGTCTTCCTCGTCAACGACGCACCATGGAAAATACATGAGTTTGGAATGTCCACAGATACAGGTTGAATTACGTTGGATTGAAATCCACGTGAATTTATTCGAGCATACGTTTGATTTGCAAAAAAGAGAGTAAACTCAAACATCACTAATTCTATCACAAAATATTCACCCATGATTTACAAATATGGTCACGAGTCACGACAATATCCAATTGTTAGCAAACTTAAACAAATAGCCCCTTTCGTCTGCATGTCGTAATAGTGTCAAATGTCTTAGCGCCCCTCAAAAAACAACCTAGAACAATCTAGTGTTTTTTTTAATTCCCACAAGAGTTTCTATCCCATTCACCTAGGTTTGCTCATCAGACACTAAAGGCCAGCTTGCTTTCGCCAGGACCACGCCGCCTCTTAGGCTCTTAGGTCGACCGGATATATATGCGATCGATGCATGTGATTCGGCACATCCATGGGAGTAAAAATTCGATTTCCAAGCAGAAAAAAGAGCAGGGGGCAACTGGTCCTAGCCCCAAAAGGGCGCAAAGGGCTTGCCAATGGCAAGTGTGGGAGTTGGCACTCGCACGACACTAGGGAGAAGTGGACAAGTTAGCTTCATGCTGCATGGCATGCAGCTCGACACAGCTGGAGACGACAATAATCCTCCATGATATCACACAGGCATCCCATGATAGGTCTAGTACCAAGAACGTGACAATCAATCGACAACCATAGGAATCATGAAACGAAAGGGAGAGAGAGAGATATATGCGTACATCACGCAACGAGTAGTGTGTTGTTAGTAATAAACTAATAATATTTGATAGGTTTGTCTTGGAGCCCAAAGGAACAGCCACTTGGCTGAGCTAAAGATGACAAGGAGTTAGATAGTAAAGATCAGCTACTGGAAGAGATCGCACAGAGCACTGTGTGGTTGGACTTGAGGCATGCATTGCATGCAAGCAAGGAGAAATAAGAACTGGCCACATCATGACATGATCATACACTCAAAACTTGATAGCTAGGCAAACGATTCCAGGCACCGGAAATTCAGAAACAGCAGCAGCAAGACGAGGAGAACTAGAGCATTCATGCAGATCGACGTTTCAGATGAATCATGTACTTGACAGAGATTTTGATTTAGGCAGAAGACTGTGGCATGCATGCGTCCGATCGTTTTCCACTAAATTTAAATAGGAGAGAGTACATGCTAGGCGCGAGATAAACCCCATGGACAACATTACAACACGCTGTGCGTACTTGCGTGATTACAGGAAGGCAGATAAATTAACGCATGCATGCAGATGGATGCTGAAACGAAGACACCGTTGCTCCAAGACACTCAACTCAGCCTACGCGTTGCTCCTGAACGAGCCGAGGGCCTTGACGGCGCCGGCTCTGAGGATGAACTGGTGGTAGAAGGCCGCGATGATGGCGCCGACTAGAGGGCCGACCCAGAAGATCCACTGCCACGGCATGAGCCAAGATGGCAAACATATCAGACCATATTTCAGGCACCATAATGTTTAACCGGAGATAGATTAATTAATCAAAGACATAAACATGTGTGGACGGAGGAAGAAAGCTGTTATACCTGATCGTCCCAGGCTTTGGTCTTGTTGTAGATCACAGCGGCGCCGAGGCTCCGGGCAGGGTTGATGCCGGTGCCGGTGATGGGGATGGTCGCCAAATGGACCATGAACACGGCGAAGCCGATTGGCAGGGGCGCCAACACCTGACCAAACCCAGCCAAAACCATGTTAAAAATCTCACAGGATCAACACGTCAAACGAAAATTAGTTTCTCCCAAATAAAATTGAAACAGATCTGGAGCAAAGCAACTGAAATCGCTCTTCCTTAACAGAAGCAGCTCGTTTTCCATGAACAAAACGAGGTACAGCAGCACAGCACAGCGCAGAGAGCCTCGCCGAACTATAGACTACGTACACTACACGTACTTAGCACTGGCCGTCTGGCCGTTTGTCAAAGGATGTCCTTGTTACTCGTTAGCCATCAGCATCAAGTGACCAGCTAATAGCAAAAGCATCCATCCATCTTGGCATGCATGCCCGTTTCAAAGAAGTTGAGCAGAAGCCTATACACATCAGTAGACAGTAGTAGTTAGTGGGCTCTGGCTTTTCACAAAGAACTTATTAGGCCATGCGCCACGGCGAATTCTCGACAAAGATGGGGGACGGCACCCTCCCGTGCAAAGCACCCGGAGCAAAGCCAGGATGCCACACGTTTTGTCACCTCCACCACACCAACATCCCCCCCACGAAAGGGATGATGCCCACCACCACAAGCCCGCACCGCCACTTGCCGCACAACAAAAGTTGGCGCTAAACCCAATTCTGCCTGAAAAGACTTGTTTGGTTTGAAGCCATGAGCCCATGACTCTACTCGACGTAAATGGGACAGCCACGCCAACGAGTGAACCAACTGCTTATTTCGTTGCCACGTAACACGACCTTTCGTCCAGGCCATTTAGCCGCGAGACCGATCTATAAGAGCATCCTCACCGGTCTCTCTGTATCTCCGCTACAAAATATTATTGAGGTTCCCTATATCCATTCCTCTAATTTTTTTTTACAATTTATACCACACTATAAAAAATTACTTTTTTTAGCGGCCATCTATATCGTCTACAATATTATACAGGGACTGCTGGTATGATCTAATTAAGCAAATAATTTAGGGCATGTATAATGCTAGAGTTAACTCATTCTCATCTCAGCACTATTTGTCTAGTTTTAAACATGACTTTATATTCTTTGTTCTCGGCTAAAATGTTTTTTCCCTCTACAAGATCGAATAGATAGTACAGTAACTGACTGGCAGCGGTTGTAGTGAAAATTTCGAAAGGGGGAGGGTCCTGCCAATAAATTCATGATGGATCTCACATGAAAATGGGTGGCTGGACCAGAGCAGATGGACCATGTGGTGTGGTACACGGAACCAGCTAGCTCAGCTTTTTACCTGGGCCACATGTACGTGCCCGCCCAGGAATGCTACCAGTACCACTACCGTGATGGGATGGAACAGTAGCAAAAAAATATTTACTAGTCCCCTCTCTTCTTACATCTCTCTCTTGTGTGTACTACTGGATAGATATAGACCGATCTTGAATGTTCCATCGATTGGGCAGTACCGGTAAGAATTGTTGAGCCAACATTTAAGACTATGGAGGGCTTTAACACTGCTGATACGTACTCTTTGAAAATGAGGTGTAGAGAGAAAGAATACAACCACACGATGGTTAACCACTACCACATGCCTTTTCCATTTGAGAATGAACACAGCAAAAAAAAAAAATTAAGACTTGTTTTTTTATAAAGCTTGGGTGCTTTAATTTTTGAGTGCGTAGGAACAAAAAAAAAGAATATTAACGTTATCTCTCGAGTTCATCCTTCTCTTCAATATTCCCAGGCTTTTGTTACGATAGGATATTCCCCTGCAATTTTCTTTCCCCCTTTTTGTTCATATGTGACATTCTTTCCGTTTGCGTAATCTACTTCAAGAACGTGCCATCATCTTCACCTAAGCTCTAATCAAAACTCAGACCTTCTTTTTTAAAAATAACTAATATGTTCCCTTTTTTCAAAAAAAAAAAGATAAATTTGCAGGTTGATACAGTATGTGCTTAGCTAGTTAGCTCTAGCTTACCGGGACATGGGAGTCGCGGGCGTTGCGCTTGGGGTCGGTGGCGGAGAAGACAGTGTAGACGAGCACGAAGGTGCCGATGATCTCCGCGGCGAGGCCGGTGCCCTTGGAGTAGCCGGCGGCGAGCGTGTTGGCGCCGCCGCCATACCTGACGAAGTAGGCGCTCTGGAACGCCTTGACGAGCCCGACGCCGCACATGGCGCCGAGGCACTGCGCCACGATGTAGAGCAGCGCGCGCACCAGCGAGACCTTGCGCGCCAGGAAGAGGCCGAAGGTGACGGCCGGGTTGATGTGCCCCCCCGAGATGCCGGCGGTGCAGTAGACGAGAATGAAGATCATGCCGCCGAACGCCCACGCGATGCCAAGGACGCCGACGCCGCCGCACGCCGCGTCGGCGCCGGAGGCGGACGCGTCCGTCTGGTGCTTGTACCCGATGACGGTGGCCACGGTGACGTAGAGGAAGAGAAGCGTGGCGATGAACTCGGCGATGACGGCGCGGTAGAGCGACCACGACCCTAGCTCCGCCGCGTCGATCAGCGCCGCCGGAGGCGGGTCCGTGTAGTCCTTGGCCGCGAACTCGCCGCCGCCCTCCATCACCTCGTCCTTGCCCATGTACCAAGCTCACTGGCTCCGCTCCGGCCGGCTTGCTCTGGCAAGAAACACGGCGAGCTTGTCTGGGTGAGTGTGTGAGGTGGAGTGAGAGGGGAGGTGGTATTTATGCAGAGTCCGGAGATTAAGTAAGGGACAACAAGGCAAGGCAGGGCGGTGGGGCCTAAAACCTTCATCACCATGCTTCTTAATTGCTGATTTTCTTAATTGTTGCCAGTATTTTTTTTTTTGGTTTCTGGTCTCCTGTCCCTGATGGAACAGAAAACATTGATTTATTGATAAGATTGATGGGGGTTGGTTTTCTTTTTTTGAGAGCACTTTTTTTTGGGTTGGTTTTCTTTTTTTGAGAGCCGGGTTGGTTTTCTTGCTCTGGTGACGATGGTGCCTGGTTGGATAAGCAACTGGGGGCATGTGCTGCAGTGCAAGCGGTTCCAGAATTCACGGGTTGCTTCTCTTGAACCCCCGTAGTGGGATCCTCACAGGATGATTTCATCATGTGTGGGTAAGCTGCCTTCCAAATCGCAGAAAATCTTCTCGTCAGATTATTTTATTTATTAGATTTATTTGTCTATTTATTTATTTGTATTTATTTAAAGATAGTTTGAATTTAGAATCTGCATTTTTATATTACAAAGATTTTTCTAGAGGCTCTAAAATACAAGTCAACCGATATGCACTGGTTGTTAATTTTATTTTAAAAGGCATTTAAAATTTGAAATAAGTTAGATAAAAAATAAGTTAAATAAGATATGTTGAGGAGCAAACCCTTAATTGTATGTTCCAACTTCGAAACCATGTACTCTTTGGTTCAAATGAATTTGCAGTGAAAATATTGTAGCAATGTAATGTTACTAAATTCTTTAAATTTTCTCATGTGATTGAATTTTTTCTCTAAAATTTGGATAACTTCTAGAATGAGTTGTAACATCTTTTGTGTATTTTGGTTAAGAATCTCGCCTTCTCTCTTCCGTGTCAATGTAGAAAATGTCGAAACCTTTTTTAAGTACTAAAAGTATATCCGAACAATTTATGTGAATTTTGATCGGTTGTGATTTAACAATCCTAGACATTTCAATTTTTTTAAAATAAATTGCACATGTCCTTCGAGTTGTTTTTGTTTTTAATTGATCCAAAACTTTTAAAATCAGATGTTCGCATACACAAATTTATGTTATGTTTTGGCTAGGCGCCCCAAAGTGGTATGGAGAGCATAGTTTGATGTCATGACTACTTAGTCATCATAATAAATGACCACACATGTCATTTTAAATCAATATAACGTATTAAATTAATGTTTTTATTCTTGAATGTTACACATCCCGGTAAAACATAGATCGTCATGAATGTATCCATCACCATGGTGAGCACCGAAATTCTTGTTTTATGGCAGTTTTACATTCTTTTTCTCTATTGTTTAGTTTCTGGACAACACCTGTGCTGGTTTCATTTTCCTCTTCTTATTTTTCCTTGGCCTGGATCTAGGCCATGAAATGAACATGATTTGATACTTAACATCAATATCTTTCCATCTAATCTCTTGGTAAGAACGTTCTATAGGTTTTTCATGAGTTTATGATGTTTTTTCTTTTCTCTACTTGATAGTTTTGGACAACGTTGCGGTGATCTTTTTTATTATCACTTTGTGCCATCCTAAACCCTCTCACAACCATCAAGATGATCATGAGGAGTCTCTCCACGACGTGAGCAAGGATTAGCACTAGGCTCGCAACCTAGAAGGTCGAAAGGATAGCGAAGAAAGAACACAGATCGTCGGTTGGACAGATAGGCTTCTTTCTAATGCTTGAGTACTGTTATTTAGCGGGATATCATGGTAAAAGCAAGCAAGGTGCTTCGTTCTGATTTCCAGTTGGTTGTCTTTGGGTCATGAAGCATATTCGCTGGCCTTTTTTATTTAATTATGTTAATTCTCTCATTGATTATTTTATTTGCTTTATGTTCTATTGCTAAACTAATCTGATGTTGTTAAACTTGTTGTATAGACAATAGTCCATAACATTTGATTATATGTAAATTATGTCTTGTTTTGTATGTGTTGGGCTATCCATAATTGTCAGGATATTTGTGTGATGATGCTTAATCTTGTGAGTATCACAAGGCACATGTCCAAACACCTCGGTTTACCTTCATTTCAATAGAGATGCTCACATGAGTTGCTATTAAGCAGATAGCGGGTAATCTTTTCATTGAACTGAATGTGATTTAGGAGGGTTTCAACATCTTTTTTATGGATTTAATTTTTTAGATATTTTAAATAAATTCGATGTGTTTATATTTATTGTAATTCAAATTAGGTTTTTTTATTGATTTAGAATGACACATGGTCATCTATGACCATACATTATATTGATTATACAACAATTTTATCAAAACCACTCTCTCCATGGCACTAATTTGGATCTAAACGAAGTGAAAACTAAACTTCGTTTACCAAACATTTGGTTTTAAAAGTTTAGGATATAAGCGAAAACTCAACAATTTTAAGGACCTGCGACACATTTCGCTCAAAAAAAAACCTGCTAATAAATGATACATTTCTCCTAAGGTATATTGGGTACTACGTTGGACAAGTTTTCAGCCACAAGGATGGGTCCATAGCCTCTTAGGTGGACTGCAGTACGGTACAAGAATTCCCAGTTGCAAATTGCAATCCCTATATAAATACGTAATACGAACTCATGTCATTAAAAAAACAAATTACTATAGAATCCAAAACTCCTCATCATTTAGTAAGTGCTATAATTTTTTAGATTATCACAACGGCAAACCAATTTTTGAATTTATGACTGATACATATATGTTCAAAATTGGTCGGTTTAGGATATCACGTCGCCGGTTATCGCGATGATTATCATTGATAAGTTGAATCCCGATAAATCTCAACCACTAGTCTACATGATGTGATCACGTGTGATCAGGGCCGGTCCTGGGTTTTCTGGGGCCCGGGGCGAAATTACAGCGGAGGCTCCTAACATAACCAAGAATTTTTTTATACTACCATATAATTAGACAATATTCAATGTATTTAAAAAATTGGTATCAATAAACAAATGAAAGTACACAAATGAGATTATTTATCTTAGAAATTTATTCCTCTTCACAAATCCATCCATGGATCCTTTCTGTGTCTGTATAAAATCCTCTGCTTGTTTTCTTTTCTTCCTTTTATCGCTTCCAGATGCATATTTCCTAGGTGGCATGATGTCGACAGCGTTCTACAACTCTACAAGTAGCAAATATGAACATAAAATATAAAATGTATTAATATATTTATAGATTTGTGTAAGTACGAAGCTGTAAAAATGATAGGCTTAGAGAGGGGTGATCACAAACCCGATGTCTAATTTGATGAATGATGATTGATGAAGTGATGATCGCTTGAATCTGCAACCGATTGGATTTACGATTTGGAGGAACGACCGAACGACGATGCGATGTGGCGAACAGATTTCAATTTTGACGATAGTGAAGTGTCATGCCCATGCGCGATCCGCCGATCGCCCGATCCCAATTCCTGACCGTCTCCCGAGTCCTGACGGCGCACGCAACGCACGCACGCGCCGATCCCAATTCCTGCCTGCCTTGTTGGGCACTTGGGCCTCCTTAACGCGCGCTGCGCTGGTAGCTGAGGACTCGCCTGCGCTGCGCTTCGATGGGCCTCGGCCTCATAAGTCAACCAGTCCCGCACGAGGCCTCCTAAGAGCAGAGCTGCTGGGCGATGGCTTGCTGTGCTGCAGCGCTGGGACCTGGGGTCCCTTGCACAGGTGCTGGGGGGCCCAACAATTTTGGGGGCCCGGGGCGGGTGCACTGCTCGCCCCCCCTAGGGCCGGCATGTGATAGGTCTGTGAGGCTATTAGATGTCGTGACCCCGGTGTCTACACAGGGAATCCAACACCATCAGACGATATCAGTCCCAGACTCATATCTCATGATTGACAAATCGATGGATATCATCGCAGACATTTAATAATTAATTAAAATAATATAGTACTTGAAGATAGCAACTTCTTCTTTTGACCATAAGGCAGGTAACCCTCCTCAACGTTACCAAATGTTAAGAACGAATAAAAGGACATCACAGTAGCAGAAGTCATCAGCGATGATATCTAAGAATTGACTCGGGCACACATAGCTAGTGTTGCACACCTGAGTTCAGACCCTCCAGATACTGATCAGACTTGCGACCTGAATAATAAATTATCTGCGATAAATATAATGAGTATGCGGCTACCCAACAAGCAATCCTTAGCAATGCATACAATGGAAAAGGATAAGGGAGTTGGCCATTTTACGCATGATCTATTTACTAATCAAGTTTTAGTATGCCAAGTTTTAATTGTTGAGTGCATGAATTAATCCATTAACCTGAAACATCAAAGTAAGGTGCATCATCGCAACTGGTCAATCCCAACCTACACTAGTCAAGTTTAATTATTAAAAAGGGTGGGACTACATGTGAATACCTCTCGCCCTGTTCATAACCGTGGACACGGCTATCATGCAAGCTTTAACTCTGCATAAAAGGTACGCTACCCCACAAGCCCCGTCTCATCCCAAAGGACATAAGATACAAGGCCGTTCCAGCCTACTATGCCGACCACTTCTCTTGCCCTCTCTTTAGGTTTTCCTGGCCCTACCGGTACCCGCCGCGGTAAGGCGTCTACTACTTCTGGGCATCACCCGGGGCGTTCCCCATTTAAACCATTCGGTCTCAGGAACGAACATATGCCTTAGGTAAGGTTGCAAGCCTTCCCGTAGAGCAAAAGTAACGAACCGTAAGCGGACAACCAACGAGCAAGTGGTTAGTGGGTTTCGTAGAGTACTAAGCCAGGGCAGAAGGCACAAGTGGCTATACTGTTGAGTTTGGTCCAGCAGTTCACAACCTTGGGTTCTTAGCATAGGAGACCTCCATACCACAACCTCAGCCCAGGAACCACCTCTTTCGGGTCTCCCCTAACCAACCCTGCAACTTTTAGTTCTACAAGGCTTACTCAAAACACAATCGTGAAGTCTCGGCTTCATCAAAACTTTTGAATAAGTAATTTCCAATGCAATTCTACATTTCTAGTCAAGGATGGGATAGAAAATAATAACGGGTTTAAAAAGACCGCTAGAACACATTAATAGAATAATAATATGTTTAGGAACTCACACACTAGTCTATATGCATGCAATCAATTTAAACAAGAAATATATTATTTCAATTGTAAAAGTAGGAGACGAATATGTATCTATGCTTGTCTTGGTAGAAGTTGAAGCTTGCAGATCTCCTACAAAGATTACCGATAACAGTCCTAAGAAAATTAGAATAAAGAGAAGATCTAAGCAATGAAAATATAATTATAAAATATATATTAAACTTCAATGAAAATCACTTGAATCAGAGCTCGTGACCTCCCTAAACAATTAGGGGAAGATTCTACATAAATAGAAAATTACTTGAAAAGAAAAGGTATTTAAAATCCTTATTAGGCATAATTCTGCAATGACCTACTCTCTTTCGCTCCGCGCGGAAGGCCAAAGCGGCCTAATGCGGCGCATGGCAGCCCGACGCTGACAGGTGGGTCCCACCTATTAGTGGGCGGATGCGGTGACAGCTCATGCGGCGGAAACGGCCGATGTGGCAGGTGACGTGGACACATGTGGCACCTGGCATAGCATGACACATGGCAACAAAAACTGGTTTTGTGATGATGTGGCGTGACACATGGCCAATAGCGGCACTGGCGGCTCGGCTCAGCATGGATGGGCCCACGAGGCAAAGAAAGCAACGGCGGCTCATCGCCGATGTCTCAAGTAGGCGCGACTCAGCGAATCACGTGGCGACACATGGCGGCAACGGGTCGGGCGGCAGCGACGCTCCGTGACTTTCATGCCGGGCTCACGATTTGGCCGAGCCCACGTGATAATATTGTTGTTACTGCCAAATGCGGCGCGTGGCAGCCCGACGCGGACAGGTGGGTCCCACCTATTAGTGGGCGGATGCGGTGACAGCTGACGCGGCGGAAACGGCCGACGTGGCTGGTACGAGGACACATGTGGCACCTGGCATGGCATGACACATGGCAACAAAAATTGGTTTTGTGATGATATGGCGTGACACATGGCAACACGTGGTGTGACACATGGCCAATAGCGGCACTAGCGGCTCGGCTCGGCATAGATGGGCCCACGAGGCTGAGAAAGCAACGCCGGCTCATCGCCGACGTCTCGGGTAGACGCGACTCTGTGAATCACGTGGCGACACGTGGCGGCAACGGGTTGGGCGACGGCGGCAGCAGCGCTCCGTGACTTTCATGCGGGGCTCAGGCCGGGCCCACATGTCAGCGACGCGGGGATGAGCAGCGTAGGGTGCGGAGAGACGCGATGGCTGCTGCGGCGGTGGGCCCGCGTTGACGCATGTTGGACCGAGACGCTGTGGCGACATGTGGCAACGAGGTTCGCGGGACGCACGTCAGGAACGGACGGGACAGCGATGTGTGTCGCGTGTGTGCCCGTGCGGGCGACTACGCGGGGAGATGTGGCTGCCTCGGGTTGGCCCGCGTGTTCTGCTTCGACGTTGCAATCCCGAGGTTTCGGTGGCCATGTTGGTGGCGTTGATGGCCGTGGGAGAAGCAGAAATTTGGCGAGTGCTATAGGGTTTGATTATTTGGCCAAAATAGACCATCTTAACGAGCTCTAGAACTTCGTGGCTTCTAATCTAATGTTTGATTTTGGGACAGAGAGATACCTGAAAAGTGAAAACTGATCGAGAGGCTAGGGTTTCGTGGCTAGGGCTCCAACCTTAAGGCTCCACGAGTTGTGGTCGTCAAGGGGGGAGGGGTGATGCACCTCAAATCTGAGATGTAGGTCTGTGGTAGGTTCTAGATGACTCCAGAATCTTGGGGAATTTTTGTAGTTGTTTTATTCATTATTTCATGTGAAAAACTCAGTATGTCATGTCAAACTAGGCTAATACGAATTTTCATAGACACAAAAAATTAGGAAAAAGATGATATATGAAAAAGATGATATTAATTTGTCCGCCTCGCTGCTTTGCCTCCTTTCCATCTTACCGCCACGTCCGCTCCACCCTTAGGATCTGAATGTTGGCATCAAATCTGCCCATCACCATCCATCCAACCACACCATCAACCAAGACAGCGGCTCTGGCATCGCCGTCGTCGCCTTGTTGTCCCACCATATCTCCATCCCACCACCATGTCCACCTCCACATTCTCCCTCTAGGCCCGAGGAGCACGCGAAAACCGAACCCGAACATGAACCTATCCTAACTTTAACCCCAATGGCATGCATATGACGACGGCTGCTGGAGAGAATAAAAACGACAACGAGACAGGTAAATCAAAATCAATCGAGACTTTGTGAAACTCTCAGGTGATTGAGGATTAGCATCTCGTATAAAAATTTGTGTCGATTTTATGTAAACCCGGGACTTCTGTATTGGTTTTTCATACGATCTCTTTAGGTGTAGGGAATATAGACGATCCTCGTTTAACGAGCACTTTCATTAATTAGCTGCAATTAGCTAAGCTAGCTATTATAGCCACTCATGAAACGCACACGGGGATTCGCTTGCCGGAATCGACCTGTGACACGTGGGTCGCATGGGAAATACTCCTAAACTCGGTCGTCACCGTGTCCCATGCGGGCAGCTATCCGAATCCTCTGCCGTAGGAGCTAAAAATGCAGAGGGGCACTGTAGCTGGACGGTGTAAATGCACAGTCCCTGTAGCAAATCACTGTTTGCACCTGTAGCAACAGTGCTAAACAGTACTAAACAGTGTTTTCAAACAGTACCAAACAGTATATTTTCAGTACAAAATGCACATTTACTGTTCCCTCTCTGCCTTTTCATCTCCACGGCAGAGGATCTGAATCCGGGGGATTGGAGGCGGTGGGGCACTCTACGGCTAGCCACGATCGCGGTGGCAGGCTGTACCTGTACGGCGCGGCGCAAGTGGATAGCCCGCACCGTCCGCATGGTCCCCAGGTTCCTTTTGAAAAAATTTTACTCTCGTCTTCGAATTTTCGGTGGGTGCAGTCCGTTAAATGGTAAGTGTGGTATAATTTTGTTCAAAAAAAATATATCAAAAACCCATTTTTAAATTAGTACGGTAATCGAAGATACTAATCAGAAGATATAGATAAAAATAAATCAAATGTGTTGCCTACATTGCTGTATGCGGTTGCGTTGCTGCATCTGCGGAGCCTGGCTCTCGGAAAACGCCCAATTTGGTCGTATCTCCAGAGCCTAGCCCGAAGGGGGTAATTGTATATGGAGAGCCTGGTTCAGATGAGTGAGAAGACAACTAAGCACCCTAGTTTTGTATCTCTTGATGCAAAAATCCTGAAATGCAGGCAACCAACCAGCATAAAAATGACACGTTCAAAGTTGAAAATCATGAACCAACAATAGTAATAGGTAATAGACGATGCTTTCCATTTCAGAGTAATCCACAATGTGGTGCTTTTGTTTGGCGATATTTAAAAGATAATCGCATTATTCCCTAAAATAAATGTGCATTCTAGTTTGGTAAATACTAATATCCTGGCCATCAGATGCTCAAAAAAGAGGAAGCTAACCTCCACCAATAATAAATGTCACACACACACATAATTGACAAACTCATACATAAATAGCTAGCATTAAATTCTAATATATTCCAAATTGTCGGGCAAGAATATCCTCCTTCAACTTGTTGAAGTGTTGTTTTGATACAGCGTTCATGCCGCTGGTGACCGTCTCCATTATTTTCATCTCATCTAAAAGTTGTTCCATCTCATACTTCTTTTTCTCAAGTTCATAAGTTATGTTGTCTGCCTCCTTTTGGTCTTTCTTCAATTGTTCTCTTACTTTTCTAAATTTATTCACCTCATCAATGAAAGCGTATGTGGCGTCATCATGCTGCTTTCTTCCTTGCCGGATGCGTTCCTTCTTAGCTTTTCTACTAGTTGGTCTCTCCAAAATGATTTTACCTGTATTTTCTATATCCACTACAACAGTGTTATCAGGGTTTGATAAACTTGGGCCAGATGTTGAAGCAACTTTTTGTTTTTTTATTATCCGCTATCTGTCCACTTTGGTTATTCTTTAAGTATATTCCAAGCATGAAACATAGAAAATGACTTTATATACAGTCGATGGAACATTACTTTAGCATCTACAATCTACATAGTATTCCCTTAATACTAAGAAATATTTAATCAAAATATAGACATCAAGAACAATTTATACCTTATCATTATTCGTCTTGCTATTTTTTTGCTTTCTTTCCGCACTGTCAAGACAAGCTTGGAATTAGTTCATCTCCTTTTGCACATTCTACCAACGATGCTTCAATGACGACCAATTATGATTTGATTTAAAATTCTTAGTTTCATGGAAATACTTCTCAGCCTTGATTTAAAAGGTGTCATTTTTTTTCTAGTTTCCTTGAACACTATCTTTACTAACATTTAGCCATGCAGATGCCAACATGTTGTCTTCTTCCTCAGAAAAATTCTAGGATCTTTCCTTATCTTTTGACACCTAAGAGGACTCGTCCAAGTGTTCATTTTCTTAGTTTAATTAATTTTGACTTGCAATGTTGTTATCCACACTCTGGGTCATTAAATTGCATAGTATTCATTTGTTGGGTGCTCCATACTTTTGAAAGAAAACATGATTATATAAATGCTTTGATTGTAGAAAAAACTTTGAATATTTAACGTGTAAAGGTAAACCATTGAAATAAATATATCATTGATGTAACATCCTGTATGTACTCAATAAAAGTTGACATGTGAGCTGGAGACCCATTGTTCATGCCACAACATGTGATGCCATTGAGAATCACAATTTTTTTGCACGATTCAAAATAATTTTCTCAATATATTGAATAATGAGGTAGATGTTGAACAATCAGATGATGCACATATTATTCTAAATCAGTGGCTCAGTAAAGAGAGAACAAATAAGTTCAAACCACAACCTCACAGAAAAAATAAAATTAGTGCATATTTTGATGGTCTTTACATGCTCTACGCAGAGGGGATAGAAAATTAGGAATCTTGTATGATGTAAACTAAATTTTCTTAGTTTCAGTCATATTATATATTGGATTAACACTTTTTATGTAAAGTAAATACTAAATTTCTTGTAGCATCTAACCAAACTAAACCAACATCAGATTAGTCTCTTCTTTAACTTAGTTGTATCATTTTAAATTGTATTTTTCAGTTTATGAACAATTATTGCAGAGAAGTGGGCTAATAACTATTGACACTAAATCAGGACTTGCTTGTTGCTATGGCACTATTTTTTTACTATGCTCAAACATGGTAGTGCTTCAGGGATTGGGTGATGTCACTCATCAGTCGCCAATTGTAAGGCAAAGAAATGTTGAACAAAAGTGGTCGCGGAAGAAGATAGTGGGCGACAGATGGCGTGATGCCAGCGGGAGGAGTGGCAGTGCGAGGGCGTCCACTGCAATCTTGGTGTTGGGATGTGGTGCGGGAATCCGGGTTGAAACTTCAGCCCATGCAATAAAGGGATTTTTGGGTTTGAGATCATGTTGCTACATATAGCTACTTCTGCCAGGGTTGTAATATATTTTTTTTGTTTTTTTTTGAAGATATCAACTATTGTTGGAGTTGCAATTTTTTTTTGAAGAATCCTAAAATATAGAGGTAGCAACCTATATAGCATTTCTCTTGGCAATGCTCTAACAATATCCTCATCCTCATTATTTTCTTCCCCCAAAAATGTCACACAATCTAAAAAAGAAAGTACCTCTCCTTAGTAAAAAGCTTCTTAATTATAAAAAACAGTCGCATAGTTAACAAGTTTCCGTTTATTCATACCCTCGTAGAATCCCCAGCTATATCTCTATACCCTCTGTAAAATACTATTCATGTATAGAGGGTTTTTGAGGATGCTCTCGGAGTTTCAGTATCACAAAACTTTTTTAAGAAATATTTTTTTTTATTAAATAGAGAAATAATATACCAACTCGGAACCATCAACTTTTAAGGTGGAAAGAAAAAGTACAGGTTAGCACTTGGTCGCGAAGATACACGAACTATACATGTTGAACCGCTCGATCGTCTTCTCCGGGATTCCAATCCCAAGATTGGCCCCGTCGTCTCCGTCTGTCGGGAAGCCCTTGTCGCCATCACGCTTCACCTGCTCCCTTCCGTCCCCTGGGGTGTAAAGTGCTCGCTCATTCTCTCATGTTCTTGTTCCCCACCTCCCGTGTTCCTTCCATCCCCCGCGCTGATCGATTGCCCATCTGCCCTCTCGATCCGTGGATTCTTGATGCAGGTAGGGGCGGTGGACTGGTGGGCTCGTAGCAAAGCTAGCGGCGTCGTCAGGCCGACCAAGGGCATCCATCAGTGCCATCTCCAATCAGCCAAGGCCGTCGTATCTTCTGTGCTAATTGCCCACCTTCCTTTTCTTCTTCGCTGGATTCTTGCGCTCATCGCCGGGCGATAGATCAGCCATGTGCGTGCATGCATGCACATGATCGATGTACACGGCTTCCGTAAGTAGCATTTTGATGGGGGAGTTTTGCAAGGGTCGGGGGGGCTCGGGGGTCATGGCCATGCGATGCGATGCGCTGGATCGGCGCGTCGTCGGAAAGCTGGTGCCCCAGTCATGCTAGTTTTGAGAGACATTACTCGCTGCGAAATCTGATTGCACGGCCCGACGCTAGGTTGAAAACATAACGGAATTGCACCCTATTAGTCTACATAACGGAATTGCACCCTATTAGTCTAAAAGTAGATAAAATCTTTGTAAACTTATTTGCACCAGCAATAGCTAAATTTACATATGGTTTAATATAGTAAAAATATACAATTTAACCATAAAACAATTTATGTACTACTTTGGTATATACTTTAGTTATATAGTTAGTCTCTCGTGTACCTTTTTTCTTTTAAAAATTTGCAACACTTATAAAATATCATCTAGTTGATTATTCCTTATTTGTTTTACAAAATTAAACTATATGTAAACTTAGTCATTGACTAAAACAAAAGATGCCGACTAAAATTTCCTTCATTTTCAATCATACTCACGAGGAGTCACGCCAAAAACACAAAAAGCGACAAGACAAAAGTAAGGGTACACTAAATTTGCTTGAAAAGTACTTAGGTAAAAACCATAAGCACACCGACTCAATAATATGTACGCTATTTCAGGAGACTTAAAAATTTAGTGTCTTCTCGTGGTGGTTTATCAGGACATGTTTATTGCTAGCCTCAAACTCAATGCTATAGCTACCACAATACTATAAAAATAGGGATAGGATTAAATATAAGGAAGAGATGTTGAAATTGTGTAGTGAAAAATAGAGCTAGGATTGAATAGTGGTTGGGTAGTGTTGGGATAGGGCCAACAATAAATATGCTTAAGGAGGAGTACATAGAATGGGTTAATCTGTGAATCGCAAAGATTCATACTATAATAAGCAAATCATATGCTTTCTCATGACCGCTCGCATCCCTCCACGTACTTCCGCAGGCTTGGCCTGCATTAGAATTCAACAAATTTTATGGTCCATTCAAATGGATGCAAGATGTCTTCCTCTCGATCTAGTAGTTCCACTATTACAGAAAGTCGACACCTCATCAGAGACGGTCCTTATATTTGTCCTGAAAAATCGTCACTGATAAGCGATAGAACTAGTGGTGCAACCTAGCTGAGACGGTTCGATTAAAAATACATCTCTAATACCGGAGGAGTGTAAGAACTGTCTTAACTGCTTCAACATCCGAGATGGTTTTGTAAGAAACTGTCTCATATACTATCATAAATGGTTCTTATAAGAAACCATCTAAAAAAAGGGCACTATCTGAGGGTTTTTATAAGTGAACCATATGTAATAATATCTGAGATAGTCCTTCCATGTGACAGTTAATGGAACCATCCCAGATACTTCTCCCCATTGCGTTTTTAGCCTTCGTGAAGCTCAGGAGTGTCCATCCCCATCCCATAGTGTGCCCGCATGAGCTCGCCTCGCTGCCCTATATTTGTGCCCGTCCACCACCATTGCCATTTCTTGCCACTGTCGTCGTAATCCTCTGGAGGTTGCCGTCACTATCGGACACCCTCCCTATGAGCGTATGTTGTCGTCCCCCGCCCAAAGCGCCTTACACCCTTCATTGTTTCCAGCCCGCAAGCCGCTGCTGCCAGCCCGTCGTCGTCCTCGTCACTCGCCCGGCCGCCATCGTTGTCCGCCCATTGTCGTCCTACGCATCATTGTAATAGGTGATCACATCGCCACACCTTGAACAATTCCCAGCCAACAACTTCCCTAAGGTGGTCCCAGGTCATCTCATCTTCCACCATGCCCAATCCCCCCCGACACACTCCCTAAACTGGTCCCAAGTTACTACACCGACCCACCATGCTCAATCCCCCTCCGACACTCTCTCAAAGGTCGTCCTAGGTCACTGCATCACCCCACCATGCCCAATCATGAGCTAACAGAGACAGTCCAAAGTATATAACTGTCTCTGTTTGTCTAGAATCAAAGATGGTTATCTATGGCAGTTGTCTCTAATAGCATCAGAAACAAGGCACACCCAAACACCTTCCTCGGATGTGGTCATTGTAATAGAGACGGTTCGCAAAGGGAACCGTCTCTGATGCTATCCAAGACGTTATTAACAAGAACCGTGTACGTTGAGTTATATATCAGAGACAATTTCTCAAGAATGCAGCGACATACATTGATGTCTATCGATAAAGTATGGAGGACACTGAAGCTCATCCTTGTCAAGAATTTTCTTATGGAGGAGAAGTTACTGTTCAAGCGGTACCCGTTCATTTCTTGGGAGGTATGGGGGTAGTTTGTTGCGCTAAAGATGACAGCTGCATTTGAAGAGAGCAGTGAGTAGTACAAGGCAATTCAACTGAAGAATGTACACCCTCATCGCCTTGGGTATGGCTGGGTATGCTGCCAAAATCCCTTAGTGGGATCGGGAGGACCAAGAAGCACAAGGTTCGGGGAGCTCAGTTCCGTTTGCCGGATTGGTGTTGAATCCCTAGCTCGGAACTACTGCAAGGCTAGAATGAAGTGCTCATCTACAAAGAAGTCTCTTAAAAAGCAACTCCACATAGGAAGTCTGCAATAGAGTTGTAAGAACATTGAAGTATTTATTTTTAATTTATCTTCTAGTCATGTACAAAAGCCTAACTAAGATGTCCCTGCTAGGCTGCATTGGCCGACTAGGTTTCGTAGGGAACTTTTGTTGAAACCAGAAAGGCCATATTATTCGAGGCCATTGGCAACAAGGAACACTCTAGAAGGACGCAAGAGCTTGGTGTCTTCGTACCTTGGAAAGATGGGTTCCTGAATGACCCAAACAAAAGAAGAAAAAAAAATCCAAGTCTAGCCTAGAGGAAAGGGTAGCAACCTTGAAAGTAGAACTAAGGGTACGAGATGAGCCACCTACTGTTGATGTCACTTGTCATCAAAACAGCACTTGTGCTTCTTTGGCTGATTCCGCAGACCAAGAATACGTAGTTGACCATATCCAGGTTTTTTTTTCATTCGATCTATTTTTTAATTCCACGTGTATGTATTGTACAAACATTGCGAAATTGCGGTTTTTTTCTCAATCAAAACCCACCAATTGAACTATTAACATTGTTGGGGGGATGATTAAGATAGAGGCAGGTAAAGGGATGGCGTATCCATGCCTGCCAGATTGTACGGTCCATGGTGCATCTAGTGGTGGGAGTTGGGCCGTGCCGTGCCGGCCTGGCCCGGGCCCGTCGTGCCTTGGGCCGGTGCAAAATGGGCCGGCACGGCCTGGTTAGCACTTCGGGCCGTGCCGGGTCGGCACGGAATGCCAAAATCTAGGCCCGAAAGAACGGTGGGCCGACTTCGGTCCGGGCCGGCCCGAGCACGACATGAGTAACAAAATAGCACGCAAAATGATTTTTTAGAAATTCATACGTTGCTCAAATTAAAAAGTTTTTTATAATAAAAAGATGCATCTCGAAATTATCTACAACTTTCATGTTCAACCAAAATTCATCCGATCAACATAGGACCTCAAAAATAGAGAATTACCGAAGATGGTTCCGTCGACCCGAAAGCAGGCAGCGACAAAAATAATTTTTATAAATTCATACGTTGCTTAAATGAAAAACTTGTCTACATGAAAAAGATGCGTCTCCAAATTATCTACAAATTTTGTATTTAACATAAATTTATCCGAGTAATAGAAGACCAAGAAAAACATAAAATATTGACTTGTGCCTCTTTTCGGGCCGGGCCGACCCAAGCACGATCCGTACAGTCGGGCCGGGTCGGGCGGCACATCGTGCCTGGTTTCTAGGCCGGGCCCAGCACACCATTTCGGGCCGTGCCGTCCTGGCCCATGAAATCTCCGTGCCGTGCCGGGCTACGGGCCTGTTTTTTCGAGCCGTGCTCGGGCTAGCCCGTTTGGCACGGTCCGTTTCGCCAGCACTAGGTGCATCGTTAGCGCCAAGCTTTGAAAAGTTTAAGTTGACTCAATGCTCGATAATGTGAAGTCCTATCTCCTAGAAAAGCCTCTGAATGATGACACAATGACTTTGGGGATGTGGTGCATACATTTGTCCTATTGCCAAGAAGGATATCGACATCAACATAATGGAGATAGACTTAGGGGCCTTTTCTTATACATCAGATTCAGACATTCTAGCTCAGCTATCATAGCCTCTCCTGTAAGATGATCTTGAGCGCCCCGCCGTGTCCTCCGGTCAAGACTCCTGCTAAGACAAAGAAGAAGGGGAAGGAAGGGCACCTAGTGCCAAGTCAAAGATTAAAAATATGTGTAAACTCTGGGAAGGACCGGCATTGGGTACTCATTGTGATTGTTCCAATTTTGAGTACTATGTGGTACGTTGATTCGATACAAGGTTATAGGAACATCTCTACTATAAAAGGACCAATCGACGGATAAAATAACTTCATCTTCTCTTTCCAGTCATCATTGTTTCAATTTCATACTCTATGCATCCATATAAGATGTTGTCACGTAGGACTTTCATTGAGTACGTCTCTAGTGAAGGCCGCCACTAGGAAAGAAAGCCCATGAAATTTAAGGTAATATCTACTAGGTACATAACATCAAAAAGTGTATTCCATGATGTCATATCAAAAAATTATAGTTCCATTAGCAACAGCCGGGCAATGCATATGGATTCTATGTTTGCCGTCACATGAACATAATCATGGGCAATGACTTATAAAAGTCCAATGTATCAGAAAACGGTCTTGACTTCCCATAGTTCAAAAAGATACGTTCAGACATTGCCCACTTTATTTAACAAGTTGTCGACTCACTTGGATGATAACTGCGGAATGGACGCGCCCTCACCAAACCGTAATTAGGGGCTACCAACCACTTCCTTCAGGAATGGTGGATTTGTTTCATGAGAACGCATGACTTAATGATCTATTTTGTTCTTTAGAACAACGACATTAATTGATTTGTATAGTTATGATGTCAGACTAATTTGAATTGTGGTTTAATCAATTTTATTATATGTTTTCTTCAAGTATTTAATATATCTTTGGCACTAATGATGTTGTGAACGTCATATAGTACCATACACCGTGAATAGCACAATTATATCATGCCATCTTAGATAATCTAAACCGTCTCTCTTAGTCATCAAAGTCAGAAATAGCACCATTAGATAATGCCATTTTAGATAACCAAACTTGGCTCTCTTTTTTTTTAGAACAACTTGGCTCTCTTATTCATAGGAGACAAGGGCAACTATCTCGAAAGCTCATATAAACCGTCTCTGATATGTGTGTGTGTATACACACATACATAACACACATACATAGTATGTATGTATGTATGTATGTATGTATGTATGTATGTATGTATGTATGTATGTATGTATGTATGTATGTATGTATGTATGTATTGAAGGTAGCCGCCCATGATGCATCATACATTTGAGATGGTTGAATATGTAAACTACCTCTGGCGGTATGCATATCAGAGATGGTTTATTAATACAACTGCCTCTAATAATATAGAAATCAGAGACAATAATTTATATCTGAGATGTTTTGGTGAGACGTCTTTGATAATTTGGATTATCACTGTCAGAAGATAGAGATGGTTCGGGGACCATCTCTGATGAGGTGATTTGCAGCGGTGTTTGAATTCATTTATTTTAATCAATAGTTTTTCCGTGTTTCATCAGGTTTCGACAATTATTCTTGAATTTTAATCAACAGTTTTTCCGTGTTTCAGATGATGTTGTTCAAGTTTAATCAGTAGGTTTCCCAAGTTTCAGACGAAATTATTTAAGTTTCATAAATTTTCGCTTATATTCCATCTATACATTGTCAAGCTTCATCATTAATTTCCCCAAATTTTAACAGAAAATATTCAAGTTTTGATCGATGTTTCATATGTATATTATTAGGTTTTTGTCAATAGTTTTTTTTTTCATGTTTGACTAGTTTTTATTAAGTTCCCATGATGATGTAAGTACGATGCAAGCGATTGGTTCCCACCAAACATTTGGTTCCTCGTGTCTGCCACTATAATACTATCAAGGTGTATTTGCCATTGCATATTAAAAACCCCCTACAATTTATATCACATATATCAACGTGCTACTCGAGTGGGTTGGACGTGGAAGTGCTAGATTGGGATGCGATCGGATCGGATAAGGTCGGATATCGTTCTATCCATATCTGTATCCATTTTTTTTACCCGATACATATTCGAATATGAATGTGTCGAATATATATGGATACAAATTAGAATAATACTAGATACCATCGGTTGCGAATACGGAGCGAATACGTATCAGTTTAAACAAGGATACAAATATTGTTAGTTGAAAAGTTAAATTTTAATTTCAAAAATCAGTTCCATTTTAACAAAAAATAGTTAAATTTTAAATTTAAAAGTGGGTATTTATAACTTTTGAAAAAATAAAATATTAAAAAGTCTGTACACGAATATTATAATTAAAAAAATAAATTTAAAAGTTTGAAAAACATCAATAAAAATTTCAGAAAGACATTCGAATGATATCCATATTTTATATTCGGATATTATTAAAAAAACTCGGATATTCTTTATCCATCGAATAATAAGTTCTCTATATTCGTATCCATATGCACATTAGATTATCCATATCCATATCCTTATCCGTAAAAATAGTCGAATAGCCATAAAACTATCCTAATCATTGTCCGATCAATTGGGTCGGTCGGTCGGATAATATCCATACCATTTTCATCCCTATTGCTAGATCAGTGCATATTTAAAAACAAAGTATGTTCTTAGTTTTTGACAAAACCATGGTTTCTAAATTATTATGGTTTTAAAAACTACGAGATGTTTGGATGACCCAAAACTACTACATTTCAAAACTATGGTTTAGCAGAAAACATGGTATTTTTGGAGTATTTACTACTTCCCTCGCGGCTAGTTTTTTGGTTTGGTTCTCACTAGCACTGGTGTTATCATTCCAAATATATACCTTGTATATAAACCGGTGATTGTTCCAAGGAAAGGGAGCTACTACAGATTACTAGATTTAGATATATTTAGGTAGTCATACGTGCAGTTTTATGTGTTTTATTATAGTTTCACCAAGTGATTACTAGTTTTATGTAGGTTCAGAAAAGTTTTATGCAGTTTACGTGGTTTTTGTGGTTTTCAAAAAGTTTACATACTAAAATTATTAATGATTGATTCTGATGTCAATTCTGCATCCTTGTGTAAGGCCTTGTTTGTTTCGGTGTTGTGTTGCGTTGCGTCGCGTTTCCAGCGCGTTTTGCCGTGCGTTTTGCCGCTCGTTTTTCCCAGCGCTGGTTCAAACGGTTGCATACGCAACGCGACGCGCCCGAACGCTGAAACAAACGAGCCCTAAATTAGCTCATCCACTAGAAACGGTAGGAACGACCATCTATTTCCTAGCATTTCGCCCAAAAAATCTCAGGATTTTAATGAGCTTCGGGGAAACCATGACCTATATATATCGTAAAACTTTGGTTTTAAAATTATTTATTTATTTTTTTGTAAAAAGAAATAATTCATTTCCAACTAGGGTTTTAGACGTCGATCCTCCACTTTGGGCGAAATTAGCACGTGTGCGTACCCTCACCCAGTCACCCTGCGGCCTAACTTCCATCTTGATCAGTGCGTTGGATACACCGGTGCTCCCTTCGTTTTTATATAAAAAATATACAGTAGTTTGAATGATTTTATTTTAAAATATAAAGCGTGCATGTAAATTTATCTATGTTATTCCTTGTCTATCACTATTTATTACAGAATTTTCTCTCATATATTTATAAACAACTCTCATGGCATCTATCTCCAATGGATTACTGCCCGCTATCTATAAGAAAGACACATCATTCATCTGCATGTGGAGGAGGGAGAGGATGAAAAAACTTATAAAATGACTCTTGATTAAGAGCTAATCTATAAGAAGAACTTGTCTCAATGAGATCGATGTCGGACCAATCTTATATTTGAGTTCATTACTAAATATAGTGGTTTGAGAGATGGTCTTTACGCTATCCATGGCTATGAAGAGTTCTACCGTAGCTAACAACTATCTACAACCATTGGTGATGTCCTTACATGATGTTTTCTCTTATATTTTCATGACATTTATATCATGTTAAGCATGATCATTTCATCAAACTTTCTCTTGATTTCACGAGTACTACTGTACATGCACCTGCACATGCTTCTTTCCTCCGGCCGGATGGATCGTGGATTCGTGGCGCTCTCGCTTCGCATTCGTTTCGGTCTGGAAGGTACAGCGTTGTTGGTCGTTGCGTGACGGAGATCGAGGATCGAGCGCATTCCACGCCCGGCCAACCCGTCCTCGTCACTCGTCACAGCCGCGCCCCCCCGCCCGCGCGCGCTCGCTTCACTGTGCCAACTACGACGCGGACAGCCGCGCGCGCGCGCCCGCGAGCGAGCCGTCCCGGCACCGCCACGACGCGCGCAGCCACAAGCACCCGCCGACCTCTCCTCGCGCGCCGCAAATTCTATTTCGTTTTTTTCTTCTTGCCTTCAGTTTCACGCGTTGATCTCGTGCGCTTTTTCCGTGGGCTCGTACCTCCAGCCATGATCGATTCATCATGCGACCAGACTGCAATGCAGCACGAGCAGCGCTCACGACACACGGGCCGTGCAGCTCGCGTGCACGCGTACGGCGCAGGCACCGATAGCTAGCGAGGCTAGATGCTTTCGTTGGATACACTTTTTCATCCTTCTCTTTGTCGATGCATTCATTGGCAGGAGCTAGCAGCTGGGGCTGTGGCGACACGGGCGTCCACCTGTCCATGTCCATTGGATGGAGCCCGACATGCCCGATTCCCACAGATCGCGATCCCCGGCGATCGATCATCGAGGACGCCGGAGCCACACATCCGTTCCCATTTCCCGATCTCACAATGTATATACAAGTGTTAAATACATCGGTCCTCGATATTCTCACTATTCCTACTTTGGAAAGGATCACGGTTTCGAGCTAATGCTGGCGTCCTTCCGGAACACGCCGCACGTGCTTGCTCGTGTCGCTTGTGTTCATTTCCACGAGCATGAGATGCACTAGCTAGGGGTGAATACGGGTCGGATTGTATCGGATAATGGCTAAACCAAATTTTTATCCTAGAGTTTTTTTCGGAATCGAATACGGATACGTACGGATAGCACAGCTACAGATATGGATACGGAAAATGCCGGACATGAATATAGAGCGGATTCGGATCGAATCGAATATGATAATAGATATTTGTCGGAACATATAACCCCCCAAACTATACGTCTGAGTAAAATTAAAGTAATCAACAAATAGGCCATATCACACCAATATATCAGTTATCACCAATTCATCATGGTATCATGTGATTCATGCCATCATGCATTCATGCATGAGCATACAAGTGACACAACACATAAGCTTATTAACACATAATCATTAGCATTACTGAATACCAATGAAAGTTGACATTGTTCATTTCTTGTGAAAAAAGTTATATTTTAAATTTCCAAAGTCTTTCTTTATTTTTGAGAATTTTGAAAACCCGGCCCATTCCGATTTTTGTTCTTTCTAAGAAAAAGCTTCTTCTATTTTTATAGCAAAATTTATCCTATCATGTGTAAAGTATTATTCCATATTTGGACTCTACTCTTTTTTTTTTGGATTTTTAGAAATTTAGTTCACATTTTTTTGAGCCATATACTATTTTTCTACAAATTTTACCACTTTCTGATAATATTAAATACGAAAACAAAAAGGGAAATTCCACTTTGGGCTTGGGGCCTTGAGCTGGTGGTCTGGTGATAGTGGGATGGGCTCGTATATCTGACTAACTTGATTCTCGGAAAGTAGAGTTCGAATCCGAGTCCGACGTATATGGCTATCCCGTATCGATCCATATCAGACTAAAAATATCCGAGTTCCGATCCATATTCGAAAATATCTGAAAAATATCCGATCCGAAGATATCCGAATCTGGATCCGATCGGTCCGGTTTAGGAATTATCTGACCCGTTTTCACCTCTAGCAGTAGCCCATCTTCGTATAGGACAGCACATCTACTCATACTACAAGGAAAACACTGTTTCCTCGACGGCCGTCGAAATAGAGCTAGCCGGAAATAAGAAATGATCACTGGTCGGACCGAGAAATTTTTTTTATTAACCTTTTTTAAATAATTAATATAATAATAACCCTCGGCAGAAACTATTCCTAGATCTGACCCCTTTGGCCGCGTCAATTCAATCGGCGCGGCTAATAGCCTCTGACGCGCCTACGCATGTGGCGCGGCAAAGGATGCCACGTAGGCGCCCGTGGCCGGCCAGCCGCTGGCGTGGAAGCTGTGGCCCCCACCCTTGCCGGGCGACATGAGCTGGCGCGGCAAGGATGGCACCTGCAGGCGGGCGAGCAACGACAGTGGGGCCACCCTTGCCGCGCCACCCCTCATGGCGCGGCAAGGACATAATATAGTTGCCCTAGGCCTCCTCCCATGGGCTCTTTTTCTTTATTTTCTCATTTTCCCTTCCTTTCCTCTCTTCCCTAACCACTCTTATCCTCCTCCATTGCCAAGATCGGGCCGGATTTGTTTGGGGAAAGTCGCCACTTCATCATGGCAGGTAAACCCCTCTCCATTTATGCGTTTTGGATGCAATTTTTTGTATGATTCAAATGATTTAGGTTAGGATTAGGGTTACACGTAGCATGAAAATGTGTAGATTGCGTAGTGGATTTGTCTCCATTAATGATGAATGATATATGGTAATGTTAATCCGTATGATGTATGCGTAGGTGTATTATGTATTATAGTTAGAAAGTATGGCGAATGATATATTGGGTTTTTTTGGAGTACGCTTTGCTAGAATAATTTATTTTTTATTTGTATTGCACTATATTGCAGAAAATGTTCCCTTCGAGGTGAAGCCATTTCTCAAATATGAGGATTACCCTAGGGTTAAGGATGCTCTAGTTCGGTCCTCTCTGTTTCCGGTTTCAATTTGCGAGCACGGCATTCCTGCAGAGGTTCAATAGTTGAGGGACTCTGATACTGCTAGTAGAGCCTTCTACACTTGTGGTGTGAAGTTTAATTACTGTATGCCGTATTCTAGCCCGCCGTGTTGGTTTTTCGAGTGGATCGATGGGCCAGAAATGTACGACCCGAGGATCCGATTGTTCCCATGGTGCTCCAGGGACACTAAGTCAATTCAGCATTTTAGACGTTGGGTTCCTCCCCCGGCAAACCCCCCGAAAATGACAGCGGAGGTGAAGGCGGTGGCAAGTGCTAGTCGGGTGGTGAACCCTCCTATGTGTAATTGCAATGTTAAGTTGATATTAGTGCGGCCAAACCCAGGGGTGGACTTTACCCCCTTCTTCCGTTGTTCCCGCAATGTTCGAGTAAATATATGCATGCCTACTCTGTATGTAAATTACTCCCATTTTGAAGTAATTTTATAACAATGTCTTTTATTTCTAGGATGGATGGGCTCTCTGTAATTTCCAGAAGTACATTTATGGGTCCAAGTCTTGTTGGCCTTCTAGCGAGGAAGTGTAGGCCTTCAACTCTAGGAAGAAGGATTGGCCATGTGAGAAATATCCATCCACTACCTGTAAGTGTGGGTCGGAGCTTGGTACGGATGGTATTGCGGCAACTCTTATGGTGATTTCTGGGTACGCCATATCTGCACGACACATAGGACTATTTCTTTATATATTGCACTATATTGCAGCTTGAGATTGATAACTCTTACGCTTAATCGTTTAGGAGGAAAGGAAGTGCGATTGGGAGAGATAGAGATATGAGGGACAAGAGGAGTTCGAAGCCAAGATTCACAATCTATGGCAACCTTACCAAGACAGAAAAGTGGAGAAGAGAAAAGAAAAGATAAGGCATGACTATGGTGTGCTCATGCCGTCTGATGAAGACAAAAAAAAGGTTTTGAATGACATGAGGAGTGAGTGTGGGGTACCACAACATGGGTACTTCACCTCCTCAGAAACACTGGAATATTGGAGGAGGCGTAGGGGGAGGTACCCACCTGGTGTGATCCCAGAGAGGTGAGGCACAAAAAACAGCTGCAGAGGGAGATTGAGAGGGAGCGCGAGCTCGAGGAGCATAGGAACAAGATGACTGAGGGTACACTCATTAACCAGAATGCCAATTACCGTCCTAATTCGTGCTCGGCTCATTTGCAAACGATGCGGCGCAACAAGGAGAGAAGGACGGTGGAGATGGAGACCATGAGGGATCTTGTTAGAAACTTGCCTACCATTGTGCCTGATGATGACGAGGAAAACGGTGGAGATGGAGACCATGAGTGAGATCGTGTTTGTTCGAGGAAATTATGTAATGTGTTGTTGAAACTACCTTATGTCAATGTACCATGTGATACGTAGCTAAATTTTGTTGAATTGTAATATGCGCACTTCCGTATGTTATTTGACCAATTTATCTATAATATGTTTGTGAGTTACGATAAGAAGTGTTAGTAGATGTTTTACTTTTATTTAGTACGAAGCACTAGAATGCCATTTTCACAAACTAAATACTTATGTGCTTTTATAAATTTTCCCCGACGATTAGTGATGACTTGTAAAACCGTGAAGTACAAAGCAACACAAGAACTAATACGGAAATAAGCAAGTGGAAAATAAAAGGGAAAATGGAAAAGTGGAAAGTACAAATTAGCAAATCCATTAGTAATATAGTTGGTATAAAAAGTGTTGGCATCAAATTTTCACAAGAACTCATAAAAATAACTATAAGCCTTGCCGCGCCAACAGCACGGTGCGTCATTAGTGATCTACCGCGCCGGCTCCCAACGCAATCCAAAAAGGTCCGCAATCGGCCCTTTGAGCAGAGCAGCCGGCGTGGCAGCACAGCTTTGACGCGCCAACAGTACTGGCGCGTCAGTACTGTGCTGCCGCGCCAGCTCCCATCACAATCCAGAAAGTCCGCAATCAGGCCTTTGCGCGGAGCAGCCGGCGCAGCAGCCCAGCTTTGCCGCCCCAACAGTACCGGCGCGTCAGTACTGGGCTGCCGCGCCTGCTCCCATCGCAATCCAGAAAGGTCCGCAATCGGGCCTTTGCGTGGAGAAGCCGACGCAGCATCCCAGCACTGACGCGCTGGAAGGGCTGGTGCGTCAGCCTTGACGCGCCAAGCCTACTGGCGCGTCAGGGCGGCTTCCAAAATCGCAAACAATTAGCAGCTTGGCATCAATGGAAGAAGAGAAACTATCGTCTTTTTCAAGGGATGTTCTAAACAGTCGATCAAGTGCTTGTCTCAGCCAGGGATGTCCGGTCTTCGTGGAACCTAGCTAGGGCTTGCTTTCGCCCTAGAGCACCGTCGAGCATCAAAAAGTTGCTTGTTTCATTTGGTCTTGGGGTTGCACCCTCCCAAACCCCTTTCTTATACATATGACTTTTGCCCTTATTATTTAATGAAACGACGACGCTTTTGTTCATTCTCTCTCAAAAAAATTCAACCTAGAGTCACCTTTGAATACACTAACGATGCCGTCTCTATATTTCATGTCCTGTTGGCATACAAAGAAGTTCAGGCATTTCAAATCATAGTTAAAGGATAGTAGGTATATGCCAAGTACATCACAAAATACATGTCGAGTGAAGTTGTTTTTCAGCTAGGATTGTTCGAAGCCTCCAAACATTTTAAAATACATGTCGGGTCCATTACATCACATGTCTCAACTACTTCATAAGAACTGCTCAGGGGCCGTCGGGCGTGAAAGGTGCCCTTGGTCGGCGAGCCCTCCCGAGATTTGTCCGCAGGACGTTCTGGCTTCCAACGTCGCTCTGGTCTCGGGGACGCCTACGCCCTTGCCTCCTGTAGACCGCGGGTAGGGTGGATCCGCTAGGGCCCTATATTGAAGACATAAATCAGAGTTAGTTAGCGACACTACGAAGAAAAACTGGAGTGGGCATAGACTGATTACCGCTCCTTGGGTGGGCTGTGTCTAGCTCAACGGGGGAGCATCTGACATCTGGCTCAACTGTATGGTACTACGGTAGCTGGGGTCGTCGGCGGAGGAGTCTGAGTCGTGCTCCTCGCTGGCGTCGTCGTCGTCCTACACGATAGGAAGGGTTCGCTGACGAACATCATAGCAGCCCTCAACGAGTGCCGCTGCCCCTCTCCAACCTCTCCACAGGTCCCCTCTCTGCAACGATTGACCGTTCTCTGCAACGGTTGACCGTGCTCTGGGCTTCTCCGTGCGATGACCGGCAGCTGCTCCTCTGTTTCGGGCCAGCTATATGGTTCTAGCTCCATTCAGCCAGCGACCAGACCCAAGTCCCGCCAGGTTGTCTCACCCCAGGACCTTCTCTGAGGCCTTTGCTAGCTATGAAGCACACAGAGAGCTCACTACTCGCTCAAAGGTGGTTTCAAAACGGGGTGGTAGCGGATATGTGTAGGAGCGAGAGAGGGAAATTCGGCGTCTGACTGTTGACAATTTTAAGCTGAAGAGCTTCCAAAGCACCATTCGAAGCTTGCCTTGATTCCTTCGGAGCAAACCCGACTTTCGCGGGTTAAGCAAAAAATTTGGACATCCACCCTTCCTCTCATCGCCTACCCATTGTGCCCAAGATTTTTTCACCCTGTCCACCCCTACCGCTCTTCCATCTTCATAGCCACACCTACCTCCACCTCAACCCAATATTCCTCACACTTGCCCACAAAAACCACCCGTCTCCTTTCGTGAGCCTCTTCCTTGTGAAGTCGGCTTTGCTTTTGTGAAACGATGCAACCTACCTGTTAACCATGATCCGAAGATCTCACTGCGTCCATTATGAATGGTGGCAACCTTTTGTCGCTCTTTTAATTGACCTTCGTGCGACTTGTTGGCATCTATCTTACAGGCCTTTCTAGTTGGAGATGCTTCTACTTTTGTTGTTTTGTGACGACATAATAATTTTATTATGTCGTCACAAGTTTTATTCAGAAGGAAAACTAGGTAAAATATTTTTTTATTATTTATCCATATTAAAAACCCATTATTACCCTACTGGGGAACGACACAACTGTACCGGTTCACGACGACCTCTAGTACCGGTTACTAAACCGGTACACACAAATCGGGACCGATGCTTCTAGGCATCAAGATTAGTTCATATAACCGATACTGGTGCGCTAGCAATACCGGTTGGTGGGCACACATGGCAGCTGGTCTTGAATGGCCATTTAAGACCGGTCGGAGATACCAGCCGGTATTAATGTGCTTTATGCTGTTGTGTGCTATATATAATTTATAATTTTGTTCCTAATCTAATTTATATAGCTAGTTGGTGGGTACACATGGCAACTGGTCCTGAATGGCCCTTTAGGACCGGTTGGAGGCACCAAACGGTACTAAGGTTGTATTATTATGTTGTGTGCTATATATAATTTATAAGATTATTCCGATTCTAATTTATATATAGCTAATTCAATCGCAATCGATTAAAAGGTAAAACATAGATAATTAAATATAATTAATTAATAAATCCATAACATTCATTAACAACTTAGATACACATATAGAACTAATATATACATATTCACACTATTTATAGCCTCAAATTGTTTGTTCTACACAATTCAAATTACAATTATTTGTTCCATCTTCTTCCTCCAGAACTCTTATGAGCAATATCATTCTTGAAAGCAGTAGATGAACCTGAGAAATCACTAGACCTTATCGTAGGGAAGTCTCTATTGATGACATCATGAAACTCGCCTTTTGAATTTACAATGTGGTTGAGAAGAAAGCCAGCAAGTTGTTATTGGATTTCTTTTATTTGGTGAGACAAGAATATCGATTTACATAGCGCTTGCCTTAAAGTGTCGAGCCGTCATCAATTAAGTCATGAATTAATAAATCCTTGAATTTTTACAATACGTCAGGAGTATGCATCATGACTTTGAAGTATATTTACTCACCCTACATGAACGTCGCAGCATGTGGTCATTTCCTCCAGTGTAGGTGTGGATAGACTCGCATACGTTGTATCCACATAAATTGTTGTCTGGCGGTTGATGCAAACACAGTGGTGAAAAAAGTTAGAAAACATGAAATGGATGCATGTAATTAAAACGAGAACTGTAGGTTTTTGGTATATTTACCCAAGGGCTAGTTGTAACTTCAAATTTCTCCTTGAATGTGTCGCGCGAGAGTGCATGAAAACGTGCAAATGCACTACACATGTAATTGCAAATTTTAATGACTAAAGTTTGATTCAATGAAATTAAGTAGAGCTATACTATAATGAAAGGAACAAGATTAAATAATACCGGTCCAGCACGTCGATAAGGCTTTGGTAGTTTTCTACAAGTCTCCTTTGCGAGTCCATAATTGTGATCCTGCTATAATCTAGCTGGATGATAACAAGGATCCGATGAAAGTTGTACATATATATGCATATGTTAGCATAGGTAATGAGTTCTCGCATCGTGTTACAATAACAAATTAGTACATGCCGATACGAAAACACATGCCTATACTCATAGGGTAGAAGTATTGATGACAAGTTCCATTAACACATTGAATATGGCGGCCTCTGTTTTTCTTGGCTTCTCTAGTATGTTTTTTCATTGACCATTAATGGGTCGATGAAGCCGGTGTCGTAAACCTTCGTTCTTCTGCATCTTTGTATCTCGATTCTACGTAGAAAAGAAAACAGTTAGGCTTGCTATTTAGTACAAGTTAGAAGTACAAACAATACACTCACAGATTCCAGCAGCTCGACATGGATACATCGAGGGCATCTGTCTTGTACAACTCATAAATGACCCTCCATTCAACCCAGAGGATTCCTTCCCATGAAAAAAATCATGCTGCCAGAATTGGACGATGAAATATTCTCTACCTGTTCAACTTGTCTCCATGTACAATTCATGTAACTGGCACATCTTTGTTGGTTGCTTGGTCATCTCATCATTTTTGACCAATGGTTTGCCCAACTCATATGGATGTACCAGTGGTGCCATCAGAATCTCAGCATTGCTAAATATGTGATCTGTTGTAAGTCTAGTGGCTTTCATGAATTCTTCTATCTGAGATTCCTTAGATGGATACTTTTGGATTTTTGACTGCGATGACAACTTCTTGTTTGCAGCATGTGATGAGAGCTTCCTCTTTGCAGGCTTAAGTAGCACGTGCTCGTAGTTTCATAGTGCAATCGATGGATCATCTATCTGTTTAACTAAGGTCAGTGATGTGTAAAATTGCTTCGCACCCACATTGATTAGATCATTCTTCTCTGGTGACGCCTTTTTGAAGTGTGCGGTTATACTGGCGTCCACTATCTTTTTGGTCTCCTCATCGGTATGTTCTTACGGCAACTTTTTGGGAGGTGCTGCCTCCTTTTTGGGCGAAGCTTCCTTCTTCATAGGTCTAGGAGTAGGCATCCCTGATTGGGTGGACCCCGATTTATTTGGTGCAATTGATGTTGGAGTTGGAGTTCCGCTTGTAGGAAACGAGCTTTTGTGTGCGGGAGGTGGTGAAGGCGTCGTACTTCTGTGTGCAGAAGATGGTGAAGGCCTTGGGCTTCTGTGTGAGGGTCCTGGTGAAGGAGTAGAGCTTCTTCTACTAGGATCCGCATGCACGTTATATCAAAAATTTATGTGGTGCAACTGTGCACTGCATTTTCTAGCTTCGTAACCTCTTCACCTATGGGAATGTCAAGGTGAAGGTCCTCATATCATTCACAAACCTCCTCCACCGACACCTTGGAGTATCCCGGTGGTATCTCTTTGGAATGCAAAACTTGCCCCTGTTCCACTAGGAAAGCCATGCATGCCGTGAGCCATCTTCATAGAAAGGTTCCGTGCTTCCACATGTAGCTCACAAGGTATCCATTGCATGATGTCGTCCATGGGATAGTGGGCCAAGTCCACATATAGGAGCCTGCTGGAAGCGCAGCTGCTCCGTCACCTAGAGGGCCAGATGATATCATCAGAATTACTTGGAGGTTCTTGGCATGTCTCCCGACGAGAGATCAAGACTAGCTCCGCTCATTTTTGGACATCCTCTCACATGCTCTCCTGTGTTGCAATTAGGCGTTCTTCAAGCTCATGAAACTTTTGTGCTTGTCGGGCCTTGGCTCTATGCCGACTCCTATACGTCTTAGTGTCTTTAGCGAAACCAACCTTTCACGGCACCATGCCAACACCTCCTGTGCATCCAGGGTGCTCCAGGTTTTCTAGTGCCCTTGTTAGCTTGTCATTCACCATGCTTGGCACAAAGGTGCCTTCCGAAGCTCGCCCAATTACTTCTATAAGCCTTTTAGCCACTTCTATCAGCTCTCAACCAAACACCAATGTGATGTCATCGGTGAGGCCACCCCCATGAGCAAAGTACCAATGCTTTGATCTTGCAATCCATTCTAATGTTGCAGGTACGATATCTTTGAGAACTAGTTCTTCTTCCCTCTTTTGCCATTGGGGTATCTTCTTGAGGTAACCACTAGTGTCAAGATGGTGGTGGTATATCTTTTTCTGTGCACCTAACTTGTTGCGGTCACTCAAAACTCTGACCGTCATTAGAAGTCTTGTACTCCACGAATGCATCTTAATGATCTGCCGAATTTGGGAACTTGTTAAAGTTGGACATCAAATCCTTCTATATATATTTCGTGTTCCACTTCTTTTTTCCATGTCGAATGCAATGACCATTTTCTTTAGTGTATGTTTCTTCACTAGTTCTTCGGCGCTAGAGAGGAGAGATTAGGGAGGACGGGGGAGCTATGGCAGTAGGGGGAGGGGGCGAGGTGGCGTGGCACCGGCGACGGCGCCAGCTGCGGGTGACGAAGGAGGAGGAGGCGGCGATGCAGGGGAGGGAGTCGGGATAGGACCAGGAGGTAGGGGAGAGGGAGACGGGGAGAGATCTGAACCGTTGACAACGGCCTGAAAAATCGACTAAGAGTTAAATAACTTTCAATGGACTGACATGTAGCCCCTCTCTTTTTTATTATATCTAATATTACTTAGTATATCTATGCTAAGTCGACCCATACACTGCCATCTTTGTCCGATTAGTTTTTCTCTCCTTGTTCGATCAGGCTCAATTCTTTTCCCTCTTTGGCCCAACTTCTCATCCTGATTTTAAAACACTCTAGTTAATTGGCTTATATCAAAATTAGGTGTGAACAGAAACCAAGGAAAAGACTAGGGGTGCAAACAGATCGGATACACATGGATATTGCCTATCCCATATCCTAACCTATGTTCTTCATAAATGAATAAGCGGGATACATATTCAAATACAAATTGTTTGGGATAGGAATACATGACGAGTATGGACCAGTCTTGGGTTGGGTTTGGATAAACAATATGATATTCTACATCTATAAAAAATAGCACATCATATAATTATCTACTATCACAACGATTAAACTTTCATGTCTAATACAAAAGCTAACAATATGTTAATATTGAATCAAACATTAGTTCAAACATACAGGTTCTAATAAAACATGTTTAATACAAAATATTTATGTTCATTGGATATCTATTTTTCTAATTTATATTGATATCTTTAGGATATCTTGAATATGCAGGTACGAGTTGTATAGATCGAATATTGTTCTTCCCATACCCTAACACATATTTTTTGGATAGGAGAATTCTAATCTGGATATAACCGAATATCATTTTTTTGGATTTGAATTGGGTTCTAAACAAATCTGGGCTCATATCAAGGAGGAATTTTTGTACCCGTTTTCACCCCTAGGAAAGACATAGAACTATATTTTCTCTAGTATAATACTCCCTCTGGTTTTTAAAAACATGTTATTTTGAATGTCGACATGGTCTTTGAAATCCAACTTCAACCGCTAATTATGCATGCAATATGTTTACATAAAATGGAAAAAATTACGATACTATGAAAATGCTTTTTGAAAGAAATCTATACGTATGATTTTGATGTGAACAATACAAATAGTTCATAATATATTTGTTAATAAAGTTTTAAATTTTGACTCAGGATATGTGTAAAACGATAGTTTTTTAGAACTAAAGAGATTAGTTGACTACTCCCTCCATTATGAAATAATAGTCATTTTGGATATTGCAACGGTCTCCGAAGTACAATTTTGACCATAAAATTTGGGATTTTATGTGGGGGTTGCTTCATGTTGTGATGACTGATATTAACAAAGTTTGTGCGTATTTGAATGGTTTTGGGGTCGTGCCACCAGAGTGGGTCTAGTGTGTCTGTCTTTGGTTAGGGTTGTACCGTTGTGTATGGTTTTCAATATGCAATCTTTTGGCAATCCATGTTTGTGTGTTGAACGTGAATGATTATGACTAACCTTGCAGGTATTGAAGGTCAGTGGTTGTTTTTGGATTAATCTTTGTGGCATAGGTCTACATGGATTGTTATTGGCAACATGTCGTGGACGCGAACTGGAGGTTCGGGTACCCTATAAGGCGGGGAGGTTGCGCGAGACAGTCGGACTAGGACTTGGGTCGCAAAAGATGGTGTGGAAAATGGACTCGCACCGGCGTGAAGATGTCGGGCTTGACTACAGGTCGGGTGCATCGGATATTCAACGGTGGAGTCGAACCAGTTGCACCTGGGGGAGGCCCATGTATGGGATCTATATATAAGTTTGGAAGAATATGCTTAAGGGTAGTTGAGGTATTTCCCATGCTTCAGTGTGATGAAATGTTAATCCAATCTCAGTTGTATGATCAAGATCATGCGGTGTAAAGGTAGACATGATCATAGGAAGCCCGGCCTAGCCCGGCCTGAAAAAGCCTCAATCCGAAGCCCAGTTGTCAAGCCGAGCCCGGCCTAGGCTCGGCAAAAACCACAAATTAGGCCGTGGGCAGGCCGGGCTTCGGACCGAGCTTTCGGGGTTCGAGCTAGGCCGGGCTCAGGCTTGGTCCCAAACAGGTGGAAACCATAGCCCCACTTGGCTATAAAAGGAGGGGGTGGAGCGAGGTCTCCACAAGTACTTTGACAATTGAGTTGGATGAGATTTTGGTGCGTTTGGTGTGGCTACCATGTTTGTAGGCCTTTATAATTACCCGCAAATCAAAGCAATGAAATCAACCAAGTTTTTTCAAATTCATTGCTTGTTCTTGCTAGTTCTTAGGTTTTCATCTTATTGCTTTGTTAGTCTTTGTTGCAACTAGTTTATTTGCCTCCTCTCCTTATCCATGCTTCTGATCCAGGACGTCTTGAGTTTGGTTAAGTGTTTTGATACATTCTTTGTAATCTAGGATAGGATAGAAATCAAATTTTCCCACTAGTTGTAAATTTGTCCAGAACTTAATCTTCACACAACAATCATTTTTTTAGATTAATCTAAAAATTTATTTTTGAGTACTTACACTTGGATAAGTTCCTGGACTTCCATATCTATCTAGAGAAAAATTTTGAACTCATGGATATTCTTCGTTTGGGTGTAGTGAGGTGAAAACCGAGCCCCAAACTTTCTGCTCGAGGTCCCTGATAGGCTGTAGTGTTTAAATTTTCCTGCGTTTTGTGCAATGATTTTTTGAGTGATTTTTTTGAATTGTTTCTTAACTCGTCATTCCATTGGGAGAAAAAAAATCTCAAAATTATTAGGGCACCAAAAACCCATCAGATTGCACTTCCAAGTATGGACAGTTGTTGAATGAATCTATTTTGCTTTTCTAAAAGTGGCTTTGGTGATTTGTCTTGATGTACTTTATTAAAGCAAGGTTTAAATTGATTCTCTTTTATTTGGACATTTAGCATCCATGATTGTGACTAATCAATTCCGTCATATTTCCATGGATATCAACCATGCAACCTTAGGAAACACATAGTTGTCATGTTGTTTGGTTTTTAAAAGGTTGCTGAGTTCAAGGAGTAACAATTCAATAAAAAATATTCAAGGCTCCCATTCACACCCCGTCTGGTTGTCGTGGTGAGTTTGCAAATTTTTTAAAAATTTCTTTATAATACATTAAAACTTTTAATATTACAATAGTTCTTTTCAAAACTAATCCATCTATATGATTTTTTTGTCGTCAACCTAACTAGTTTAAAATTTCTCTATAGATAATGTATTAAAACTTTGACTTAGGTGAAGTGTAAAACAACTACTGTTTTATAATAGAGGAAATATATGGCATAATAAAAAAAGAATAGAGATCTTGCCTCTATCTATAGATACATGGGAAAAATAGCTCAGTGACCGTAAGTGTTTGTATTGATACCGGAGCATCCATAGTAGAAGATTCAAATCCACAATCTATCATACACTATTCACTCTATCCATCCCCATAAAACTCATTAACACTTTACACTATAGTTTAAGAACATGTTTAATGGTAGAGCCACCTTGCTAGCTCCATGCCAGCTTAAGAGACTACCCTCCAATAGATTGACTACAAGCACAAACTCCAAAATCCATGTGGAACCCATAAGCCACAATCTTCTGATCACCCTCTTCCTCCCTCACCGGCTAGGTTTCTCTTCCTCTCCAATTCCCTTCGTCCTCACCGCCCTAATCCCTCCCTCCCTCCTATGCTTCACTTGCCAGGCCTCTCGTGTCTTGCCGACTCGTTGTGGCATGCTTCCTTCAGTGATACGTTGTTGCGACCCACACTCTTTACTTTGTTGTCGCGGCCTCGCCTCTAAACCAACGAGCTTTAGCTTAGATCCGACCATGGCGGGTGCTCCAGCGTGGCTTGAGCCTAGATCTACTAGGGAGCAACGGCGTGGACGTGGCGACTCTGACCATGGCGCGACTAGGCACTACAACCGATGTGGCGCAGTGTCTCTGGTAGTGTGTAGTGTCTCTAGAGGAAAAGAGAGAAAGAGAGATCTAAAGAAAGAGAGAGCAGATGGATTAGTGAGACTCTAGCACCTTGTATTTGATGAAGCACCGACGCTAGCTCTAGACGGAAGCAAATCCTCTGCATTCCACCTGTCAGTGACCCAAAGTCAGAGGGCAGTACTGCAAAGGATCTCGTTGGGCTCTAGATGCTCCCTCTTTCACCTCATCATAAATTCTACCCAGAACTATCTTTATTGAAGACGCTTCACTATTTTCTCCGGACAATGTAGCAAAGCCTGCATTTCGCAGCTTCACCGAGATATGTTTCTGAACAAGATTAGGATCCGGAGCAGCGAACAACGATCTGAAATTGATTAGGCCCTGTTTGGCAATAAAGTATTTTTATAGTTTCTAGGCACAACGATGGTTTTGGAGAATACCATGGTATTTTATACAATGGGGTGTTTGGAAGCAACCCCAAACACTCTGTTTTGAAAACCATAATATTGGTAATACCATGGTATTTTTGGAGTATTGTAGACTCCACTCTAATCTAAAGTTTTCTCACTTGTGCTAGCAAATCATGGTATTGAAAAACCATAGTATTTCATGGTCAAAGCAAAACACAAACCATGGTATTACAATACCATGGTTGTAAAAAACTTTGTTGCCAAACAGGGCCTTACTCTCTCCTAGCCGCATCCGAACTCACGCCGGCTTCCTGTGTTTACCATTAATCTGGCCGCGCCGCGTCACCGCGATTGCTAATCCTGGACGGAAACAGCACGTAGCACCCAGGTCTGTATATCTACTAGGCATGCAGGCGCGCCACAGGCGCGCGCTAAGGCCAAACGCGCGGAAAAAAAGGGCCGGGCGCGGCGACGCCAACCGCGCTGGAAAAAAGGGCCAAGCGCCTGAGCTGATGAGATTCAAACGAAAAAAGGTTCTTTCATATGTAAGAAATGAATGGACGGCCAGATCCTGCTGCCGCGAGCAATTGGATGGCTGTGGATAAACGGGGCGACGTGGCACGATGACGATGACGCGTGGCATGTGAGGGGAGCCGAAGCTTCCTCTTGTATATTTATATAGATCCCAAGCTATCGCTTCCTCCTTGCTTCCACAGGGAAAAAAATTGGAAAAAAGGCCCCAATTTTCCCAGCATCCAAGCAAATCCGGAGTGTGCTGCACCGTTCAAGAACGTTTTTTTGCTCATTGCTTATGAAACGACGCTCGATGATAAAAAACAGTGCATCTAGCATATGTATGACTGTAGCTTTAATACTTTCTATTATTTTTCGTAAGAAATATAGTTTGAATAATCTTATTTATAAATATAAGATATGCATTCAAATTCATTGATGTCTTTGTTTGTTAATCTTTATTTATTTCTAATTCTCTCTCATACATTTACGAAGAATTCTTTCACAAAATGCTCTCTCTCTCATATTTCTAAATTATTAATAATATAGGTAGCATTATCATTTCCTTTATTCTCTTGATTTTATACCTTTCTTAATCTATGTGTCAATTTAAAATATATCCTGCATAAATAACGGGAGGAGTAACTTGGATGTGGGCAGCAGTTTAACAGTTACATAATTGACATAATGGAGATATCCCTTCCGTGCGAATAGAATATTGCTCTAGCTTTTTAAATGCTCTAGCTTCTTAAAGGCAAAGGTATTGAATTCCTCGTGAACTATGGTAAAAATTCTCAAGTATAAAATTCATCTGTTAACAATTAAACACCGAAAAGAATACCCTTTAGGTCCAGGTTAAAACTGTTTTTAGCCATTGTTTGGAAGGTATGAAATAATAGTTTTACTGATAATCTTGAAAACACTCATCTGCTAATTGTTGTAGGGGGCGACTACAGTACGGCAGCCCGTCGGGGGGCCCAACCCGGCGGGATAGCCTCCCACCTCGCACTCGCCTCTCCCCGCACGCCCGCCTCTTCTTCCCCACACGCGTGCCTCCCCCGCGCCCGCGCCCCCGCCCCGCTGCCTTCTTCCCCGTCTCCGGCGGCGAGGGTGCCGACGGATCCGCCGCCGCCGTTGCTCCGCGCGCCTCCACCACCTTCCCCGCCTCCTCCACCACCGCCGGCCTCTCCACCCTCCTGCCCCCACCGCCGTGCCACCCAGCCCACCCTAATGGATGGGGACGGCACGGCGAAGGGGAGCTGGGCGACGGGTCAGGTGGACACGTGTCGCACGGGGACCAATCCCGTCCGGATCCCGCCCGGACGGGATCCCGTTGTGAAGAATTTCTCTTGTTGTAACTGCCAACCACGTCAGGCCCATTCTCCTAATTACATGAAGCCAACAAACTGACTAATTCATGATACAAATTAATGCACTGCTTTGATGAATGCTGGGTTAATTATAGGTCACCGTGTTTTGATCCAAAACCAAGAAGACGCCCCAACTATAGATGGAAAAACGGGCTGGGGCAAATGGGCTGGCACGAGGCACGGCATTTTGGCCCAGCCCGAAGCACCGCACGGCATGACACGCATTGGGTCTGGGCTGGCATGGCTCGGTCAGGCGTGCCGTGCCTAGGCCGAAGGCCAGGCAAGCCGAGCCGAGCCGGGCTGGCATGGTTAATTTTTTCTGATTTTTTATTCATCAATATGTATATTATAATGTAACATGACACAACCAATACAAGTGAAATCAAGTTCTAGTGGCAAGTAGGTGTGGCAATAAGGGGCTTTGAATGTCAAGAGGTCTTAAGTTCAAAGCCTAGAGTCACCATTTTTACCACATGTTTTCTCTGTTTAATACAGGCCTGATAGGCCCGTTAGTGTTTCGGGCCGGCTCAGCACGGCACAGCCTCCCTTCGGGCCGTGCCTGGGCTTTTGCCTGGGCCCGTGGGCCGGCACGGCACGGCCCGAGGATGGTGCTGGGCCATGCCGGGCCCGGTCTATTCAGGCCCGGGCCTAACCGTTTGGCCATCTATAGCGCCAACATCGACCGTGTGATGAGATTGAGAAAGTACCTTTAAGACTAGCGGCTAGATGACAATGATCTTTGAGGAAGAGATTTCCTTAGAAATGATTTTTTCAAAACTAGGAAACTTTTAAGGGTACTTTTTTGCAAAATATCTAAGCCTTGTTCTTGTACTAAGCCTCATTTGCATAATTTCCGGACTTTCGGAGTACAATTGTACCCAGTGTTGTTTCTCCCTACTTTTTCAAAAAATCAGCCACGGTTTTGACTTTCAGTACCAGGACGCTGACGAGGACTACATGGAGCAACAGGATTATGAAGATTACGCTGGGGAGTAGGTATGTGTCTTACAACCTTCTGGCTTCCGCCCATGGGATAAAAGCGTTGTTTGTATTAGGCCCATGTGTTGTGTGCTGCCAAGCTCTGTATCCCGATCTGCGAGTCGAATATTATGAATGTATTGGGACTGAGACCTTGTTATGTAATACTCTGTTGAACTGTGTGTTCTAGATATGATCCATTGAAACTAGTACATATTACATGGTGGAGTTCGGTTGTTAAGACAGAGTCCCGATCGGAGACCACTTAAATTCCCCTTCTTTTTTTGCCATTCGGCTGAGAGGAGAAACCTTTTACCTCTGCGGTCCCACATGGACGATAAAACTTTGGTCATTACAGATTACCCAGCTATCTACAAGAATCGATTCCTAGTTTGCTACGTACATGTAATTAGGAAATCTGACAAAACAAACATGGAGGAACGCTTCACATGCTACTGCTGTCGACGACGCAGTGCATGCATGCAGGCAGAACTCAGAAGGTAATGCTAGAATTCCCAGGGGCCAGTGTTAGAAATGTCAAATGAGCCTTTCAGAAAGAAATTTAAAATACAAAATAATTTACAAAGGTCTTCATTCCTCCAAGGGCCTTATATGTAAGCAGAAATTTTTTTCATAAGATTCACATTTAGTATTTGAGATTCAGATGCATATATATTCTCCAGATGATCTTTTTTTTGTTCGTTATTTCGTATCAGCAGGGTGGGATGTGGGACGGAGCGCGCAAAGGCCTTCTCCTAAGGTGACTGGCAGAAAATGTTTAAAATTTTTTTGTCGACCATCGAGAATAAACTTTCTAATTGAGCTTACTTTTGATTGTGAAACCAGAGAACCGCTTATTTCTATCGTGATCTGATGTTGAAAAGATCTTAATGTAAGAGATACAAAAGAAACACATGAACGTTTACATGGCCTCCCAAGAAAGGGATAATAGCCTACGTTCAGTCCTTTACTATAATTAGAAGATCACAATATAACGCTTGCGTGAGGAAAACCTAAGTAGTGTTCCTCTCTAGGGCTCTCTATGGTGAAACACGTGATAATGGTAGTCGTGATGATGGTTTCAATGCCCTACCCTCACATAGGAGAATGTTATCTATACTAACCATAGGGATACAAATCCAAAAAAATAAACATATACATAATAATTGGTCTCTATAAATCTGACGTGTTGGCGCTGTCCTGAAGCCTTAGCGTGCACTACCACCACGGGCTAAGTCGTAACATGAGAAAGTTTTTGTCACCAAGCTTTTAGCCTTGATCAACAAGCCACCTGTCCCGCACGTTGCCTGTCATTCGGGTAACCAAATATTTATGAGCGATGAATACCTGGGAACACTAAGAGGTCTTTCACTATTTGGAGAAGGCAAAACTCAATTGCCAAAATATTAGATTATGGGTAAATTATCAAAAGTTTATATGCCACTGCAGATTCCCTTATTCCCTCTAGATCATGGCACCCAATTCACACTTTACCCTTATGTGCCATCCCATTCGTAGCTTGATATCTTCTGCCATCGTTGTTAGCTCCATTAGGGTAGGTCGTTAGAACACTAATAGTGATGCCCAAAATACCGCTACATTTTAAAACTCTAAAAATTTGTGTCTCCCGCACTTCAACTCCAAACTAAGTGATTCAAATTTCTAATTTATGTACAATCCATGCTTTACTTGGTGCTAAACTTTTTGTATTTTTAATACAAAATTATAATACAAAATTAATTTTTGTAATGCTAGGTATCATCAATTTAAAAATAAAATTTTACATATATAAGTTCTATCATTTCAATGGCATATTTAAGTGCCCATAATTTACTATAGCCGTAAAATGTTCTCATGATTTTACAATTTTTTAATATTTTTGAAATTTAGCTTATTTTCTAATGTATTGAAATGGCAGGGACATAAGTTTTATACACCTCCGTGATGGTTTGACAGGTCAATTGTGGCACAAAAGGCATCAAGCTATGGGATGGGATTTCACATAAGAGAAGGATGCAAATGTGATGGCATGAATAAGATTAGGTGATTGCAATGCATACATGGATTTCATATGTTATGATAATGGTTTCTAAACTTTACACTGCACATAAAAATGACCTATTTGTGTCTATTCAAAAAAAACATTAGTATCAATTTTTGAACCGATATAGACGAGAATATTCGAAAACACATGTTTTTGGCATAAAATTTGATTTGAAAAACAAAAAATGTATATTTGAACACTACCAGCTTACCACTACCACCCTCAAACCATTTACACTACGTTTTGCACTGTCTGCTAAACATACATTCTTTAAAATTCAAACTTAGGATCTCTAGCTTCCACACTCCACCTCCTAACCATCCGACTACACACCATTTTTTGATAGAAATAGGATATGCAATTCTTTTGACATATGTGTTTTAAATTTTTCATCATCTTTTGGGATGTGTGAATGACTATAAATTTAAACTTTTCAACGACAAAGTTGTATAACTCATTGAAGATTACAATTTTCATGTAAATTCTGTTTCTGTCCAACTTCATTTGAATGTTATAAATGTTTTATCCTTATAATGGTTATTTAGATATACATTGTTTCAAATTAAAAAATGTCAACTGCAAAGTTGTAGATGTCGTCGAGGATACAATGCACGTACAAAGTTTGTTGCCATCCAAATTTAAGGTAGGAAAATCAGATAATCTAAATTTCAAAAGTATATATCCGTGTCGGTTTATGGCTAGAACCAACACAGATATATGTACGTTGGTTCTAGCCACGAACCGAAACAAATAGTCGTGAGCACTGTGTCGGACTGATAAGCTTGCATCTGTGTTAATTCATAGCTAGAACCAACATGGATGGTCCCATCTTGCCCTGCCACTCTTGGACAGGCACGGATAATCTTATTATTCTCAGTTTTTGACAAACCGACATAAATGCGCCGATGTATATAGGGCATAGTGTTAGGGTATCTCATCAAAGTTGGCTAACTTTGGGGCATATGTTGGTGGCCTTTCAACTATAGGAATTTGCCTTGCCATCATCTTTCGGTGGATTACGCAGGACAGAAGCGCCCTCCTACCGTCCTCTTACTCTTTCTATCTTGCACACTTGCACTCGTACTGTGCTGACCCATGGGCTGTCCTGATTACTCCAAGCTAAGATGTGCCCTTACGGTAAGAATTGATGCCTCTTTGCTCGATTCACGGCCACGGCAGGGCGGAAATGGGTCGCGCACTAGCTAGCCGTGGTCTAAAGGGGAAAAGGCAGGCAAAAGTGAAGCGAGCGAGGCGTGTGCAAACATTGCTTGCAAGGCAAACCAGCACTTAAGTTACCGAAAGATGATGGTCATGCAAGTGAAGCCATCATGCCTTGTGTCGGATCCATGCTTCACTTTGAATGGAGCACTTGCTGCCCCCCCGGACCTCTCGCCATCCAATGATCCGAACAGCTGCCGGATTCTTAAGGGAGATAAAAGCATCATAATTTAAAAGACAAATATGCTTATCGGGATTATTTGTAAAATAAAAATGAAAAGGGGATTTAAGTAAAAAGTACAATATGTTCCCTCGTTCGAAAAAAAATGAACAACCCCATATGCCCAACTTCAAATTTGGCACTCCATCATAGGTATGCCACTCACTCATAGGACCAAACGGATGCCTATGTGAACCCTTGAAAACGAAATGACTCTCTGGGATACTTTATTACCGTGGGAATGAATCATCGAATCCCCACAATAACTCTAAAAATGTTCTTGTCTTATTTATGGACCTCGGGGTTTACATATAGAATTTTTTGCATCAATCCATGTGTCAACCAACACCAGGTTCCAACAATTCCTCTCTCAGCTCACCTGGCTACCAATGGACGCTCGTGATTTTAAGTCATGCACATTTCTTTGTAAAAAGATTTATTTTAAAGAATATCTATGGTAACTATATTATTTAAGCTTTGAACGAATGGTTCAGATCGCATCCCAACGGCTGCATTTGGGGTGCCGATGGTGTATCTATGGAATCTCATGAGGAGACAATTCTGGATCCTACTAGAAGAACGAAGAAAGAGACAATTATCAGCACACACTTGGCAACATTTAGGACCAAATTAATTAATCGGGAAGTAAACAAGCCCATCCACTTAGCTTGAGGACAGTTTTTGTGGCCAGGGGAGGCACGGCGGCCAAGCCCTTCCCCGTCATCACATCCACGAGCCGTCTCTCTCTCGATCCTTTGCGTAGCAGCACTAGCTGGAAGCGCCACATTTACAACCTGTCTGGTGATCTCTCACACTATCACCACACATGGAGATACAGGAATCAGAGTCGTACTGTACTATGTCACTATGTCCACGTGAAATCTCCATCTATTATTGTTAATGAGAGATGCTAATCGCTGCTTGATGCTGTCCATCCATGATAGGCAGCAGTAGGATCACTTGATGCATCAACAAGAATGCTGGCCGTATATGTTACCACGAAGTCGCAGGCTACAGAGTATTATTGCAGATGGACGTAGCTGCCACTATTTGTTAATTAACCAGCTAAACCCTCATCATGGACATGATTACTAATGCACACATAATATATAATTGCCCCTACTAATCTCTCCTAGGCGTATATATGGTAATCCTGTTCTCTTCCATTGGCCAAGAGATCCCAAAAGCAGATTTCGTTAATCTGGAGTCTGGGACAAAAGTCAGCAAGTGCTGCTGCTCCTTATCTCTCGACGGTGGCCGTCTTTGCAGGCCACTCAAAAGTTTCACCAGACGGGATTCCAATCTCCACTGTGTCATGCGATTGTGCTGCCTGATCTACTACAGTGTTGTTGGTGTGTTTGTGCGCTGTTGAAAGAGAATATTTTCACCGGCACGTCAGATTTTGACTGCCTGTGCTTTCTTTTAACGGTTGGAATGTGCGATCTTTTAATGTTAACCGTACAGGTGAATGCAGGTGTGTCTGCTCTGAATCAAGGACAATTAACTAGATGATGTTAACGTTATTACCAGCCCTTGAAAAGAGGCGAAAGGAAAAAGATCCTGTTAGGAAACCTGACGTCAATGCAAGACGTGCACTACATAGAAGACACAATATATGGTAACGCAATTCGGTTCAATTGACTACGTCTGTAAGGTTTGTGTATGGATATTTCTCCCCATCAATAATCCTATAAACATATTGGTACGTCATCGGGATATTGGCCATGGCCCCTTGCGAGTCTATGCTACAATTGTTTTATTTGTTTTCTATTACATTGGAGTTGCCCCCTTTATATAGTGTAGATTATGCTATGAGTCCAACTTCAACTCTAACCAATCCTACCTATTACAACTTATAGTCCTACCCATATATATTTGACACAAATTCTAACAAACTTCATATTGATGAATATGTTTTCGCCATCTTAAAGTCATCCCAGCGTTTTGTGCAAACTTTTATACATGAACTCTTGGTTGTTCTTTTTTTTTTTGCACCTCACCTAGAGCCACCTCGACGAATCTGAATTGGTCTCAGACTCATCATCTTTAGTACTAACAATGCTGACCGTACAATCTTCAGCTTCGTGACTCCAGCTACAATATTATTCTTACCATTATTTTTTCAAGTCACCTTTAGCCATTGCCATATTAACACTTATCGTTCCTTTTTTGTTGATCCAAGCCAACTCCATGTCGGTTTCACCGTCCAGCCAATCTATCACATAGACAGATTATTCCTGACTTCACCATTAACCAATCTGACCTCTTTGGTAACCACCTTTAGCTAACCTGAGCATGTCTACTTCAAAATCCGTATCCCATGTTCTGTTCTGAATCTCTTCAAAATCTCACATCCCTTACAACATTCTGAAATGTGCTCGAAACGACTAAACCAGAATACATATATGAATTTCACCCTAAAACCCACCTATGCCTTGCTAAATTTTTAAATACCCCCACAGATCTACTAGACAGAGAGAACCTTGTACCTTTTTGTTTCAAATACGAAGCCAACTGAATTAGCCTCATTTTTCATCTCGGACTCAAATTTGTCTCCTCTACCTCTAGATCAACCCTCCAAGCCTACCATGTGCCAACCGCGCATCATCACGCACCCTCTGTGCATGATCATGTCACACCTGGACGTTCACATCACCGACACTCAAAGTGTCCTGATCTATGGCCTTCTCATGCTTCCCTATCCATTCTCTCTGAGTATCCACTATGCATGGTGGCCTCACCAGTCTGATCGCGAAGCGGAATCATCATCGCACTCACGTCAACTCTGACAGCTATTTTTTAAGTCTCATCACCGCGACTGGACAATCTCTGCCAATAGTAGATCCCTCTGATCGAACCATCCATCACCTCAATGATCCACCCTGCACCAACATGAGTATTTTGGTGGACGCTACGTGTTTGCATTATTCTCGTGACTCCACCAAGATCCTCCATGACACCTCCTTTAAGATCCTCCGCATTGCCAACCTTGGCTCTGATACCACTTGTTAGGAAACCTAACGCCAATACGGGATCTGAACGACATAAAATGCATGATGTTTGGTAACGCAGTTCGGCCTAGTTGTCTACATCTATGGTGAATGCCTATGGGAGCTCCTCGCCATCAACAATCTTATAACATACTAACCATCGGGATTCTAGCACAGGGTGGTCGAGACCCTTTGTGAGTATATGCTATAATTGCGGCTACCCTTCTATATAGTATAGACCAGGCTACGAGTTTGGTTTCAACTCTAATTTGTCGTGCCTATTACCTGTATATATATTAGACACAAATTCTAACATTTATAATAAACCATGACGATTCAAGAAGTTGTTTTAGTTTATTATCAACGAACGCAAGCATCAGAAAAACGAGCCTCAGTTCAACGTCATGCCTCAACTCTTGCTGCTACGAGATGTAGCTTTCCGCATTTGCGAAAGACTGCTATATCTGCTTTACTAGCTCGACCGTAAGATCGCAAGCGCCAAGAACACAATATATTCAAATCGCAGAGGTGGCGACCAAACTAATAGTCCTTTGGGTCGGCGGAATTCTGCTTCTTGATGTGACGCCGATCTGGACGCAAACAAGGGGTTAGGCTAGGCCCCCTCCCTGTTGGACGGCGACGTAGCGAGAGAATTCTTCAACGGGGCGGCCAATTATTGGGCACGGACAGCCGGACGGGGCGTCGACTCCAAATCTTACGAGACCCCAAATTGTCAGGCAGGAGGAACTTACGAGACCCCAAATCGTAGGGCGGCGGATTAGGGTTCCAGAAGTGGGTCGCAGCTCCGGATGCTGATTGCTGACTGATCCACGGGCCCAGGATGCGCTCATGTAAAGACCTCGGTTGAGTTTGGCTTTGCTCGGGTGAGCTAAAATTTATTATTTTTACACGGACTATCAAGTGCAACATTTTGTAATAAATTTTAAAGACTTCATAGAATTTTATTTAAAAATCTTAAAAAATATATATTTTTAATAACTTTTAGCTTTTTCGTAACTCATTTTTAAAGCCTTAAATTTTTAGCTAAATCAAACCAAACCCAACCGATTCACGAACCAAAAAGAGAAAGAGCATCTCTAGTTGGTTATATCCCCTTCTCTGTAATACTATTTGTTCTCTATATTTTCATCATTTTTAGCACAGTTTCTATCCTTCTAAAGATATAAAAACAAGAGAAAATATCACTAATATAGAGAGTAAATTTAGATGACTTGAATCTCTGAATGTAGAGATAATTTTGTTTGAAGATATCTTATTGGATCATGCTCTCTCGATTTTGCTGTGCTCCGTTTTGAAGGTTGATCTATTTTGTGTAGATCTGTCAGCTCTCGATAACAATGACATAACGACAATTACATGGATAGTACTGAGTCAGTGAGTGGAGGTACCGGCTACGTACGTAAGGCGGAGTGCAAATAGGCTGAAGGTATATTGATGGAGATATGTGATGAAAATGTGCTTATATCTAAGGGATATAGATTTTTATTTTTACAAACAGAAAGATATGGACTACACTCGCGGGATTCTGCCGATAACTTTTAAATACTTTTTAGATAAAAGAGCCATGAAAAATAGCTAATAAGCTTGAAAAAAATTTCAAACACATCAGAAAATTACCTTCTGCATGAATAATTTCAGTAAAATACTTTGGAACTTGTTTGGTGTTTGCATCATTCATACAGAATCATTTTATGTTATAGTTACTGTCACAAAATCTTGAGAAGTTTTAAAGTCACCAATCTAGCTAAAAGATTTTTAGAAATTCGAGATGGGATGTTACGTACGACGGTACGAGTAGTATTTTATTTTATCATGGTTGATGACCCAATATCTGTCCTTGCCTAGAAAAAAAATTAAGTGAATCTTAGGCTCAAAAAATCATTGGCTAAAAGCAGCCTTTTTTAACTCATGGTTTAATTTGTATTTTAAGATGACAATGACCTGTGAACTAACCGGAGCCGATCGATCATGAGCTGCCTGCACAGGAGAACATGAAAAAAGAAAATAAATTAGTGGCAGACTAGCATGCCCCTTTACATTGCTTTCTGAATTGTTTGTTTGCTCTATAATGGAAGGATGATATAATGCTGTTGCTCCCCAGCTAATAAAGATTAGCCTAGGATTAACATCTCTCTCGTTCTAGCTAGTACCAGCCATGCCATGTCGCGGCCCGTGTTACTTTATTTGCTCTCTCACCGTCTAACATGCATATATGCTCAAGATATCAATCGCAGGATAGTGAGAATTTCTGGGAGATGATGTAACGAGAATTCGAGTCATCTGACTTTACGCCAAATACGACGGCGTTACAATGGGTGTGTTTGGTTCATGTAGCCTTCTTTAGCCATGCCAATGAATGGTCATGACCAATTGAGGGCATGATCTTTTGTTGGTAAAATTTGTGATGTTTGGTTCATAGCCAACTAAGGGCAGCCAAATGTTGATAAAATTGATGGTATGTTTGGTTGATTACCAAATGATAATATGCCAATTGTTCTTATGGTCAAATAAAAATCATATAACCTTGCGTAAAATTTAATAAATTTAAAAATATTCAAATGAAATTGATTTTAAAATTTGAAATAGATATTAGAATATAAAAAATAAAAAACCATTCCAAAAAGCAAAAAAATGAATTAAAAATGCAAAATATACCGTATAAATTATAAAAATTAAAAATTGAAAACTATAAAAATGGGTTGGTTAGGATTTTAGATGAATAACAAAATTTGTTTCACGTAATTTGGATGCTATACGAAATAGATATGAAAATTAGAAGGAAAAATCAACTAAAATGAAACACAGTGTTTAGCTAGTAGCGTTGTGTTCTTCCTGGGCGCAGTGAGAGGCGGACAGTGGACCCGCTCGCATGGCGTGATGGCGAGATGGCGCGGGCGAAGGAATCGAGCGCCAAAGCTTTGGCGTAGAACGCAGGCTAGAAAATTTGGCAAGGCTTATTTTCCCATTGGGACACCATATGTTGGCTATAAACCAAACGACAGCCAAATCATGTTGCCGAGCCAAAATTTGGCATGGCTACCGAGGGCTGCGAACCAAACACACCCAATATCTTGATAGTACATGACCGGATGGATCTCTGCCATGGCTTGATAGCTTGATGGTACCGATATGATGTTCTTCTTCAAATATGGTTGGAGATTTAATAATAGAATTCTAAGAGATAATTTTTCGTCATTCTCTTGTAATGTTTTGCAGCTAGATTTGGTACAGTGTGTTATATCAGACTAAACATATTTAGAATAATTATAATTTGAAGTATTAATAAAATCCATGTCAATATCATTCAACAAATGTCAAGAGTCAAAATTGAAGCTCTTATCCATATAAAGCTAGATCTGAGCTGATACACAGAGGAAAAATTGTACATAATTTTGACATGTAAGAAGCACTTAAAATTGTCAAGATAACAGATATATATCTAATGAAGATTTGTCGATTTGTATAGACTTGACAAAACTTATAAGATACAACTAAATATATATTTGATATCTGCTTCATTATAATTTGGATAAATTACAAATGATAATGCATATTTTTAAGTAAATTTAACTAAAACCATATTTAAGATCTACATGAACCATTATAATCTCGTGCACTTGTGTCGGTGAAAGACAGAAGGTACATGTACGACACAACCCATTCAAACAGACGACCCAAGGAGAAGCCTCCGCGAGCTACCCAAGCTCGCGGGCGAATTCCCCTGGATTGAGCTCGAGCTTTCTAAAGCCCGAGCTTGAGCTTCCAAAGCTTGTGGCACGTGCCCCGGGGCACACTCTACTTTATCGCCCGCAACGGGCACCTCACGACTAAGGCCTCGAGTCAACTCAGCCCCAATACCAAGACGCACCTACCACATCCACCGATAGAAGATGCCCTTCCAATGTTGGGTCAGCTATCTGTGCCGCCCTACACAGAAAATGCATGGGACCCGTTGACACGGACCAGCAGGTGCTCGATATTACCTAGCAGACGAGGCAAGGGATATAGCACATCGGAGGAAGATCACTATTGCCCGACGGATAACAAGACGTAACCTCGTGGTCCGACAATGGTCTACGTACAGTGCATGAGTGAGCTACCTATAAAGGAACCGAGGACGAAGAAGACGACATCGACATATGCTTCTAGACTAAGACGCACAATGAGAGAACTCCAGTAGAAGTAACACATGAGCACTAGTCTAGGACGTGATAGTTGTAAGAGAGAGTTCTTCTCCTCATGTAGCTAGGAACACGCACATAGTGCCTAGAGCACTTATTGTACTCGAGCCCGAGCTTATCCAAGCTCAATCTCCCCCCTTGTACTTGCTTTAAGCTCGGTAAGGAACATAGATTGGACCCTGCTTTTTCAAGGTAAGAAGGGGTAAAATGCCTTGAGTCGAGGTCCAAGTACCAAGCGCTGCAGCGCCAAAGTATGAGCCTCATGGACTAGCTATTGCCTCTCCACGAGGCTCATACCGAGCGCTAAAGCGCTGAAGTATGTAACCCATGCCGTACTCCCAGAAAAAGCTTGAACGACCTTCAACGTAGGGCTATTATCCGACATTGGAGGTCCGAATCTGGATAAAAATCACCGTGTTAATGATCTTCTACCTCCAGTTACTTACCGGCCTCCGTTTCGACGCCTTGAGCATAGTGCAAGGAGAAGGGTCATAGTTGGGCCTCACAATAACTAAGTAAGCTCAACCCGCGGAGCCCGTCTCTCATAGTGGGCCTGACTACAACCCTCCTTTCACTACTTCCGCAAGGATGGCTTAGATACCGAAAGACGAGCAGGGCCTCTTCAACGATTCCGATGACCTCGACAAATCGTACGAGAAATGGAATACCAACCTTCTCATCATGTCCCAAGCGGATGAGATGGAGGTTGAGACCTCGCTTACCTCTAAAGCAGATATTCGCTCCAATGCTCCGCTTGGCGAGGGAGGTGTCACGCTGACCCATGTCAGCGAGACCCCCTTGTTGGTAGAAGTTGTCGATGGTGTTGCCTCCGTGGCAACACCGACATGTCCCCCTTGCGCGAGGTTGCCTTGCGTCACATCTTTCTGACCGTAGGCGAAAGGACTCCCGAGCCGCAGGATGGCGGCAAAGCGGCAGCGCCAGCACGAGGCCGCCCGCGAACTCTTCGTCGTGTCGGTCGAGCAGACCCTGGCAGACATCCGCCGGAGGCCTGCCACCGCATCTCCGGCTGCTCTGTTGCAACATGCAGCTTCACCTGCAGCCGCCGTGTCTAACCCCCTCCTGAGTAGCTGTTGGTGATTCTTACGCTATTAGAAATAATCCGTCAACGGACGGATATCGCTTGTAGCTTTTACCCAGAAGTATTACAGTGTATCGAATCCACAGGGAACGAAGGAGAAGGATAATTCTAATAATGATATTATTTAATATACCAGCCAGCTAGTTAACAGGGGTAAGGATACTATAATATAATAAGATAATAGGACCGGTGACACACACACACACGAAGGAGTATAAAAAGATAAGCTAGGCAGATAGTTGGAAGGAAAATGAGAAGAGTGTAAAGTTCCTTAATAGTGCAATCAATTATAAGGTTGAGCTAGGAGATATGAGTTTGGAGGTTTGTTTTAAGAACTTCGTCAGAGCTCGGCCGATTCACTACCACCCGCTATCAGTTAAGAACACCGAATGGTTATGACCACCCTCGATTGGGCCCTACTGGTCCAAATCCTAGAGTAGTGGATTACGCGTGAGATAAATCTCGGATGGATAGGGCTGTCACCAACCACCACCTACCACAAAGTACGTTGGAATGGGTGTAAACCAAGTCGGAGATAATATCAGACACCACGTCTGCTATTATGTCCGATCACTCCTCCCCGGATCCTAGGAAGGCGATCTAAGTTCAATACTTAGGCTATTCTAGGCATATGGGAATGAACCCAGACTCGGAACTAGATGAACTTAATCAACCACTCTAATAATTCACACTTCCCACTTAGTGTAAATATGCTTAGCACGGATAATGAAAGACACTTATATAATAAAAGCAAAGTCTTACAGAAGAGAAATGATACAAGAGCTGTTACCCGAATTCCAAAGATGATTCCGGAACTGTGAGCTTGAGCTCGACTCAACTCTAACTCCCAAACTAACTACTCTAACAAGTGAAGAGTAACTCCAAATGAGAGAGATGTGGTGTGGTGTGTGTTCTCAAGTGAGGTGAGGGGTTCTTTTACAGCCATCCGTAGCCAATGAGTGAGCTCCATGCGCATGGGACACATGTAACAAAGCCACCATCCGAAGGAGAATCCAAAGGGGATCTTGAGGCGGTCGGCTGACCTAGCCCGGTGGGCTACCGAGCTTCGGTTTATCCAAGCCGTCCCCTTCGCCTGGGATGCTTCTTGTGCAGTGTAGATCTTCCCCTTGCGTCGGTTTTGGCAGTTAAGGCCGGTAGAATTGACTTCCTTAAGAGCCAAGTCACCCAATTGTGAAGGAAGTGCTGCCCTTGGATCAAACTGACTTGAGTGGATGGCGTAGATCTCTTCATTTTGTGCTTCTTGACCACTTGGGAGAAAATGGAGTCTTTTGGGCGAAAAGTCCCGGTCAACCGGCTAAGGTCCGGTCGGCAGACCGGGTTCTGAGCTCGGTTCAGCTCCGGTTTTTCTCTACTTTATTCCTGTGGACAAATACTCACCAAAACTTGTAAAAACATTATTTGTTTAAATAAAATGCAAGCATAAACATTGATTTTCCCCCAAATTACCGAAGTTTCGGTGTATGTTGGTATATAATTTTGGAGTTTAGTGGACGCTAGCAGTAGCCAGCAGCGCGTGATGGCCATTGCTCAGGTCGTGCGCGACCTGGAGCAAGATCCCCGCGACTTCACGATGGCCGACCTGGTTGCTGTGGTCACCGATAGCCTGGAGGACCTCGCTGTAGACTTGATCTGCCACCTCCAGGACCTTTTGCGACCGAGCAGCCTGAGGGCCTGGAGGACCTCACGCGCAGCAGTGGCGCTTCGCAGCGGAGCAGGCAGCACAACCAATCGCGCTGGTATCCCGCGGCGTCTATGACCAGCACGCCTCAGCGCAACAAAGGCGGCGTCTTTTCCCTCCTTGAGCCGACCCGTGGTGAGGAACAGGCGCACGTTGCTCCAGGCTGCCGGCTTTCTCGCGCGCTCTGCGCTAGACTCTATGGGCACGGAAGTTCAACCCGGGGTTCATCAAGAGATTCAACGAGAGCAATAATCCCGACATGTTCCTCGCTGTCTAAACTGCCGCCATCATGGCGGAAGGCGGTAATGAAGCCGTCTTGGTTAACTACTTCCCCACCGTCTTGGAAAGAATGGCCAGGACATGGCTTTTCAACCAATGATGGGGTTCCATCTACAGCTGGGCATAGCTGCAGGAGGCGCTCCGTAACAACTTTCAGCGGTGCTACCTGAGTCCTGGATGATCTCAAGACCTCAAGCTCGTGGTCCAGACAAGGGCAAGGGCCTGCAGAACTACGTCCATAGGTTTGTACAAATCCACAACATAATCCCCACTATCTCCTACGAGGCCATTGTGGAGGCCTTCAAGGTGTGGGCAAGGAACAACCGCTTCACTGAAGACCTCGAGCTCCACCCCGTACATACCACGACCAAGCTATTCGTGCCACTGAAAGGTACATCAACGCCGCTAAGGCGGTGGAGCGTAAGCTGGGCCAAACAGAGGAGAAGGCACAGACCAAGGCTGGAGAGAGCTCCGACAAAGCTGACATCGAGAAGAAGAACAAGAACAAGAAGGACAAGAACAAGAAGGAGGATGAGAACAAGAACAAGAAGGATGATGAGGAGGACACTGTCGTGAAGCATGTCGCGGCGGTGGAGGCAGATCCGCCCGTCCAGCACGAGCGCACGCCGCACTGACATGAAGCAGCAGGGGTCAGCCAGGCCCTGGACTGACGCAAGGTTATCCGCACCAGCCAGGAAAATTAAGATTTCCCATCAAATTATCTGCTAGTAAAATTGTGAAAAACTGTGTGTTGGGAAATCTAGGCATAGGACACAAACTATCTGTCGGCAATTTTTTTTTAGAAACACTAGTTGACCATATGCCAATACAATACAGGAGAGAATCACGCACGCTTCTGTGCAACATTGCACAAAAGAAGGCTCTAAGTGGCGGGTTCTAAAAATTTCAGAAGATCCCTTGTCTAATTTTACCCTCGCAGTCACACAATGCAACCCTAATAGACTCCTCTGAACAGTACTCATGAACCATAGAGCTAGTGCCAAATCCCCAGTCCACCTCTCCTAGCGCATCCCCAAATTATTCCCCATTTAGCTCCCCCAAATCTCCAATCCCACCTCTTCAAAGGCCCTAAATCTCCAAATCCCCCCCAAACACCATGAACCCTAGATTTTTTTTGCACCGGTCACTCAATCAACTAAACTTGGATAGATACATGTTGGTCTTCGGCGTTCACCAACAAGCATTACTCTGGTCTAAATCTCCAGAAGAGCGCACGGAGATCTGTGTTGGAATCTGCAGTGAGAACACATAGGAACTTCGGTTGGGATTTCAACATCCTCGACAGCATCAAACCTCCTTCCTTGCCATCCAGATTCGCTCTCACCCAGCCGAATAGTTTCGTGATTCCCTCTATTTTCCCCATACATCCTTGCCTATGCATCCTTGCACTGTGGATAAAACACTTGGGCAAAGCACAATGGGCGTTGCCTACTACCCAGCTCGAGGCACTGTTGGAAGGTAGTGAGCTACAAATTTTACTATGGCTCCTAGCCCTAGAGTCAGTACACTTTGTTCCAGCCATGAAGGAAAGCACCTGGCACCCGTTTTAGGATTTTCTCATAGGATTTTGGAGCTAGTTGCTTAATTCTCTTATGAAGTTGCACAATTTTAATAAATATGTCGTCGTTTTCGGGTTGAAGGCGTCGTTTGTTACCCTGCTATGCTATGGGTGCCTGTAAAAGTTTGTCGGTGTTGGTAATCGTGTTGTTCCTCTCGTCGAGTTTTTTTAGCTTTAATCAAGTTTTGAGCACCTTGCTGAGGTTGTTATGGGTTGCCGTTGGTGGCCAATCATTGTGCCAGAGTTTTCATCGGTTAGCAGCGTTGAGCTGTGTTGTGTTGCAACTTTAGGCCGATTGGCAATGTCAATGCGAGAAACAAAGCCCCTCACCGATCTTACGAGTTTATTTTGGGAACCATACCCTTTCCTTCAAGGGCTTGGCGTTGGGAAACATCAAAACGAAGGATAAGGAGACGAGAGTTTTTACAATGGTTTAGACCCTTCTTGGAGGAAGTAAAAACCTTACGTCCAGTGTCGACGAGTGCTTAACAGGGGGTTATTGTCGGCAATAAATTTAAATGGGGTTATGCGCCGGATTCAAACTCGATGGTAGCACAAGATAGGGGGTCTTTTTTATATAGGTTCAGACCCTCATCAATAGAGGTAATACCCTAGTCCTATGCTCTGGGATTATATGGGGTTTATGTGTATAAGATGATTGGGTGATCTCTCGTAGGTTGTGTTCTCGGCCTCAAGTTGTGTTATGAGGTGAGGGTATTGGATTGGTTTTCGAACTATGGCCCCCTACCCCCTTTATATAGTGGAAGGGTTGGGGTTACAAGGAGGAGTCCTAGTCGGTTACGAGGTAGGATTCCTATATCTATCCTCTAACCAAATATGTAGTTATCCATATTAGGATAGACTTCTATCTGTATGTCTTTCCTTGCTGGGAAAGCCTTCTAGAGTCCGAGTGGTACCCGTCCTTATCCACCCGACTTGGTCCATCCCCTGTCGAGCAGTCTTTTAGGCCTGCCATGTGGGTACCGGGGTCTATGTTATCCACAGTAGCCCCCGAGTGCTTTATAGTCGAGTTGCTGCTCCTCTTTACCGCACCTTGGATGAGTCATGCTTCATGCCGAGCACTTCATAGATTGTTGATGCTTCTTCCCAACTGGCTTCTACCCGTTATCTGTAAGAAGACTGTGAAGGACTCATAGAGATCCTTAGAGTTCTTAGTGATACCCAGCCCAAGATTGCCGGAGTTCTGACGGTCGGCTCTTCGTATGGCGCATCACTTTGATTTTTGATGAAGTTGCACCTATATTCGTACTGCGATGTATAGCTATTGACTCAACATGGGGTATACCAGTAGGCCCATCATGGGATGTACCTTAAGCTTCCGACCGGAGTAGGATACAGCTAGCGGCCTAACCTGGGGCATACCATGAAGTATAGACATTTGGCATCTGGTTCCATTGGAACGCAACGGTCGGCCCATCATGGGGCATGTCATCAACCGAATGGTACTTGTACCCAACCAGAGTGCGATACAGTTGGTGACCCCAGAGGGCGTACCTTTTGGTTTTGGCTAAATAGCAGAGCGGTGCCTGTATACGACCAGACTAGGATACAGCTGGTGACCCCATAGCACATACTATGGTTTTAGCTAAAGAGCGAGTGGTACCTGTACCCGACCGGAGTAGGATACAGCTGGTGGCCCCTGAGGACGTACCGTATTTTTAACCATCTGGATAAGGTTGGCTCAATGATACATGTATCCGACTAGTGCGGCATACATCTAGTGTCCCAACATAGGGCATATCATTGTTGTCAGCCAGACAGTACCTATACTCGACCGGAGTGGGATACAGCTGGCGACCCCACCACAGGGCGTACCTCAAGGATAGATTTTGGCCGTATGGTATCCATACCCAGGGTGCGGTGTACAACGGCGGCCCCAACTGGAGCGTACCATCGAAACTCAATCCCGACATCACTGGTATCTTACCCTGACATGCAGTTACCAACTAGTGACCCAATATGGGGTATAACAAGAGATGGGTATTTTTTGTAGTTCTGCCGGTAGTCGACCCAACATGGGGTATACCGAGGTTGAATTTGGCTTAGCCCGGCTGCGCTTGTAGCCATTGGTTGTGACACGCAGATGGAAGGCCGTAGTTAGTGCTCAGGGCGCATGGTGGCCTGTGCCCAGAGGCGTAAGCGTATAGCCATACCAAAGTTGGCCAGGGCGTGTAGCTGTGCCATAGCTTGAATGCTCTAGGCGCGTCTCCATGCCGGACGCTCGCTGAGCTATAGATTTGGACGGTTAAGGCGCGGGCGTAAGCGTGCAGCCGTGCCAAGCGCTCGCCAAGCCGTAGTTTTTGCTCATGGCGCAGGTCCTTCTTACTCATAAATATCGTAGAAGGTACTTGATAAGGTAAAAACCCATGAACCCCTGTAACATGTATATATAAGATTTGGGTAGTATCATGAAAAACAGTTATATGGATGTAAAAATCCAACCGCTTTGTTTATGTAATTTTAATATCCTTTTGTTCCTTTTTCTTTTTGATCTTCAATTCCTCCAAGTAATCTTTCTTTTGTTATGCACTCTGCCTGACTAGTCTAGCCCCCTGAGCATTGGGAGTCGGCTCATGGCTCTATTTCCCAGGAACGCGTATTGAGTGACTAGAGTTTGCCGTACATAGATTCAAAGCTTCACTACTCAGAATAACCACTCAGATTCATTTGCAATCATTAATAGAAAGCAACAAAAGTGCACGCAAGTGCACCAATTAGGTGTAGCCCCAACTTATTGCTTAGTTGGAGACCGACTAAATAGCAAGCTAAAAAACAACGTAGTTTTATATGAAAGATTATGGTAATGAGAACTTAGCTCTGGTGTTGGCGTAGGCGTGTAGCCGTATCAGGCGCTCGTGGCGCGTGATGGTATACAGCCGAGCTGAAGAATTGGGTGCGTATCTAGCACTCGTGGCGCGCGATGGCGTATAACCAAGCTAGAGACTTGAGCGCTCGTGACGCGGGCGCAGGCGTGTAGCTGAGTGGTGTGTGGCCGAGCCGTAGACTTGGAGACGTAGGTAATGAGGACATGTCTGGTACAGAAGCATTATCTGATAAGAATGTTAGTGACATTGTTGGTGCCATTACTAGAAGCAGGTCTAAGCAACTAGAGAGGGAAATGCAAGCCCAGGTGAACACTAACCTTGTTTTATCTAATCCTGATATTTCAGAAAATATTGTGCTTTCATCTGCTTGTTTTATGATTCTCAGAAATGATGGTTTACATGAAGATATTTAGCATGACATGGCAGTGGTCTAGAACTGAAGAATTACCAAAGAAAAGACACTTATTTGGGGCTGCATTTTTAATGGAGAAGGAGATAAACCACCACAGCCATTGAAGACAACTCAGCATTGAAATATCAGTTACTTGGAGCTAATAATGGGAATAAATAGCAAGCATCCACTACCTGCATGCATCCCCACGTCCATGCCCTTTCAGTCCCCACGTCCATGCCCTTTCAGCTAGCATCTATACCATCACTATAAATAGCTATGCTTAGGAAGCATGAGGAACTTTTTGGCTTTCCAGTTTTCAGAACACATATGTAATAATCTGAGTTTTGTTGAGTCTTGAGGAACTTACAACCTTTGTTCTTTCAATTCCTGAGGGAGTTGTAGAACGCCGAACTGCGGTTCATCCTGTTCGTGCCTTCACGTCTATACGGCGTGATTGCGTGGGCTGGCTTCGTCGGTACGTGGAAGGGCGATTGTCTCGGTAGTTCGTCGCGTGTGCAATATCTCATGGGGCACTACCTCTTCGTCAGGTCACGAGGTGATAATTATCTCAAGAATCTTCATCCACTATAAAGATCGGGCCACAAAAACATGTTTGCGTGTATTTCTGTTTGCACGTTTACATCAGTAGGCGTGTAGCTGTACCGGGCACTCGTGGCGCGCGATGGCGTACAACCGAGCTGAAGAGTTGGACGCTCGTGGCGCTGGCGTATGCGCATAGCTGAGTCGCATGTCGCCAAGCCGTAGACTTGTAGGCGTAGGCATGTAGCTGTACCGAGCGCTCATGGTGCGCGATGGCGTACAGCCGAGCCGTAGACTTGGAGGTGTAGGCGTGTAGCCGAGTAACGAAAGTAGTCGTTCAAGTCTCGATCAACACCGAGCAGTACACGCCGTGGTCAGCGTCAAATAGCACATGCTCGCCGTGGTCGGCGAAGTCGGCTGTATCGTAAATGATCTCCACGCGGTTGGTGTTGCTTGACAAAAGTCAATGAAATGCCTCGCTGGTCTTCAATGTTCCACGAGATGTGGCACGACCAATCCTCACGCCATGGCTGGCACCGACGAGCTTTACGAGCTTGCCGAAATTCGCGACCTCTCTGTGAAGTCTGTCTCCAAACAGGCGCCACGGTTGCATCCAAAATCAGATTTAGGTGTTATTGGATTCGTTGGAAAGGTAACGAGATAAGTTTTCCAACACATCATATATCACCTAGAAACTCCTTCTGAGTCACTGGAAAATCGCGACACAATTTCTGTCCAGATTCTGAATGAGAACAGATCGCATCATCCTCTCACGTTCGCCTCACGATTCATGAAACTGGCGTCGCACGATAGACGCAATGATCGTCGAGTCCGAGTGATTTGCTACTGATGACGGTCATCATCCGAGATTCGTTCTCCATCTGGACCTCGCCGTATCCGAGTTAGGATTTAAGCCCCAAGCACATTACTAGTTGGTAGGCGGCGATGGCGTTCCGCAACACGATCGGGTGTCCGAGTGAAACGCTGTTAAATTCCCTCTCGGATAGGATCTTGTCCTAGTCTGAAATAGTGGATCTTTATGTGTTGGTGAAGTCTCTCCCGGATCGGATCTATTCCGAGTTCAAAAGAGCAAATTTAGGCCCCCGGCACATTACACGTTGGTATGCGGCGACGGCGTCCTTGAACCTAAAGAGAACTCTGGGCTAGTCGTGGATGAAGTTGCTCTAAGATCGGATCTGGTCCAATTCCGAGAGCGCAAGCTTGCCGAAGTTCGCCAGTGACGAAGTCGATGTTGCCGAAGCAAAAAAAACTTGCCATAGACGAAGGCGATGATAACTCTGTTAATTGTTGTGTTTGTTGCGGCTACCACTAGAGAATCTTCGGTCTGAGTCACTCTGTATCCAAGTTGGGAACCAATCTATGCGTAAGTATTAGTGGCGTTCCATAGCCTGAACGGAAGCCCGAGCGAAGCGATGTCGATTCCTATTGGATTATGTTCGAACCCGTGAAAGTGTTGTAGAGATCCTTGATTAAGCCATCGCCGTATTCGAGTTGGGAATTGAGCTATGCGGCACACCACTCGGGAGTAGGTGTCGGCGGCATTCCTCAATCCGAACGGGAGTTGAATTATTGTGATGAAGCTCTCTTTAGATCAGATCTGGTCCGAGTCCAAAAGAGCGACTTGGTTGTTGAATACGTGTGGTTTGCTGTTAAAGGCATCCACCATCTTGAACTTGTTGGTTAGGTACTCTTCGTATCCGAGTCGAGAATTGATCCCTCGGCACACCACTCGGTAGTTGGTTGCGGCAGAGTTCCTCGACCCGAACGGGAGTCCAGACGAAACAACGTCGATGTTCTCCTCAGACTAGATCGGATCTGAGTTCAAAAGAAGTGTTGGTCATTGATTGTTTGGAGAAGCTCCTTACTGAATCTTGACGTGCTTGGAGGTTTGCCACGGTGCATCCACATGTCACAGCCTCCGCAGATGGGCTTTACGAGCTTGCTGAGATTCGCGACCTTCCCGCGCAGTCTGCCTTCAAACGGACGTCCTGAACACATCTGAACTTCGTTTTGGGAGTTCTTTGCCTTCACGGAAAGCTGACAAAATTATCTTTACAACGCATCTAGTCCCGACTTCAAATTCCCTCAATCCCTCTAGATCATCAGAAATTTTTGAAACAAGATGACATCCAGAATTTGTCTTGAAGCCATCGCCGTATCCGAGTCGGGATGTGAGCCCTTGGCGTACTACTCATGAGTAGATGGCCGTGGCGTTCCCCAACCCGAGCGGGAGGTGTTGGTGTAGTTCCTCCCAGATTGGACCTGATCCGAATCCGAGAGGTGTAGATCGCCGAAATCGTTGATGACACAGTCGGCTCCCGAAGTGGAAAGCCTGGTCGGGGGGCGGAGATGAAGGCGACTCCGTTGGTCGATGCCATCGAGCTTGATGAGATTGATCTTGACGCTACCCCTACCTAACAAGCCAATTGTTGACGGATGCTTAACCGGGGGTTACCGTCGGCAATGAATTTAAATAGGGTTATGTGCTGAAACCAAACTCGATGGTAGAACAAGACAGATGGATCTTTTTTATACAGGTTCAGCGCTCATCGGTAGAGGTAATAACTTAGTCATGTGCTCTAGGATTATATCGGGTATATGTGTATAAGATGATCGGGAGATCTCTCGCAGGTTGGGTTCTCGACCTCTAATTGTGTTATGAGGCGAGGGTATTGGATTGGTTTTCAAACTATGGCCCCCTACCCTCCTTTATATATTGGAGGGGGTGGGGTTACAAGGAGAAATCCTAGTCGGTTAAGAGGTAGGATTCCTATCTCTATCCTCTAACCAAATATGTAGTTATCCGGGATTACAATTGTATCTTTTCTATTAGGATAGATTTCTATCTTTATGTCTTTCCTTGCCAGGCAAGCCTTCTAAAGTCCGAGTGATACCCGTCCTTATCCACCCGACTTGGTCCATCCCTTGTCGGGTGGTCTTTTAGGCCCGCCGTGTGGGTATCCGGGGTCAATGTTATCCACATCCAGCCTTCCTTTGCTATATGGACGATGAGTGCAGAGGATGATCTTGACCTGAGCCCGAAGAGAGACATCAAAATTGAGATCAAACTATGAGAATAAACTAGACGAGAAAGGATCTCGCCGGCTGTTGCTATTGTAAGAAGTGTACGTACAATGGATGGGATGTGTTGATTGTGTGCGTATATATATTACAAGGAGCATCACAAGGGGGTATATATAGCGTCTAATGTGTTAGCTAATAGGTCCTAGCTATGTTGGTGTAGTCCTTGCCAGGGTTTACAAAACCGCGGAGGAGGTTAACCGCGGTTAGCCACGGTTTTCAGCCTATTTTTACCCTAAATACAAAACCACGGTTCCCTGGTTTTGTTCGCGGTTAGCCACGGTTAACCGGCGGTTTTTCGCGGTTAACCGCGGATTATGACGAAAAAAGTTCAAAATCGATGAAAATGACTAAAATTCTTTAAAATATACATTAAAATTTGAATTTTAAAATTTTGTTTAAGCCAAAATGCTTAGAATGATTAATAGTGTTTTTAGGAATTTTATGTATATTTTACATTCAAAATTTATTTAAACGAATTTTGACCAAACACCTAAACCCTAAACCGCCGGTTTACTAAACCGGGCCCCTGCGGAGGCGCGGTTAGCCGCGGTTAACCGGCGGCTTTTGAAACCTACGTCCTTGCCAAACTTGATCTTCAAGGTGGCTTGGGTCTTTCAATATCAGAGTAGTTTTGCCTTGGGCAATATGTTGAACCCATACATGTGTTTGTACCCTACATAACAATTTAGAGATGGCATAGACTAGGTTACAGTGCACAGCTGGTGCATAGTGTTGTCATATCCGAAGCGCGTAAAGCCTTGCAAGGATAGGCTCTATGAAGATTAATGCCCCCGGCTATAGATATCCAGGGATTCATGGCCCCCAAACCATAGATGGCTCTGGCCAGGTTGTACGAAGCCTTATCACCACAGGGTAGGCGACCCGAACTCTTCTTAGGCCTGCCTAAAGCAACACTTTGGTCCCAGGTGAGGTCGGATGACATTAGCATGCATAATGTAATCGCCAACATGCAGCGTTAAGGCCTTGTTCTTTTCAGCGTATTGTATCGTTGCGTATTACTGTAGCAAATTTTGTTATTTTTATATAGCCTATATGTTGTCATATTTTGCGATGATTTTTTCGTGACTTTTAGTAGTCGTTCCAAAGATTCTAAAACTATTTTTAATTATTTTTTTTTATAATCTTTAGACCTTATTTTAAGGGCTCTCAAATTTGCTACAGTAATACGCAAACGCAACGATACGCTGTAAAGAACAAGGCCTAAGTTACAGTGTGACACGGCATCCGGCCCTGTGTTGTTTTTTTCATATATTTTTTCGCTACCTGAATAAATTGAGATAGCTTCCGTCCTTTCGTTTCCCAAACAAGACCGAAGAATTCGAGAGGTAGAACAAACAAGCATAAAGCATTCAAGCGAGAGGATCAATCCATGTATGCATAGTCACAAACAATTGTAAGGCCCAGAATAACCTAGCCTTGTTAAGATTAAGGCAGACCGGCCTAACTCTGTTCGCAGGTTCTATTGAAAGAGGCCCATTTGATTTGAGTCTTACAAATAGACAAAACAAACAGAAAATAAAGAGGCATTTGAAAGTATGGGCTCTTCTCCAACCTTGTTTGTATTTCTACAAGTGCTATGCTTTGAAATATCAAGCATGTTGAATGTGATATCATTCGTTCATTTGGGATCTACAGCTTGTCAGTTGTGACTGATGTGTGATTTCAAATATCTATCAGTTATTTTGGTTATGAAATGTCACTTGCTTGTGTTTTGTTCCAGTGATCCAATTACAATATGGTGGACATGATGGATACTGCATACGTGCATACGCATAATGCATTCTAATATATCAAGTAGTTTTAACCATAATTTTCTGATAATCAGATCAGTTAATGTCATACATTCAATCAATTCTGGAAATTACTCTTTTTTAAGGGTTCGGCCCCTAAAAACGTGCTGTACAATAAAGACGTATCATAACATTGCAGCTGTATGAAATGCGTACAGAATGATGTAGCAACCTATTTTGGTACTCTGGAGTACAATTATTGCTCATTAGAGTCTATGTTATTTTCATTTGTTTGACCTTGTATGGATATATCGATCGTGGAACAAATGCAGGTACTGAGATCCCCAAGTACGTTGATATTGCCACTCCTCACTACAACCCCATAGTTTGATGCTCTGGTGAGCATCGTTGTTTCACATTCCCTGTTCTGTCCTGATATGACTAATTTTACAATTGGATCGTAAACTTTTGCAACCACCCGTTGAGATATTTATGACATTGGCTTCTTCTTGTTTATTTGACAAGGAGATTGCTGAAATGAAGCAGATGAAGGTGAGGTTAAACTTAGCAATTTTTTTCGAAACATTGCCAGGAGCTGCCTTTTCCATGCATCGAATGAATGAAAATATGTGTGTATACAAAAAAGGATCAGTACGATGACAACAAATGAGTACTCTGAGAAGCTCCCCAAAGTCAAGCGGAAGTTTGATAATGAAATTTATATTGATTACTGGGGGGTATTTGTTAGTGTCCACTATGATCCAGTCATATAATGGAATGCAACGATTCCGCTCTTCCGAAGACCAACACTTGGTCTCGAACCTAGGTCCCATTGGACCTACTATATTCATAAATCCAACCGAAACCACAATCAAGGTTTAGAGCTCACTCAACCAAAAAAGACTAGTCTGCTAGTTGATGATCACCTCATCTTTTAAGTTGCGCTCGACTACAACAAATAACCAATGCGGGAGTAAACCTAACAATCTTCCCCATCACACATTGGATAACCCTACCCAATATACTTGCAACCCTGGAGATGTTTCAAGTTTCTGACCAGAAACTTTAATACAACGGACCAACTAGAGGCATATCTAGACCCACTCAACCCGAAAAACCTAGATTGTTAGATGATAGCCACCACACATTTTAAATTGTGGTCCACCATAAGCAATAACCGTTGTGTTACAAAACCCAACAATACCAAATAGAGGTGGAACTCTCATTTAATTTACATGAACTTTCAAAAATCTTTGTTCTGATAAAAGTTGGGAAGTTCACCTCTCAAAATGTAGGTGAATTCCAGGCATGTGGACGGGGATTCCAACCAATTCATCTCCTTTGTTGGCCCACATTATTTTCAGCGCCATCAGCCTCGCTTAGGACTTGTTTGGGAGCCCAATTTTCGGTCGGGGTCCCGGCCCATTTCTGGGGATTGAAATCCATTTGACCCATTTCACTGGGTCAGTTCGGTGGTGCATTTAGAAGCCCACAACCCTGGTTTTTTTCCGGCCCTATCCCCGTGGTATCCCAAGGGAAACCTCCCCCTGCTAATTGCTTCGTAGAAAAAATCCCTGCTCGACGCTCCCCCTCTCGATGCTTCCTTCAACCAGCGCCGCCTTCACCTCCAAGCACCCGCCGCTATCTCCACCTCCGATCTCTACCTCTTGCTGGTAGTGGCGGCGGACACCATGAAGGTGGTTGCGAGCTTCAAGGCGACGACGAAGCTCTTGATTTAGGACGGTGGCAGCAGGGGGCTTCAGGATGGCGGCAATGAGCTTCGAATCAGCGATGGCGTGGCCTCCAGGACACTCCTCTGCCTCCGCCCCCCTGCGCCTTTGCCTCCGGCCCCCTCACTTATTGAGGTTTTGCCCTCTCGCTTTGGCTCCTTCAAGAATCGGAGGATTTTCTGATTTCTGGTGGGGCTTGACTCCTCGTCTCCTCCATGTACCTTTGTTTGCTGATGTTTCCATCCTTTCGGCCAGACCTTTTAAGACTCAACTCGCCGTAGTGCAAATTGAAGTATGGCTGCCATGTCACGGCATCACTATAATGAATTTGTGATTGACTTTTTACTCACGATTCCGCTCTTCTGAAGACCAACACTTGGTCTCAGACCTAACTCCCATTGGACCTACTATATTCACAAGTCCCACCGAAACCACAATCAAGGTTTAGAGCTCACTCAACCTAAAAAGACTAGTCTGCTAGTTGATGATCACCTCACCTTTTAATTTGCGCTCGACTACAACAAATAACCAATTTGGAACTAAACCTAACAATCTTCCCCATCACATATTGGATAACCCTACCCAATATACTTGCGACCCTGGAGATATTTCGAGTTTCTGACATGAAGCTTTAATACTACGGCCCAACTAGAGGCATATCTAAACCCACTCAACCCGAAAAACCTAGACTGTTAGATGATAGCCACCACACCTTTTAAATTGTGGTCCACCATAAGCAATAACCGTTGTGGTACTAAACCCAACAATACTAAATAGCGGAGGAACTCTCATTTAATTTACATGAACTTTCAAAAATATTTCTTTGTTCTGACAAATGTTGGGAAGTTCACCTCTCAAAATGTAGGTGAATTCCATGGCATGTGGACGGGGATCACTGAAATTCCAACTAATTCATCTCCTTTGTTGGCCCTCATTATTTTGAGTTCCATCGGCCTCTCTTAGGACTTGTTTGGGAGCCCAATTTTCGGTCGGGGTCCCGGCCCATTTCCGCGGATTGAAATCCGTGTGACCCGTTTCCCTGCGTCAGTTCGATGGTGCATTTAGAAGCCCACAACCCTGGTTTTTTCTGGCCCTTTCCCCGTGGTATCCAAAGGGAAACCTCCCCCTGCTAAATGCTAATTGCTTCGTAGAAAAAAATCCCCGCTCGGCACTCCCCCTCTCGATGCTTCCTTCACCCAGCGCCGCCTTCACCTTTAAGCACCCGCCGCTGTCTCCACCTCCGATCTCTACCTCTTGCTGGTGGTGACGGTGGACACCATGAAGGTGGTTGCGAGCTTCAAGGTGACGACGAAGCTCTAGATCTAGGACGGTGGCAGCAGGGGGCTTCAAGATGGCGTCAATGAGCTTCGAATCAGCGGTGGCGCGGCCTCCAGGACACTCCTCTGCCTCCGCCCCCCTGCGCCTTTGCCTCCGGCCCCCTCTTCGGCCTCCAGCCCCCTCAGCCGCTGCCTACGGCCCTGCCTTCGTCCTGTTTCGCCTCCGCCCCCAGCTCCCTGTCTTCGCCTCCGGCCCCCTCCGCCCTTGCCTCCGGCGAGCTCCAGATCTGTGGCGGCACCGAGGGAGAGTTTCTACATGGGATTTCGTAGATCCATCAAAATCTCCTTAGCGGAAAATTTTGACAGGGATTTTTCCCTCTTTTGCCGAAACAAGCCCTTATTGAGGTTTTTCCCCCTCGCTTTGGCTCCTTCAAGAATCGGAGGATTTTCTGATTTCTTGTGGGGCTTGACTCCTCCATGTACCTTTGTTTGCTGATGTTTCCATCCTTCCGGCCAGACCTTTTAAGACTCAACTCGCCGATGTGCAAATTGAAGTATGGTTGCCATGTCACGGCAACAGTCCTGTACCCTTCACAAGTGCAAAGGGCTTCTGCATGGTCATTGACGTAGTTGTGAATTTGTGATCACTTTTACCCGAGGCGAGGGAGGCCATTGTGCCATCACTATAATGATCTCTTGCAGTTCTGATGAACCATTAAGCTCTTTGCAAGGTTGTACTTGATTTAATCAGTTGAGTACCATGACAACGCCAGAATATGGATATCTATAGCCAGCAGCTACCCAAAGATTCCAAGCGGGCTAATTCCACCTGTCGGCAATTTCCTCTTTGATGTGACGATGGAAACCATATAAACAAGCTTCTCGCCACCGACGATCCTCTAACTGAAAGGGACAGAAGAAAAATTCAGTGGACATGTAAATAATAGAGCACACCACCGCCATGAACTGATGAAAGCCAGTCGAGCCTGTGCTAAAGACATGGAGCTATAGTGCTAGTTATCTTTTTGACTCTTTCGTCATATATGGCTTTGCAAGACACAAGGACCTGTGAACCAACATAAGCCAGAAGAAACACCAGGGATGTTGCGCTTGTAAAGGAAGCATTGCAGTCACGTATCTTTTGTCATGTTTATATTGGAGAGGTTAGTAAGGTTTTGGCATGTAAAGTGTTATAAAACAGTCATCGCACACACACAAACACAATCACATATTTGGGGATGAGTAAATGTTGGCTTGGTTTGGTTGGTGGATGGAGGAATGGCTCTAGATCACCTAATTGATGAGCAATAGGTTGTGGTAGGTGAAGTGGAGCAGCAAACCTCAAAGTAGCCAGCCACAAGACTTGTATTTATAGCCCCTAGAGCAAAACTAGCCGTTGCCCCCCGGAAGGGGACAAAAGAATTAGCCGTTAGCCTTTACCGGACGTCGTCCGACAGGCACCGGACGCCGTCCGACAGCGGCAAATGCTCACTGAAATTCAGATCATCGGACGCCGTCTGGTCACCACCGGACGCCGTCCGACAGAGAATAAAGGTCACTGATTAAGGCTCATCGGACGCCGTCTGGTGACAACCGAACGCCGTCCGACAGAGTGCACTATGCACGGGTTTTGCTGATCGGACGCTGTCCGACTGTTCCCAGACACCGTCCGACAGAGAGTAAATTTGTGATAGAAGGTGTGGAAGTATTTAGGTGGGTTTCTTTCTCTCTAGAAATCTCACAAGAATATTTTTAGGTATTTTTGGAAGAGGTGGACTAAGGAAACCGAATTTTCGAGAAGTAGTAAAGATCCGGCATGATCCGAGTGATTCAAACCCCTTTTGAAATCCGACAAAAACATGAATTAAAAACCTAACTACTCCTAATCTATACGTGACCTCATCTCTCACCCGGTCACGCACTTAGAACCTTGGAGCAGCTCACATATTTGTCGAGGCTTCAAATTAGGGTTTTTCGAGAAGCCGAGTCTTCGCTAGGGTTCCGAGAAATCCAAAAACCCCCTAGCACTTAATATTAAACATTTTTGACATCAATGCCACTAATAAAAATTAGGGCTCAACAATGCTCACAATTGGTTAACTCAAATTTGACTAAAAGTAGGTTTTGGGTAAAATAACATGTTTCCTGCTAGGTAGACGCGTACTCATTATATCTCTCGCGGACAAATTTGTATTCAGATTTCGGTCAAGACCAAGAGGGCCTTGACGGGGGTGATCAGGACTAGCTAAGGTGTTCGGGTCGACACCTTTGGATTTTATCGCATTTACCTTTCCGTTACGCTGATGTTATTTCATTTCATTGTTATTTAATCTATGTTGGACTATTAAACTGGAATGTCAGTTCCGTTTGTATTAAATGATCTACATTTGACCTATTATTTACTTTAGTTATTACGCACTGCGATGATTTCTACCGTATTGTCCACGAGATACTAGCATGGGACTAGTATCACCTCGTGGTGTTGGATTGCCTTTACAAGTACCAGGATCACGACAGGCCGCAAACCTAAATGGCAAGCACACTACTTTACAAAAAGACGCTCTTCGAGCTAGAGGTCAACAAGGAAGGCGTTGACTAGAAGGGTGGTGACATGGCCGCCCCATGGAAGGTGCATCTATTACGCTCTACATGTTCTAGACAATGTAGATGACGAACTCATTAAAGTTCGCTTTAGGGATCTGGGAAGTAGTATGTTGCCACTAGTCCAAGAAGTGAGCGAAGTGATGTGGGTGGGTGGTGACTTGGTAGGTAAGGTTATCCCTAAGGAGCAGGCGGGACCAGACCTCTTTCATGAAGAGGCAATCTAGGAAGAGGTGTAGCTCGGATTCCAGAGAGTAGTTGCAAAGGCAACAAGTAGGGTGAGCTCAACCCTTTCTTGTGAGGACATTTGCAGTGTTTAGCCTGCTGAGGGCCTAGTCAAGGCAAAGAACTTGTATTTGTGCTCGGTGTTTAGTTTCCAGAAGAGCTTTGCATTTGCACAATGAGTGTTGCCCTCAACTTGGAGAGGTAGGCCGACTTGGAAGAGTAGGATCAAGAGGTTGTTCATCATCAAACAACGACGATCGTGTTGCAGGTTGATGGTGAGTTTGGCTTTTATATTACAATACCCAAATGTATATAAAAGTATTTTTGCAAAAACTGTAAGACTAAGCAAGGTGACTGAAAGGGGGTTGAATAGACATCACATGATTAATGATGATTTCATCAACAGTGCACCCTAATTCCATGTCTAATAAAAACCCTTTCTCAAATAGCTATGGGAAGACACCAAGAACAAGGCACACACGAGAGCAAACTTTAGAGGATGATTAACCTAATAACCTCTTTAGAGCAATTCAACAAACACATGATGGACGTGTTGAGGGTTCTTATGAACGTATTATCGAACACTAGGTGAGAATGAATGAAAATTAAGCTATGATCATGCCCGTGATTGTCTAAAAGATCAAAATGATCCTAAGAAGATATCCCATGGTGATGCATGAAGTTTCACCCCAACATCATCAACAAACTTCTTATAGGCAAATGACTGAACATTTGGTGGGCAACAAGGGGAGGACTCAATCTATGGTCGTGGTAATGGATAGGGAATGATGAACATGATCCATGGTGATGTCCCACACCCTAGCATAAAGATTGAACATTCCAAACAACCAAAACCAACCCAACCAAAGCAGTTAGAAGATTCAACCAAAAATCCCTGCGAAAATAAAAAAAATCTCCGATCTAGAGTAGGATCTTGCTCAAACCAACAAAAAAGCTAGAACTACACAACAGGTAGAATTAAAGGAAATCAAAAAGAACAAACTTGAGCACAAAATAAGAAGAATCAGGAATCACATCCACACCTCATGAACACAACTAAGAACATGATAAACCTTGGTGGACTATGTTTGCTTTGGTTTGTAGGTATTACAAAGTCATACCGTGGTGGGTAAATCAGTCACAAGTACACCAAAAACTCATCCAATTCTCAGCCTTCTACTATGAGGGACTAAGTGAGGAGACTCCCCTACCCTCCTTATATAGGCCGTGAGTTACTAAGGTATCATGATATCTCATGAGAAATTAAGACTTTTCTAGTATCCCTCATGGATGGCTGAGACTCTGTCCAAACATCCTGAGAAAATTTTCCACATTAGCCCCGGAATATGGCATGCACATTCTTGATACATGCCCCACACTGACGCAGCTGGTTTGGACTTAACCGCTAAGTTTTCGACGCACTCGGACGCCCACCGAGCCTTGGATTCTCACACCAGTTTAGGACCATTATCCACATCATCTTTGTGGGCGCCAAGTTCGAGTCTAACCACCCAGTACAACTTTCTTCCGTTCCAGACCTCCGATACTCCATATCGCATCCTGACATGTTGCTGACCACAGTCCACCAAAACATATACCAAAAAGATTAATCTATCCAAAAACCCACATTTATTTTGATCACATATATAGTAGTCCACTTACATCATGAAACACTCATTAGGTATATGACAAATCAAAGCATATGCAAAATTCCACAAAAATGCTCAATTGCAATCACTTCCCAACACAGTAGAAAGCTTCTTAACTTTTTATGGTTTTTCTGTAATTTGGCTGAAAAAACTTGTAAACATTAAAAAGACGTGTCTCAAAATTGTTTATAATTTTTATGTACAACATCTAATTTTTTAAGCACGTGAATACCTCCGAAAATGCGGAAAACCGATGAACCAGTAAAAATAACGTGTGCGGCAGATGTCAAGCGTGAACTAAAATTTCACTGACTCATGTTCGGCGTAAATCACTGTTCAGGGTAAAGCATGTCCGGTGCAAATAAAAAACTTACTGTCTGAGCTAAAGGTACGTCCGATGTACACTAAAAACTCATTGTTAGGAGTTAGAAGCAATTTGCCATGCCCAGCATTTTCCTCAAATTAAAACTTCTAAAATTTTGACACTTAAGTTTAAAATTTATCACAAAATGCTTATTTGCAAAATGAATTGACCTTGACATGATCTACGAGAAACTAGCTTGTCTTCAAGTTCGGTTAAGATGCTTCTGGAAATCAAACAAGAAGGAGACACTGCAAAAAATTTGACACACTGAATTTTCTCATCATTTGCATTCATTCATCTCAGTTTTATTGACCCATGATTGACTTGGAAACTAGAAGAGTACACGCACATACATTTCCACAACACAAGAACACTCTGAGCTTGCTGCCTGCACACTGAAGGCATCACACATTTTTTTTGGAGGCTTCACACTTGGCTGAAGCTGCTACTGCTAATTAACCAGCAGTCTATCTCCATTCACCTTAAACTCTGATGGAGAAAGAGTCCAGTTGCTTGACTTGCTTCTTGGCCATGGACGTCGATGGACAGCTAGGCGTTGCTCCGGAAGGAGCCGTAGCCCCTGGCGCTGGCACGGAGGACGATCTGGTGGTACAACGCCGCGATCGCCGCGCCGATGAACGGCCCAGCCCAGAAGATCCACTGCGTCAGGGATGAAGAATGCGGTGTCAGTTTGGGCCATATCAAAGTCTGAGAAACCTCGAGGCAATTGCATTCTTGAAAAATGCATGTGCACTGTGCAGAATTGCAGATACCTGGTTGCTCCATGCCTTGCTGTTGTTGTATACAACGGCGGCGCCGAGGCTCCTGGCCGGGTTGATCCCCGTGCCGGTGATCGGAATCGTCGCCAGGTGCACCATGAACACCGCGAACCCGATCGGCAGCGGCGCCAACACCTTCGTTCAGTGCAAGCAGAGGTAATCAGATTAATAATTCTTGCAATGTGCAGACACTGATTGATCAGAGCTTCGTTGTATCTCTGATGCTTACCGGGACGTGGGAGTCGCGGGCGTTGCGCTTGGGGTCGGTGGCGGAGAAGACGGTGTAGACGAGCACGAAGGTGCCGATGATCTCAGCGGCGAGGCCGGTGCCGGTGGAGTAGCCGGCGCTGACCTCGTTGGCGCCGCCGCCGTAGCGCGCGTAAAGCCCACTCTGGAACCCCTTGACGAGCGCGACGCCGCAGACGGCGCCGAGGCACTGGGCCACCATGTAGAGCAGCGCGCGCACCAGGGACACCTTGCGCGCCAGGAAGAGGCCGAAGGTGACGGCCGGGTTAATGTGCCCCCCCGAGATGCCGGCGGTGCAGTAGACGAGGATGAAGATCATGCCGCCGAACGCCCACGCGATGCCGAGGATGCCGACGCCGCCGCACGCCGCGTCGGCGCCGGAGGCGGACGCGTCCGTCTGGTGCTTGTACCCGATGACCGTGGCCACCGTGATGTAGAGGAAAAGCAGCGTGGCCACGAACTCGGCGATCACGGCGCGGTACAGGGACCACGTGCCGAGCTCGTCGACGTCGACGAGCGGCGCTGGCGGCGGGTCCACGTAGTCCCTGGCGCCGCCGGCCTCCAGAGCCCCCACGTCCACCTCCTTGCCCATTTGTGGTGTGGCTGGCTTGCTAAGAGAGATCTTGCTTGCCTAATCCGTTAGTAGAACACTAGAATGAGAGCAAGACTGCCTGAGTAGTTCTTGCTTTGTTTGTGTTGTGGCCTTGTGGGTTTCGTGCTCGTCATGGGAGGTATTTATAAGGCCTAAAGTTAGTGAGCACAAGAGGAATCGGTTCTTCGAGGGTTTATACGTTAAACGCCCGTCTTTTTTCCATTTTTAAAAATTGAAAAAAAAATCATGGCCTGCACCATAAAAAAGTTCTCAACCTGGAGAGGCAAATCTGGATAAAAAAATTCAAGCGTCGCTGACTCGACGGTCTTGCTTGCTGTCGCCGCCATCCTCTAGGTTGGTGGTGGTGGTGGGCTGATAGTTTGCACCAACCTTTATCCAAGAGTGTCCTTAGGATATTAGATTTCTCATCAATAGTTTGGTATAGTCACATCTTGATCTTTTTTTGTGGTGAACTTGGGCAACTGCAACACTATATTGCTCCACCGAGGCGTCTACAATGTTGGATCTGCTTCCTTGTTGACATATCTGACGAGGTATTTTGCCTTCTATTTAAGACTCCAGTTAGAAGGGGAATAAGAAACCTTGGTGGTGGTCGTGGGGTTGTCTGCGATGGTGACATTTTCTAGGCGACGATTGGTTTTTGGAGCGTTAGCTCTCCCATTTGCTTTGTTTTAGAGCCTCAAATGCGAAAGGGCGTTAAAAGGGGTGTTAGAGTGAGCTTAGCTATGTACTTTGGCCGTCAAATCCTAATTACCCAATTAAGTTCATAAGGGTATGCTTCAAGGTGCGGATTAATCTATTGTGACCGATTCAACTCGGCCTTGTTACTCTTGAGATTGCGAGCACCAAGATGGCATGGGAGGCATCTTGCACTGATAATCATCTCGATGGAGGTTATCAGGGGTTTAGATGAATCGTGTGCATGACACCGGTGCTTGCCACCTTTAGAATAGGGGAATTAACAACCACGAGTGGTGACGAAGTGGTTGGCTCAAGCGGTAGCCAGTTCTTGTGAGGAGCAAGAATTTGCCTCAACATGGACGTACAAGTCTAGTTCTAAACCATGGAGACAAAAAATCTTCATGTCACTTTCGGTTAATGGTCATCTCTCTTGTGCTCTCTCATGCATTGCTCTATATCATCATTGCTATTGATGATGCTAATTATGCCTCTTGTCATGTGCTAACTTGTATTGATCGCAAATACTAACGATGTAATACCGTAATTGATACTATTTATACTTGTGATAGGATTTATCTTGAGAAACTTGATTACTTTTAAGTACATTTTTAGAATTAAATTGTTTGCTTTTAATTCTAGGATTGCTAACCGCAATTTAGTTTATTCTTATTCTAAGCTTGCTTATCTAGATTTCCATTGATATAACTCACCTTATCTAGGCTTGCCATTACTTGTGAAATCACTTGGGTTAAAAAATTAGCCTTAGCTTATGCATTTATTTGAGTTTTGGATACGAGTATAAAACTTGATTAGAGTGTAAAATTTGTAAATCTCAATTGACCCTCCTCTTGGGCATCGTGTTCCTTACACAGAGCACAACACAATGGCGATTGTATGGGTTAAACCAATGTTGATGCGTGGGTACAAACACAATGTGTCAGCTTCATGCCATGTGTGTGTATGTGCTAGGCTGCTTGGGGCTTGTAAGCTGAAAAACACCTTCCACTTATTTCTTTTCAGAGCTACTCTTAGAGTGACAATTTGCTTGTATGTGTCACTTTCGGTTCTTTGTCTTCGGTGTTTGGCTTGTGCCTATGTAATGATCATATGTATCTGTGTTTGATGTAGAGGTCAGAAATTTACTTCCATCATTTAAAGAACATTACTATTTTTAGGAATATATGAATTCTTGTTGACATAAAAAAGATCAATTCCCTCTGTAAACACAATCAACAACACATATTTTACTCATCAATACCTCACATATACCACAATTCGCTGCGGAAAGCTCTCACATACAATCATATATATAACTATTTATCAACATCTTTTCATATATACATCACAACATCATTAGAGACAAGAATCACATGAACATCCACAAGTATGAAACATCAAAAGAGAGAATGGGATCCACGTGAGCATCACAAGTATCAACGTCAATAGAGGTACAATTAGATCGACATAAACATCCACATTAATCACGTTACATCCATGTGAGCACATAAGTTCCACCACTATAATATAAAGACAAGTTCACCCTAAAACATAGGGGCCCCTCTCCACCCCTCCCGCCTCTCTCTGCCGTTGCCGCCCCTCTCGCCTTTGCCGCCGCTTCCGCTGTCGTTGCCCTCATCCATTAATGGGCATACGGGGTCTTTGATTCTCACAACAATAGAAAGGTGCTAATTCAAATCTAGTCAGACCAGACGAGTATCTTTTTCCCCACCATAAATTGAGTGTTTCTACAATCTATACCCTCTCTACCACCGTGCTACTGCATGCTACACACATTCGGCGGCGAAGGAGCAGGACAACGACGACGACGACGATGACAACGACAGCGGCAGCGAGGTTCTGTGACGTTGGGGCTAGGACAGTGACGCCATCGACTCAGAGTCAGAGCATGAGGTGGAGGTGCGCTACAACAAATAGTAAGGAGGCAGCTCTGCCGACGAGGAGGAGTACGACAACGACAACAACTTCTGGATGTGAGCGTACAGAAGTATGCTCTGCTTCATTTTTTTTGGGTTTCAAACGATAATATATAGTTGTTGGCTTGTTATTTTGTAATTAGCAGTTAGATGGTAAAGTAATCAAGTTGTTAACCTTCAAATGTGATGTGTTAAACTAGAGTTAGTTTCAAATATTATGTAATTTTGAATTTTGCTTCAAAATTTACTAGTAGTTTTATGTTCGAAAGCTAGTGATACGGTTCAAATATGGAACCACTAGTGATATTTATGTTATCACCTGTGGTTTTCATCACTAACAGTTTTTCGGTCGGGCGCTAGATGGGGTGGGTTGGGGCTCATCATTAACGGTTTTCGCCTCATTCGCCAGTGATGGGAGACATGGATGGACGTTTTTGTAGTAGTGTGAGTGTCCGGTGAATAGTGTTATAGAGTGTGCATTTAGAGTTTCGGGTGAGAGCATCCCCAGCAGGGACTGCTGACCAGCCCGTAAATTACTGTAGCAACAGTACTCGTGAGCTGTGAAGCCTGGGTGAGGCAGGACTATGAGTGGAATTCAAAATTCCCGCCCAATTGAACAGTAGAGGTAGTGATGCGGGGGATTGATGCAAGGGCTGCTGTTCATGCTCTGAAGATGCTCTAACTATTGTTTTATAAAGTATTTTAATGAAAAATTTAAGTAATTCCAAAACTATTATGGACTGTTCATTTGGTTTGACCAACAAGCTATCGGCCGACTGGATCAGAGAATACATCTTGACAATACATATTTGGCCCTCTAATGAAGTGTACAGTCGAAAACTTCTACTCTTCAAATTATCTACAGATGGACTTGACATGTCCGTTCTTCTACTTTACTGACCTAGTGTTATTCAAGAATATCAGATTGTATATATGTTCCACGACCAGGTCTCTTGTTTTTCTTGTGATTCCATTATGGATAGGCCATAGGGGCTATCAGCTACGGCACCACTGAGGCGCTCAAGAGAGAACCAGATCGTGGTTGTTTTCATCCCAAATCATTGCTTGGGTTTCATCAAAAGTCCGTGCGGCACCGTCACACCGGCATGATGCTCATCCTGACGCCACCATGCATATCCCAATCTTGCTCCAGGGCCCTCCACCTGCATCGTAGATCAGATAATATTGTGGCCAAACGTAAACTAACCATGCACGATTAGATTAATTAACCAGCTCTGCCTCACCAATTAATAATGACCAAGAAAAGCTTAGCCACAATACAGATGCATGGCTCAGCGCTGTTATGCAGTCATGCTTGGCCGCTGGTTCAATTCCATCCACTGAGCATGCATGCATAGCAGAGCTCATGAGGTATACATTTGTTCACCACTTCGGCTTGTTCCGGCATCTTTTTTAATCGCGCCATTCCGTGGCAGGAATGTTGGCCTAAGTCCTAACTTTAATTAGATACAAGTGTTTGGCGTTGTGTCTGTATATGCGTGGATGAGAGCAAAAAGGCGCGCCGGCCAAAGAATCTAAAAGCAAATTCACATGATGGTTGCGATTAGGGCAAGGTTCGTTGGATCCAGGTTAATCAGGACGCCCGTGGTTTTGCACCTCTCACCAATGGACGCCCCTGGACGTCCTACTTGATGAGCTGGGGGTGCTTATCCGTGTGTATGTTGTCAGGATATACCTAATGATAATTATGAGACATATATGATGTTAGTTTATGGATGACGGGGAGCACATATGATGTGTGTATTTTAGATCACGTACGACGTGGGCCTTAGATCTTATTAGGTCTGTAACGTGGGTAGTGGTGGTAGTTGGGCCATACCGTGCCTGCCCGGGCCCGTCGTGCTTCGGGCCGGTGCAAAACGGGCCGACACGGCCTGGTCAGCACTTCGGGCCGTAACAGTCCGGCACGGAGTGCCAAAATCTAGGTCCGACACCGCTCAAAAGCACGTCGGGCCGGTCCGAGCAGGGCACGGGTGACAAAACAGCATGCAAGATGATTTTTTATAAATTCGTATGTTGTTCAAATAAACAAGTTGCCTACATGAAAAAGATGTGTCTCAAAATTATCTACAACTTTCATGTTCAACCGAAATTCATCCGTGTAATAGAAGACCTCGAAAATAGAGAATTACCGAGAACGGTGCCGTCGACCCAAAAGCAAGCAGCGAAGAAAATAATTTTTATAAATTCATACGTTGCTCAACTGAAAATGTTGTCTGCATGATAAAGATGCGTCTCACAATTATCTACATCTTTTGTGTTGAATAGAAATTCATCCGAGCAACAAAAAAAACATGAAAAATGTAAATTACTCACTCATGTCTCATTTCAGGCCGGCCCAGCCCAGACAGTCAGGCGGGACTAGGCAGCCCGTTGTGCCTGGTTTCCAAGCCCGGCACTTCACGCCATTCGGGTCGTGTTGGCCCGGCCCATGTTTTTCGTGTAACGTGTCGTGCTTCGAGCTGCCTTTTTGGACCGTGCCCAGGCCGGCCCGACCCAAACTCTCAGCACTAAACGTGGGTTTGGATCTTATTAGGTTTTTATTATGGTGTCTTGGGTTTACGTGGTAAAATTTTGAATCTGTGCTAACGTAGCATTCCGATGCTTACCTACAGTGGTATTAGAGCCATCCTGTTTAGTTCTTAATCTTGATTGGCGCATATGTGATATGTAGGGTAATAAATTGGATCTATTAATAAATGCTGATAGTAAATTGGATCTACTGTTATTTGGATTGATGCGTGCCATGAATTTGGTAAGGTGAATCTATAGTATGCTAAGAGCGTGTACAATGGTTGAGACAATAATTGTTTCTAACTATTACCATGTCACATGAAGACAATAATGGTAAAGATGGCCGCATGTTTTTATAGGTAATTTGTTAACACACAAAGTTTCTTAATTCGCGGGTAAAGTTGACTCTTGTTTAAGAAACGGCTCAAATATCTATGCACACTCTCTCCTACAAACCATCAATTAACTGGCGTGATACTGTTTAGAAATAACTTAAAGACAGCTGAGATGCACTGTTGTATATGTTCTAAGATTTCATATTTTGGTACTCACCGTTTCATTCATTATGTAATTAGGCTTTCGGTTCGACGAGATTAGCACCTTGAACGATGAGATCAATCACGACAGTGGCGGACGCAGGACTAAAATATAGGTGGGGCAAGGCTAAAATTAGTTTTGTCTACCGTTATCTAAATACGCCGCATATATACTAGTTAAACTATATAAACACAGCAATAATAAGCACACTAGTTAATGATCGCATCCATTGGATATTAAAATTACTAACAAAAAGACAAGAAAACTTAAATATAGCTCGAACACATAGAAGTTAAATAATAATACCAATTTGCCAAATTGATGTAGAAAATCTTTAAACCGCACCATGCCACCAAATCAACCATAAAATTCAATCTATAGTTAGAAAAATTGTATATTAGAGAAACAATATTTGGTTGTTCTACTCCGACATTAGTGTTGCTACCTTCAGCGGAATTGGTTAAAATTGGGACTGGATTAATATGATTAATCGGACTGAGATTGATTGAGGAGATCGAACAAGGTGAAGCTAATGTTGCAGTTGATGGGATCGACTTGCGATCGTACGTCCTCCCCTACCGCGCAACCACTAGATGATCGTACCAATGCTTCCGTCTTCGAAGCGTTGCTGTGGCTCTGCAGGTAGTAGGCTTTAGGTTGGTGTTGGGATGCGTTTATTGAGTCCCGCTGGGACATCGGATCGCCATCGTTGCGCAACCGAGCGGGTTGCCTCGCCAGTAGTGGTGGGAGTTGGGCCGTGCCGTGCCGGCCCGGCCCAGGCCCGTCGTGCCTCGGACCGGTGCAAAACGGGCTGGCACGGCCCGGTCAGCACTTCGGCTGTGCTAGGCTGGCACGGAGTGCCAAAATCTAGGCCCAGCACGACCCAAAAGCACGGTGGGCCGGCTTCGGGCCGGGCCAGCCCGAGGACCGCACGGGTAAGAAAACAGCAGGCAAAATAATTTTTTAGAAATTCATACGTTGCTCAAATGAAAAGGATGTTTATAAATAAAAGATGTGACTCGAAATTATCTACAACTTTCGTGTTCAACCCAAATTCATCCGAGTAGTGTAAAACCTCGAAAATTGTGAATTACAGAGGACGGTGCCGTCGGCCCGAAAGCAGGCAGCGACAAAAATATTTTTTAAAAAGTCATACATTGCTCAAATGAAAAACTTGTCTACAAGAAAGAGATGCGTCTCGACATTATCTACAATTTTCATATTGAACAGAAATTGACCTGAACAATGAAAGACCACGCAAAATATAAAATATTGACCCGTGCCTCTATTCGGGCCGGGCCAGCCCAAGCACAGCCCGTACAGTCGGGCCAGGCCGAGCGGCACGCCATGCCTGGTTTTCAAGCCCAGCCCAGCACGCCTTTTCGGGCCATGCTGGCCCGGCCCATCAAATGTTCGTGCCGGGCCGTGCCGCGGGCCTGTTTTTTCGGGCCGTGCCCGGGCTGGCCCGTTTGGCATGGCCCGTTTTCCCAGCACTACTCGCCAGTGCAAGCGGCGCGTGCAATAAGGCCAGTCCTGCGTTGCTGCTGCGGCTATCGTGTCCGGAGCGGACCTAGCAAAAAATAATAGAAGTGTCGGGGATAAAAATACGGCCTGTTGCCATGGCCCACTATCTGACAGCCCAATTGAACAGCCTACCAGGGCCCAGTTCCCTGGAAGGTTCTATTTGGCCCATATGCGTCCTGCCGAACAGCTTCCTGGCTAGCATGATGCGTAGCGGTCAAGAATACCTGTTCGAGTCCGTCTCGAATAAGAGTTTTGCACGGCTACATGAAGACCCGGACGTGGTTTCCCGAATTAGAATAGAAGTCGTGATCCCCAAGAATTGGAGTATGCCTTATCTATCTCAGGATGTATTTGGCACGTCGAGTTCGTTACGATCTCGTGGTTAGCCCGGCCCGATTATCCCTCGGTAGGTCGGTTGTTCAACACTATATAAACAGGACCCCTATGGCGTTTAGAGGGACCCTGGCCAAGAGCTTTCGCATCTGGCGTCTCATAGGCACCTGATCTTCGCCTGTACACATGTAATCTCGCCGAGACTTGTTCGTCTCGCCGAGCCACCTCTTGTATTCATCTCTGATATATAAGAAAGGCTGGACGTAGGGCTATTATCTCTCCCGAGAGGCCTGAACCAGGATAAAAACCCCGGTCTCCCCGTTCGCTGTTGTTCGCTCTGTTCGGCGTGTCTCCTATCTCCCTCTTGAAGAACCTTTAATCGACTTGAGATCAATATCCCAACCGTCGACAAGAAGGGACTAAAGTTTAGATTAAGACCCAAGTCTGAAGTTTCTACCTTTCTCCCCTTCTATTTTACACTAAAAATTATATATGTGCCTAAGGTGGGGTGCACTGTCATAGACAGCGTAGGTGGGGCTAGAGCGCCATCTGACCCGGTGCTGAGTCCTCCCCTAGTGTCTAGCACATACTCTACGTACGGGTACGTGTGCGGGCTTGAGCAGTTGCACTTCAAGAATCCCATGCTCCTCTTGGTTAAGTCCTACTTAGGGCTGAAACTTTAGCTCGAAGCTCGCAAGCTGCTCGGGCTCGACTCGGTAATAGCTCGGCTCGTGCTCGGCTCGTTTATAAATGAGCACGAGCCGAGCCCCATTTCCAGCTCGTGGCCAGAAGCGAGCCGAGCCGAGCCAGAGGCTGGCTCGCTCAGGCTCGGCCCGTTTTGGCTCGTTTACATGTTAATGCTATTTATTACATCTCTTAATCATTAGAAAATGACATATCCTATTGCCAAAATGCTCATAAAATAGAGCAAAACCCACATATGCATGCATAAGTCATTTTGATACTAATATGTACAATGCCAACTTATAATTTTGCAATGATTAATGCCTTAGAAGGTTGGGAGACCAAATTTTCTTAGCTCGCGAGCGCTCGAGCGGAGTCGAGCCCAGTTTCCAGCTCAGACACCTCGCCGAGCTCAGCTCGGTAACGAAGCGAGCTGAGCCGAGCCGGAGGCTGGCTCACTCGAACTCGGCTCGTTTCCACCCCTAGTCCTACTCGATGGGGTGCGACAATTGTGTTCGTCATAATAAGAGACATTAATTCCCCAACGCCACAACTCAAGAACCATCCGAAAGGGGTGACCTCCGAATGTAATCCTTCTCTCAGGATCTACGAGATGCATGCTGGCTTCGCAAGTTTAGACCTAGGCACATCGAACATCACAATGAAACCCAAAATTTGGAAGAATTTTCCTTGATCTTCTTCGTGGCCGCCATTTGATCCATAAGAGGTGACGAGGGAGTCATGGCTAATTACCTCACAACCATCCTTGAAGGGGTGACCTATGAGGGTAATGCATTCTCTAGGGATCTGCGAGATGCATGCTGGCCGCGCAAGTTCAAATCTGGGCACATGAAACATTACAATGAGACGCAAATCCATAAGAAATTCTCCCGATCTACATCATGGCCATTAGATCCATCAAAGGTGACGACGGAATCATGGCTAATTACCTCAAGACCGTCCTCAAAGGAGTGACCTATGAGTGTAATTCCTTCTTTAAGGATCTGCGAGATGCATTCTGGTCTAACAAGTTGAAACCCGAGCACATTAGACATTACAATGCAACCCAAAATTCAAAAAAATTTCTCTTGATATAGTTCACGACCATTCAATCCATTAGAGGTGACAAGGGACTCATGGCTAATTACCTCACTACTGTCCTTGAAGGAATAGTGAGAACTGAGGACTTGACTCTTCAATCAAAGGATGTATCCATTCAGAGCGGATTCAAATAGCCAAACACTACCCCATTCTTGAGCATCCCTCGCTGGTATGAGGAGACCATGAGGTTTAGGCCTAGTTCTTTTCAGCTTAACAGCTTAACGGCTTATCTACGTTTTAAAAAAACACATGCTTTGAGTTTTTTTAGTCCGTTTTTTCGCTGTTTTGAAGGTGGATTCTAACGCTTTAAAAAGCAAGTCAAATGAAATGGATCCGAATCTCGAGGCTATCTCGAGAAGCTCTCGAAGTTCAGTCATTTCAGCCGATTATTTTTCTGGCCAGCCCACTTCGGCAGTGAGGGAAACATTTTACTTACAAACATAGTATGTTCACGAGAAAAATTAAGATTTTTACTGACGGTTGAGAAAAAGACTGTAAGGAAAAAAAAATTTATCACAATTATTCACAACCGTGAGTTCAATTAGCAACGGGGAACCCCCCCCCAAAAAAAAACTTCGCGCGGTCTAAAATTCCCTTTACGTGGCAAGATGTGGTGCTAGTGTAAAATTCCCTTTACCATATGTGTGCTGGCCAGATCCGCCGCACACCACCATTGTAGCCCGTTGTGTTAGAGTAAACCAAGTCGACCACGTAGAACTTCCCTGAAAACATTGATGAAGGAGTATATATGCACGTTCACAAAATTTTCATAACACAATAATAATAAAATACTTTGCACCGAAATGACAAGAGTTCATCAAAGTTCTACCTTCTGGAGGATGGGGGAATCTGTGTGGATACAACTGGAGCATACGTATCAGTACAGTAGCATCATGATGGTGTCCCTTTTCGACATTGGTGAATATGAATCGAGCACTGTGGTCGACAACCACTAGAAAATTCAGAGTTGGTACATGGTGGCAACCAATGTAGTTCAAGTATGGCGTCGGTGCAACCTCAATTCTAATGTGTGTGCCATCAATTGCACCGATGCAATCATTCCACCATGGACTAAAACGACGAGACCTAGTCCGCGGATGGACAGTACTGAAATGAGGGTCACGAGGCCTGATAATGTCAACCCCAAAGTTATGTAAGGCATTCAATACATGCCTAAAATAGTGACCGATAGTGTAACCACAACGTCCAAATATATTTTGCGCCTGCCTATTGGACTCAATCCTACCAACAATCCATAGGAACATTCCGAGAGCTTCCTTTGTGGTTACACTTCTGCCACCCCGAACATTGTACCTGGTGACCAACACGTCATGCAAAGTTAAAAATTGGGTCGGTGTCATCCGAAAAATGTTAAAGCACTGGACTTCATCTTCGAGTGTGTCATGGGCCCATCGACATCCCTTGTAGACAACACGTCGATGCGGTCGCCTTGGACCCAATGGACCGCCATGTTGTAGGGCAGAGTATGCCGCAAAACAGATATAGGTGAACTCGTCGTCGAGCATGTTATCGTCCATTACATATTCAAGCATGTCAGCTGAAAAAAAATGGGCATATGTTGGTTAATCGGTAAAAAATACACACACTAATTATAAGTTTGGTTACAAGGTATGAATAGGGACTTATATTCATATAATATTTTCTTTTTCTGTTGACTATCCATTTCGTGTTCCAAATACTTGTAGGATAAATAATATTGGACGAATTAGAGATTCATCTTGATAGAGAACAACCCTTTCTATCTATAAGTAGAGCTTACCAGAAAGGGCTCCGACTGTGTGAGAATGGCGCGAAAACTCTTCGCCTTCCCTAAAATGGGCTTGGGCCAAATAAGAAAAGAACGATCCCCTTAACAGGCTATCTTAACACGCCACTAACGGTGGCACTGTGTTAACATTGAGCCTAATTCGGCCTCGGTACGCCCTGGAGAGCATATGACTGGAAGCGCCACATTAAAAATATTTCACGGCATACCCCATGTTGGGTCACTAGTCAGCTTTGCATGTTCAAGGTTGGGTGTTCGTGAAATTTGGGTACACTTTCGGAGGTATGCCTTCTTAAGGTCGCGAGTTGTATACCGCTACCCGGATACAAATATCTCTCGGCTAAACTGCATCCAATCGGTACGCCCTTAAGGGTCGACAGCTGATCCTTTCTCTGGGACAGGTACCACTTGGGGAGATAATAGCCCTACGTCCAGCCTTTCTTTATATCAAAGAGGATTACAAAGTGGGACCCGACGAGATGAACGGATCTTGGCGAGAATATGTGCGTACAGGAAGTATTATGCAAGGACCTTGTCCAATGATCTTGGACGTGCAAGTCGTGTGATCTTCTCGTGCCCTCTACACGCCGTAGGGGCTCGGTTTATATAGTGTTGAACAACCGACCTACCGAAGGATAATCGGGCCGGGCTAACTACGAGATCATAACAAACTCATACATGCCAAATACACCTTACGGTAGATAAGGTATACTCCAATTCTTGGGGATCACGACTCCTGCTCCAATCCGGGAAACCACGTCCGAGTCTTCTCGTAGCCGTGCAGATCTCTTGCTCGAGTCGGACTCGAACACAAGGCCTAGGCCGTTACGCACCGTACCAGCCAGGAAGCTGTTCGGCAGGATGCGTATGGGCCTGATAGAACCTTCCAGGGAGCTGGGCCCTGGTAGGCTGTTCGATTAGGCTGTCAGGGAGTGGGCCACAGCAATGGGCCATAATTCTATCCCCGACACCACTCGGCTAAAAGGTGCGTCCCATGTTGGGTCGATTGCTGGTTCTTACAAGTTAAGGCCGGGCATCTGATGCTGTTATTCTTTTAACGCATAATTTACAGCATGCTGCAAGACGGAAGCTGTGATTGTGTGGCTTAAGGCATGCGCCATGTTGGGTCAATTGCTGCTCTCGCAATGCGAGGGTAAATGCCAAGTAGCCGAATTTATCCGTTGAGGTGACGTGTCCAATGGGCCGGTAAAAGCTGCAGTTTTGGTATTGTCAACCCCGGCATTGCTTTCAACATCAAAGACTTGAGATTTCTTGAGTTCTTTACAATCTCTTTTCAGATTACATGATACATTGGCGAAACCAGTCGGCCGGACATCTGACTCAATCGTAAAGCACTCGGGGGCTACTGTGGACTGCATGGCCCCAGGTATCCTCTAGAAGGCCCATAAGGGAACAGATGGGGGACGACTCAAGTCGGTTGATCGGGATAGAGACCACTTGCGTTACGTGTGGCTTGAGCGCCAAGGATGTTCCTGAAGATATCGCCAAACTCCATGTAATTAGGAGATCCATACTTGCATATCATACAACGGTATAATCGAATTTGGTATCATGCACTACGTGCTACTGTGTAAATATATCTCCCCCTGCACTATATAAAGGGAGGGGGTAGAGGCCATCATACGCAATCATCATAGCTTACATTGCATCATCATCTTCTACAATTATAATCCTAGAGCACAGGAAGTAGGGTATTACCTCCGAGTTGAGGGCCTGAACCTATATAAATCCCTGTCTTGTGCTACCATCTGGTTTGGATCTTTGAGCGTGCCCCGTACAAATTCATTGCCGATGGTGACCCCTGATCAGTCACCATTCGACAGCGGGTAAGCTGCACATTGGGGGAAGCTTGGGAAGCTCGCCGTGGGAGTGGGGGTGCGACAGCTTGCTGGCGGGTACGCTCCACGGCGTCCGATGATGGAAGGCGTCGGGGGAAGCTCCACGGCGTCCAAGGAAGGAGGGCGTCGAGGGAAACTTGGGAAGGCCGTGGGGGTGGGTTAGGGGAGCTCGCCGGCGGGTATGCTCCACGGTGTCGGAGGAAGGGGGGCGTCGGGGGAGGACGAGCACTGGTCCGCCAACAGGGAGACAAATGGAGAAGTGCTGAAAAGTCAAAACCACGCGCGCTTGAACCGGTCGCCGTTGTTTATAAATCTCGGCGCCAAAACACGACGCAACGGAATGCGACTCCGAAACAAACATGGCCCATCTCGTCTCTGCCTCCAAGCACCTGGCCTCGCCGGCGGTTTGGCTTTGCCACACCAGTGTTTCCCCCGCTGGACTAGACACCACAAGCGTCGCCCCCGCCGACCTCAGCCCCACAAGAGTCGTCCACGTCGATCGCCCTCTTGTCTGACCATAGGAGGCATCGTCCCCTCCGGCTTCGCCCTCGTAGGCATCGCCCATGTCGGCCTCGCCCCCGCAGGCGTCACCCACACTGAGTTTCAAGTTGAAGCTCAACCTCAAGATCTGTGCCTCACTCAGCTTAGAAGATCATGCACACTACACCACAACACACAACTAAGGGTAGAAGTCTGTCGGTAAAAATCTAAAATATCGGCAAACATTCTGCCGGGAATAATAATAAATATCATCGACACATGGAGTGACGGGAAAAGTAAGATTTATCAGCTGATTGTCTGCTAGGGAAATATGAGAATCGAGGGCAAACTGTCCGTCGAGAGAAATGAGAATTGAGGGCAAACTGTCTGCTGGGAAAAATTTGTTTGTCGGCAAATAGAATTGCGGACGGTTGGGTTCCTGGTGGACGGTTATGGAGGAATGTCTGTCGGGGAAAAGTCATTCCCGGTAGATATTTTGCCATTGAAAGCCATTTTTCCCGGCAGAATGAATGCCTCCATTTCTATGTTGTGGTGTAGTGGCATCCAAGCCTAGGCTTATCTTGCTAGTGTCCATCTAGAAAGGTAAATTTTCCAGCATCTCTGTATCGTGGTGCATGCATATGAGGTATATGTGAAAATGCTTGGCTCAGGCTTACTAGTCTTACTCTTCTACCGCGCTATTTAAGCTACATCGACATACTATATACATGTGCTTTATAATGTAGTATGTATAGTTTTGATTGTCTGCAATTTCGTGGTGAATTTCATTTTATATGCACAGATATATGTCATGGCAAACCGTGAATGGATGTATAGCGGTTGGCAGCGTGGTAAAGCCCCCTCCGGTGAATGGATTGAACTCACCACCACACAATTCTTAGATCTTGCATTCTCTAATCCATATGTAGTGGAAAGTAACACCATTAAGTGTCCATGTGCCAAATGTTGTAATTATGTTAGGCACAATAGGCACAACGTAGAGCTACACTCGAGCAAATATGGATTTCAAAAAAATTATGAAACATGGATAGCACATGGTGAAAGTAATGTCATTATCGATGATGGACCCGTGCCTTCAATAGATCATGATTATGATCAAATGGATAATATGCTAGCTGAGGAATGCTAACCATGATGAAGAGCCAACAACTTCTGCTCAATCTTTCTATAGATGATCTCTAGTGCTCATGAATTGGTCCATGAGAACACCAAACACACATGTTTGTCTGTTGTAGCTCGTTTACTTGCAATGAAGTCACAATACAATATGTCAATTGCCAACTATGATACTGTATTAGAGACAATCCATGAATTGTTGCCTCCAAATTCTAAGCTGGCAGAAGATTTCTATCATTCGAAGAAATTGTTAGTCTCTTGGTATGCCATATCTAAGAATTGATGTCTGTTGCAATAATTGCATGCTCTACTACAAAGATAAGGAGAGCAAATATAAGTGTGACTTTTGAGACACCTCTCGCTACAAACACAATCACACATTTGCCTCACGTTTAATCGTGAGGTAAAATATCTCTGACGGTTTTTCCTTTTTCTCTGACGGGTTGAAACTGTGAAGGATACTCAACAATGGGGTAGTGATAGCCCTCAGAAGTAATTTCTAATGCTACTACATGAGACCGAAAAAGGATGAATACCTGGAGCTAATACAAACAGAAGTGGCCCTCTGTTGAGTGAATATTTTAAATATTATATGATGAGATGATTTTCCAATTTATTTACGTATTTTTGTGAGGCTTTTGGAATTATTGGACTAATCTTGAACTAATGATTTTTGGTGAGATTTGGATACATATATATGATTGATTTTGTAGGAAGAAGAAAGGAAAAGAAAAAGGAAAAAACGTGCATGTGTGTGTGCTGCTGTGCGTGTGTGCGTGTGTGCACATGCATGCACATGCAGCGTGCTGCATGCAGTGCAGCAGTGAGGGCGGGAGGCCCAGACAGCGTGCGGCCCGCAGCGCGCGGCTGGGAGGCGCGGCAGGCCAGCCCAGCAAGAGCGCAGGTGGGGGTGCGGCCCAGGTGGGGCTGCCAGGCCGAGTTTGAGTAGAAGTTGAGCTCGAAATAGATTTGTGATTTTTACACTATTTAAGGGACCCGAGAGGCTCGGGATTTTGAGGAGTTTTAGGGTTTCCACATGTTAATGACGGCTATAAAAATTAGAGAAATTCGAGAGGTGTTTAGAGAAGATTAGAGAGATATTAGAGGAAGATTGGAAGAGATTTGTTCAGGAAGAGAGGCAGATGAGCGAGGGGTTGTGTTAGGTTTACAGAAGCTGTAGCAGGGCAGTAGACGTCATGTGAGGCGTGGCCAGGAGCTGTTGCATAGCAAGGTAACACATACCGGAGCAGATTTGTATTTCTTTGTAAAAGGATTTGATTGGGGAGGAGTGCCCGGAATCATTGCCCTGCAGATGTAGGCAGGTGCCGAACTGCGTTATTAAACTTATGCGTCTCTGATAATGTTTTTCTAATTTTGCATGAGTATCTACTTTCATCGTTTGCTTCCGCTAATTAGGGGTATTTAGCGCCTACGATCATACAATTGGTATCAGAGTCAGGTTCGCTCTAGGTCTAATCTTGTGATTAGGAGCGATGGCGCAATTTAGCACTTTTTCCATGACTAAACACCCTGTATTTAACGGTTATGATTATCCTTACTGGAAGGTCCGCATGCAATCTTTCTTACAGTCACAGAGCTATGAATTGTGGGAAGTGGTAAAAATTAAATATGTTAAACCTGCTAGTAATACCACTAAAGAACAAAAAGATCTGTTTACATTGAATCAAAAGGCAATGAGTTATTTTTATGGTGCTTTGTCTAAGCATGAATTTAATAAGATTTATAATTTGACAACTGCACATGAAATCTAGGAATCATTGAAAAATACTCATGAGGACACTAGTGATGTTAGAAACGCTAAAATTGAATTATTTACTCGTGAGTATGAGCTGTTTGCTATGAAACCTGGGAAAACTATTAATGATTTTGCTGCTCGTTTTAATGAACTGGTTAACAAAGTTACATCTCTAGAAAAGGTTCTCTCTCAGGAAGATCAATGTAGAAAATTGCTTAGATCGTTAGATCAAAAGGTGTAGCACTTTAAAGTAACTGCAATCACTAAGTCTAAGGATATGAGTACATTAAAATTTGATGCTTTGCTTGGTTCATTGAAAATATATGAGATGGGTCTTAATCAAATTGATCATGATGCTCATGATGTTCCTATTGCTCTTTTAACTGTTGAAAAGAATAAACAAAAAAATTTTAAAAACAAAAGGATGTTGAGGACACGGATTTTAAGGAACTTGCTAGTTTTTCACAAAAAATTTCAGATGTCTTACAAACCAAGTTTGGTAAAACTAAAAAGGATCTTGTTCAATGTTTTAATTGCAAAGAATTTGGTCATTACAAGAGTGATTGTCCCAAACTCGCTAATGCTAACAAAAAGTCTAGTGCATTGTCAAATAAAAAGCTTGTAGCTTTCAAGATGAAGACTTTTCAGAAAGCATTCTTGAACATGGTGGAGGAACTTGGTCTTTCAGATGCTGACGAGGACGACAATGATCTCTTGGCTACACTTGGCGAGGATGACGATATAGCTGACATTTGTCTTGTTGGAAGGGATGCGTGCTTTGGATCATTTGATGATGAAGATAATGAAGATGAAGATTTAGGCCCAGTTCTTTTCAGTTTAACGGCTTAACAGCTTAACGACTTATCTACGTTTTGAAAACACATATGATTTGAGTTTTTTGAGTCCGTTTTTTGGCTGTTTTGAAGGTGGGTCTTAACACTTTAAAAAGCAAGTCAAACGAAATGTATCCGAATCTCGAGACGACCTCGAGAAGCTCTCGAAATGCAGTCATTTCAGCCGTTTAGCTGTTCAGCTGTTCAAATCAACTCAAAAGAACATGGCCTTAGATGAGGTAAGTGATTCTGAAACTCGTGAACTATTTGAATTACAAGAAAAAATTTGCAATAAATTGATGAAAAAGTGCAAAGAGTTGCAACTAGAAAATGAAAAACTTCGTTTGTTGTCTAATAAAATGACTGAAAATTATGATTCATGTGTAAAATTGAAAAGAAAAATTGTTGATCTTAAAAATACTACATGTGATGCTTGTGAATTTTATAAGAGTGAATATGCTTTGTTGAAATCTAGTAATTCCTCTTGTGAAAATTGCATCGTGTTAGAAAAGGAGATGGTTTTTTGAAAAAGTATTTAGAGAAAAATGATTCTTCAACTTTGGAAACACAAGTTAATGTTTTGGCAAAAGAATTTGGATGTGAGGATCTTGTTGGTATTAGAAAGAAATTAATTGAAGTTGAAAAACGTCCTCATGGTCTCATTTGCAATCGTTGCTCTGCTTTTGCTCTACAAAATGGCTACTTGAAAACATCTCTAGAAAAATGACAAATGGTGAAAAGAATTTAAACATGATTTTAGATACTTCTAAATGCTCTTTAATGAAGGAAGGTGTAGGATATAAAAAAAATAATTATTCTCAAACACCTATTAATACTGGTCATGCCTCCTCAACCTCAATTGTAAAGAAAACCCCCAATTGGAGTTTTGTTTGAAGCAATGAAAAGAAACATGTGAGATGTTTTAACTGTGGTAAATTTGGGCACATGAAATAAAAATTGCTATGCTAATTTGGGTCTAAAATATTGGGATACTTTCCACAATGTGAGGTGTTATAATTGTGATAAGTTTGGTCATTATGAACGAAAGTGTTTTGCTTCTCTAAATTATAGGCTTGATTATGACTACAGAAGATCACAACAATATGGTGGAAAGGTAAGTTCAATGGTAAGTTCTACTTCTTCGAACAATGCTTGGGTTCCCATAAATTCTTTGAAGAAAAAAAATTCAAATTTGGGTCCCTAAACATCTCCTTGCACCTTAGAGTTTGAGTTTTTAGTTTTTGCATTGTCAAATAGTGTGTGCGCGTTGTTTCATATAGTACAAGCATTGCTGATTATACTTATTGAATATTTATGTTTATATCATTGAACTTTCACATGACAATCTTTATTAATAAAGCCAACTTAGTTAAGTTGATTTCTCACTGTTGGAGAGTGAATTGTTTATGAGTTTATAATAGTCAAGTGGATTGATAAATTAGACATGAAGGTTAATTTTCAATAACTTCAAATTGCTAATGTGAGTCTGTGTATTTTTTTTGAGCATTTTTTGTTAAGCCAGATGATCATGATGAGTCCTTGGCAAATAAAAATGCAGAGCAAAATAAAAAAATGTGAGCTTGATTATGTGATATTGCTTACGACTTAGTAAAAGAAACAAGGTCAATCTTGTCATACCTGCAATTAAAAGAAGCAAGCTCAAACTTGCCATATAGGTGAAAAAAGAGTGATATCCATTATACAAATTGAGTTGAAAAAAAGAAGATGATATATGTGAAAAATCTTGAACAGATAATTGTGAGTCTGGTATATCTTTTCTGCTCAAATCTAGTATCTTTCTCACATGGGCATATATTTTTTATATTATATATTTATTGCCTACTTGTCTGTATTTACATGTCCATGAGCTTATTGTTTTCTTATAAACTTTTTACTCAACAACTAGTAGTTAATACTTGACTATGGGGCAATTTATGAATTTTTGAAATGTGAAATTGATTTACTATACTATTTGTATTCACCTTAGATAATCGGTACTGCTTGGTAGGTGTGCATTTCATGGCATTTTTGCATGGTTCATATTTGTTTGTCTTTGATGTGTGTTTTGCCAAAAGGGGAGAGTTAGAGTTGCATAAAGTGCATGAGTTCATATGTGAGAGAGTGCATGTGCATGTGTGCATATGTGAGTTATTGCATTAGGTTTACATTAAGTGCATGTGTCAAGGGGAGAGCTAGAGAAGAGCATGTGTCAAGCGGGAGAGTATAAAAGAGATAAAAAGAAGTGAGATTGAATTTGAATGGACGTATCGTCAAATCACTCATCAAGGGGGAGATTGTTGAGTAAATATTTTAAATATTGTATGATGAGATGATTTTCTAATTTATTTACATATTTTTGTGAGGCGTTTGGAGTTATTGGACTAATCTTGAACTAATTATTTTTGGTGAGATTTGGATACATATATACGATTGATTTTGTAGGAAGAAGAAAGGAAAAGACAAAGGAAAAAACGTGCATGTGCGTGTGTGCGTGTGTGCGTGTGTGCACATGCATGCACATGCAGCGTGCTGCATGCGTGCAGCAGTGAGGGCAGGAGGCCCAGACAGCGTGCGGCCCGCAGCGCGCGGCTGGGAGGCGCGGCAGGCCAGCCCAGCAAGAGCGCAGGTGGGGGTGAGGCCCAGGTGGGGCTGCCAGGCGAGTTTAAGTAGAAGTTGAGCCCAAAATAGATTCGTGATTTTTACACTATTTAAGGACCCGAGAGGCTCGGGAATTCGAGGAGTTCTAGGGTTTGCACACGTTAATGATGGCTAGGGAAATTTTAGAGGTGATTAGAGAAGATTAGAGAGATATTAGAGGAAGATTAGAAGAGATTTGTTTAGGAAGAGAGACAGATGAGCGAGGGGTTGTGTTAGGCTTGTAGAAGCTATAGCAGGGCAGTAGACGTCGTGTGAGGCGTCCTCAAATATGTGAAATTACATCTTCTAAATTAAATTCGCATTTCAAGAGGAAACTTCTTCTAATCCTATGGGAACTCTTCTAATCATATCGGAACTCATATACTTCTAATCCCATAAATCATTTCAATTCTCCACATTTGCATTTTGATATGCGCCAGATGGTAGATAACGATGGATGTGAGGATGGCGTTGATCAGAACAAGGAAAATTGATAAATTCATGACACGGTCCCTTACTTATCTTGCCGACGTTAATAAGCAGATTGACTTATTGTATTGGAAGACGGGTTTTTATATCGGCCATAGAGAAATTTCGCTGTGGGACGAAATTGATGAATTTCCCGAAATTTTGTATGAATTTCGGCCGATAAAGAAAGTTGAAGACAAAAAATGGAAAATCTAATAGACCTGGGCATCGAACCCAGGTGGCGGCCGAGCACTCCACCTACCAGGACGCACCCTGCCATGTGACAGCATTGGTTTCGGATCAATTTTATATATCGCTTTGGTCCGCAATACACGAAATATCCGATATTTCGGCGCTATTGCTATTTTGCAGGCGCCTGAAATTTGTGATTTCGTGCAGGCGCTAAAAGTTCCAGTAAGTTTGTACTGTTTTTCCAAATTTCTATTCACTGGAAGAAACATTGTGAGAAGGTGAAACTTTTAGCGCGAGGGTTGTTTGCGCGTTTTGCTGTGTGTGGCGTCACCGGCGATCGTCGTCCTCCGTGCAAATTACAAAATCGTGCGGACGCTAAAAGTTTCAGTAAATTTGTACTGTTTTTTTCACCTTTTCATTCACCGGAAGAAACGTGGAAAAAAATTCTACAAGTCGGAGAGGGGGACTGTTGCATGGGGGACCGCGTTAAAAGCTGTTGTTGTATGTTGTGCCTATAAAAAGTGCTAAAATACAGACGCCTGCACAATAGCACATCCCTATTTCGGCGAAATTTCGTGGAACTAGAAACTTTTATTATGCTTGCTTTCCAAAGCATAAACACGCGTAGCTGAATACTTGCTCTGCAGCAGCGCCGTAGGCTTCACTCAATCAGCTAGTGCTTTCTCCATTCACCTTAAACTCGGAATGAGGAAGAACCCAGCTACAGTACATATCGATTATTGGGCTTTCATGGAGGTGGAGGGTCTAAGCGTTGCTCCAGAAGGAGCCGTACCCCCTGGCGCCGGCGCCGGCGCGGAGGACGATCTGGTGGTACAACGCTGCGATCGCCGCGCCGATGAACGGCCCAACCCAGAAGATCCACTGCGTCGGTGACGACGAGTGTCAGATCGTCAGTGTCAGACCTTGCCAATTAATTCCAATGTATCATAAGAGTTAGGACTAACGTGTACCTGATCGCTCCAGGCCTTGCTGCTGTTGTACACGACGGCGGCGCCGAGGCTCCTCGCCGGGTTGATCCCCGTGCCGGTGATCGGGATCGCCAGGTGCACCATGAACACCGCGAACCCGATCGGCAGAGGTGCCAGCACCTTCGTTCAGAAACAAACGCAGCAATGAGCACAAGTTCTTGCAATGTGCAGATACAGATTGATCAGAGCTTTGATGAATTGATGTATCTCTGATGCTTACTGGGACGTGGGAGTCGCGGGCGTTGCGCTTGGGGTCGGTGGCGGAGAAGACGGTGTAGACGAGCACGAAGGTGCCGATGATCTCAGCGGCGAGGCCGGTGCCGTTGGAGTAGCCGGCGCTGACCTCGTTGGCGCCGCCGCCGTAGCGCGCGTAAAGCCCACTCTGGAACCCCTTGACGAGCGCGACGCCGCAGACTGCGCCGAGGCACTGCGCCACCATGTAGAGCAGCGCGCGCACCAGGGACACCTTGCGCGCCAGGAAGAGGCCGAAGGTGACGGCCGGGTTGATGTGGCCCCCCGAGATGCCGGCGGTGCAGTAGACGAGGATGAAGATCATGCCGCCGAACGCCCACGCGATGCCGAGGATGCCGACGCCGCCGCACGCCGCGTCGGCGCCAGAGGCGGACGCGTCCGTCTGGTGCTTGTACCCGATGACCGTGGCCACCGTGATGTAGATCAGGAAGAGCAGCGTGGCCACGAACTCGGCGATCACGGCGCGGTACAGGGACCACGTGCCGAGCTCGTCGACGTCGACGAGCGGCGCCGGCGGCGGGTCCACGTAGTCCCTGGCGCCGCCGGCCTCCAGAGCCCCCACGTCCACCTCCTTGCCCATCACTCAGGGCCGGTCCTGGCATTTTGGGGGCCCGTGGCGAAAATTTATACGGAGGCCCATCCACCTCCTTATATATATGTCTATATATATATATGTATGTATATATAGTCTTTTAGACACATATCATTAAAGAAATTAATATTCGATGCACAAAAATTACTTGTATAAAACACTTTAAAGTTTATGAAATGACAAATGTAAATTGTATTCATAAACACTTACTTGGCACTTGACATTATCTTAAAAAATTTCTTCTAACATTTTGTGATACAAAGTCATCGATTATTATATTGATATCAATCTCGTCCAATAACTTTTTCTCGATGCATAAAGTCGCCAATTTTTCCATAGCTCCTCTCTGCGTTTCTATGAAATCATCCGTCTGTTTTTTCCTTTTTCTTTTTTCGCTATCGGATGGATACTTTCTCGATGACATGATATCACAAAGCACTGAAAATAAAAATAAACGCATCAAATGATGAATTGAAAAGAACCTGTACCGTTCATTCATTCCATGAAAATAAATTAAAAATGAAAAAGAATACGCTTATACGCAGTAACGCATAACACATATACAGATATACTACATATGAGATGAATAGATGATGGATCATGGATGGATAAATCATAAATGGATTGGACGCAGGCAGGGCACACATACACTGGGCGGCGCCGGCGGCGGCGGCGGCGATCTCCGTGAGACCGCGGCCGAGGCGGCGTGTCGCTGGTGTCGGCGTCCGTCGAGTCGAGGGGCAGGGGCGCTGGCCGGGCCGCGCGGCGCTGTGTGGTCGTGCGGAGGAGTCGAGTCGAGGGCGTGATTGCCGATTGGCTGAATCGTGGACTGTGGAATCGGTTCGTTACTTCCTTTCCTCCGCCCGCTCTGGACTCAATCCGGCTCAGCCAAAGCCCAAAGGCCACACAGGCGGTGGCAATACTTGCCTTGCATACCTGGCTGGGGGGCCCTTTACTTCGGGGGCCCAGGCCGGCCGCCCCCCTGCCCCCCCCTAGGGCCGGCCCTGGCATCACTGCGCGGCTAACTTTCTGGATTTGTTACTGGAGAGATTTTGAAGAGAGGAGGAGCTGCAGGGCGGTCGGGACGACTGGCTATTGTAAGGTTCAAGTTGAAATGGATTTCCTTAATTTTGGAAAACATTTGGTGAGCTTGGCTGTACACGTTGGGCATTCTGTGCGATCTAGTTGTGTTCTGCTCACGCTTTCAATTCGTTGATTTTAGGAAGTTTCGGCCTTTTTGTTTTCCCAAAATGAAATTTCTATAAGGTATATTCTTGAATGGGTTGTCTGGGTAGCTTTCGTCTGGATATTTTATTTTCACCAAAGAATAGGGCATCCTTATTAAGTTGAATTCACGGATCAGTTTACCTAAAAGTATAAACTGATAGAAAAACATTGTTATACACGTAAACTTTTAACATTTTCCTCATGTGGAGTCTCTCTTCTCACGCCTATCCTCTTCTTTGTTTCACACTCTTCCTTCACTCTCCATCCCAACAGCAACCAATTAGGAGGTGGAGGCAGCGGTGGTCGATTGGGAGGTGGGGGTGGCGGCGGCGACTGATTAGAAGGAGGGAGGGCGGTGGCAGATGATTAAGAGGAGGAAGGGCAGCGGTGGCTGATTGGGAGAAGGGTCGTTGGCGGTCGCCACGTCAAGAGGAAGGGAGGCATTGGCGGTATGCACTGAATCTGTTTGATATGGTGGACAGAGATCAAGATGATGCGGAGCACTGTGCCAAGCTAGTGTGGTGTGGGTCATTGTTGATCGAGGCCAATTGTCATTATGCTCTTCATCCCTTCGTCTATCTCCAATGATATCGGTGGAGTAGTGTTCCCAACTACGACTAGCACCAAGTCTCACTACCCCCATAGGCTGCATAGTGGTTGGTCTGTCGCCGCCTCCACTGTGTCACCGCCGCCTACACATCACTGGCGCTCCACTTTACCACCATCTAGTAACCGCATGGATTTTGCATAGAAATAGCATAAAATTTTTCACCAATCTTTTGTGTATAAGGGTACCCTAGGCCACTAAAAAATGTTTAGCATCGGAAAGGGAATTCAATTCAATTTTGCATGCATAAAATGGTATATACTCAAATACCTAAAATAGCTAACTAAATCTTTGTTATAAAAACTTAGTAGCACATATATGTTTTTATGTTTTATGAAAATCCTATGCGTTGTTCTAAATCCATAGGATTTTTTCTAGATTTTTTTGCAAGCTTCATACTATTTTTAACACCTATTACAAGTTTCCTAAAAATAAAATCAATAGGACAAATGCGTCGGTAGCTGGTTTGGCCATGCTGGCACTGGGCCCCACGCAATGTGGCCCAGCACAACTGATTCCCCGCGCGCGCCCATTCAAGTATATCAGACGGTCACCGTTTCCTCACGTGCAACCATCAGACGGCTCTTCATCGTCTTCCTCCACTTGCCCGCGCCCGCCCGTGTCACATAGCAGCTTCGCTGTTGAAGCTCCTACGCCACCGCCAAAACTGATCTAGCGGAAAAAAAAAAACTGATCTAGCGGACTCCATGGTCAACCTCATCATTTCGATCCTGAATAGAAGATGAAACTGATGACCTAAGGAATCTATACCGACTCCAATTCACCTCCCTAGGATGCCACCGGTGTGGTGAATTTTGACGTATAGCGGGCAGTGTTTCCCTGTCCAGTGGCCCAACCACTTCCATTGTCTCCGTCGAGCTTATCCATGGCTGATCGTTTCCCGAGCTTGGAGATGAAGTATAGGTGACACGCGAAGGAACCGGAACTCTCTCGAAGCCTCTTCTTTCCTGTTTTACCCAGCCTCGGTGAAATATCCACCGGCGAGCTCATCCGCTCAAACCATTGGGGCGATGCTTTCTCCAGCCTATAAATGGCGTCACCGAGACCCTCAAGGATCTCCCCATCACCTCAAGAACCACAAGATCACCTGCTAGGATCTTCTCCCCTTCCACTGGCCTGTTCTGCTATGCCCACCGCCGCCCCGCCGTAGCCAATCTCGCCGAGGCAATGCCATCCTCCGCGCCCTTGTCTGATGAAGAAAGTAGGCAACGAGCGTTCTCCCAAAGCTCCGACTATTTCATACCAATTCCTGTTGGAATATGCTAGATGCTGTAGAATATGCCGCACGCGTAATTGACCTCTCCTCAACAAACCCGGTCGTCGTCGCCCCGTCAACAGCTGATCTTGCGCGCGCAGTTGTCGCCCACATCGCCGCAGCTCAGGCAGCTACAGCCAAGAGCGCCGTCGAGCACGTTGTTGCCTCCCTTCCCCCTAGGCATGCGATGCGTTTCTCACCCTCCACACCGACGACCATACCGAATCCGGCCACCGCAGCCCCCGCCCCCAGGCACTCAAAGGATCCACTCTCCCTCCAGTTGGATCTTACCTTGGTGGAGTCGGATCTGGCGACGATGGCAACACCACCTTCCTAGGAGCATCCATCTCCATCTCCGATGCCCCGGCTCACCCCGACACGGGACCCTACCTTCATCGCCTCGTCTTCTCTGCCTCCAGCAAGGGTGCTACCGAGAATGGCCCCAACGCTCTCGTTGCCCTGGCTCTCTTCATTGTTAGCAATGGGTCCTGTCTCCCTGTCACTCACACTGGTTATCTCTCATTTCCTTCTACTAACGGCTCTCTCATTCTTTGTAATGTTCTTATCACACCCAACATTATTTAAGTATCTCATATCCGTTAGGAAGTTCACTATGGATAACCAGTTTTCTGTCGAGTTAGCCCCTACTGGTTTCTTTCTGAAGGATCTTCGTTTGTGGAGCGTGATCGCCAGGTGCAATAGCTCTGGAGATCTTTATTCCTTCGCTCCGTGTCCTACCTCCACCCATGCCTTCGCCGCCAGCGTTCCATCTTCTACACTGGCATCGACGTCTTGGTCATCCTGGTCATGAGTCGCTCTCTATATTAGCCAAGTCGTCCACCATCTCCTGTAATAAACCAAACGATGAACCGGTTTGTCATGCTTGTCTTGTCATGTCCGTCTTCCCTTTTCACATTCTTCGTCTTGAGCTACCTAGATATTCAGTTTGTTACACTGTGATTTATGGACATCTCATGTTCCTATTATCTCTAGCTACAAATACTATCTGCTTATTCTCGATGGCTGTTCTCATTTTTTATGGACTTCCCCCTGCGCCTTAAATCTGAGACTTCCCCACTCTCACCAACTTCGTCACCTATGCTCAAACACAATTCAACGTCATCGTCAAGCACATCCAGTCTGATAATGGTCGCAAGTTCGACAACTCGGTGTCTAGAGCCTTCTTTTTTAAACATGGCATTGCACTTCGCATGTCATGTGCCTACATGCACGTCCCAACAAAATGGTAAGGCCGAACGAGCCATTAGTACCATTAACAATGTCGTTCGCTCCCTTCACTTTTAGGCCAGCCTGCCCCCTTCCTACTGGGTTGAGGCCCACATCGCTAGATATCTTCTTAACCTTTGACCGACCTCCACCCTCTCCCACTCCACACATTACTTTGCCCTTCATGGCACCCACCCTGTCTACGACGATCTTCGTGTGTTTGGCTGTGCGTGCTATCCTAATCTCTCAAGCACTACCAAGCACAAACTTGCCCCTTGCTATACCCTTTGTGTCTTTTTCAGGTATCCCTCTGACCACAGAGGGTATCGCTGTCTCGATCTCGCGTTCAACCCGTCATCATCTCGCGGCATATCGTCTTAAATAAGTCCAATTTTCCCTTTACATCCACCATATCCCACACCTCCTCTTACCTTTATTTTCTTTCAGACCCCGAGGATTCACCCGGGACTCGTGCTCCTGTTTTTTCTACAGGTATCTCATCCACGACGCCAACACTTCTGCTACCTGCCCCTCCAGCGGCCACATCGGCCGCCCCTGCGTCGACCTCCTCTGCCTCGCCAGTGGTCACGTCGGCCACTTCAGCCTCTCCTGCTTGGGTGGTCTCGGCGGCCTCTCCACCGCCGGCTTCGCCATCGGTTCCGGTGGCCACGCCTACTGTGTGCATGTTCGATATTCTCCTCAGGTTGTTGGATCTCCTCCTCAGGTTGCTGCAGTTGGGTGCCCCTAACTGCATCGTCGCCTATGCACCCCGCTGCCCCTGTCGGACTCACTCCACAGGCTTTTGCCATTGATGTGCCCCTCTCGATGTGACCAATGCTCATCATATAGTCACCCATCGGAAGGCTGGACTCTCTGTTCGACCCCGGGAGCGTCTCAACCTTCTCACCACTGTATTGTCTCCTCTCCCGAAGACATACTATGGCGCGCTATCAGATCCCAATTGGCGCGATGCTATGACCTAGGAGTTCGAGGCTCTCTAGGCCAACCACATGTAGGACCTTGTTCCACGTCCCCTTGGTGCCAATATTGTCACTAGCAAGTGAAACTTTAAGCACAAGCTACATGCAGATGGTTCTTGTCGACGGTTGGGATATCGGTCCCAAGTCAACTAAAGTTCTTGAGAAAGAGAGATAGAAGACCTGCCGAGCAATGCGAACAACAATCAACGAGCAACAGGGAGACATAGGGTTTTTATCCTGGTTCAGGCCTCTCCGAGGGAGATAATAGCCCTACGTCCAGCCTTTCTTTATATCAAAGAGGATTACATGGTGGAACTCGGCGAGATGAACAGGTCTCGGCAAGATTATGTGTGTATAGGAAGTATTGAGCGATCTTCTGGTCATGCCAATCTGGCAGTGTTCGCCCCTCTACACGCCGTAGGGGCTTTGTTTATATAGTGTTGAACAACCGACCTACCAGGAGATAATCGGGCCGGGCTAACCACAAGATCGTAGCGAACTCGATACATGCCAAATACATCCTAAGGTAGATAAGGTATACTCCAATTCTTGGGGATCACGACGTCTGCTCCATTCCGGGAAACCACGTTCGGGTCTGCATGTAGCCATGCAGAACTCTTGTTCGAGTCGGACTCGAACATGAATCCTAGGACATTACGCAACGTGCCAGCCAAAAATCTGTTCGGCAAGATGCACATGGGCCTGAAAGAACCTTCTAGGGAACCAGGCCCTAGGAGGCTGTTCGATTGGGCCGTCAGGGAGTGGGCCATGGCAATGAGCCGTGATTTTATCCCCGACAGCTAGCCCCCGAGACTCAAGTGGAATATCTCACTAGAGTGGGGTCTTTCTCTTGAGACTCAAGTCACGAAGAGGGTAATTATGCTGCTACAAAGATGTGCAATAGGTGACCGAATAGGTTATGGTTCAACCGAACAAGTCTTGTTCGGGACCGAAACAACCCGCCCGGTGCCGAGCAACTCTGTTGCGTCGAACAGGGAACCACCTCTCGGGCTAGAGCTTGCCCGAGGAAATAGAGATTGTGCTCTCGAGCGAATGTCGTGCTCAGGAGCGAAGGTCCCAGACGTAGATCGTGTGCTAGGAGCAGACAATGCATACGAGGGGGAAGGTAACCCAATCCCCGAGCAGGAGCTCGTCAAAGGAACCAGGTAAAGAGATCCAGTCCCCGAGCACGGAGCTCGCTAAAGGGACCAGAAAGTGCGACCAGGTGAAGACGTACCCGCTAGGAGACCATCCAGTCCCTGAGCGCGGAGCTCGTCGCGGGGACCAGACGCGTGCCCCGGGCGAAGAGCTGCCCGGTGCGAGGTGATCCAGTCCCCAAGCATGGAGCTCGTCGCGGGGACCAGACGCACGCTCCGGGCGAAGAGCTGCCCGGTGCGAGGTGAATCACAACCTAATGCAGTCAGAGCTGCAAGAGAACGTGTGAAATCAACGCTTTACCCATTACGTATTCCTTACGACAGTGTAAGCGTTGTCTTTGTAAGTGCAGAACCGACGTTTGGAGTGCCCGTTACGATGAGAATCGGCTTACAATGGGCTGGACTCCGTTGGTGGCACACTACCTTGACTTAGCCGAACTGTGAAGGTCAGTGCGGGGCAAAGACAAGAAATCATACGCGGATGAAGTGAATCAGTCCCCGGGCATGCGCGGAGCGTGCCCGGGAAGAAAGGGATGCAGACATTGGTTTTGGTGGGGAAGCCTGGAACCTCGCCGCGACCATCACCGGCGTCTGACGTTCCCCGTTCCTGTATTCCCTGCAGAAGACAAACAAGAAATGAGCCAGTAAAGGAAAAACGAGAGTAAGGATAGGCTCTAAGAAGAGCAAAGCGAGCTTTGAAAAACACGTTAAAGACGACCTACCCGCTCAAGACATAATTTTTCCCGGGTACGTCCCCCGATAGCGTTAGTGTCACCTCGGCGAATGTGGAACCGACGCCAGGAGTGCCCGTTGCGATAAGAATAGGCTTACGGTGGGCAGGACTCCGTCCACACCTCCTCTTACCTTTATTTTCTTTCAGACCCCGAGGATTCACCCGGGACTCGTGCTCCTGTTTTTTCTACAGGTACCTCATCCACGACGCCTACACCTCTGCTACCTGCCCCGCCGGCGGCCACATCAGCCGCCCCTGCCTCGACATCCTCTGCCTCGCCAGTGGTCATGTCGGCCACTTCAGCCTCTCCTGCTTGGGTGGTCTCGGCGGCCTCTCCACCACCGGCTTCGCCATCGGCTCTGGCGTCCACGCCTACTATGTGCCTATTCGATATTCTCCTCATGTTGTTGGATCTCCTCCTCAGGTTGCTGCAGTTAGGTGTTCCTAGCTGCATCGTCGCCTATGCACCCCGCTGCCCCTGTTGGACTTACTCCACAGGCTGTTACCATTGATGTGACCCTCTTGATGTGACCAATGCTCATCATATGGTCACTCGTCGAAAGGCCGGACTCTCTGTTCGACCCTGGGAGCGTCTCAACCTTCTCACCACTATATTGTCTCCTCTCCCAAAGACATACTATGGCGCGCTATCAAATCCCAATTGGCGCGATGCTATGACCCATGAGTTCGAGACTCTCTAGGCCACCCACATGTGGGACCTTGTTCCACGTCCCCTTGGTGCCAATTTTGTCACTAGCAAGTGAAACTTTAAGCACAAGCTACATGAAGATGGTTCTCTCGATCGGTATAAGACTCGTTGGGTTCTTCGTGGGTTCACCCAGCGACACAGTGTTGACTTCGACGAGACCTTCAGCACAGTCGTTAAGCCGGCCACCATCAAAACTGTTCTCACACTGGCTCTCTCTCGCGGATGGTCTATCCTCTGATTGGACGTCAACAATGCATTTCTGCATGGCACCCTCACGGAGATAGTGTATTGTGCTTAGCCGTCCAGGTTCGTTGATCCCTCCTTTCCAGATCATGTGTTCGGCTCAACAAATCTTTATATGGTCTAAAGCAGACGCCTTGAGCATGGTACAGTAGGATTGCTTCTCATCTGCTCTCCCTGGGCTTTGTCAAAGAAAAGGTGAACAAATCCCTGTTTGTCCTTCATCGTGGCGACGACACTGTCTATCTTCTGCTCTATATGGATGATATTGTCCTGACTGCCTCCTCGACTACTCTTCTCGATAGGACCATTGCAGCTCTTTAGCGTGAGTTCTCCCTCAAGGATCTGGGGCCTTTGCACCGGTGATCACCATTGAAGTCCCTAACCAGAGACTATTATATGTTATTGCACCCACCAACCAGCTGTAATATATATCCTTATTTTACCCCTACAAGTACTTGAATAAAATTTTTCTTCACGAAAACCTATAAGTATGCGTGATGTACTTACCCACCCCGTGTGGAACCTCTATTTTCCTTATTCAGGTCCCTCTTCGGTTGTCGAATTTGAATAATTTACCGTTGTGGAATTGGACAGCTTTGGCATAGATTTTTAATTTATATTTTGTTCTAAAATATTTCCTATACTCACAACCATGTGTAACAGTGTGGTTATGTACATTAGCGGTGTTGTGATATCTTTTGGACCAAATAACTTTATGGATATGAATAAAGGATGGATCGTGTGTTCAACTCTGGCACTCTTGCAACCTGCACAAGTTGTGTTTTCGAGAAAATATCTCCGGTAAAATCTATCGTGATTGGGATCTCACACATCTGCACGTTGTTGGCACTGCCAACGTGACCCCCTTATTTCCTCTATTCTGCTCTCTTCATTCCCCATATAGACTATGCACTAGGAAATTTTGATAGTTCATGCTATAAAATAGACTTATTATATACATACCAGAGAAGGTTACGATATTTTGCCCTTTTTATTCGACTAAAATAGCATAGTTTTCAATCAAGTATATATAGCTAGTGGGTAGTACAGCTTCCGAGAGAAAAAAGGTTTCAAGTAAATAAAATGAAGATGAATATCAGGCATCGATGCATGAATTAATGGTTCATGTTTATTTTCGGACAATTAAGCAGGCACTATGCTATTTATTGTTTTAAACTTTATATGCATGATGAAAGTGGCTTGCACTTAAACCAGCAAATTCCAAAATAGTAAAATACCTTAGAGAAAAAAAGAACATCCTGGCCATAAAAAAGTCACAATCAATTATTAGTTTGAACTTAAATATGCGCAATTGTTAAGTATATCTTTTTTTAAGTAAAGGACATAAAAGCTGCCATCTATTTATAATCATACGAAAAAACCTTTAAAAATAAGTAGGTTTGGGCTATGTACAACTTCTAGGTTTGAACATTTCCATCATCAAAGGTTAAGAAGACATTGTTTTCCATGATGCTCTTCTTCGGTTCTTCCCATCAGACCATTGCAATTGCAGCTCCAAACAATATTCAGGTTAGCACAATCTAACACACAGCGATTAAGTGCCACATTTTTTTTTGCGAATGCCCGGGTTAATATAAATTTCTTGTATGCCGCTATGTGCCAATCCATTTTGTGCCATCTCATTTCTGCTTTAACCTTTGATGCTGTCACATTTACAGTTTCTCACCTTATACGCCATCATTGTTCTCTCTTAGGGCTCATTTGGGAACCCGGATCCCGGCCGGGATCCCGGCTCAAACCCGGGGAGGAAATCACAGCGTGATAAATTTTCCTGGGAATTTTTTGGATCCATTTGGAAGCCCATCTAACAGGGATTATTGGGCCCCTTTCCCCCTCTTTCCCCGGGGAAACCCGGCCCTCCTCCTGACGTGTGGATTATTTCCCCGTCTCCTCGGCCCTCGCGTGTTCTCCGCCTCGCCTCTGCAGCCTCCCTCTCTGCTCCCTCCTCCTCCGGCCTCCGCCTCCGCTCCCACCTCCAGTCGCTCCCGCCTCCGGCCGCTGCCCCCTTCGCTCCCGCGTCCGGCCTCCGGCCTCCGCTCCCTTCACCCGCGCGTCCGGCCCCTCCTGCCTGCCAGCCGCCTCCCCCTCCACCTCCCTGTCGCCGCCGCCGTCGCCTCCCCTCCACCTCCCTGTGGCCGCCGCCGCCTCCCCCTCCACCTCCCTGCCGTCGCGCTTCTTGGAAGAAAAAAAAAGAATATTCAAGATGCTTGCAATTTCATGTTGCAATAGCACGCTCTTTTGAACATTGTATTGATGTTGTATTTGTTTCATTGTATTGCTGCTATATTTGATTTCTAGCATTTTCTCAAATTGTTTTACACAATATCATGATCGGGACAAAGTAGTTTTTTCAAATTTTTAGATGTTTAAATCCATACGTTTCCAAATTTTTTTGTGATATATCATGTATGAACTATTTTTCTTGTACGATTGTTGTACACATAGAAATGTGCTTGTTAGTAGCAGTACCGACTTGCTGCTTATTGGCTGTTTGGATGACATAATCCCAGGATAGATATAAAGCATGTGACTCCTATTTCCCGGGGATTTCATTGGACCATCAAAATCCCCCTATGGGATTGTTCCCAAGGGTCATTTTTCCCTTGGTTGCCAAATGAGGCCTTATAGGTTCCACTGTTAAAACACCCCTCGAGGTCCGAAGTACCTCTCAGCCATATAGATTTAAAACTTTCAAACATCATCTCTCCAAACTAAATGATTAAAATTTTAAATTTTATGTAAAATCATGTGTGGTTTGTATTTAAATTATTTGTAATTTTGATAGTTTTCTAGTATTATATATGTTGCTCTCATTCGTATTAGAAATGGTACCATTAATTTAAGAAAAAAATTCCACATCACAATTTTTTTTCTGTTTCACATCTACATTTCACTATGCATAGTTTATTTGTTGAACCCATATATTTTTCATGTTATATTTTTAAAATTTTATAAAACTTTTAGGGGCTTATCCTTTTTCGCTAATGTATTAAAAAAGCAAGATAAAAAGGTAGGGGGTAATAGTCTTTATATCCCTCCTTTACTACTTGATCGACCAACAGTGGCATGGAAGGTTAGAAGCTGAAAATGAGATGGTATATAACATTAATTGGAGTGGTAATGCAGTGATACGAAAGGGATGGACAAGTTCCACAATGGTAAACAAGATTTTTTTGCCCCTTTAGTTTTACATGGTATTAGTGAAGAATGTCCCATTTGTATCCCGTATCTATCTCATTCTCTCTTGGCCTTTTTTTCAACGGTACGTACCATTGCGTATTACTGTAATAAATTTTGTTATTTTCATATAGCCTATATGTTGTGTAATTTGTAACAATTTTTTCGTGAGTTTTATTAGTCCTTACAAAGATCCTAAAATTATTTTTTAATTATTTTTAAATCTTTAGATTTTTTTTGATAACTTTCAAATTTTCTACAGTAATACGTCAATGTAACGATACGCTGAAAATAACAAGACCTAAATACAACTTTTCACGGTGGATATGGCTTTTGGGCGTCCTATGCATGATTGCCTGTTGGTTTGGAGGGCCGCCCAACACCGACTTTGGTCCTAAATTAAACTTTAAAAGCTGACATCATCTCCATCTTGTCCCTGGCCTACCACCACCGCCATTTCGGCTCATCCTGTGGCCAAGACGATACACAGTAGCCTGGCACTCATATAATAAAAATTGGATTAATCATTGAGTACACTGTCAAGAATTGACAACGTCAATAAAAGAAGAGTCTAACCACAGGTCCGCAGTACAGATCATGCACCAGCGTGTGGTCATCCTAGTGTTGTCATGATGTGCCGGAGCTTCAATGGCATCCACAAGCTAGGGAAGAAAAGGTGAGCACGGGAAGTGATCTTGTCCACACTTCATCAGATGCAAATTTCTATTAATTATACTTATGTACATGGCTACCAATTCCTTGTCAGGAATGTTGGTCTAGCTAGATCCAATCTCACCTTGATCACCTACTAAGTGTTGTGCAAGTGCTAGTGTACGATATGTGACAGTATCAGTGCATTAATGCATTAGCAAAAGACTGGACGGATGTATGCGCCGACCAAGGAATGAGAATCTGAGGCTAATTCAAGGTTGGTTGGATCCAACAAGCGATTGGGATTGCTCAGCCCATGGGTTTATAGTTTATACTCGCAACTATTGGGAGTTTCTGTTTCTTGTACAGGGTCTTTTTTCAGTAAAATACAGAGGTATGCCATCTATTCAAAAAAAAAATGAGATGGTTACTTACCGGAGGCAGCAAGAGGGTGAGAACATACACCCTAAGGTTAGGGGCACCAGAAAAAAAAGGCTACGAGACACATGGAGTTTTAGCCCCTATTGATTCCCACAAGTGTAGATCTAATTTTAAACCCTCTATGAAAACCCCAAAAGGCCGCTTGATCTATCGAAAGATTATGAAGTTCCTTCGAGGCATATACTCCAAAGTACCATCATTATGACAGAGCTGGCCCCTTTCTGAGAGGAGACTGGAGTTGATTATACTCCTTCCAGCCACTAGCATAGGATTGAACCCGTGAAATTAGAGGTGGGTGAAAAGAGTGCATGGAGACCTAGCCAATGCCAAACTCGGGAAGTGAATTCACATTCTAGAGAAAAGGCGAACTGGAGCTTCCAAGTTCTTGCAATAGAGAGGATAGAAGTAGCAGTTCGACATTTGACGACGGAGAAGGGCACGCATCCACCGTGAGCACACGGTTGTGCAACATGAGCCAGGAAAAAAACTTGGATTTAGTAGGAGCCCAAGGCTTCTAAATTAGTGATCGGAACGACTATTGGATTCCTCTCGCTATGCACTAGAGCGAGTAGGCATGCTTGACCGAAAAGGTGCCATCAGAGCTAAAACGCCAGCTAATTTTATCCGGGATAGCCTCATTGTGTTGGACCCAGGTAACTTTCCTGCACAAGTTGGTGAACTCTTGAATCAATGAAGTGGAAAAATGTGGTCGCTGGTGAAATATCCAATTGCCATATGAAAGAGCGGTAGCAACAGACTAGTTCTTTCTCACGGTAATGGCAAAAAGTTCCGATGCTAAGGCCTTAGCAAGTGGCTGTTGAACCAGCAATCAAACCAGAATGAATTTGAAGATCCATCCCCTAAACACAGGGTGGTGGCCATCTCAAAAAAGAGACGTCACAGGCGAGGGGTCGCGCTAGAGTGCCCACCCATGGTTTTGAAGGGGAAACCTTATCATGCCAAAGCCATTTTAAGCAAAGTGCCTTTGAGAACTTATCAAAATCCAAAATCCGAAGTCCACCTTGGTTAGTGGGGCGATAGGCTAGGCTCCAGCTAATGCGGCAAGGCCTGGCTGGAGATGAATTACACCCCCTCCAAAGCTAGGCGCGACAAATCTTGTCGAGCTACTTCAGAACCTACTGCTAGACAAGGAGAATAGAGATTGTATACATCAAGAGGGTCACTAGGATGGCTTTAAGCAAACTAATGAACCCCCCTTTTGACATCAAAGGCCTCTTCTAGGCTACGAGACGTTAACCACTTTATCAATGAGAGGTTGAAAGTGAACCTGACAGAGCTTCTTGGTCGATACTGGTAGAAAGAGATAAGTGATAGAGAAGCCAAAGTGTTGAGCAGGGAAGTTGGATATACCTTCAGCGAGGTTCACATCGTCACATCTGATCGACGCGACTAAGCTTTTGGAGAAATTTGTGCAAAGACCCAAGGCATCACTGAAAAGTTGCAGAATTCGAACAAGAGCATCAACCTCTTCTCGGACTAGAGCAATGGGAATGGCCTCATCATTCAGGTATAAGGAGGCGCAAATGTTGGCCCCTGCTCTGTTGATAGGAGAAAACACTTCAAGGTTTGAAGTAATAACAAGAATCCTATGGAGCGGTTCAATGGCGAGGTTGAAGAGAAAAGGCGACAGGGAGTCCCCTAGATGAAGACCTCGGTGTTGGGTGATCAAAACTCCAATGGATCCATTATAGAGAACCCGAGAGGAGGAAGTAGAGAGGATGAGAGAAATTCATTTCCTCCACCTACTGCCAAAGCCTAGGACGCGAAGGTTATCAGCATGCACGGCCAGAAAATCGAATCAAAAGCCTTGGTGATGTACTGATGTTGGGCTTGAATAAGAGCATAGGAGTGTTGGAGCGGTGATAAAACTTCTTTAGGTCAATTTTGCGATCCATCGTTATCGCCCTTACAAAATGGAGAAACTAGTGGTCTGGCTTTTGTGCTGGATGAATTTTTAGAGGAGCAGTTGCAACTCGTGAGGTGTAACATGATGCCTGACTCGGGTTTTTCTGCGTTTCCTGGTGGCTTTCTTGTGGGCATGAACGCTTAATTTTGCCTAGCTTCATAACCAAACAGTTTATGATCGATGATGTTAATGCGACCTTCGAGGAACGTATTTATATCGTGGCAAGATTCTGCTGAATATCGTGAAACAGGAACGTATTTGGTTCGAGTGGGTATGATCGACTTTGAGATATTTTTCGATAAAGAGAACTTTATTGATAACAAGATAATTAAATCAAGGGGATAGAATCATTTTGAAATCACTCCCGGTTACTGCATAGCTAGGATGCACACGGCCTTTTAAGTTACAAAAACAAAACAAGCACACTACCGACTATCAATCTGCAGCTAGACTAGATCGCCAGCTATGCACCTGGGAAAAAATATCCTTGGCCACCTCCAAAAGTTGACACGTCGAAGTAACCAAATCTTGTGTACGTACCCAGTCTCTGAAGAATAGCCCAGGAACATAGCCACTGGATAAGTAAGAAGATAACCTACAAAGGAGATGAAATTTTCTTCCTTTCAAAAACCATATCATATTCCTACAAAGCCACAAGCAACGGGTAGCCGCCGCCGTTAGCAAAACTAACAATCTGAAGTTATGAGTAACTCCCCCTAGGCATCCACCAAACAAGTGAGAAACGCTACAAGGTTGTAAAATTCCCAAAGCCACATGTATGATGGACCAAACTGCACGAGCAAGACGGCATTGAAAGAAAAGATGCTTAATTGTCTCCTCTTTGTGACGATAGCAGCATTTCATATTACCATGCCAATTGCGCTCCGCAAGATTATCCTTCGTCAAAACTACTCCACGACGTAAATACCAAAGGAAGATCTTGGCTTTCAGTGGCGCTTTGAGTTTCCAAAGTCTTTTGTTATATTTGGGACAACACTATGAATCAGAGCAAGGTAATGAGATTTCACCGAAAATTGACCATTTGAATGTAGATTCCAGCAGAAATCTTCTTGCTCCTGGGTTAGCACAATATTACGAATGCTTGGAAATAAAACATTCCAGGCTGCTAATTTTGGTCCTATAAGATGTCTGCGGCAGGACAAATTGGGAGGAGAGGTACTGAGAGCTTCAGCTACAGTAATCTTCTTATGACGAGCTACATAGTATAAGCAGGGGTACTGATCTCACAGTGTTGCGGTACCCAGCCATTTATCCTCCCAAAACCTAATTTGGCTGCCATCTTTAATTATGAAAGTTCCAAAATGTAGAAAATCTTGTTTACTTTCATAAGGCTGGTCCAAAAGTGTGAATCTCCTAAAGGCTTAGGACCCAAATATTTGTTGTGTAACAATTGTTGCCAAATGCCATCAGTCATGAGAAGTTTAAAAAGCCATTTACTAAGTAGTGCAACATTCTTACTATGAAGATCTTGGATTGCTAAACCGCTTTGCTCTCTAGGCAGACACATAACATTCCATTTCGAGAGACTACATTGGAAGACTGCTAAGAACTGGGTTAATCAGTGTAAGTCGTCCCCCAGTTGAAAGGTGCTTACCTTTCCAACTACTCAGCCTCCTTTCGAAACGTTCTTCTATCTCTTTCCAGTCGGCATTAATCAGCTTCCTATAATGAATAGGAATTCCTAAATACCGCAATGGGTAATTTTCAGTAGCACATCCAAAGAGTTGGGTGTATTGATCCTCAACATTTTGAGCCTCTCAGAAACAGAACAATTCGCTTTTGTGGAAATTTATTTGGAGACCAGATAATTGCTCAAATGCACAAAGTAACAATTTTAAGTTACGAGCTTTCTCTAGGTCATGGTACATAAAAAGAATTATATCATTAGCATATTATAGAATAGAGAGACCACCATTCACAAGATATGGCACTATTCTATTCACTTGCTTGTCTATTTTAGCTCTATTTATTAATACAGTTAGCATATCTGCTATATTGTTAAAAAGTATTGGAGATAGGGGATCTTCCTTTCTCAGGCCTTTTTTTGTTTGGAAATAAGGTCCAACATCATCATTGACTTTGATTGCCACACTTCCACTAGAAACGAAGGACTGAACCCAAGATATCCATTTGGGCAAGAATCCTTTCATCCTTAGTGTTTACAACAAAAGGGCCATCTAACTTTGTCATAAGGCTTCTCAAAGTCAATCTTAAAAATAACCCCACTATTTTTTTGATGCAGTTGATGAATAGTTTCATGCAAAATTACGACACCCTCTAGGATATTGCGTCCTCGCATGAAAGAAGTCTGGGTTTGACTGATAATGTGATCTGCCATCAAATTGACCCTACGAGTGGCCACTTTAGTGAATATTTTAAAACATACATTGAGCACGCAAACTGGCCTATATTGTTGAATTTGATTAGCATCTTGACATTTTGGAAGAAGAGTTATCACCCCAAAATTGAGACTAAAAAGTGGTAGGTCACACGCATGAAGATCATGAAACATATGCATCAAATCGTTATTTAAGATGTCCCAGAACTTCTGTTAAAATTCAGCTAGGAACCCATCGGGACCAGGTGCTTTATTGTGCTCCATATCGAACACCACATCCCGTATCTCTTTTTCTGTGAAAGGTGCTATTAAAAGCTCATTTTCAGCCTCAATGAATTGTGAGATATGATCACTTCATGACTCATCGAGAGTGAAGGAATTTTCCTCGGGTGGTCCAAAGAAATTTTTGTAGTACTTTATGATATAAGATTTGAGTATTGTTTGTCCCTCAATCTTCCCTTCTTCCTGATCAAGGAAGAATACCCTTTTCTTCCTATGCTTGCCATTGGCAATCATTTGGAAATATTTAGTATTATTGTCTCCTAAAAGGACTTTTGAGACCTTAGCTCACTGATAATATTTAATTTCTTCTTCTCGGAGTAAATCGGTCAGTTGATCACACTGTTGAGTGAGATGTTCTCGCTCAGCATTAGTTAAATCACAAACTTTAGCAGTGATGTCTAGGTTATATATAATTGACTGTAGACTGGCTTTTTGTTCTTTATAAATACCATCTATGTGTATTACCCAACCCCGAAGATGTTTGCGTAAGGAACCCATCTTATTATTCCATCGTTGGACAGAGTTAACTGGCTTATTCCAAATGTATACAACTCGATCATAGAAGTCCTCATGATGGAACCATCCAAGTTCTAATTTGAACTATTTTTGGTTCCCTGTGAAAGCTGATGATCCAGTGTCGAGTAGTAGCGGTGTATGGTTAGAAACGCCTCTATCAAGAGCGTGCACCGGCACCAATGGATACTTGGATTCCCATTCAGTTGTCATGAAGGCTCTATCTAACTTTTCATAGATTGGATTAGGCAACGAATTTGCCCAAGTGAATTGGCAACCTGTTAAAGCTATTTCCATAAGATCAAAGTGTCAATTATAGCATTGAATAGAAAAGGCCAACGATGATTGTATCGATCATTGTTTTTGTCCTTGCTACTCCTTAATATATTAAAATCACCCCCAATGAGAGTGGGGAGCAGGTTTTGTTGGCAAGTACGTACCAGCTTGGCTAAGAATGCTGATTTAAAACCATCTTGAGCCCGACCATAGACAGCCATGAGGATCCACATAAATTATATCGGATTTGTTGCAAAGATGGAATCTTACAAAAAAAATTCCCCTTCCACACTGAACGACAAATCCAATATAGAAGAACTAATCCCTAAAAGGATACCACCAGACCTGCCACGAGGGGGAATACAATGCCAAACGAAATCCGCACCACCAGATAGGCGAGCTAAATTCTTCTTTGACATATCTTTCTTTCCAGTTTCCATGATTGTAACAAAATCCAAATTATGTTCCTTAACAGCTTCAACAATGTAACGATATTTAGCCAAGCATGAAAGACCTCTGCTATTCCAAAAAATACCTCTCATTAAGAAACTTTCTTATTTAATTTACTCCCGTTCTTAGGGAATTTACGTTTCTTTGGCTTTGGAGCTGAACTGGATTTTCTAGCAGAAGCCATAATATCACAAATTTTTGTGTCTAGGTCTGCATCATCCAAATCTACCTCCGCCACATCAAATATGAAAGAAGGGCACTATCTATCTCAGTATCCTCGTCATTTCTTGGTATAAAAGGATTAACATCAATGTTACATTGCTTCTTCTGATGGTTCATTACTCCTTTTGGTTTTGATGCAACAGTCATTTTATCTACCTCAATTATGTTTTAAAGCATTGATAGACATAGTGACTTCATTACTACTACTATCAGCAGAAACCCTAACTTGCTCAACAATGAAAAACAATTATCATTAGATAAAGAGGCAATTGAGGAAGAGGGGCCATTTTGTGACATACCTAGCTGGGCATTCCCTAAAATGGAAGGCGAGCATGGTGATACATTGTTATCCACCATCGTCTTAAACTTCGTGGGGCTATCCAGGTTGCGCACCGTAGCATGCTTCATCGCTTTCTCCAACATGTCCTCGTCAGCTGTGGGAATCCCATCAACAGACGACATTATTAATACGGATACTGCGATGCGGCTCATCACAGTTATGGACTTGTGCAGATAAAGCATCACCAATTTCTGAACCTAACGTGTGCCGAGTCGACTGCCCGACCATCGGCGTTATAACTGGAGATGCATGTCCATGAGGCACATCGTCATTTCCCTCCCGTACTTACGCATGTCACCTAAGCTTGGGCTATCTCCCAGACATGTATGCAGAGTCGCATCCACCGGGTCAGCAGCCGCCGAACATGCGACCATCACCTCTTGGTCCTCCGCCACGACACCGCGGGGATGTGCGGAGTCAACATGAGGAGATTTGCCAACCAAAGGGCTACTGACCTTTTGGTGCAGGGCTGGTGATGTGCGCGCATGCGTAGGAGACACCACCGTACTCTCTCCATGTGGCTTCGCCATTGGTGTGACCAAAATGTGCGGGGGGCTAGCAGACCCATCGTCGATGAATGGCCGCCCACGTGGTACTAGACGTTTATCCCCAAAAGGAGTCACAACAATCTGCATTTGAGTAGGTCCTTGAGCAGATGATCTCAAAACATTTGATGGTGAACTATCGGCCTTCTGTTTCTTGGCGGCGTGCTCAGCATTCTCTCCACCTATGTTTCCATCCTTCCCAGCTCCAACAGCATCATGATCCATGGGATCGTCGGTTGGAGGTGGGATAGCAGGCTCAAAGTCATCTGCCTCAATACTAAAGTTTATGTCATAGCCCTTCACCTTCCTGAAGACGACATATGTAGTAAAAGGTAGATGTTCCCTATTCAGAACCCCAACTTTAATCCGGACTACTCCTAGCTTTCTAAAAGTAAGCATATCCGCTTCCTGTGTTGTCCCAATAACTATGCCTAGTGCTCGGAAACCTAGACAATGACGCCAGGCATAAGGGACACCAGGAACATGCACCACACAATATCAAGCTCATATGTAGGCGTGACATCCCCAGTTGCCCGCCACTCTGTGATCGTCAGCCACCCCATGATTCTTAAGGCGAAACTCGACATCATGCATCCTTTTTAATTCCTCCTCGGACAGAAACGTGACCAAAAATTAGTCGTCACCGTGCAGCAAGGCCTCCCAGTTACAATCATATCGAATGAGTCTAGCAAGCTCCATCTGCACCACATCCGCCGCGAGGCTGCCGCCAATAACTGTGACCAGTGCCGTGGGTGCCAGAACAGGAGTCTCAAGCTTGTAGCTGGTCGGTTTGGGAAGTTTGAGGATTGGGCACTTGCTCGACAAATGTGCATCTTTTTTGTTACAGATAATACAGTCCAGCTCCACCTTGCACACGTACATCTGCCAAGTGGCCCTTGCACTTGCATCGAAAGCTGTGAAAGGGGCGCGGCTTCTTAACCTTCAGCGTACACAATTTTTTCGCTGGTGGTTTTGATTGAACTGCAACCAGCGCATTGGGTGTTCGCTCATTACGATCTCCATACCCAATGTTGTCGCTGTCATCCCTCAATTTTAACTTACCTTGAGGGTCGACGATCCCACGCACTAGCCTCTGGATCAGTACGCTAGCGCGGAAGACCACATAGCCGATACAAGCATACATCGATTAATAAAATCCCTGAATATTACATAACAGTGTTACGCCCTTAGGCAAATATAGTAAGGCAGCTCAAACACGTCTTAGATTACAAAAGAATAGTTTAGATTACAGCGGTATCCAAAATATTTACCCAAAAGAATTCCTATCGACTAATGGCCATCAGTGACCGGAACGACCCCTAAGACTCCTCAGGTCCACCATAGTCCTGTCCGTCATCTTCGTGGCACTCATAAGGGTCATCCTCAGCTCCATCAACTAAAGAAGGTAAGAAGGCAAGGTCAACGTCATCCAAACGCTGGCTAGTTAATATTTCCCTTAATGCATATAGCGTAGAAGGCTTTATTTGGAGAAGATGGTTATTTTATTTGTGTGAAGCCAAGTTTATAAGACTTTTGAAAACATCATAACTAGCATCAACTAGAACTTGTCTTATTTGTATAAATCAGGGGTTTTCCATCTTAACCATGCACCTCAACCCAACTACCAACCAAACACACCAACCAACTCTCAATCGACCAACCCTTGACCATAATCCCAACCAACTTAACCAATCACCATACCAGCTTATACGTTCCCCAGACTTTCCTCCGGTTGCCCCGACCTTTCCTAGTTCCGCCATCATTCCAGGATTTGGCAATCCTATTGTGGACCACACATGCTATGGCATGCCCGCCTCGGCCTAGTAGGGTTGCCAGCCCTCACTAGCCGACCGTCATCCTAGGGATGTGTGGCCATTATCACCCTTGGTGATGACCCATGCCGGTCCCTATCGAGAATGGTCCCAGAGGGCCTCCGCAGAGTGCACACAACTGGCGACCCGAGACTCGTATTCCGCACGATGGCCACGAGTTGTGTTGGAACCATCCCTCGGATGGCAGTGATCTCCCCCGTTACGCGTGTTACTCCGCGCTCCTCCTAGATAAGCCCTGGCTAAACCAGCACCTGGCACCCTGTGCCTTACTCCTCCCTCAGGATGTCCAACTAGGGGCAACCCACCGATCATTATCTACTTCCACGGTCATCGACCACACCACACTTGGACTAACCTAACCAATCCCATCAACCCAGACAAACTTCCCACATGACCTTACCCCAAACACAATCAGCCCACTCATGCAGCTATCAGCCCTAACTGTCAAATGCCATATCATATTGAATGAGAATCATGAATGTCCAGTGAATATCGGTTCATCGTTCCGTGGCGATTAGCCAGAAGATTTGTTAAGCCTAAGCCAGTCTAAGCAAGTTTTACCCATTAGATAGGGGTAAAGTGGTTACCAAACTAATCATAGGCTATCAAGAGTAATAACAATGAATGCAGTCATTAAGGCTAAACAGTTCAGGGCAGGCATGCATAAGTATTACATGATTAACAATTAGGCAGACTAATAAGCATGTATTATTAGTAATCTAAACAATATAGCTTTAAGGAAAACTAGGTAAAAAACATGATAATTAGTTATACTAATCCGCACTAGGGAAAGTCGCTCTCTCTCCCTACTACGGACTACATCTAAAGAGTAAGTGTTAACTCGCCTTGATCAGGTAGGTGTTCCTCCTCGGCGTCCCCAAATCTTCCTTCGGGATCACCTACATCTAATCATACCAACAAACCAATAATTACTTACTAATGCAATGGAAAACATGATGCATGCACGATCTAGATCAAACCCTTGGCATAAATACCTAAGGTCGATTCGCGAACCTACCCTTCGCTTGACATGCTATGCATGACAAGTGCATTAAATAATAATATTATTAGTACATAAAAGTATACTACTCCCCAAAATACGATGTCATACGATTAGATCGTCAGAGTGTGTTTAGGGTTTTCAAGGTGACATAATAACGACGATTATTCGGAAATCAACCTACGTTCGAGTTAAGTTTAACGGAGTTGACAATTCACTAAGTGTTTCAAAATAAAAGAGGTAATCTTAGGTTACATCTCCCCTTAATATATATTTTCTAAAGATTGCTCCTTAATTAAATTAATAGGAAAATGCTTAATTTTAATTGTTGGATTTTGCCATTAATATTCCTGATGAGAATAAGTAATCACTATAAGCAATTTAAATGTTTTACATTTGTTATGACATTTATCTATCCATTATAACTCCTAAGGAATATTTGGCCTAAATCATTAAATACTATTCCCAACAATTACCCTAAAATTAAATTAGTCATTTCTATATATGAAAAATCACATTTTTAAAGTAACAGTGCCAATTTTGCCATTACAGTGATGGATTTTATATTTTTATAAAATCATAAATGGCTTCTAGTATTTATCTAAATTTTTCTAGAATTTTTGGGTGTCTCTGGCTATTTTAAATAAATCACAAGCTAATTGGCAATTATCTAAATACTAACATCGCTGAAAAATCCTTTTAACCGAACCGGGCCGAGCCAACCGATGAGCGGCCCATGGCCCAACGCGCGCACCCGCCCGCGCGGCTAGGGAGAAACGTCGAAAGCGGCATTTTGGAAGGCGCTACCGAGCGACGAAAGCGCACGCGACACTGGCGTTTCTACTTAACCCGACCGGTGGGACCAGGGCCCACATGGCAATGACTCAGCGCTGAGACTTTGAGCCAGCGCGTGAAGGGGTGTCCTGACTAGTGGGGCCCGCGTGTCATTGACTCAGTGGCTTGGCCTCTGCACGAATCTCTACGCCAGATCGGATGACTCCTAGTCATCTTCCACCTTCGGCTCGGTGACGTGGCTCGGGGGCGACGGCTTGAACCACGGCGGCGCTACAGGGCTTCTCCGGCCACGAGCGTTGACGCCCTGGCATCTACAGGCCCTAGGGTTCCTAATGACGCACGCATTGAGGCCAGCGGTGGCCGGACGCGGCGGCGCGGTGACGGCGGCGAAACCAGGGCTCGCCGGCGACGTACGCGGACACTGCAGTTCTACAGGCCGAGGGATTTTACTGGGAGCATGAGGGGGTCAAGGGGATGCTTACGGAGCTCCCAGAGAGGCGTACGGTTGAACGGAGGCGGTTGGTAGCGATGGACCCGTCGGCAGCCGAAGCAGAGGAGGCGTCGACACGGCGACTCGGGGCACCTCAACTGGAATTAGGAGAGGGGATGGGTTAGGAAGGGTCTCGCGACGCTCTGGACGAAGGTAATCGTAGTGTGGCTCACCGATTCGCCAGGAGGCTTCGGCGCCGGAGAGGAGCGATTTAGGGGAAATGGGGAAAAGGTCACCGGCAGGGTGGCCCTTGGCTTTTATGGAGATCGGTCGAGGCGGTTGGCTCAAGGTGGAGAGAGGGCGCGGTGATGCGACGGCAGACGCGGAGCGGCGCGAGCGGCGCTGCACAGCAGGGCAGTGGCGCGGCGAGGTGACGGCTACGGCGCGGTGATGATGGCGGACGTGGCGCGGACGTGATCGTCGCGGCGCGCGTGGCACGAGGCGAGCAGAGCAGAGCCAGCGACGGCATGGCCCACTGGCAGAGAGAGCAATGGAGAGAGAGCGAGAGAGAGAGAGAAAAAGAGAGAAGGAGAGAGAGCTTCTGGGTGGGACCCACGTGTCAAGTCATGCTAAAATTCAAACGAATTTCAAATTTTGGCAAATTTTGCTAAACTTCCCAAATTGGGATGTTACAGTCACTGCGATCAACAATGCCACTCCCATGAATAGGTTCGGTTCTTCGTTCAACATTGATAGCCCCCTGACCCCGATCAACACGCTGGACACCATGTGGACCAACCGGACGGTAGAACGACCCTCCGTATTGTCCGTTGATGTGCCAATGCCGGTAATTGAGATTGCCGGCAGATCGTACCTTGTCCACGACCAGCACCTTGGAAGCCGCCAGCTCGCGCACCTTATCCACGACCAGCATCATGAGCAGCATCCCGATTGTCAAAGGTGGCGCTCCTGCCCTGTCGATTTGTTCGCGGCGCCGGTGGTCGCGGCGCCATCTCCCCGTAGCTAGGGCAGATGGCGGTGTAAACAGGTTGAGTTGTGATTAGCGGCTGCCGCTTTGAGATATTTATAGGCCGTTTGGTTGCCTTCTCTCACGAGCCTGTCTCGTCAAACTTAGCCAGGCTGGTGAGATACGGGATGCGTAGATGTAGAGACAGTGTTTGGTTGAGTATTTAATAGGCGAATATTTTGAAATTTATATTGCGAGTGCGGTCTAGTTTTGTTTGAAAAAAAGTCAGAAATCCAATTTTATAATCGGTTCAATAATCAGATATGCTAATAAAAAGATACAAACAAAAAAGGAAAAAAAACTTACCTGCTACGTGGCAGCCCATGCATGGCTTGATATGGTGACTGATTGTGGGCCCTTGTGCAGAACACGAGGCCGGCATGCGTTGCATCCAGAGAAACGCCCATTTTCCGTGTTTCTTCAGAGCCAGGCTGCATGGAGAATCTTGCATCCACAGAGCCAGGCTCAAAACTAAATGCAGGCAACCAGACATAAGAAAAAAGCAAGATTCTGCATCTATAGATGCAAATCTCTGTAAATGCAGCTAACCAAACAGCCTATTAAGAAATACTTTCTAAGTAGTTGATGAGTTTAACTTGAAGAAACGACTTGACATGACAACAGTATAAACGGATCATTCTGGATGTTATTAAGGAGTATCAATGCATGGCATATTATTTTATATATATCTTTGAGACCGACTAGAACACAGACGCTTGCGTTTTGCATTTAGTGCAGGCGATCTTTTATCAGTATGATTGTACATAAATTTCACCACACAGAAGTACTGAAAAATAGTATAAAAAAGTGAAAAACAACACAGTAAGCTGTCAATCGAGCAAATTAGAGAGGTAGAGAACAGTAGATCGACGGGCCGTCGGAGCAGGCGATGACGGCGACCTCGAGCAAGGCGGCCCAGCGTTCGCGAGCTTTGTAAAAGTGGTAGCATCGGTAGCAAAACGCGACAGCGGCGGCATGCAGAGTTCGTGAGCGGCAGCGGCGGCTACGCTGCTGCTTGCACGAGCTATTTTCACGCTGCTGCGTGCATGTAAGCTGCATCGGCGGCCGCGGCTGCGCATGACGCGTGAGACTCGCCTGCGAAGAGAAGGCAATCGCAGGCGCCTATAAGGTAGCAAAAGCATATATCTTAACTAGTCTTCAATAAAATCAGTATGTGAGGCTGTGGACGACGCAATGGCGAGCCGGCGACGAGGTGTTGGTTGCGGGCCCACACACCATTTGCTCATGGACTCGCGTGGTATCCACATCACCAGTCACCATCAGCGGTCGGTTCATGCATAGTCACTGTCCTACTCCTTCCCGTATTGGCCGCAGCAGCACACTATCACTGAAAAACAGCCACCAGTAGTTCATGATGAGGAACCGCATCCGAACTGTGCCGGTCTTGGGCCCGGCACGGCTAAGCGGTGGGCCCTATTTGGATGGACCAGCCAAAACCCTAACACCCAAGCATAAATAGGAGAGGTTCCCACCTACTATGTATTCATGAAAAAGAAATAAAGAATATTTCCTCTCCTACATCTCTGTGTTCATCTGTGATTGTCCTTCGTTGTCTACGATCTACGAACTGTTAGGCATCCTTGGACTACACCCGGTAACGTGGTTGTCTAACACGTTATCAGCACGAAGATCTGACGAACGACGCCGGAGATCGGTCGCCAAGTTGGGACCCGTTGATCTGTCCTACGCGATAGTTCACGCATCTCGTCTTTGCCACACAAATCGAACGTATAGATCGGTTTTTACCGCGGGTTCCCATTTGAATCTGTTAAAGAATTTTAGATCTAGTAGATCCATTGAATTGGAAAACTACCGATTTTGCATGGGTAATGAGTCAGTGAATTTTTCCATATGCCCGAAGCACAAAGCACGAAACTCGCGCCGCGCCGGTGAAAGTGCATCTAGGCCCCTAAGTAGTTTTGATGATTAATGATTAACAATTATAGAGCTAATATTTCTATTGGAGAAATATACACAGGTGTTATACATGTTAAATTCATGAAGTACAAGTTTAATTGTGATGGTGTACCCCTCAAACGTGGATATGTTGCAAGAAGGCATCAAGACTAGTAATTATTTGTAAATCTTTATTTATTGAGTAATAGGTATGCCGTACTATGAAGAGGGATGCTACGGAGAAGCATATAAAGGTTCCTAAGTGCTCAAAATAGGTATCTCAATATACACTCTATACAGAACCTACACCATCAGAACATCTGATGTAGGTCGAAACATACGATGGTGAACTCAGTCTGCCTGTTTCCAACGCTATCCAGTAAGCATTCCATCGGAACATCCGACGCGGGTCGGAACATCCGATGGCGACGTGGGTCAGAACATCCGACGTGGTTCAGAACATCCGATGCGGAATACTCTGCAGCAACGGCTATTTTTCGGGATTCCCTATTTAAGCCCTCCTATAACACCTGTCAAAAGGTTACACACTCTGATTTGAACCTAATACTTCTTCATCTCTCAAGAACACTAGCCTTTCTCTCTCTTGTTCATCTTGTGGGATCTAGATGTAGAGAGATCAAGGCACCCAAAATACTCCATGAATTAGAGACATCCAATTCTTGAGCATTTAGCGATTCCAAATTTCTTCGACACATCTGTTACTCTTTGAGGTTTGAAGGGCTCCTAGACGGCTAGGTGTCGCCGGTGAGCCGCCGAGCTTTGTGTGGTGTGTCTCCGGAGTTTGTAAAGGTGTGATTCCGCCTCCGTAAGGAAAAGGATTCATCTAGTGGACACCGGTGAGTGCTGTTGTGCATCGCCGGGAGGGGATTAGGTCTTGGTGATCTGGGCTTTGTGCCTTCCATAACGGTGAATAGGATTTTCCTTCAAAGATCCGAACATGGGTAAACAAAAATCGTCGTGTTCTTCGTCTTGATCTTAAGTATTTGTTTGACTATTGGTTTTTGACTTGTTCTGAATATTCTTGAATTAATAGATCTAAACTTGGTTTTGCGAGGAATCAATTTTTACTGTAGGTTTTCGTCAATTCTAGAACACTCAGGATCGGGACATCCGACATACATCGGAACATCGGACCCTGATCAGAACATCTGACGCAAGGCTCTCTGAACTAGATCGGAACATCCGACCTACATCGGAACATCCGACGTGCTGGTTACTGTTTTGAGTTTATATATTCCGTAATTTTGTTTTATTCGCCTATTCACCCCCTCTAGGCGTATATCGATCCTTTCAGTCGGCCCACGCCTTGGAGGTTCCCATCTACTATATATAAAGATTTTGAAAATAGTCTAAAAACGCTGCAAACCTATAGTACGACGGAGATTGCGTCGGCGGCGGCGCCACCGGGCGCCGTACGACGCGCTGTTAATGCAGTGGCGGCTGAAGCTAAGGGCGCAGGAGATGAACGGCGACGGCGGGCGATGCACGAAGGTGGCGCTGTCGCGGACCAGTTTGCGTTGCACGGCGTCCCTGCCTGCCGGCGACGAAGACGGCCGGGCGGCGGCCCGCCCAGAGCGTGACGAACGGGCCGTGCTCTGCCACGAGCGAGAGGAGCGCCCGCGAGAGGGAGGGCGTGTAAGAAGAGGTTGCCCACGAGAGGGAGCCTCGCGCGCGGCCCCGGTGGGAGGCGCTTGCTGTTGTACTGGCGGCCCGAGGCCGAGGAAATGGTCCACCACATGAGGATGGTCGCAGCGGCGAGACAAGCGCAGAGGAGGGCGAGTTGTGCCATGACCATAGTCGAGGCTCAAATCTCAAGCAGCCTGTCCAGATGAGAAATGTTGCATGGGACTATTGGAGACACAACCTCTACTCTTTATAAATAGTGCATGTCCTCCGTGTTATTTACATTTTATTTGACTTATTTAAGTTACTTATCTTGTTCTTGTTTATCTTTGTTAAAATGTATTTTAATTTTTCCTACCTCAGAGGCACGTCTATAAATTTTATCCTAAAACATTTGAAAAATACAATAAGATTTTTTTTTTCACCACTCCCTCTCCACCCTCCTCAATCACGGCCAAGCTGACCGCAGGCCTCCAATGCTTTTGTTGATGACCAACGTCGAGCCTCGCGTGACCACAGTGGTGCGCCCTGAGGGCTGGAACGACGGATCCAACACGTCAGCATGGTCATGCATAGGCCTCATGGTGGTCATTGGTGACCCCGCCGGCGAGTGGTGTTTGGCTCGACCAGATGGAAGGGAGAGAGCAGAAATATAAATCCAATTTTTTAAAGAAAATTATAGGATTATATTAGCAAAAGAGACATGAGGACTAAGGGAGGCTATACATGGAGGGACGTATCTAATGCAAATATCCATTTTGTGCTAACATGCTAAAAATAAATCTGAGCCATCAGATTAATGAGAAGTGACCAAGATTTGAAGAGGTGGGAGCCTCTTTTCTCATTTAAACACTTTCACAAATACCCCTTAACTTTCCAAGTGAGAAAAGGGATTCCACCTTTTGAGATATATGTCGCTGCTCATGGATCTAATGAATCAGATCTATTGTGAGCATGTTAGCATCCAATAGATATTTGCACTAGATATGTTGTCATACATGAATCTTGAAATATATATCATGGTTTCGTGTCTATGCACGCATTATGTGACGAAAATCCTCTTTGCTCTTAGTACAACTAGGTCATTATGACATCCATCGCAATCTCTTCCCACTTCCACCAAGACCTTGAGAGTTGTAGCAGACCAGCTGGTCGTTGATGTTCAGCTTTCACTTGTTGGCATACGTGGCAATGTGCCACATATTCCGCTATGTCCCTCTTCATCCTCGGCCACCAGAACCTCAGCTTCATGTCTTGGTACATCTTGGTGCTTCCCGGGTGTAGGGCGTAAGGCGGGGAGTTATGCGACTCAGACAAAATCAGGTCTCTCAGAGTCGAGTCCTGTAGAACGAAGATCCGTTCCCCTAACCACAGCACCCCCTGGTCATCCTTGGAAACTTTGTACCCCTTGTCCTTGGCGATGAGCTTCTCGATCCTTTGGGTGCTAGGATGTTCCTTTTGTTTCTCCTTGATCAAATCAAGCAAATCCGGCTTAACTTCCAAGGTAGCCAGGTATCCGTGGTTAACCATTTCGACCCTAAGTCGACTTAAATCCTCGATTATTTGTTCAGGGACCGTGTCAATCTCCATGAGATTGCATTGGGACTTGCGGCTAAGAGCGTCGGTTACGACGTTGGCCTTTCCGGGGTGGTACTGAATATTCAAGTCGTAGTCGTTGATCAGCTCCAGCCATCGTCTTTGCCTCATGTTGAGTGTGCTCTGGGTGAAGACATACTTAAGACTCTTATGGCCGATAAATATATCACAGGGTCGGCCAACCAAATAATGTCTCCAGATCTTCAATGCATGCACCGCTGCTGCCAGCTCTAGGTCATGAGTGGGGTAGTTGATCTCGTGCTTCCGCACTTGGCGTGATGCATAAGCCACCACCCTTCCTTCTAGCATCAGGACACACCCTAGACCATATGTGGAGGCGTCGCAGTATACCTCCAACTTCTTGCTCGTGTCCAGGGTCACTAATACGGGGGCGGAGGTAAGACGTTGCTTGAGCTCCTGAAAACTCTTCTCGCAGGCATCCATCCATTCGAACTTCTTGTCCTTTTTCATGACTTGTGTCATTGGTAGGGTCGTTTTTGAGAAATTCTCGATGAAACGCCGATAGTATCCAGCCATCCCAAGGAAGCTGTCGACGGTTGAGATATCGTTCTCAAGTCAACTAAGGTTCTTGAGAAGGGGAGATAGGAGACACGCCGAACAACACGAACAGCGATCAACGAGCAACAGGGAGACAAAGGTTTTTATCCTGGTTCAGGCCTCTCGGGAGAGATAATAGCCTTACGTCCAGCCTTTCTTATATATCAAAGATGATTACAAGAGCATCCTCGACGAGATGAACAGATCTTGGCGAGTAGTATGAGAATACAAAGGTGCTTGGCCAATGTTGGATGAGATGCCCCCTGAACGCCGTAGGGGCTGGTTTATATAGTATAGATGAACCGACCTACCGGAGGATAATCAGGCTGGGCTAACTACGAGATTGTAACGAACTCTGTACATGCCAAATACATCCTAAGGTAGATAAGGTACAATCTAATTTTTGGGGATCAAGACTCATAATCCAATCCGGGAAACCAACGTCCGGGTCTTCACGTAGCCGTGCAGAACTCCTGTTCGAGACGGACTCAAACACGATTCCTTGGCCGTTACGCACCACGCCAGCTAGAAAGCTGTTCGGCAGGATGCATATGGGCCAGAAAGAACCTTCCAGGGAGCTGAGCCCTGGTAGGCTATTCGATTGGGCCGTCAGGGAGTGGTCCATGGCAACGGGCCGTGATTTTATCCCCGACAGCTAGCCCCCGAGACTCAAGTGGAAGGACTCACTAGAGTGGGATCTTCCTCTTGAGACTCTAAATCACGAAGAGGGAAATTTTGTTGCTACAAAGATTTGTAACAAGCGACCGAGCAGGTTAAGTTCCTCCCGAACAAGACCTGGCCGGGATCGAACAAACCCGATCAGTACCGAGCAACTCTGTTGCACCGAACAGGGAACCACATCTGCTCGAGCAGAGTACTCAGCCTTCAGTGCAGACACTGGAAAAAATAGCCGTTGGCAGATTCCAACGGTAACTTCGCTGCGCAGTGAAAACAGGCGACCGTTTTTACCTAGCCGTTGCATTAAAAAAAACTAGCCGTTTTGTGACAAACCGTTGCAGAGCTGCTTATTTGGGCCTATAAAAGCACCCAAGCCGCCCGCGGCTAGCCACTTCTAGTTTCACTCCTTTCCTTCCCAAGCCCTAATTCCAACCGCGCTCAGCACCGACAGCCGCCGCCCACTCCCAAAGCTGCTCGTCCAAACCTGGGGACTGCCATGGCTAAGTTCGTTGCCACCAGCATGACCGAGGAGGACTTGAAGATCTAGGAGACGGAAGGACACATCGACACCGGTAGCTGGAGGCTGCCCGGGGAGGAGGAAACTTCGGAGCCGCTCGAGGGCGAGTTCGTCAACTTCGAGCAGTTCACACTGTTCGGGTTGAGATCCCCTGAGAGCGACTTCGTGGAGGCTTTCATGAACATCAGCGGGTTGGAGGTATCAAACTTGAACCCCAACTCGTTTCTGCAGATGGCGGTCTTCGCACACCTGTGCGAGGGCTACCTTGGAGTTGATCCATCGGTGGGGTTGCTCCTCCACTACTACTCAGTGACGAGGAGCAGCTCCGCCGCTTCGGCGCTTGGATGCTACTATCTCAAGCTCCGGGCCATCGCCGACGACGCACCCTACCCTCGTCCGCCACTTCTCGACTCAATGGGGCCGTGGTGGATGAAGTGGTTCTACACCCGGTGGGGCGACGACAGCAAGCTCGTCTTCACCGGGAAGGCTCCGGCGAAGGGGACACCAATGCCTCGGTCGGAGATGTCCGACGAGGACTGGTACCTGACGCGGAAGAACGCCTCCCTCGTGGGCCTCGGGCTCACGGGCAAGGAGATCATCCGCGACTTCACAGTGAACAGGATTTGTCCGCTGCGGAGGAGATCCTACCCCTTCTATAAGATAGAAGGTTGGGAAGACATCACCAGGGAGAGCACAGGTAAGTGCCTTTAAGACTTAACCTTTTACTTGGCGATTTCATCCGAACAGGAATTAACAACTTTCACTGTTCGGGCAGTGCAACCGACGACTGCATGGGTGACCGAGCAGGTCGACGCCATGCTGAAAGCTGCCAAGAAGGACGGTCACCGGCGAGGTGGCCTACACATGTCCGCGGAACGTGCTCGTTCGTACACCGGAGGTAAGACACTTACACGCCCGGCCTTGCAAGACCTGCACGGTTTAAGATGCAAACATTCGTTTCTCAAACACGCAGGAGGACCAGCTGATCCTTGGAGGGATCGTGGAGGAACTCTCCTGGTCGGAGAAAGAGAAAGCGAAGAAGGGCAAGGCCAAGGTGGCCACGAAGCCCAAGGTGACGGCTGAGCCGACGCGGAGCTCGCCGCGCCATGGCGGCCGCCAGAAAATATTAAAACGTATCCGCGTATCTTTTTTTTATATAAAATGGCGTATACACGTATCCGTATCGGCCCGATACCGATACACGTATCCGTATCGGTGCTGAAGGTGTGGCTTTGCTCAAAGGAAGGTTTTTCAAAAGATACGGTAGAAAAGCAAAAGGCAATGGAGAACTCAATTGGTCAAAGAACCCCTGAGAAGGTGGTTGCATCCACTCGCACCGGTTGTAAGGCACGTTTTAGAATCAAGTTTAAGGATGGGGTTTGGAAAGTAAGTGTTTTTGATGATGTTCATAACCATCCGATGGTCACCTCTCCATCAAAGAAAAGAAACCTACGCTCCCACAGGAACATGGATGATGAAGACAAGGAAATTATAAAAGACATGCGTGCCCAAAATATTGAGACCGCAAAAATAAATGAGTATTTGGGTGCTAAGAACGGAGGCAGGCAAAATCTAAGGTTCAAAAGAAAGGATGTGAGTAATGAGATAGCGTCTAGTAAAAGAAAACTTCTTGGTATGGATGCGGAAGCGACATTGATTCATTTTTATAAGAAGAAAGAACAAGATCCAGAATTTTATTTTGATGTTGAGACAGACTCCAGTGGCCATGTGAAGTATATGTTCTGGGTTGATGGTAGAGGACGAAGGGCATTCCAACAATTTGGAGATGTCGTGACCTTTGACACGACATACCAAACAAATAGGTACGTTCCAAAAGTTGCTTTGAGATCAATAAAATTTAGATAATGCTTAGATATGCTAGTTAAATTATTGTTTTCTTCAATTTCCGGTACGACATGTCCCTTGCACCATTCATTGGTGTAAATCATCATCGGATGTCCATTATGTTTGGAATTGCAATGCTAAGGTCAGAGGACAAAGCTGCGTTTGTTTGGTTGTTCAAAACATGGGTAAAAGCCATGTATGCAAAGGAACCAATAGCCATTCTCACCGACCAAGATCCTGCAATGAAAATTGCTATCAAAGAGGTCTTTCCAAATACTGTTCATCGACGTTGTCAATGGCACGTGATGAGAAAGGCAAGGGATCATTTGGGAGCCCTCTATAACTTAAAACCAGATTTTGAAGTTGAGTTAAAGAGGGTCATAAACCGTAGCATGACAGTGTCTGAATTTGATAATGGTTGGGCAGCTATGGTTCAGAATCATGGTTTAGAGAACAATAGACACCAAAATGTTATGTACGACAAGAGATCTTAGTGGGTTCCCGCATATTTTAGAGGTGTATTTTTTGCTAATATGTCAACAACCCAAAGAAGTGAAAGTGCCAATTCTGCCTTGAAATTATGGACTGATAATCATTCAACCATGTATGAGCTTGTCTTACATATGGAGAAGATGGTGGATGGTATTTGGCAAAAGGAAAGTGATGAGGACATTGCTTGTATTAATGCTACACCAAATTTGTCAACATTGCACCGTATAGAGAAAGATGCATCCCAGATTTACACAAGTAGAGTGTTGAAAGAGTTCAAGGTACACTTAAAAAACACCCAGCTTGGCAAAATTAGAGAGATTGAGAGTGATGCCAAATATGAGGTAACTATTGATTATCATCCTATGATGGAGAAGATAATTTCGGAAACCTATATGGTTGAGATAAATAAATCAGCGGGACTAGTTTCTTGTAGTTGCAAAGGATATGAGTTTGAGGGCCTGCTTTGTTCTCATGCCATAAAAGTCATGCATCATGTAAATATGTTTCATCTACCTAATAGATATATCATGAAACGTTGGTGCAAAGATGCTAATGAAAAGGCCAAAAGATCAAAATTGGAGAGGAGCATTGAGATTGGGAGTACCGAAGAGCAAGCAACACTTAGATGTGCTACACTAAAGCCTCAAATGATGAAATTGCTGACAAGGGCATCGAAGTCCAGTGAAGCTTTCAACCTAGTCCAAGGAATGTTGGATATGGCAGAGCAACAAATGGAAGGGATAGCTGTTGAGGAAGAGACTGAAACATGTGAAATTCCAACATCTACAATTATACCCTCACAAGTGATACTAGATCCACCAATATCACAATGCAAGGGGAAGAGGAAGCAACCACAAAGATTTAAACCACCTTCAGAACCAGTCTCGAGAGGCAAGAAACCACGAACATGTAGCATATGTAAAAGCAAAGAAGGGGGACATAATGCTAGAACTTGCCCGGTATTAGTAAATTTCATATTGCAAAATAATATTTCCTTCATTTATAAAAAGGTACTTACTGTTTCATTTATTTTACAGCAAAGGAATGTCAAAGGAAAGGATACAAAAGAAGTGGACATCGTACAAGAAAGCGAGGATGTGGATTTGGATGGTTCTTCGGAAGATCTCGACCTATCTGACTAAAATGACCTCCACTGCTGTGCTTATGACCTATATGTAGTATTTTGGCTAAAACTTTTGTGCTACTAGATTCAATTGAATTGTCATGCACTGTTCAAAACTGACGAGGTGTGATGGTAGCATATTTTGGCTAACCTTTTGTGCTACTAGTTCAAATGGATGCACTTCTGTATGAGATTCTCCAGATGCACTTTGGGTTGTTGAGTTAATTAGCCTGAAAATAGAACACAGATGGTGCTATTGAATCCATTGATCTGGAATATAACACAGATGAATTTTGCATGGTTTCAGACCTGGACTTGTAAGAGGTGCATTGCTCTCAGGCGGTATGAAATGTTCAGATGGAAATGTTCAGATTTGTAGTTCTCTTTTTACATAAGCAAGATAACAGTCAGTTGATTCCATACAAATATGAATAATGCAGGTGCAACCAAGATAGCTGACAAAGGGCAAAATATAGCTTCTCCTTTCTATTTCAAACTTTCAGAATTCTATACATTGCATTTGAATTGACTCATACATGTACATTGCCATCAAGGCTGAATCATCCGGAATTGTGTAAATACAAAAGAGACAAAAATTTAAAGGAACAAAGCTGAACAAAGCCATTCTTTCTCTTCGTATTCTGAACAAGTCAGCAAACGAACAGCACAACCAAAACAACATCTTAGCTAGCACCCACGGTGGAGCAGCAAAAGGATCAAAGTTAGAGCAGGCGGAGGTGGCCTCGTGCGAGGCGAGTGGATGCAGTGGAGGTGGCCTCGTGCGAGGCGAGCAACGGCGGCGGCAGCGGTTTCTTGCAAGGCAGCGGCGGCGGCGGCGGCGGCCCCATGTGAGGAGAGAGAGAGAGGGGGGATGGGAGACGGACAGGGGCGACACGGCTCCGTTAGGTGGAAGGAAGTGGCACTCACCCGCGCGCATGCTAGATCTATCCGTTCGTTGCCAGATCGGTCGGTTGGTACGGTGGGAAGCACCAGCCCCCAATACACTCGAGTCTACTGTCGACGGTTGAGATATCGATCTCAAGTCAACTAAGGTTCTTGAGAAGGGGAGATAGGAGACACACCGAACAACACGAACAGCGATCAACGAGCAACAGGGAGACAAAGGGTTTTATCCTGGTTCAGGCTTCTCGAAGAGAGATAATAGCCCTACGTCCAGTCTTTCTTTATGTCAACCTTTCTTATATATCAAAGATGATTACAAGAGGATCCTCGACGAGATGAACAGATCTTGGCGAGTAGTATGAGAATACAAAGGTGCTTGGCCAATGTTGGATGAGATGCCCCCTGAACGCCGTAGGGGCTGGTTTATATAGTATAGATGAACCGACCTACCGGAGGATAATCGGGCTGGGCTAACTACGAGATCGTAACGAACTCTATACATGCCAAATACATCCTAAGGTAGATAAGGTACACTCCAAATCTTGGGGATCACGACTCCTAATCCAATTCGGGAAACCAATGTCCGGGTCTTCACGTAGCCGTGAAGAACTCCTATTCAAGACAGACTCAAACACGATTCCTTGGCCGTTACGCACCATGCCAGCCAGGAAGCTGTTCGGCAGGATGCATATGGGCCAGAAAGAACCTTCCAGGGAGCTGGGCCCTGGTAGGCTATTCGATTGGGCCGTCAGGGAGTGGGCCATGGCAACGGGCCGTGATTTTATCCTCGACAGAAGCTTCTTACTTTAGTAACCGACATAGGTGCTACCCACTCCATCACTGTTGCCACCTTAGCCGGGTCTACCTTGATTCCACCGGCAGACATAATGTGCCCTAAGAAACTTACATCGCTAATCTAGAACCCACACTTGCTAAACTTAGCGTATAGTTGATATTCTTGGAGCTTCTCCAGGACCAGGCGTAGGTGCTTCTTGTGTTTCACTTTGTCCTTGGAGTATATTAGGATGTCATCAATGAAAACCACTACGAAATGGTCCAGAAACTTCATCAAGATCTTGTTCATCATGTTCATGAAGCGGGTTGGGGCATTGGTCAGCCCAAATGACATTACCAGGTACTCATATAGCCCATATCTAGTGGTGAAGGCGGTATTGGGTGTGTTAACCTCCCTAACTCGGACTTGGTGATATCCCGACCGAAGGTCGATTTTCGAGAAGCACTTGGCACCTCTTAGCAGATCAAACAGATCGTCGATCCAGGGAAGAGGATACTTGTTCTTGATGGTAGCGGCATTCAGGGCTCGATAATCTACCACCATCCTCCGGGTCTTATCCTTCTTATCTACGAACATGGCCGGAGAACCCCACGGTGAGGAGCTGGGGCGGATTAGTCCTTGGCCTTGCATCTCATCCAACTGTTTCTTCAGCTCAGCCAACTCTACCGGATTCATCTTGTAGTATGGCTTATAAAATGGGGCAATTCCCGAGATTAAGTCAATGGAAAACTCCATGCCACGATCTGGTGGCAGTCTTGGTAATTCCTCGGGAAAGACGTCTAGATACTCTTTTACTACGGTCACCTTAGCGGGATCATCCTCCTTAAGGGACCATATTGCTCTACCGCATCTAAAAGGGGCATCCACCTTCCAAATGGTCTCGTAGCATCCACTACGGAGCAGCTTGATCTCCCTACAGGCACAGTCTATTACTCCTTGGTAGTGTTGGAGCCAGTCCATTCCGATGATTACATCAATCCCTCGACCGGGTATGATCATAAGGTCAAAGTGAAAGCTATCATCCTCTTGCCTTATTTCTACCTAAGGACACGCCCTGGTGGCGGTCAGCATACCACCCAGAGACTTTATTATCAGAGTCTTATTTAGTGGGAAGGTCTGCAACCCATACATATCCACATAATGCTGTGCAATGAATGAATGCGATGCTGCGGAATCGAAAAGTACTAGCACTGGGTTGTTGAGTAACGCAAACGTACCCATCAGCACGCCCAGTGCTTCTTCGGCTTCCTCGACGGTGACATGGTTGTGTCTCTCGCGGCCAGCATTGGTAACTGACCCAGCGACAAAACCTTGTCCCACTGCTCTTCCAGGCGGCGCTGGTCCTCTGGCCGGGGTGTTCACTGTGTTGAAAGACGCCGGAGAACTTCTCTTCTCAGGGCAGATTGCAGCGAAGTGCCCAGGCTTGTGGCACAGAAAGCAGGCTCTAGCAGCTTGGTCGGCAGAAACAGCTTGATTGTAACCCTAGGGAGGAGCAGATGGCCTCCCAATGGTTTGGTAGCCTCAGATTCTGGGGTTTTGATAATTTGGTGCCGGACGGTACGGAGGTTGTGTCCTTTGGTATTGCGTCACTGGGCGAGAGAAGTTGGTTGCGCTCGCCCTACCTTGGCTTGAACTCGACCCAGTTCGAGCAGCTAGCTTTCTCTTGCGAGTGATCTCCAAGCCCTTCATCTCGTTCTCCAGGATTAGGGCCATGTTCACCATGTGCTGGAAATCCTAGTAGTCCAGCAAAATCAATCAGGAGCGCAGGCTGGGGAGCATACCCTCCAAGAACTTGTCGATCTTCTCATCTTCATCTTCCACGTCCCCCGGGGAGTAGCGTGCTAGTTGATTGAAGCAGGTGAGATAGTCATTGATCGAAGATTTCCCTTGCTTTAGCTGGTAGAACTCCTGCTTCTTCGTGCTGATGGCATCACGGGGCACATAGAAGGATCGAAAGGCAGTCTCGAACTCGCTTCAAGGGATATCCTTGTCGTGGTTGGCGATGGGTTGAAGGTATTCTCCCAGGGCCTCCTCATCCAAATCATCTTCGTCGTTCCCACCTTGCCCTTCTTGGGCATCTTGTTCAGCCAGTTCGTCCTCGGCACCTTCGCCTTCTTCGATGTCACCATGGCTAGCGGTGACGTAGTTCTCCCACCAATCGGCAGCACCTCCATCGAGTTGATGAGTGGCGAGAAGCACGTTATCCTCTTCGGGGCACCGAATCAGGGCTAGCTTCCTCTTGATGGTGCGGAGCAAATCCTCAACTTTCATGGGTTCGTTGGCATGAGTGAACATCAGGGTCTTCGCTCACAAGAAGTCCGCAAGCTTCATTCCACGGCGATTCTTGACTTGCCTTCACTCACGGAGCACCTCGCCGAGCATTTTTTCTTGGTAAGCCATGACTTGTCCTAGCGTCGGATCTCCCGGTGGTGGTGCCGGAATGTCATCGAGACCGCAGCCACGTCCTCTGCCACGACCTGGGCCTCGTCCTCGGCCTCTTCTAGCATCCACAGCGACACCAACACCACGAGCCCAATTGGCTCCCCTACCTCTTGCCATCTATAGTGTATATTCATATATATATATATATAAATATGCATGAATTTATCATAAAATAAATTGGAATGCAACGAGAAGCAGAATCAACCAAGTTAGGGAAGCAATACAGAACATATATCACAGCAAACTAGTGCGGGTCTCAATATCCCTTGCCACATAGGCAAGCAAAATATGGTACAAACCAAATGTTTTTTCCTATGACAAATAGGGCCCACAAATCATCATACATTAAATATGTCCATCATCAAATAGGTCATCAGCCATCCAACTAACATTATAACATCCCATCATCTACTAGGGCGGACAACTCAAAAGCTTATGAAGAGATAGACTAATTGATCTAGCCACGACGACGGCGAGAATAGACGAAACGCGGGGGCACACGCCTCAGAAGGAAGTCGAAGCCCAGAGCGATAGGCGGCCTTGTATATGGCTCAGGTGCCAGCGGTGCAGGAGCAGCGTCGCCTCCAGTGTCGGTGTCGGTGTCAGTGTCGAAATCGGAGTCGACGTCCATTGGCTGCTGCTCCTATGGAGTTTCGGAGGAAGATGGCCCATGGCGCGGTATCCCCACAAAGGCTTGGGGCGGCAGTGTCCTCTTCCTCACCGTAGTGCGGGGGTTCTCATGCTCCGGCAGTGGATAATCCGGCCCCGGAGGTGAGAGGGAAAGGTCCCACTGGTCCTGCTGGGCCGTCATCCGTCGTGCCTCCTCCTCCCGAAGTGAGTGATATGCAGCCCTCGCCACGTCTCACTGACGTCTCGTGTAGGCAAGGCTCCTACCATAGTGGTGGAGCCATCTCCCCACCACCCTCAGCTCATTGTCCGCCGCCCGGAGCGACGAACGTAGAAGCCTGATCTCCTCCAGCGCTCCATCAACCACCTGAGTAGTGCCATCGTGAAGGCGCGCCAGTCAGATCAACTGATGCTGGATCGGCGTAGAGGTGCGGCCGAACCCAAGGAGTGACCTCATATGCATAGCCGTCGGCAGTGCATAGCCCCCCGGAGATAGACGTTGTACTCCCTTTGGATTCTAGTAGTGGCCTCCATAGCAGCGTCGTTAATCGCACCCTGCAGGCAGTACAAAGAAGGGATCGAGCATCCCTCCAGAAGAACCTCGGTCTCTCACGGAAGGAGAGAGACAGGCACAGCTGCTGCAGTCTCCGGACCCACTGGCTCCAGAAACGTGGGTCCTCGTAGCCATGAGTCGACCTCTCGTCGGCGTAGGAGTGATGGCGGCAATGATCCATCTACAGAAAAATTTTGACAACAATTTTGTTAGAATAGATAGACAGAGTATTAAAGGGTGTTTAAGGCATAAAATAGTAATAAAAGGAAAAAATATATATAATTTTCATAATTTCGACCTCTATGTCAAATAGGTCCTACAGTTGCATGCTCTAATACCAGCTTTGTCGCCCCTCAATTTTAACTTACCTTGAGGGTCGACAATCCCATGCACTAGCCCCTGGATCAGTACGCTAGTGCGGAAGACCACATAACCGATACAAGCATACTTCGATTAATAAAATCCCTAAATATTACAATCAATGTTACGCCCTTAGGCGACTTTAGTAAGGCAGCCCATACACACCTTAGATTACAAAACAATGTTCAGAGTTACAGCGGTCACCAAAATATGTACCCAAAAGAATCCCTATCGACTAGTGTCCATCCACGACTGGAGCGATCCCTAACACTCCTCAGGTCCACCATAGTCCTGTCCGTCGTCTTCATGGCACTCGTAAGGGTCATCCTCAACTCCATCGACTAAAGGAGGTAAGAAGGCAAGCTCAGCGTCATCCAAACGCTGGCTAGTTAACACTTCCCTTAATGCATATAGTGCTTAGAAGGCTTTTATTGGAGGAAAGGTTTAATTTAGTGGCGTAAAGCCAAGTTTATTAATACTTTAAAAAATCCTAACTAGCATCAAATAGAATTTGTCTTGTTTATATAATTCAGGGGTTTACCATCTTACCAATGCACCCAATTCCAACTAGCCAACCAAACTCACCAACTAACCCACAATCGACCAACTCTCGACCAAATACACAACCCAGCCTAACCGATCACCATACCAGCTTATCCGTTACTCCTAACTTTCTTCCGGTTGCCCCCAACCTTTCCTAGTTCGGCCATCATTCCAGGACTTGGCAATCCTGTTGTGCACCACACATGCCGTGGCATGCCCGCTTCGGCCTAGGGGGTTGCCAGCCTTCACTAGCCGACCGACATCCTAGGGATGTGTGGCCATTATCACCCTCGGTGATGACCAAAGCCGGTCCCTATCGGGAATGGTCCTAGAGGGCCTCCGCAGAGCGCTCATAGCTGGTGATCCAAGATCCGTACTCTGCGCGATGGCCACGCGTTGTGTTGGCACCATCCCTCAGATGGCAGCGATCTCCCTGCTACATGTGTTACTCCGCGCTCCTCCTAGGTAAGCTCTAGCTAAACCCAGCACCTAGGCACCATGAGCCTTAATCATCGATCAGGATGTCCTCTTTGGGGCAACCCACCGATAATCTGTACTTCCACGGTCATCGACCACACCACACTTGGACTATCCCATCAACAGATCAACCAGACCGTCTTCCCACATGACCTTACCCAAACACAATCAGCCCAACATGCAACTAACAGCCCTAACTGTCATGTGTCATATCATATTAAATGAGAAGAATGAATGACCAGTGAATATCGGTTCACCGTTCCGTGGCGATTAGCCAGAAGATTTGTTTAAGCCTAAGCAAGTTTTACCCATTAGGTAGGGTTAAAGTGGTTACCAGACTAATCATCGGCTATCAAGAGTAATGACAATCAAGGCAGTAATTAAGGCTAAACAGTTCAAAAGCAGGCATGTATAAATATTACATGATTAACAATTAGGTAGTTTACTAAGCATGCATTTAATTAGTAAACAAAATAGTTAACAGAAAATTGGGTAATGAATATGCTATCAAGTGATGTTAATCCGCACTAGGGAAAGTCGCAATCTCTCCCCTATACGGAGTACATCTAAAGAGTAAGTGTTAACTCGCCTTGATCAGGTAGGTGTTCCTCCTCGGCGTCCCCAAACCTCCCTTCGGGATCGCGTACATCTAATCAAACCAACAAACCAATAATTACTTACTAATGCAACAGAAAACATGATGTATGCACGACCAAGGTCAAACCCTCCGGCATTAATGCCTAAGATTGATTAGCGAACCCACATTTCGTATGAGATGCTATGCATGAAATAGTGCATTAATAAATAATATTATCAGTATATAATAGTCTACTAAACCCCAAAATACAATTTCGTGCGATAAGGTCGTAGTAGGGTGATTAGGATTTTTAAGCGACATAAGATGACGACTTTTTCGGAGTTCAACCTACGTACGAGGTAATGTTTATAGGAGTTGACATTACACTAAGTGCTCGTACAAAATGAGATAATCCAACGTTATATCACTCATTGATATATTTTCTAAGGTTAGTATTCAAGTATTTTAATGAGCTAATTATTTATTAGGTTTAACACTTAATAGTCTTATGAATATAATTAAGTATTAAGGGCAACTGTAAATGTTCTAAATTTGTTAAGGCACTTACCTATCCATTATATTTTCTGAAGAATATTTGAGGTCTAATTCTCTAATTAATATACTCATCAATTATACGATAATTACATTAACCATTTCAATATTGGAAAACTTACATTTTTAACTAACAGTGCCAAATTCCCTATTACAGTGACAAAAGTTATATTTTTATAAAATCAAATATGGTCCCTAGTATTTATATAAATTTTTTTTGAATTTTTGGGAGTCTTTAGCTATTTTATATAAATTTAAATCGATTTCTGGATTAAATAAATGGTTAAATCACTGAAAAAGGGAAATAAAACCCTTTGGGCCGAACCAACAGACGGAGGCCGAACGGTGAGATACGGCCCACGGCCCAATCGCACGTAGGTGCCCGCGCGGCCATAGGGGCAACGTCGAAAACGGCTTTTCGGACGGCGCTACCGCTCGGAGAAGGCGCCCACGTTCCTGGGCGTGTCCACTTAATCAGACATGTGGGACCGAGGCCCACTGGGCAGTGACGCAGCACTAGGGGTTTAAGCCAGCGCGCGCAGGGGCGAGCTCACAGGCAGGCCCGCCAACCAGTGACTCAGCGTCCATGGGTTAGAACGAATCTTGGCGCGGGATCAGACGGTGCCCCTTCATCGTCTTCCTCGGTGCGTCGACGTGGCCCGGCGGCGACAGCGAACGGCTCAGCGGCGCTACGGCCCTCCTCCGGCCATGTGCGTGCGCGCACTGGCACCTACGGCCCCTAAGGGTTCCTACGGTGCACGCGCCGAGGCCAGGCGTGGCCTGACACGGCAGCGCGGTGACGGAGGCGGCGCCGAAGGCTCGCCGGTGACGCCCGAGAGCGCTATTGTCCTACAGGCTAAGAGACTTGGCGGGGAGCACGAGAAGGGGTTGTGGGTGCTTACGGAGCTTAGAGACGGGCGCGAGGATGGACGGAGGCGGCGATAGGCGAAGCATGCGGTGGTGGCCGAAGCAGGGTCCACGTCGGCACGGCGGCTCCGGTATCCTTGGCTGAAATTGAGGAAGGGGAACGTTTAGGAGGGTTTCCAGGGAGCTCCAGGAGAGAGGAATTAAAGAGAGGCTCACGGAATCGTCGGGATCTTCTCCGGCGCCGGCACGGTGAGGAAATGGGGAAACGGAGAAAACTCGGGCAGGAGGGCGACACGGGGCGTTATAGGCGTCGAGCGGGGATGGTGGCTTGTCGGCACGCTCGCTGACGCGGAAGGGAGAGCGGAGCGGCGACGGGACGGGACGGGCGCGGCGTGGCAGTGGACGGCGCGGCGCGGTGTGGCGACAGGACGCGCGCGCGGCGCACGCATGATGAGGGCGCGGCGAACCGCGAACGGTGCGACCCAGAGCTGGTCAGAGCAGAGCAGGGGCGACACCGAGCGGTGGAAGGTCCACCGGGCAGAGAGAGAGGGAGAGAGAGACTGGGTGGGACCCACGTGTCAGATATAGTTCATATTCAAACGAAAATTGAAATTTAGGCAAATTTTTCCTGAATTCCCAAATTGGGATATTACAGTAAAACAATATACACGCTGTTGGGCTGGAAAGTATTTTACATCGAGGCGTGTCAGCGTTTCAGCCCACGAGGACTCGCTAACAAGGGCGAATCCAAAAAATCAAGTCACTGAGGGTCGTCGGAGTCATTTTAACTCTAAATCACTAGTTTTCCACTTTAAACTGTAGGTTTATAGGTATATAAACTAATAAGCTAGCTATAGATAATAAAGGATTGTCCGAAAGGCACCGGTATCGCATAACACCGGTCCTTATACTGTAAATCCACCACTAAAAGCTGCGGCCGAGGGCGCCTTTTGAAATTAGTCAAGCTGAAGGGAAAGCGTCAGTGACACTGCTATAACGGAAGTGTCAACGACGATGCGGAACAAGGCTACTGTTGAACTCGATGAATGAGAACAATATTTCGATCTTCCTTTGCTTTTTTACTACGCTTTAGATGGTAGCTATTGGGCTAATTATCTACCACTAAGGCTACTACATCGCATTAATGACAACAGCCTCCCACATCGCACTATCTGGTTCCACTATGCACACGAAGTCCTGCCTGAATCACTTCTATGTAGCGCGCTTGCTCGGAGCACTCATCCTCACGGCAGACAAAAAGCTATCTGAGGACAATCCAGGTTGCTAGAATCTTCGGGATGACTTCGGTATTTGGAGAAGCTACCCAATCTGGCCAATGTTGTTCCTTTTTCAATGTTTTTCAAAGTACTTATGGCGCATTTAAAGAGTTTTCTAGGAGGGCCTATGTAACAGCCCAATTTTGGATCAAATTTAAAATTTGTTTGAATTCAAATTTCGCTTGAATTTCGCGCTGACACGTGGGCCATATCTCTTTCTCTCTCACTCTCCCCCTCTGCTCAGTGGCCCTGCCCCGCCGCTCAGCCTGCTGCTCTATTCTGCCGCTTTGCCGCGCCGCGCGCCGCATCTGTTGCGCCGCTCCGACCCTGCCGCGCCGCTGGTGTCCCGTCGCCGCGCCGCTCGCTTGCCCGCGCCGGTGTGCACCTTCGAACCAATACCTTTGCCCCCGAGTATATAAAACCTATGGCCGCCCCGCCGACCCTTTCCCCCCACTTCCCCAATTTCCCAGCGCCGGCGCCGAAGGCCACCTCGCCGATTCCGTGAGCCGTAGACCGATTCCTTCTGCCTGGAGCACCCTCATCTCTCCCCAAACCCGCCACCTCAACTGATTTCAGTAGAGCCGCTCGGAGGGACCGTGGCCACGACTCCCCTGTTTCGCTCGCCGCCGGGATCTTCGTCGCCAGCCGCCTCCACTCCGCCGTGTGCCCGTCCATAAGCTTGGTGAGCATCGTCGATCCCTCCTTGTGCTCTCCGTCCATTTCCATAGCCTGTAGATCAGTAGCTAGGCTCGGCAACTCCGGCGAGCGTTCAGCTCCGCAGCCGTCCGTCGCACCGCCGCGTCCGGTCATCTCCGCCCTCGGCGCGAGCGTACCTAGTTTCGCTAGGAGCCTTAGATAGTAGACACGGAACGCCCTTGGCCAGTGGTGGACTGTAGCGCCGCCGTGTTGAGCACCGTCGCCGCCGACCACGTCGTCAGGTCTGACGAAGACGACGACCACGAGTCGTCCGATCCACGCCAAGATTCATGCAGAACGGATATGTGGAGTCGATGACAGGTGGACCCCACCTGCCAGGGTAACCCCGCGCGCTAGATTTAAACCCACGGCACCGTGTCCCTGCCATGTGGGCCCATGGCCCACCGGTCGGGATAAGTGGAGGTGCACCGTTGAGCAACGCCAGCGCCTCGCGATGGCGTCTCCGCAAAATATGCCTTCAATGTTTGCGGCCGACGCTGGTGCAGGTTCGCGCACGCGCAGGCCATCGGCCAAAATCCGCGGCTGGCTAGTTTCGTTCGTTGGCTCGGCCCGCTCCTGTTTACCTTTTTCCAGCGATTTTACCAGTTAATTAATTCCAGAAATTGATATTGATTCATCTAAAATAGTTAGAGGCTCCCAAAAATTCTAGAAAAATTTGGATAAATAGATTAGGCCATTCCTGATTTTATAAAAATATGAAAACAACCTCTGCATTGGAATAATGACACTTTTTAGTTAAATGAGTAAAATTCCCATGTAGAAAATCATTAAATTAAGATTAGGGTGAATTTAGGGATTATAAATAATGAGTCTGCCCTTTAAAATCATAAGAAATTAGAATAAGGTTTGCAAGAGCATTAATAATTAGGGCAAATTATAAAAATATTATTCTTGCCAAAATTTGATCATTAAGGGATTAATTTCCTAAATCTCCATAAAGTTTAATAAATCATTTATTAAACCCAATGAGTGTGGACTTTAGAAAAAGACATTAAAATACCTTATAACCTAGAATTACGCTTTGTATTTAGGAGCGCTTAGAAAAGGCGAACTCCGATAATCTTAACCTCGTATGTAGGTCATATTGCGACGTGCCGGCATCGTATGACGCTTTAAAACCCTAATCACACAATTAAGACCGTATTGTACTAAAGTGTATTTTGGGGTATAGCTAGGCTATTTATGCAAGGATATTATTATTTAATGGTACCTTAGGGCATACATTGCATGTCATACAAGAATTAGAATCGTTAATCGATCTTATACAATAAGGTCGAGGGTAAAGCCTAGGTCATGTGTGTCGTCGAAGTGTCTCGGACAGTGCGAAGTGTCCCCCCGAGGTGGAGGGATCACTGAGGGTAATAGGGTTTGGGACCAAAGACAAGAATAGACGATTAGGAATGGTAATAAATGCTCTGCCCCTATTCAACGGGGTGGTCATGTATTTATAGGGGTGCTGGTGGTTATGGTTTACAATGAAAATACAAGAGGACAACTTTGTCCAAGTATCCTGGCCATCGATCATTAGATCAATGGTCCTTTACAATACCTAACCCCTTTTTGCTTACATGAAAAGCCTCAATTACCCCTATTACAATATGGGCCTTATGGGCCCAATAATCCAAATCGCCATAAGCCCATCCCTTAGCAGCTATGATATTGGCCCAGCGCCTGGCCCACAGTTAACTGGACCCTTGTCCTCGCTTGATTAACTTCGGGTAACTCTTGATATCTTCGGGTAGCTTCATCATCAACAGGAGGAGACTTCGGGAACACCCTCCCATGTTATCCCAAGGTTTCTAATCTTCGGAGCTCCCGAAGATATTATCTAGACTTCGGGTTTTCCGGACTTAGCCAGCCTCCATCTTCGGGATTTTCACCATAAACTTCGGAAAAACGGGGGGCCTCTCCTACAACAGAAGCCCTTTGCAGCCTCCGCTCGCCTCGGCGTGGTGATGGGCTGCCACCCGAGGTCCACCCTTTTTTTCGCCAAGCGGTGGGGAGAACACCGAAAATTCCTATCATTCCTGCCAAGCACTTAGAATGTTAAGTGTTAGGTGATGTTACCTAAAAGTTTGCGCCGCTTATTTATTGCCATGGGCCCACCATCTTCCAGATGGGACAGTTGATGTGATTTGAACAGGGCTATTTTCAATCGGCGCGCCCAAGCACAGTGGTCGTAGATTCCACATGTCAGCCCTGGGGCGCGTGTCTCTTGAAATCCTTTTTAGCGGCAAAAGTAAAAATTTTTACCGCGAACGGTTCGTATTCGCGCCGTAGATGACAACACGTGTCGTCCATCTGACGGGTGATCCTCCCCATAAATACCCCCGGACGGGGGCCTTTACTTTTTACGCTCTGGTCATTTTCGCCAAAGGGTTCTTCTTCTTCCTCCTTGCCTTCTTTCCCTCCGGCGATCGCCAATCGCTTGCTACTGCAGCTCCGCCGTCAAAAACACCAGCCGGTGAGAAGCTTTCTCGCTATCGTAGTCGCGCCCCTGTTCTTTTTCTCTTCTTGGCTGTTCCCAATGGCCCCCAAATGCATTTTGCCCACCGCCGCCCAGGCCAGTTTGTCTTGGGAGATTGGTGAGTCACGGATGACCGCAGAGGGCGTAGCAGAGGTGGCGGCGCGATCAGGAGTGGCTGTGGATGCAGTCCGCTGCCCTGGGAGGGAGACTAGCCCTAATCCACGCAAAGGGGGGTAGTACTATTCATGTGCCAGCACGACGCTGGTTTTCGGATTCCCTGCGTCTCTCTGGTTGGAGAGGTATTAGGCATTTATCGAGCCCAATTGTTCTAGCTCTCTCCAACGCCGTGGCCAGATTGGCCATCTTCGAGTGGGCGGTCCGAAGCCACGGTGGGGTACCTTTGGTGTGGGTCTTCGCGCACCTCCACGAGATCCGTTGGCAAGGGAAAAGTCAAGGTTCCCCCATCGGCAATTTCAACTTTGTGGTGAGGAAAGGACGCGAAGATGGCTTCCCTACGCTGGCCACCAAGAAGAAATGGGAAGGATCCTCGGGATTATCATGGAAGTTGTTTTGGTTTTACCAAAGGATGGACGATGAGGATCGAGGTCTGGCCTTCCTCTGGGATGACCTCGCCACCATTGGATCTCCCGAGGTTTTACTGGATGGTGCTGACGAAGCGCAGCTGCTGCTCTTGTGAAGGATCAGCCGCAAGTTTAGCATAAGGGCCTTGGCCGAGGAGTACATCGTCGCCAAGATTCAACCTCTTAGGAGGGATTGGGGATGCAGCCCCGTCTTCGAGGAGGATGGTGTCCGGGTATCCTTGGTGGTCACGCTCGGCCCTATCTCTCCAAAAGACCGAAGAATATGCTGATTTCCTCCTAGGTCCTACCTTGGCCGAGGAAGTTGCCAGAGCCGCCAAGGTCGGCGTCACCACCAAGATCAACAGTGTGCTGGGGACCGAGGTCCCATTTGAAGAGGGCAGCCACAAACGCAAGAGGGGTGCCAGCTCCGGGGATATGCCTGCCCCGAAGATAATCCGAGGCCAACTAGCCATAGCGGCCAGCCCCATTAGGGTCCTCCCCCCTCACCCAGAAGCGAGTAGCGAAGGGTATGTGGACTCCGAAGGTGGTTAGAGGCCTTCAGGCGCGGCAAGCTCCGCGAGCAGCACCCTCCCCAGCGAAGATGCTCCTTCGGCTTCTAGCCCTCAGGCTCCAGCCCCTGGCAAGTGCTAGCATCACGGATCGAATGATCCCGAGGGTACCGGCGGCATCGGGGCCAATCCTCTCTCCCCCCAAGATACATATGTGTCTGTGGGGGGAAATACTGCTGCTGGAAGCCACACTAGTGGCATATATGCCGTGGAGGACGTCTGGGGCGACGAAGGTACCTCGTACTTTTACTTTTGATTTGCTATCTATTCTTCGACTAACCTCGCTATATTTTTGCAGATTCCCCTCTTCCATCCATGGCATTGGGTGTCCCTGAAGCTTCCCCTCTAGCCCCTTGTGTCGAGGAGGCGGTCCTTCTAGCTCCGACTTCAGGGGCAATGCCGCCGGTCCTCCCCGAGGTAGCTGGCCCTTCGGTCCCCACACCCTCTGGCGGAGGGACCCAAGATACGCCAGCTTTGGCCGTGGCCTTGTTCTCGGAAAACCTAGCCGAGAACATATTCTCAGCCATTCCTGAGGTTGGGCCTTTAAGCGAGGGGGTGGCGCCAGAGACCCTGCTCCACGACCTTCAAGATAGTCTTCTCCAGGTATCATACGCCAGTTTTTTTTGGTAATAAATTTCCCTATCTTCACATTGTGCAGGGACTGGTCTGGTCGAAGATGCTCGGCCTTCGCTCGGGAGAGGTCTTGGCCGAGCAACGCAAGCGCCTCAAAGACCTAGAGACCCTTCAGGCGGAAGAGGCGAGAGCCCACTCCCAGGTACTCTTGGAGTGGGACACCACTCAGGCCGAGCTTGGTACCTCGCATGGACGAATCATCGAGCTAGAGTCTCAAGTTCTTGAACTTGAGCAACAAGTGTCTTCTTCCCAAACTGAGGTGGGCCAACTTCGCAATGTTAATGAGAAGATCTCCGCCGACACCAACACCCTTCACGCTATTAACTTCGGCCTCCAGAAAACTCTCAAGAGTACCCAAGCTAAGGCTTTAGAAGTGGAGCGTCGGGCTCACCAGGAGCTGGCGAAACTTGGGACGGTGACAGTCCCAGATGCCCCCCCTTCGGTCCCGGAGAAAGCGCTCTCTTCGCTCCGAGACGGGCTTGGCATCTTACTCAAAGGGCTTCATGCCTTCGGGATAAAGTGTGCCACAGGCCGCGTGCTCGCTTATGCTATGATGTTGGAGTCTATGGGATGTCAGCATTGGCGGAGCACCCTCCAAGGAGACAAGGGCCCCTCCAAATACCCCGAAGGTTTTGGGTTCCTCGAGGCCGGGCCTTCTTAGATTCTTTCATAGATAGCGCTCGTAAGGAGATGGCCCTCAAGCGCAAGAGTTCCGGAGGTCAGGGATCTTCGGGTGGCGGTGATGCTCCGGGCTCCAAGCACGACCCGAAAGGCAAAGGCCAAGCTTAACTTCTATGTACGCTAGGTGGCTTGTAACTTGGTGTTTTGGACTTAACACTTTTGTAACTGGGTACTCGTTGTAAAGAACCCTTTTGGAACGAAGATATTATCTACTTCTCTATTTGCCTACCTTGCGTGCCATTCCATTCCCTTCCTTTTATCAACTTGAGCAAAATTATTTTTTTCCAAGATGACAATCATCGAAGCGCTGGGTAGACGAATAGCATGATAAATACAGCTCACAGCGAAGATTCTTGCATTTACGCAACAGCCCCTATCCTATGGATAGGAGCTTTCGCGAGGATTGTGCGTGAGTACTTTAAGCATATGAATGCTGAGTTCGAATCTCCCAATATTGCACTTTCTAGCAAGCTTGGTTGTATATTCGCGAGGATTCTATTGGTCCTCGTAGAATTCATGTAAGACCATATTGATCTTCGAAATTCTTACCAGGGCGCTATAACGCAATCCACCTGAGTTTTTAATCGAGGACTACATTAGCCTTCGAAACTTGTACCAGGGCGCTATAACGCAATCAACCTGGATTTTTATGCGAAGATAAGATTGATCTTCGTTAGTTCCTTACCAGGGCGCTATAACGCAGTCAATCTGAATTTTTGTGCGAAAAAATCGCATGGGACTGGACATGATTTATAATAGGTCCCATGCCAATCCCGAGGATCGTCATCCCCTTAGGAACTTTTTCAGGGCGCTATAACGCGATCTACCTGGTTTGCTATTAAAAGCATAAGGTTGCTTCGAAGAATAATTGACGCAAAGTTTACTTTATTCTCCGCTTATCAATTCCCACGTAAAGTTAGTTTTTGATCATTCCACAAGAATACATGCCACTTCGGACCATTCAACCAGTCACAGCTAGCAATTTAGATATTGTATGGATACATGCCCATCCTCGGGCCTTTTAACCAGTCGCAGCTGGTAGTTACGGGTAGTACTTCTTGAGGGACTTCGCATTCCATGTATGAGGAACTTCTCTTCCTTCTTCTGTGACGAGATGGTACGATGCATCCCTTCTTTTCTTCGCGATGATGAATGGACCCTCCCATATGGTTTCCATCTTGGACAGTCGTTGCGGCATCCTCTTCAACATGAGGTCCCCTTCTTCAAGTTCTATTGCTCGAACCATTTTGTTGTAGGACTTGGCCATCATCTCATTGTATTTGCTAAGTTGTTGCTTGGCGGCTAGCCTGTCCCCTTCGACAAAATCTGCCGCAGGCATATCTTCGGGGTTTCCTCCTCCGGTAATGATTCGAAGTGTCCTTGCTTGAACTTCGGTAGGGGTTACAGCCTCTTCTCCATAGACTAGCTTGAACGGCGAAAAACCTGTGGGTCTGGTTGGAGAAGTTCTGATGGCCCATAGCACCTTCTGCAGCTCATCTGTCCATGTCCCTTTTGCTTCCTCCACCAATCTTCGCTTCAGGGCCTGCATGATGTTTTGATTGGCCCTTTCCACCGCTCCATTTGCCTGGGGATAGCCCACGGACGCATAGCACATTCTGATGCCTAAGTCTGCGCAAAAAGATCAAAACTTAGATGATAAAAATTACAAGCCATTATTGGCAACAATTTCGCGAGGTATGCCGAATCTGCACACAACATTCTTTCATAGGAAATGTTGAGCCTTCGCGGCGGTGATCGCTTTCATCGGCTCTGCTTATACCTACTTGGAGAAGTAGTCGATTGCTACGATGACCCATCGGTATCCTACTTGAGAAGTAGTTGATGGCTGCAAAGCACTTGCTAGAGCCTTCGGAGGATTAGTCATCCATTGACACCCTTGGCATCTCTTAACTAGTTTCTCTGCATCAATGTTCGCTGTTGGCCAATAGATTCTCATTCTCAACACCTTAACGGCCAAGCCCCTTGGTGCCTGGTGAGCTCCACAAAGCCTCGCGTGGACCTCGGTAAGCACTCTTTTCCCCTCTTCGCGGGACACACATTTCATCCATGATGCACAGACCCTGGATTTATACAATAGTCCATCAAGCAGAATGTATGTTCGGGATCTTTGTTGAACCGCCATCACCTCCTTCTGATCTTCAGGCAATATCTCATCTCAAAGATATTGCACTATCTGTGTCCTCCAGTCGTCTTCGGCCGACTTTTCGATGAGTTGCACCTCGGGACATATTGATGGCCTGTTTGTCTCTTCGTAGAACACTCCTTCCGCAATCTTCTCCTTATACGCTGCCATCTTCGCTAATTCGTCCGCCCTTGTATTCTCTCCTCTCGGTATTGCCTTGACCGTTATCCCCGTGAAGTGTTTCTCCACTGCTCTCACCGCTTCTAGGTATTTTGACATCTCCGCGTCCTTAGCCTGGAAATCCTTTGATACGTGACCTTGTACCAGCTTCGAATTAGTGCATATCAGCACCCATTTTGCTCCCCTTGCTCTTGCCTTGCGAAGTCCAAGCATCAATCCTTCTTATTCTGCAGCATTATTGGTTGTTGGAAAGTTTAACCTTAGGGCATATTCAGTTGTGCCTCCTTCGGGATCTACCAATATTGCCGCAGCCCCTGCTCCTTGAGCTGTCCACAATTCGTCTGATTTACCGTCCATAAAGGCGGCATCTTCGGGTCCTCCGAAGGCTCCGATGTCCATTCTGTTAGAAAATCCGCCATTGCTTGTGTTTTGATTACCGTCCTTGATGTGAATGTTATCTCGAAGGGCGCCAGCTCCGCTGCCCACTTCAATATTCTTGACGTGGCTTCTTTGTTCTCAAAGGTAGATTTCAAGGGGAAGCAGTTGGTACTTCGATCTTGAACTCTTGGAAGTAGTGCCTTAGTTTTCTTGACGCCATTAAAAGTGCATATGCCATTTTCTCCAACTCCACATAATTTCTCTTTGCTCCTTGAAGCGCCTCCGACACGTAGTATATACTGGCATCTGCCCATCTTCATGCTCTCTTACTAACACTGCACTCACTGCGTAGTGACTTGCGGAGAGGTATAACAGTAGTTTTGCAGCTCCTTTTGGACTTGTAAGCATCGGTAATTGTTGCAAATGCTCCTTCAGTTTCTCAAAGTCTTGGTCACACTTCGGTCCCCATTTGAAAGAGTCGGTTCCTCTTAATGCAGCGAAAAAGTGTTTGTGTTTCTCTGCAGCCTTCGGCAAGAATCTTCCTAAAGCAGCCAATTTTCTTAAAAGGCTTTGCACTTCTCTCTTGTTTCTCGGAGGATTCATTTGGCATATTGCGTCGATCTTTTTCTTGTTAGCTTCGATGCCTCTCTGGGACACCAAGAAACCCAGCAATTTCCCTGTTTCAACACCGAACACACATTTAAGCGGGTTCAACTTTATACCTTCTGCATGGAAACTTGCGAAGGTCTCAATGAGGTCTTCAACGTGGTCTAGACGCATCTCTCTTTTGACGACGATGGCGTCCACGTATGTCTCCATGTTTAGACCCATCTGCTTGGCCAACACCTTCGCGATGAGTCTCGCGAAGGTTGCTCCCGCATTCTTCAGGCCAAAAGGAATCCTTCGGTAACAATATGTTCCGAACGGCGTGACAAAAGCCGTCTTTCCTTCATCTTCTTCTCTCATGTACACCTGGTGATATCCTGAGTAAGCATCTAAAAAACTCATTAGTGCACACCCAGCCGTGGAATCCACGAGATGGTCAATCCTCGGCAACGGGAAATCGTCCTTCGGACATGCTTTGTTTAAGTTTGTGAAGTCGACGCACATGCGCCAGGTACCGTTAGATTTCTGGACCATTACGACATTTGCCAGCCATTCCGGGTATGAGATTTCCCGTATGACACCCGCCTTAAGGAGCATTTGAACCTCACTTTTTGCGGCTTCGATTCTTTCTTCGGACATCTTCCGAAGTTTCTGCTTTTGAGGCTTCGCATCCTGCTTGACAGCTAGTGCATGTTCAATTGTGCTCCAAGGTACACCCTTTACTTCCTCAGGGGCCCATGCGAAGATATCTTCGTTTTGCCTTAACAAATTCAGCAAATATTCTTCCTCCTGGGATGTTAGCTGAGCCCCCAGAGTTACCGTTTTACTAGGATTCTGCAGGTTTAGTGGGTGTTGCTTCGTATTTCCTTCTGGTTTCGATTTAGGTTTCCACCCCTTTGCACTAAGCGAAGGATCCCCTCTTTGCATATTCTAGACAGGTTTGAACTTCGGGGTGGCTTGGAGCTCCGTTCTCCTTGCTGCTTGCTGGTCGCCTCGCACCGTGATGACTTCTCCTTCAGCCGGTATTTTCATACACAGATATTTGTGATGTATAATAGTGTCGAACGTATTTATGACCCCTCTCCCGAGGATAGCGTTGTACCTAAATTCCATGTCCACTATGTCAAAGCATATGGACTTCGTCACCCTTCTCCGCCCTTGCTGAAATGACACTTGTAGGGTAACTTGACCGATGGCCACCACTGGTTCTCCCCCAAAGCCTACTAGAGGCAAGTGTGATGGTCTTATCCTATCTTTGGATATGTTTAACTGTTTGAACGCTGATAGAAAAATGATATCAGCAGAATTGCCTCCATCTACCAATGTCCTTTCCACATGGTATCCAGCAATTTCTGCTGTGAGGGGTCTTGGTGGGGAAACCGAACTCCTTTTCCATCCGTGCTGTCGAAGGTTATGGCAACAGCCTGTGGGCGCAAAGATGAGACATTGGATACCTCCCTGAGATACTGTTTTCTTTGTTTGCTCGATGGCAAATTAACCGAGGAGCCCCCAGATATGACATGTATAACTCTTCGTTGCTCTTGCAGTTGTTCAACATGATGGACCTCCACGGGTGATCTTCTCCCCTCATCTTTTCTGGGCTTCTCCCTTCGGTCTCTTTCTCCCCTAGCATGCCGATCTTTTCTCCAATGCCAATCTTCTCTTCTGTAGTCTTCCCTTCTATGGTCTTCTCTTCGATCCCTATGATAACGCCTTCCTTGGTTATTGTGCCATCTTCGGTTATTGTCTCGCTGCCCTTTCTGCTTCTGCCATCTCATATAGCTATTTCTTTGGCTTATAATGTTTCGACAATCTTCGGTGTTATGGGTTTGGTTTTCACCGTGCAGTGCACAATAGTTCGCCTTCCTTTGGCCTCTTCGCTTTTCTGCCCCCTTCGATTCTTTTGGTTATCTTCGATGTTATGAACCTTCTTACTCTGGTGATGGCGGCCTTGTTGTTTATCTTCGTTTTTCCTCTTTTCTTGCCTCTTTTCGTGATTCTCCTTCTTAGCCAATGCTTCCCTTCTCAGGTTTTCCTCCTCTCCTCGGGCATACATTTCTACCCGATCGTACAACTCCGAAGCTGTGCTAGGCGGAGTGCTAGTTAGATCGTGACATAAGGTACCTGGCGGAAGGCCCACAATAAATGCATTGATGATAGTAGTGTCACTGATGGTTTTGATTTGGCACCGCATGTTCGCGAATTTCTTATAGAAATCGCGAACACTCTCCCCTTTGGCCTGCCTCATCGCGAACAAATTGCTCTCCTGCATCCTCGCTACATAATTGCCTTGGAAGTTGTTGGCGAAGGCCTCCCTTAGCTGCTCCCAAGAATGTATTGATCCCGGGGTTAGCGACGTGAACCAGGACAGCACGGTTCCTTTGAGTGCGAGGAGCAGGCTTTTGGCTTTGACATCATCGTCCCCTCTCGAGGCCTCCACTGCAGTTTCATATACTTCGAGGAATTCCAACGGGTCTATATCTCCGGCGAACTTGTTGATGCTCGGCATCTTGAAGTTCTCTGGCCAGCATTTTGCTCGGAGGAAGCCATCAAGTGGTCCCCCTCCCCCACGCTCTCTTCGGTATGTACTCTGGGTGAGGTATGTAGCCGGCGACTCCGCATGGGATCCTTCGGGTTCGCTCGCTCTTCGAAGATTTTGCTGAGGTGGAACCCGAGCGGCCGCCAACTCTCTCCTTAGCTCTTCGATTTGCTGTTCCATCATTCTTCGGTGCTACAGGTATTGTTCGTCGAGATGAGGGTTCGTGTAGGTTGTCCCTTGTGCCCTGGGTGGTCGCACTTTGGGAGGAATAGATGGATGCGAGTTTTGTGGATCTTGTGGTGGATGGGTGGGGTCATAGGCGGCTACTGGCTCTTCATGGTTCCTCCTTTCTCTCATTCTGCTTGACTCTGGAACTACGGGTAGGGCTCGCCCGAGGATGGCGGATGCCTCTTCAGGTACTTCCTCAGCTTCACTTCTCCCCACAGGTAACCTCGGCACCATATTCCATCTTGTTTCGCCTCCACTCCTCGTGACGACTCCCGTCACAGCTTCTGTCACCTCATTCACAGGTACATCGGTGGTTGGTTGGTTCGTAGCTCGAACCATCATCTCCGCACCAAGGTCCCCACGGACGGCGCCAACTGTCGTCGAAGTGTCTCGGACAGTGCGAAGTGTCCCCCCCAGGTGGAGGGATCACTGAGGGTATTAGGGTTTGGGACCGGAGACAAGAATGGACGATTAGGAATGGTAATAAATGCTCTGCCCCCATTCAATGGGGTGCTCATGTATTTATAGGGGTGCTGGTGATTAGGGTTTACAATGAAAATACAAGAGGACAACTTTGTCCAAGTATCCGGGCCGTCGATCACTCGATCAACGGTCCTTTACAATACCTAACTCCTTTTTACTTACATGAAAGCCTCAATTACCCCTATTACAATATGGGCCTTATGGGCCCAATAATCCAAATCGCCATAACCCCATCCCTTAGCAGCTATGATATTGGCCCAGCGCCTAGCCCACAGTTAACTGGACCCTTGTCCTCTCTTGATTATCTTCGTGTAACTCTTGATATCTTCGGGTAGCTTCTTCATCAACAGGAGGAGACTTCAGGAACACCCTCCCATGTTATCCCAAGGCTTCTAATCTTCGGAGCTTCCGAATATATTATCTAGACTTCGGGTTTTCCGGACTTAGCCAGCCTCCATCTTCGGGATTTTCGCCATAAACTTCGAAAAAACGGGGGGCCTCTCCTACAACAACGTGCATGGATCATGTTTTCTACTTGCATCAGTAAGTAATTATTGGATTGTATGTATGCTTAGACGTAGGCGATCCCGAGGAGAGGTTCGGAGACGCTGAGGAGGACCATCCACCTGAGCAAGGCGAGTTAACACTTACTCTTTAGATGTTTACCCATATTAGGGAAGGATGACGACTTTCCCTAGTGCGGATTAACATCGATATATTCATTGTATATTACCCAGTTTTTCAAAATTAAATTGTTTTAATATTTAAAATGCATGCTTACTTACCTGCCTAATTGTTATTCATGTACTACTAATACATGCCTATCCTTGAACTATTTAGCCTTTATGACTGCCTTGATTGTCATAAACCTTGTTAGCCTAAGATTAGTTTGCTAACAACTTTAACCCTACCTATTAGGTAAATCCTGCTTAGACTTGCATAGGATTAAACATATATTCGGACAATTAGCCATGGAACGGTGAACTGATATTCACCGGTCGTTCATTTCTTTCATTTAAATATGTTATGACATGTGACAGTTAGGCTAGTAGATGCATGATGGGTTGTATGTGGTTGTGGGCATGGTTATGTGGGCTGTCGGTCTGGTTTGGTCGATTAGTCGGGATAGACCTGATGTGTTATTGGCGGGGATTAAAGTGATGAGGACTAGAGGGTTAGAAGGTTGCCCCTAGATGACATCTGATGCATGATTAAGGCACAAGGTGCCTGGTGCTGGGTTTAGCCGGGGCTTACCCAGGAGAAGCGCGGATGAACACGAGTAGCGAGGTGATCGCTGCCATCTGGAGGATGGTTCCAACCCAACGCGTGGCTATCGCGCGGAGTACGGGTTTGGGATCGCCAGTTGTGAGCGCTCTGTGAAGGCCCTCTGGGACCACTCTCGATAGGGACCGGCATGGGTCGTCACCGGATGTGATGAAGGCCACACTTCCCTAGGATGACACTCGGCTAGCACGGACTGGCAGGAGAAGTGCGGATGAACACGCGTAGCGAGGTGATCGCTGCCATCTGGAGGATGGTTCCAACCCAACGCGTGGCTATCGCACGGAGTACGGGTTTGGCATCGCCAGTTGTGAGCGCTCTGTGGAGGCCCTCTGGGACCACTCTCGATAGGGACCGGCATGGGTCGTCACCAGATGTGATAAATGCCACACTTCCCTAGGATGACGCTCGGCTAGCACGAACTAGCAACCCTTTAGGCCGAGGCGGGCAGTCTATGGCAAATGTGGTCCACAACAGGATTGCCAAATCCTGGAAGGATGACGGAATTAGGAAATGTTGGGGCAACGAGAAGTTTGGTATAGTAAAGTACAAGGTCGAGTGTATGTTGGTCGAGAGTTGGTCTATTGTGGGTTGGTCGGAAAGGTCGGTTGGTCAGTTGGGTTTGGGAAGTATTATTAAGATGTTAAACCCTTGATGTACATATACAGTCAATTACTATCCGATGCTAGATAGGATAATTTCAAAATCATTTAAAATCTAGCTTTACGCAAATAAAATAACCCTTTCCCCAAATAAGCCTTCTATACACTAAGTGTATTAAGGGAAGTGTTAACTAGCCAGCGTTTGGATGACGCTGACCTCGCCTACCTACAATCTTTTAGACGATGGGAGCGAGGTGGATCCTTACGAATGCCACGAAGATGACGGATAGGACCTTGGTGGGCCGGATGAGTCATAGGGGATGCTCCAGTCGCTTGTCCGACATCTAGCCGATAGGATATTCTTTTGGATACATATTTTGAGATAGCTGCAAAACTCTGAACAATATTTTGTAATATAAGGCTGATATTATTCGCCTTACTAAATTCGTCTAAGGGCGTAACTTGGTATATAATATCCAGGGATTCTAATCGATGTATGCTTGTATCGGCTGCGTAATCTTCTACATTAGTGTACCGATCTAAGGACTAGTACATTGGATTTCAACTCTGAAGGTAAGTTAAAATTGAGGGTTTATAGCCTCAGTCAACCCCCCATAGTGAGAGTTTAATCCCATTTAAAACCAGAATGGCACCAAGTGCTAGTGAGACCTCTACATTAACGAGGTGTATTTGAAATCCATAGCAACGCACCAGCTAGTTTAATTAATAAACAGTTCAGCAAATTATTTGAAATCCATAGCAACGCACCAGCACCTTTTTACACAAATTAAGATACCAACAATAACCAGCAATTTGATATTATGCGGTCAATTACCACAGAAATGAACAAGTTATCTCCATGCTGTAAAACACCATCAAATTTTTTTTTTCTTTGGTATTTTACAGAATAGAGGCCAAGTAAAGTAAAAGATTCAAAACCATCCAAATTAGGAAGATCTTTAACACTCTTTAAAATTCATATTTCAGGGTTTGTCACTGTGATATACACATTAAGTCGTATGGTGGGAGGCATGCAAATTGGTGTCAAATTCAGAAAAACTCCCCCAAAATTAAGCCCAGAGTAAAAACCTCAAGGGTAAATCCAGGCATATGAACAAGTGTACTACTTGGTATAATATACAGGCTCCTTGTATCTCACATTCTCACCCAGCCTCAAAACATAAACGAGCAAGAAGTTGCTATTTTTCATGGGAAGGCTTCAGGTCGATTTCCATGTTAGCCTTCACTGCTGTAAGAACTTGTTCAATGCTGTTATGTCCAATGCTGAAAATTCCCTCACAGCAGCAAGCACCGCAAGCCCAAGCTTAGTGGCATCATCCTTGCTTGGTGCCTATGTGCAATGTACATACTCAAATGATAGACTTGTTCCAACAGGTAGAGAAACAAAGATAGGCTAACCTCGATGTTAAGGGGAAGAACTGGGTCATGGAGGGATAGCCTTAATAAGAACCAGCCACCATGTCCTGAAACTCTTACCTGTTCAATAGTAATATGAGATGATATATCGATCAGAAAATGATTTTGTACACTAGTAGATTTATTAAAATATACAGTGCAGCTCCCAAAAAAGGAAGCAAAGAATATTGACATACGCCTTCATAATTCTTCGGAGCTTTGTGAAGATCTGGGTCTTTACTGATAGCATTCTCCAAATGTTTCAAGACTACTTCTCCGTAGTCACGGAAGGGTCTGCAGATAGAAATTTGATCCATGAGCATCTAGCAGTCTTTCCAGATAGAAAACGAAACATCTGTAGGCAAAGCTCAATCATGTATGTTTCATTGTCATGCCAGCATATCAATCGAGTAAAGTAAACCTTTGAAAGGAGTGCCTACGGTACATGTGTTTGTATTTGTGTACTTCACATACAGCTTTTCCACCATCTCTACTCATCTCAAGTGGAAGTAGGAGTGGGGGAGTGGAAGGGTAGCAAAATTTGAGAAAAAATTGCGTAGTTAAAAGTTGTTTGTAACATAGACATCCCAAACTTTAGAAAAAAAAAATTCAGGGATATGAAGAATAAGCTGATACAGACAATCCTATTTTCACATGATACAGATTTTCTTACTGTGGATTAAAATTTAGAAATAAAGTATTCACAATTAGAGCAATGCATCGATTTCCTATGCAGATGAAATCACAGGATTAACAGATACATGCTTATTCAAAGGATCATGGCAACTTGGACTTGGAAAAAAATATGCATTTTCTAGTTGCAAATTCAAATAAGATTCATCCCTATAGCACAACTCTTATTTCATGTCCAACAAATGTTTGGCTAGAAAGACTGGAATTAATTCTTTAACTGACCATTCAAATGACAATAATTGTTTCCATGTTATTGTATATTGTAGTGCTAGACAACTGGTAGTAGCACTTTCGTTGGAAAATTACTAAATGGCAGTTAAGAGTTTAGCATACCCTCCTTTCAAATCTGCATGATTCTGATCAATCTTCAGCCTTATCTCAACTGCCACAGCAGCCTCCTCAAGGCCCGCAACCAAATCAGTCAAAACTTCACTACCAACGTTTGGATTTGATGTTCTAGCAGCAGCAAGTTTATTCAATAGTTTAACCTAGGGGAGGAAGGGGAGAGCAAATATGAAGGTGAATGCTCACAAAAGATAGATGGCAAACAAAAGAATAAATCTTAAGTTGTATGTCTTGCAACAAATAAGATGTTCCAGTTCTCCATAAAAACAGGTCCAATGAAATACAATACATAAAAAATGAGACACTATCTTATCTTGGAGTAATTATAACAAGGAGTAATTAAATGTTACCATGAGACATGGTTTTGCAGTTCCCATATAATTGCACAGTTTGAAAAGTGCAATGAATGAAGAATAAAAGCCCATACCATAAGATATGCTCCATCATCGAGCCAGTGATTCTCTTTCAGTGCTCCATGGCCACTTGTTTCCATGGCCAAATGAGACTCCTCACCAACAGAATTCTGAAAGATTACTAATTAACTTACATTTCATTCTGCTTCAGGGCTATCCGAATTACAAAGGAAATGCAAACTAACCAAACGAACAGCCTCATCTATTACATTCTTGTACCCTCGCTTGAAACGATGATGCTTTCCTCCTTAAGAAAAAAAGAACATTATCTTTCAGTCAAAGAAAACACCACTACGTAGCTAGTACTTACCAAGTTTCTCTTCAATAAATAGAGTCAGCCCATCTGAAGTAACACTATCAGTCACAATTGTAGTTCCTGGATGCTAGTAGCAGGGTAGTGAATTAGTTAGTGGCAAGCAATAATAAAACATGAAATATAACTGTTACTCAGGAAAATGTTACCTCCTCTAGAACAATGGCAGACATCAAAGCAATCAATCGGTTACGGTTCAACTCCCGACCACTGGAATCAACAGCAGCAGATCTGCAAAAAGCAAGACGTGAGTCTCGATGTATCACGCATCAACAGATCCTTAATAAAATTGCCATTGTATACCTGTCAACATCAGTATCAAATATGATTCCCAAGTCTGCCTTGTTATCAAGCACTGCCTGTGTAATGGCTTCCATTGCAGTTTTGTCCTCAGGGTTTGGGACATGATTAGGAAACAAACCTGAATGTATAATAATTTACAGAACTTAAGAAAAGGCAAAGGAGATGAATTGTGTTTAGAAAACATGCAATTATTACCATCAGGCTCCAGGAATTGGCTCCCAGTAGTGACAGCTCCTAATGGTTTTAGTACCTTATCCTGATTCCAAGAACCACAAATAAAGTCAACTCCATAATCAATTGCAATCAGGGAGTGAATCTATGTAGTTCTAGTGATCCCCATAACAATGAACTCCATCAGTAAGCATGGTATAGAGCATTTATTTACGATTTCCTGAGAACAATTCAAATTTAACCCTGTCGAATTAAACATTCATATGTCAATAAATTGGAAGAGAGGAAAACCTGCAATACAATACACGGAAGTCCTTTGAACTTTCTTAGAGACTGTTCTTGAGACGAAGTGTAAAAAATGCTAAATAAGGTGAATTTCTAGAGCTTGTAAAAGCTGAGAAGTTGTTCCGCTTAATTCATAATTTTTTAAAGCTTTAATTAGTTTCTTCAAAATTATTTAAAATCAGAATCAATAAGTCAAAGAATTTAGTTTTTTTAAAAAATTAAAATTAGGCTAGCAGCCAAAAATTTCATTGAAAGGTAGGAGAAAACGTTGGGTACGAAAGAACACCAAAGAAAGAAAAACCGCACGGCCAAAAAATTAACCATCTCACCAAATCAGCAAGGCCGCAACCTAAAACTTACAACCTACAAACACCACACCAGCAACAACCTACAACCGCCAGCGACACTGGCCACCCCACCTCACTCCAAACTCAAGCAAAGCCACAACGGCTCAAAAGAAATGCATACAACTAATGACCCAACAGTAGACTACTGCGACACCTTCAACAAGGTCGTGACAATGGGCCCACAGCCATCGCCTAGTACGACACTTGGATTTTCACCCACCCAAAGCTTGGGAGGGGCACCCACGACGATGCCTCTAAGGAGGAAATCGCACCAAAAGGCATCGCTACCACCAACCCCACATAGGGAACGGGTAGGGCTTTCACCCAAGCACACCCTCCCCTCCAACGACACGCTAAAAGGGCCGCAAAAGTAAGAGCATGAAGACCCAGCTGCGAACCACCGCCGTCTCAGAACCTCGGACAAAAAAACACCCAACCGCCGCAGCACGGCCATCCAGAAACCACCTAGGTTAGTTAGTTTAGTTAGGTAGTTTGGTCAGTTAGTTAGGTTAGTTAATTTAGTTACTGAGTTAATTTAGGGTCTAGGGTTTAGTTACGTTATTACGCAATAATGCAAATTGAGGATATGATTACATGAGCCTGTTCTTTTGTTATTTAAGTGTCTTGGTAGTTAAAGAAGTATTCTAATATGAAGTTGTTCTTGAGGTGTAGCATATCTGATTATCCGCATACGTTGGCGAGATAGAGCATTTGAAAAACTAAATTCTTATTGGGGGCACCTGGTCTAGTACCCTAATGGGTCACCTCTATGAAACAAGTAGGGTGACCCCACCGTGCCGTCAGAGAAACCCCCATAGTCCCTAATCCTCCGCGGCGGCTGCCTTCCCCTCTCTCCACCGCGGGAGTGGTGGGGCCCTCCCCAAATTGCATTATTGCGTAATAACAAAACCTAACTAAATCCTAAACCTTAAACTTGTTTAGTAACTAAATTAACTAACCTAACTAAAATAACTAACCTAACGAACTAACTCACCTAACTACCTAACTAACACTAGCTAAGTGACTTAGTTAACTAACTAACAAACCTAACTACCCTAACAGCCTAATTAATTAAATAAACTAACTACCCTAACTAACCATCGGCATAACCCTAACCACGGCTAACCCTAACTTACCGTGGCTAACCGCGCCAGCGCTTTAGCGACCCCTAGTGCCACAGCCAAAACCAGATCCATGGCTAACCACACATACCTATAGGAAAGCCGCCCAATTATGTAACTAACTGGGGCGGATATGCGGCTAACTGGTGCCTCCGCGACGCAGGTACCCCTAGTTGCCTCCCAGGAGCCCCGGCTGCCGCTGCTGGGCTCCGCAGCTAACAGCCCAAACCGCACGGCTAACTGCTCAGGATGTGTAATTCCGGCCACAAGGAGCTCGGCCCGGACATTCTTCGCGGCGATGGACAGCAGATCTGGCCAGGGGAGCAGTGAAGGCCGAGGGGAAGGAGGAGGGTGTTGCGTGCACACTATGGGGAATGTGGGTACATTTGCTAGTGAAACAATCAGGCAGGAGAGGAAAGGAATACGAGTTCATCTGTTCAACAGCTATAACAGAGTAGGGTAGTCTGAAATGGGCCTTGGGAGGTTGAGCCGAGCCCCCCAGCCCAAATAGCCCATGAGTTTTAATTTTCCTACACAAAAAAACACATGAAATAATGAAAAAATATTGAAATTTAGAAAGGTTAATATTTTCTTTGTTCTATTTGCAAGGGTTAAGATTAAACAACACAAAAACTTTATAGGCTTGACATTGCATCCACCTAAACAAATATAAATTGAAAATCTATCATGAAGCAGTCCCTAGTTTCTACAAAGCACATATCGACATCATACCAAAATTCACATCCTTCCATGTGCAGATAAATTTCCACAAATTCATCTTTTTTGTTTATTGAATCACCTGTAAGGCTATAATTATATAAACTTTACCCATTTCCAAGCCAAGTATAAATATCATATCATGGGAACAATCAGGGCAAACATTTCTGCTATCGGATAAATCAATCAAGTACAATGTAGAGGGGCAAGTAGCAAACGTTGAATAAATTAATCGATCATTTGATCCAAGGTAATGACAGCATGCATAACATATATTGCCAAAGACCAATGAAACAATCAAGGTAAATAAATTACCACAAAAAAACCACCAGCTCCGTTCCCTGCATCAGTGACTATGTGCAGTCCTTCCAAAGGTTTTTCTACAAATGAGAATGAACATAAGCATCACAAGTTTCATTATCCTAATCTTTATATTAAAACATTTGATAGTACTTTCCTGCTCAGCATGCAAAAACATAGGCATATAAATAGAATGTGAAACGCATGAACAAATAATTTTCTGCTCAGAATAGAAAAAGAATAATATAAGATAAAAACAAGTACATAAATGGCAGAAACTGCCATCATGGACAGCACAAATGAAGTGAACAGCGTCTAAGCAATGTAAGTAGATTAATAATAGAATGTAAAAATGTGAAATACATAACCAATCATTTTTTTTATGGAGAGTGCACAAGTTATACATGACAATAAGAAATCAAATAGATTGTATATGCTATCAAGACGATACTAAAACCGAAAGCCAAAAATCTAAAACAATATACGTGAAAAATAAAAATAACATATTAGAAACACCTTTGTTTCCAGCAGATTTACGAACTACTTGCACAAGATCGGAAGCATAAATTGACATGTAGTCCACATTAGCCACAACTCCCCTAGAAGCTTGCTGTAGTTCTTGTCTGGTACCATGTATGGATTCCTCGTATATTGTAAAAGCGTGCTCCAAGACATCTTTGATATCAGCCTTATTTAGTCCACCATCACTAGTAAAAAACTTGAGACCATTTCGATTGTAGGGAAGATGGCTAGCTGCAAAAAAAGAGCAACCCCAAGGACTTAGCAAGCCTATATAATTTCCAATAACTCTTGAGAAGCAAATGGTATTCCCCAAGTAGATGCCATACAAGATCAACCATGTAATAAAAATATCACATCTTCCACAAAAAAATAGAGTAGCCAGACTAAGGTTATTTGAGCAAACATGGAAGAATATCAATTAAGTGATGCATTTATATCTTCTTGAACTTCATATCTATTTCCCCTGTGAATTTCAGGGAGCATTGCAATGATATTTACATTACGTATATCCACTAAACAGTATAAAATTAAGAAAAATGGTTATAAAAACTGAAAAGTATCCTATGAAAACTAAGGCCCAGTTCTTTTCAGCTTAACGGCTTAACAGTTTAACGACTTATCTACGTTTTAAAAAGACATATGCTTTGAGATTTTTGAGTCCGTTTTTTCGTTGTTTTGAAGGTGGGTCCTAACGCTTTCAAATGCAAATCAAATGAAATAGATCCGAATCTCGAGATTTTCTCGAGAAGCTCTCGAAGTTCAGTCATTTCAGCCGTTCAGCCGTTCAGCTGTTCAACCGTTCAGATCAGCTCAAAAGAACAGGACCTAAGAATATCAAACTATATGCATATTAGGTTCCAAAATAAAAAATCTTCCAATATTACTACAAACAAAAAACTATTAAGTCCTTCCCTTATCATAATTCATTTTTGAAAATTCAAACTGGCTTCGATTTTTAAGCTCTAGAACAATAAACAACTCATCAAGTACATCCCAAACTATAATGCCATTTTAAATTCAAAGTGGATTCAATTGCAAAACTCTAGGGCCTTGTTTGTTTCAGCTTAAATTAAATTAAATTAAATGAATTTTTTTTCTATAAGCCAAATGATGTAATATTTTGTAGTAGTAATTTTTTAGGGGTTTTAAATAGTTCTTCTTAGAGTTTTTTTATAATATTTTGAATTCTTTAAAACGTCTTTCGAGGGGTCACAACTTTGCTACAGTAAAACTCAACTCAACTTTAAGCTGAAACAAACAAGGCCTAGGACAATAAAAGTAACATAATTATTTTTAAAAAAGAACAAGATAATTTACTAAACACTAAAAATGCCAAACTCGTCATAGTTATTCTAAATAATGCAGAAAACTGTGGCTGCATATCATGCCTTCTACTTTAAAAAAACATGGCTTTCAAAAACTGTAGTATTTATATAATGAATTGTCCAAAGAGGCTCTTACTTGCTAGTGAAAGATTGCTAGTTGTTAAGCTAGACATTGGAGCTTAGGTTGTAATATGATGGGCTGCAGCCAAAACATGGGTTAAATAACCCAAAAGGAACCAAAGATGATTGGGTAAGGACATGTTTCCAGCTTTGCCTCCAAATCCCTTTCTACAGTAACATATGAGTAATTCCCTCCCTTCCCTGACCCCTGCTCCTCTTATCGGTCCCCTCCCATCTAATGAATTTGCCATTGGCACGGAGGGAGTGTCACACCTAGGTGTGAGGCTTCCTTTTGATTCCGTCCTTGCTTTTTATTGCACATTTTTAGGCCATGGTTGTTCTGGATGGGCATTTAAAATGATGGAAGTATTGCTGGTGCTTTTTGTCGCTGGGGCTCGGTGACCTTTAGATCATTAGTTGATAATTGAAGGATTGTGCCATCATCAAATAAGCTATTGTGTCATCATATAGCAAGTTAAACCTGATAGTGACAAAGCTATGGACCTAGATCTCATTTCTTCAATATTTCAGTATCTCACCTCAAAAGTACTGATGTTACTGTTGCAGATCCTCTCCTACTACTTTACCATAAAAAACTGATCACCATTGCAGGCAAGCACGGAAAACAAAACTAGAGAGATAATTTAAAAAATATCTACAAGCAGGCAAGCACCAAAAAAACACGAGACAATTAAAGGATGTCTCTAAGGTAGTTTGGCATTTTTAGAAAGCAAAGACTGAAAATGCTAACAATAGGTATGGTAATTCGAGCCGTCAGAATCTAGGCATCAGACAAACAGAAAGAGGAGAAACCCTAGCTGCCATGCGAAACAGGAGAAGCGAAGAATCGGTTGTAAATCCTACGGGCGGTCGGTGGTGGAGGCTGCACTGGATCTGCAGCATGGGAGGCATTCAGTCGAGCAATTGGGGGTAGGATAGTGGGTTAAGGTTTCCAATAAAGGTGTCTTCAATGACAGAAACCTCGGTATTGACGATGATGGTGAAGTTTGTCAGCTGCTCGTCGGAAGACTGCATTAGTTGTACTTTTGGTGTTGTTTCCATGTGCTTTTGGTTTCTCGAAGATGATTTGAAGGGGGTGGTGGCGGCGACGTCTCCAAGCCATTTTCCGACAGTTTCAATTCCTCTAGGAGAATTATGTCAGTGTGATCAGACCCAAGAAGTGGAAGCATAAGAATCGGATGCCCAGATCCTTGAGTTTCTCTTCAGATTTGCCAGCAGTCTGGTAACATAGGATGAACTTTTCTTAGCATTAATCTTTCTTTTTTCCTTCTGTTGTTGATCTGGAGAAAATGTTTGGGCTGCCATGTTCCAATAGCCTGTTTCGGGTAGCAGATTTGCTAGCCTTTCATATCAGCTTTTGTAGGAGTTAGTGGTTTTTACCACCGATACCTATGGTTTGGTGGTTGTTCTCTTTGTATCTTTTATTACTTAGTAATACAGGTTTGTTCTCAAAAGAAAAGTATGGTGATCCCAATAAATAAAGCACAAACATTATACATGAAGAAACATCATGAGGCAAATGTGCATACAGATGTAAAGGCCTCCCCTATGTTCTTTTCACAGCCTTTGTATAACATCAGTTCAAAATAACCCTTGTATGACTATATAATAAAATGTACAAATTTCTATTTTAAAATGGTGTATATCAAATTGGGATTATTACCTGTAATCACTATCGCTCCATCAACTGGGCAATGATGTACATCATCTTCTGTAAGTGTACTGTTGTACATTGCTGGTGTCGAAGCCAATCTACATGATAATACATTGTTAGATTTGAATATTTGACCCATCTTTGTTCCCTTGTCAAAGCAGAGTGGTAGGAAAGTTAAGATACTAAATCTAAAACCATTCGAAATAGTTCAAAATTAGTGTTGTAGCATCCATTGATTGATGCTAGACGTTTCACAGTGAAGAATGATAAGGGAATTCTAGCAAATTATGGGATTTTTTCCCTCTGTATAGCTCCATGCAACATAAAATCCTGTATACTGAATCTACACCAAAATTAAAGATCCAACTCACCCAAACTGTAGAACATCGTGTCCTCCAGCAGTGATCCCATGAGTAACTGCATTCTGACAACAACCACTTTTTAATAAGGAGTGAAAATGATTCAATGAAGAACAGATCCGTCTTGCTCAAACATAAAAACCTTGTCAAAAGTAATTAAATTCTTTTTGAGTTTAACCATAAGAATGGACTGGTATTTATCAAAATTTATGATGGGGAATGGGTAGAAAAATGCAACAATAAAAAAAAACACATCTTTGGCAAATCCTGCAAACAAGTAAATTAGACAACCCCTGTCATGAATTAGTATGTACCAAAACTATGATAGGGAATATTTAGGCACACAAGTAAAAAGGTGGGCACACAAGTAAAAAGGTGGCTCTTTTAATGTTTTATAATAATAAATACTGTCAACAAAAATACTGTTAATAATTTTATCGATGGTAGATAGACTAATGAAGCTATCACATGCAACCCCCGTCCTGAATTAGCTTGTACTAAAACTATGATTAGGAATATTTAGGTAGGTACACATGTACTTTGCCAATTGCTTATTTGCCCCAAAGTATTTTGATTTTGTTCATATGCTCCAAAGTTCTTGAGCCAATTGCTATTTTTCCCTTTTTTGAATATTGGCCATATTGTGCCAATCAAAAGAGATGACAATCCTCTCCTTCCCTTTATACCTTACGCCTTAAAAGCATATATAGAAGTCTCGGGTCATGCTTTTATAAACTTTCCGTGCTTAGTGGAAAATTAAATTTGTGAAGGAACCAATAAGTCCCTCAGCTGGCAGCCATATATGGATGAAAATAACAGGCCCTTCATCCAGTTGGATCCATACATACAAGACATGAAGACAGATAGGCGTGAACAAATATTCGTATAATAAAAGCATGTACACATTATCACACTATACAGATGAATGTGATAGAGAGTTCAATTTCCTACGTATACAAGCATGAAAAGGGAGAGGATTTGAGTACAGTACTACTAAACAAGGAGTACAGCACTGCATAATTTAAAACAATAACTATTATTATCAGATGGAAAACAACATTTAAACCTAAAATTTTTTATATTGTGAAATCAACTATTTGCAACCAGTGCAACATTTGATACAAGCAAAGATGATTACTTGCAAACATCTCATATAGAATACTTTTACATCTCTTTAACATTCAAATGAAACAGACATGTACATCACAGCTGATTAACCAGAATAAAAAAGCAAAACTTGGTGACCAAAGATCTTATCCAATTCTATACGATCCAAAGCAACTCTTGGAATAACTGTTTGGTGAAAGTCAAAATTATCACTATTCAGTACAAGTCGCTACCGGTTTTCTATTCTCTCTTTACTATCGCCCAAACAGAACAAGGCCAACTTTGGTTAGTTGCTCCGATCAGTTCATTGATGGTCAGCAGCTATGACGGTTCTAATGATGATCCTGCACGTATTTCGTGTGCTTCTCCCAGGTAGATTTAAAAAAACCCTGTGAATTACTACGCTTCGTGGAAGAAGATTTTGGTCCAATAAGAGCATACTTAAAGCATGCAAAAATTTGAACAACAAATCTAGCGCAAGAAACAGGTTCCACCTGCAATTTATGTGCAGAAATTCGTGAATCATGTCCAACAGAGATTCTTAAACGTCGCAATCCATCCGCCTTCTTCTTCTTTAACAACCATGCAGCAAAAGCAGCAGCTATAGCTTCAGTAATAGGTTCAGTGAGATTGACAGGCTCACCTTCAACCCCAGCAACAGCAACCCCACGAATATCACTACAAAACAAAACAGCCTGATATAGAACTGTTTGATATATAACATTTTACATGCACTTACAGGATGACATGCTAAAGTGCATGTACGGCACAAGCTATTCTGGCATATTGATGTATTAAAAAAACAAGTTGCCCTGCTGATGAAGTGGATGTTTGTATGAGATGAGCATAGCAATATAACGCGAAAAATAAGATTAACAACCAGTTCCCAGATTTTTAGATTTGGTGAAACTGGACAAAAGGCATTCCAACTTTGGCAAACTTTACATTTTTAAGAAAATGAATTTAAACTATTGAGTATTTAATATTAACTACTGTTTTCAACAAATATTGCAAGATTCCACATGAAACTAACTTGGCTTCCATTGGATCCTGACTGTGTCAAGAGGTTTGGAAATGTAGTTACTGCTAGAAGACTAATGAACCAATACCCACAGCTAGTGATTATAATTCCTCAAATAAAACCAAAACACCCAATCAAAGCTATGTCCATAATCATTGAAAACAACCCGTGTACGAAATGATATGGCCAATAACCATGTATCCTTCAACTATATGATTTATAGAAATATAATGATCCTAGTAGCTGAAGGAACAACATTAAAAAGGCTGATATTGTAATGATTTATAGAAGAAAAACATTTACCCTTCAGTCAAATGTATTTTGTTATAATTTTCCATTGCTAGAGACAACACCATAGCTGGAGATGTTCCATTGCCATTGCAGAATTCATACTAGTTCATACAATTCGACTTTTTTATGTCTTTAATATCATCCAAAGCAAAGGAGATTATCGTAGAGAGTAGAAAGTAGTTTATACATACCTGCCATTTTGAAGCTTAAGAAAATCAACTTTCTCAGATGATAAGACAACACTGCTACCTTGAGAAGCTGGGTAAGCAATAAAAAGTAACTGTGTAAGCAACTTTTCAAACTGCTACCCTGAGCAGCTGTGTAAGCAAGTAAATGCGTAAGTAACTTTTTTCACATTTGGACATGCACAAGGCACATATATTACACATTGCAATGTACCCAAAATCAGCAATAAATATATGATATATATCAATATTATTAGGAAATATTTTGAGAGAAAAATAACCAAAATGCCTTAATAAAAACAAAACTATGTAACACCAATCAGCAACCTGATCAATGAGAGCCTAGAACACACCATTGCAGCTAATATTTGCTTGTTTGATGAAGCTAATCCATGCTGTTGATGTGGTATTTAACCATTTGACTGGAGTATTAGCCGATGCTAATCTACAGTCCTGGAAGGAATGCATGTTGCGGGTATTGCGGGCACAAAATTCACTGGGATATCTTGTGTTGGGCCTAGTCCATGGGCGATGTTGTACCAAGAATGCATTTTGTACGGTCTTCGCTGATAATGCTGCAAAATTGCCAAATCTATCAGACCGCCATCTAATGTTAACTTATGACATTGAATAAGATAATTGTTTATTTGGGTTCTTGTCCTAACAATGTCGATGAGTAGCTTAGTTTTCTTCAACAGACAACAAAATGCAGGTGACAAAATCTGCACTTTATTGCGTCAAATTTCAGATAAATTTTGTACTACATCTTCTGACAGGGCATCGTTATGAAACGTTACATGCCAGCAAATTTATATATCTGTTCAATGCTCTCTTCACATTAATATCATTTGGTATTGTCTCGAAGGTCTTCAGAAGCCAATGGCATTGGTCATTCTCTAATTATTCTATTAATCGCTCTATGAAACAATATGTTTCCAGTAATTTCCCTAAACCTTTTCAAATGAACTAGCAAAACCATTGTACAGTTCATAAAAAATAGCAGGTCAAGTTACAAATCCAAAGTTAAACTTTAACCAGAGTTAACATAAAAGTAACACGATCAAATATATATCTGATTCCATGAAAGTACCAATATCAACATTGTAACTTAATAGCAATTTTCTTTAAAATATTAAGTTTCCTCAAGAAATGAAGAGTTACATTACTAATTTGTGTCTTTCTTGTTTTCAATGGCAGAAAAGAGCAATGAGCTATCGCTGCCATTTCGAAATAATCAATCTCGTTTCAAATGACAGAAGAATCATATCACGCGAACGAGTGTAGCATCCATTCAACAGGTGCTTACGACATAAATCAATGGAAAATCCGCAATGCCTCAAGCATGATTCGCATTGCTCCAGACAGCCACCAAGAGGAAAAGAGCGGTAGAAACGAATCGGGCACGAGAGTGCCACCGAATTCCTTGGTTCCGCGAGAATCACGGCACGAGGCGAAGGAGGATCAAACCCACGCCCCCACCCCATGGTGGGGATTATGGGCACTGGTGCGGCTATGGATTCGGTCGAGCTCGAGGCACGACTCCGTTCGAGCAGTGAGAAGACCGGAGAAAGCGTCGTAGGGATTAGAGAACGGCGGGAGGAGGAGGCGATGCACTGACCGGCCATGTGGAGGGGAGGCGGAGCTCGTGCGGTGCGGAGGCGGCTTGTTTCTACCGACGCGACGCCGGCGGCGAGCACGAGGAAGAGGAGATAGTGGGGGAAGGAGGACGGGAGATGGTGGGAGTCGGGGCTAGCGACAGATGGAATAATCCCGAGGTGCGCTGCGGGATGGCCGGCAAAAGATCCCGAGGCCCAGTAGGATAGGATTTTTTTTTCTTAAACCGGCAAAAATGCCCGTGCGTTGCAACGGGATAAATAAAAATCATCGCACATCAGGTCAGTTAAAAATTATTCGCTAAAAAAATGTTATTCAAAAAATTGATTCAAGTACAAGTTATTTTATGGCCATAGACTTTAGAAAACATTGTATTTTTATTTAATTGTAAACTTGTAACCTAATTCAAGAAGCTTATGAGTTAGGAGCTTGTCAAGCATATTGTCTAACTGGTTTCACATGGGGAATAGACTCTGTCCTTGTAAACACATCAGTTTATGGCCACCTGCGTTCTGGTCACAGTATTAATTTTGCTCATATGCATCGAGCTCGTGTTATCAAAAAGTTTATATATAAAGTATAAAACAAAATTTTTTATATAAAGTATAAAACAACATCAAGTATGAAAGAAAATGAATTTGCTACCCACGAGACAGCCTTGCCGAGTTACGTTGTAAGCCAACTATGCATTTGAATAGAAAAGTTAATATTTGTTATGCAGAATTAGTTCATCATGTAGTCTAATGCTCATTTTTTTTGTTTTGCATATGCATTTGAATAGAAAAGTTAATATTTGTTATGCAGAATTAGTTCATCATATAGTCTAATGCTCATTTTTTTGTTTTGCAGGCCATTAATCCATAAAAGAAATACGAAAAATAGCAAATTTGCCTGCGGCGCTATATAGCGCCTCGCTAAGGCTCACCCTCGCGGTGGCCACGTCACCCCAAAAGCTCAACAGTCCGATCACGCTGCGTGTTCTCCGCCCAGCCCGTTCGATCTGGCCCCTCCCGGGGGGACAGGTTTGCAGAAAACCGCCCGTGGTTCGCGATTTTAGTTTTGCATCCCTATGGATTAGCGTACGGGTCCCTGACAAGTGCTCCGGCACCTCGGCAGAAGTTCGTTAACGCCCCTAATATTTTCCCTTTTTTGCAGCGCTACCCTTTTGGCCATCCTAAGTACACCTGCAGTTGGGACGAAATTACCCGCCATGCCACTCAATATATGCGCCCTTCCTCACCCTTCCCTGTCTCATTTCCGCGGCTTTGCCTAGCCCCTCCTCCCCACCCTGCTCTCCCCCAGAGGCGCTGCCGCACCCCTTCCCCCAGCCTGGACCGACGCCGCTTCGTCCCGTCGGTTCAGCGCTGTCGGCCCTGTCCCCCTAGCTCCGGAGCGGCGCCGCCTCTCTTCCCACCGCCACGTCCTATCCTCGTCCGCTCACCGCCCCCTAGGGCTCTCCATCCGCCGTTGTGCTACCCTTGTCCCTGCTATGGGATCGCCGGATCCGGCGAAGCCGGGCCCTGGTGTGGCAAGATCCGCTGCTGGCCATCCCATCCTGGCCAGATCCATCGATGGTTCCATCGTTGGCCGCCGCAAGCCCTAGGCAGTGCCCCCTTCTCCCTACAAGTCGCCACCGTCTCCTTCCTTCCAGGGCTGCCCGCTCCTCCACCTCCCTCTCGGCTGCTTCGGCTGCAGGCCACCGCCGGCACCTTTGCGTTGCCGGCCGACCAACCCATCGTGTCCTCTCTTCGCCAGCCAGGGGCAACACATTTCGTGTACATATTGTTTTTTCAGGTTATTTTGATGCAATGCAGGTATACAATCTTTTATTGAACCCAAGCAGTTGACATAGCCATCAGATTAGAGATTGCCTCAAATTTTCAGTTGTTAAACATATGGTTAACACTGTTAGAATTTTATTTGTATGATGAACTTTTTCATGTAGAGGAAAAATACAGGAGCAAAGTATTTTTCTTCCCATATATTGCATTCTGAATTTGATGTTTCTGAAATTCTTTTTTGGACCAGTTGATGATAGACATAAGGAGTTGCTTTCAGGATGTTTATTATCAGTATGTGGATTACTGTCCTGTACAGACCTTGCCACATATGTGCTAATTCTTTACTGTGCTTTCTGTCCATGTTAGCTTGCCAAGGGTGAGAAATTCACTCCACATAAGGTTGCCTAATGACTAATATTACCTTGGATTGTTATTCGATGTTGTGCTGGCCATTTTCATGGTCTAGGTTGCTTAAGCAACATATTTCGGTGCATTCCATATGCCGCCAGGGTCCAAAGATTAATTTCGGCTATATTCTCCATTTTACTTCTTCTTTTAGGTTCTCAAGAACCACCAATGTCTCTAAGAAGCCATAGATTAGCAAGAGCATTGTTGCTCCATCAACATTTCATTGTTAATCTATTAGGATTGCTATTTTTTGTACCATCTACACTATTAGTTATTTAAGGTTGGACCTTCGTAAGTGGGCATTTAGTAACATGGATGATCTGGATAGAGCATGCCATCATGGGCAATAGGACCAGGATTTTCTACGAAAATATACATACCTCTACTTGTTGAATCTTTTTTATTCATTTCAAAACAAACCTAGCACAATCTGTAAGCAAATTGTATCTCCAGACTTGAAGACAAACATTTGCTGACATGAATACAACATAGCTTTGTCCTTTCTTTTACTGTACATATGTTTTAATTTTTTACTATAGGACTTCATTCCAAGGTTGGTTATCCTACACATGAAGAGAGCAGACTCAAGCAGATTCATGTTTTGGTGTGCCATATCATACTGAAATCACTTCATTAGGTCGAATGCATGTTGAGTTCGTTAGCATAGATCAATGTCCTGTAAGTTTCATGTAACCGTTTTTATGACAAAAATTTGGCAGGTTTAGTTAATTGCATATAATTATTTTCACAACATTGGTAGGAGGAAAAAGGCGGTCCTTACAAAGCATCAATTCCCTTAGGCCAGGCCACAAATCCTGCTGCTGATGTACTGGTTGCATATGAAATGAATGGTGTGGTACAAAATGACAATTTCCTTTAGTTCACGAGGAAAACTGTGTGTTATTAGTTGACTGTCTGACTCAGATACACCATACCAGACAGGCCTCTTATATGCTATTCTTGATCACTCAATTTAGTGAGTTATATTCGGCTATATTCGCTATGTTTTGTTACTCAGATACACCATACCAGACACGCCTTTTCGGCTATGTTCTGTTACCCAGGTACGCAAGCGTGATCATGGATGCCGAGACAAACAGTGGCATTTAGTGAGTTAGATCGATGGGTCATGGCAATTGGCAAAGTGTGATATGGTAGAACATTCATAATGCATACTTCTTGAATGCTCTGAATCCCAGGCTAAGCATGCATAGGATCCCTTTTCATGTGTTCAAACTTTGAGGTCGTATTTTAAACAAGTTTTGATATTCTGGTTGGAATGGATTTGGTTTGTTGGACTAGGTTTTTTCCGATTGGTTACAGTAACAGGTTTTCTAAACTTGTGTGTTTTCAGCTGGCATCATTGTGTTCCAAACTCTGAATCTGTACTCAAATGGGTCGGTTTGTCTATTTTCCAAACCGTGAATCAGTGAATCTGCAACTACTACTCTTTCACAGCATGGCAACCCTAATATGACATACACGTCAAGGGACACCGCTCAAGCTGTAAGTGTATGCTTAGTGTTTCATTTGTCCCTATTTGTGATTTCTAAATTTAACCATGAACATGTATAGGAAACAGGTGGAACTGTTGCCGACATGAACGAACCGGTGATGACAGCCGCTCCGCCACTTGAAGCAAGCAGTCATGCTGACATCCACGAAGGAAAAAGGTATAAAGAAAGATGTTGCTATATATATGAATTCGCAGTGTCACTCTAAAAACAATTACTATGTGTTTTCTTGCAGAGCTACCACCGAGCCCCTGGCTGCAGTGGCAAGCACGACGACGAAGAAGTTGTTCCAACCTCCTGGAGATAGTTAGGTGCACAACCTAATGACACCTTCAGCAATAGTGATGAAAAGATGTTGTCCTTGCAACCTGCGTCACGTTAGCCTGTTTATATGGTCAGGTCCATCTCACCACTACCCGTTCAGCACACTACAATGTCGAATGCCTGACATTTTGGACACCGTTTCCTCTTTTGTCTTTATATATGACCACGTCTATATTAGTTCTATCCACTTAGCGAACTGCAATGCTGACTGTATGATGTTGTCAACATCATCTGCGAAACATGATTGCGCATCATGGGTTATTATGCAAGAATGTTCCTGCTGTTTCATACATCCTATTGAAAGTATTCAAGAAGACTTCCGTTCTATGAAACAACATATTTCATGCATCCTATTGAAACTATGCAAGAAGACTTCCGTCCTATGAAACAACATGAAACATATTGTTTTTACACGTTGGACTTCCGTTCTATGAAACAACATGAAACTTATTTTTTTTGCACGTTGGTTACAGACATAGCTAGACCATGATATAAAAGTATCATCGATTGTGGAGATAAATACTGTACAACGATATGATTTAGAAAGCAAAATGTTAGATGAAAAAACACCAGCCATTCACTGCACGGGGCTTCCCCCACGCGCGAAGCGCGTGAGCTCCGCTAGTACTCAAATATATAGAATCAAAATACAACTTGTATTGAATACGTGTGTATACACACACACAGAGAGATAATAACATAACCCATTAAGCTCTATGTTTTTTTGCTTGAGCCTGTGTTTTTAAAGAAGAAATCAACTATCAAGGAACATGTAATAACAATTAAGGCTCAGTTCTTTTCAGCTTAACAGCTTAACGGCTTATCTACGTTTTGAAAACACATATGTTTTGAATTTTTTGAGTCCGTTTTTTGTTGTTTTGAAGGTGGGTTCTAACGCTTTAAAAAACAAGTCAAACGAAATGTATCTGAATCTCGAGACTATCTCGAGAAGCTCTCGATGTTCAGTCATTTCAGCCGTTTAGCCGTTCAAATCAGCTCAAAAGAACAGGGCCTAAATGAAACAAAGCTACACCATGGAGAAAGCTATACCAATGAAGCCAAAATTCATATATTTCATCATCGATGCCACAGATTCGATACAAGTCGAGACCGTGATCTTGCTGATGTATTGACTTGCTGCATGATCATGATAGTTCCAATAAGTTGCTTGCTTCAGTTCATTCGTGAGTAACTAAATTGATGTAGGCCTGGTTCAGAAGAAGCGAAAGAGAAACTTAACAGCTTGGCGCGGATGAGGTGCTCACAGAAAGTCAGAAACTTAACGTTAAGACCTTGCTGGTACGGCGCCGCAGCCATTGTTTCCAACCACTGCATAATCCTTTACAACCATCTTTTTTGTCTTTACTTGTCACTTGCTTTATAAATCTGGTGTGAGACGTGTGACAAATTTTGATTTGTTGTACTGCAACCAGGAAAGCCAACATCTAATCGGATAACTTTCACTTAAACTTATTTTGCTGCTACCACAACCGCTGCATATATACTGGGACATGTCTTCCAGTTTGTTCATATGCAGGGAATAGAATCAATTCAAACTTTACCTTATCTAGATGCTATTTGTTTGCTGTGATGTTAGGGTGCTTCTCCAGAACCTGCATTAGGATTTAACTGTGTTGGTGGAAATTCTGCTTCTTTCATACTGAAACTCCTAATTTGGCGATCTGAATGACGCATTGGCCAACAACGCTGGTAGCACCGTTCTGGACAAGAGCATCACCTGATGGATACACGAGCGCAGGAGATGAGATGACAATGCGCGCACACACACGCGCGCGCTATTGTATCAATTGAAAGGCGGGGAATGAGTGAGCACCAGGATTGAGCTCAACAAAGTCTCGCAGCATCCTTAGCGCTGTCAAGGGGTTGACGTTGACGGTGACGGTGGCAGCGTACTCCGGTGTAATTGATTATTTGTCCCGAAGTTGATGTGCCATCGATTATCTGTCCAAAGTTGATGGGACAAATAATCGATGGCACATCAACTTCGGGGCAAATAATCAATTACCCCGCGTACTCCATGGGGACATCAACGGACCTTGTGCCACGCATCTTGCGGCTTCACAATGTAGGTCTGCCATGTCCCTGCAGGAATCGAGCTGAGGGGAGCAAAGCAAGAGGGAATTTTTCAATGGCAGAGTGGGGAGGAGAGGGGCGGACCGAAGGAGGGCGGCGAAGGTATGACCCAGTCGCCGGGGGGAGAGGGTGGCGGCGGGGCCGACGGAGTGGACCTGGCCGACGCCCTCGTAGCCTCCGACGGCGGCGGGGAGGGGTGGCCTGACGGGGTAGACGCCCTGGACGCGGTTGATGGGGCGGCCATGTCAAGACCGGGAGTTGGGGAGATAGCTGTTGGTGGCTGTTGAAGATGGGACGGTGGAGGTGGCTGCGTACCGGTTCAATTATGATAATCCAAAGGCTGCAGATCATTTTCATATTTACTGTAGCTGTACTGTTACTGTGGCTATAATGCCTTTTACATTTTTGTCGTCTTACTCTGTATTCACCGTAGGTGATTTTCTCGCAGCTTATAAGCTCGGATGCGTCCGGATTTCTGTAACCCGTATTTGAATTATTGCTAAACAAATCCGAATCTCATCTATCTACTTTCCTCATCATGTTCTCTGTTCTTCCGTTTTCCCATACTGCTCTTCTTATTTTGCATGCATATTTGCTTGGATCAGCTCGGGTCCTGACAGGCCAGCATGCGGACGCAGACGTCGCGGTCGCCGAGCTCCACCGGAGGCATGTCGGCGACCCTTAAAGGAGGCCACTTGATGAGGCTGGGAGGAGCAGGAGCAGAGGTGCATTGGTGGGAGAGGGAGAGGGGCTCACCTGAGGACCTGGTCGGGTGCGTCGTGCTGGTCGTAGAGGACGGCCTTGGAGGGCGGCGACTAGGAGCAGGTGGAGAAGGAGAGACGGGGGCAGGAGGAGGCGGCGACGGTGAACGAGGGCTAGCTCCGAGATGCCCTAAATTGAGGGCAAGAGGCCCACAGTGGATCTGGTTGGGGATGGGAGCGCAATTAGGGTTTTGGGAAGGATGAGGAGGACGACGCAGGGGGAGAAGAGCTCGAGCTCCTTCCATGGCGAGGGGCTAGGGTTTTCGATTTCGGGGGAGAAGAGATCACGGGCTAAGCGAGAGAAGTGAACGAGGGGAAGGGGGCGCCGCTGCTGGGGCGAGAAAGTGAATCGGACGGTGGGCAGTGCTCCATCCGACGGTGGAGGAGGGTACGGACGAAGACGGAAGAAAAAGTGAGAAGAAGCCCACCTTGCTTTATTATTAGGTATAGATTTGCTTGGCCTCACGAGCAAACTTATCAATTTCATTCCGGTGTTCATTCTGGTTTTTCTATTGAAACAGAACATTTGGTACCATTCCCGTGTACCGTTTTGTACCCTTTAATATAATAAAATAAATGTTAGAAATATAAATATATTTACCAAAATTTACATTGACGTGCATAAATCATTCATATAATACTCAAACATAGCTTATAGTTCATTGTATTTCATAGTTTGAAACTAGGGGTATTAACCGAAATTGGCAAATCCGGCCGGAATGGGTAAATCCGGCTCGGAATGGGCAAATCCGGCCATTCCGACCGGTATTGACCGAAATGTTGACCAGAATTGAAAATATCTCTTTCCGTTCCGTTTTACACGATGGAACGGAACAAAATCGATAAGTCTGCTCACGAGGGAGCACCATATTTTTTAAAAAAAGGTTAAGCCACCGTAAATGCCAACCTTAAGAACATGCCAGCAGTAGCCTGAAATCACTATAGTTACAATAATACTACCTCCGGTCATAAAAACAAGTCGCCGTTGAGTGTTTTTACATGCCTTTAATCATTCATCTTATTCAAAAATTTAGTGTAAACATGCGTAAATATAAATCATGATTAAAGTGTCATTAATGATAAAACAAATCACAACAAAACAAATGATAACTTACGTAGTTTTTTAAATAAGACGAATGGTGAAAGGTGTGTTCAAAAGTAAACAACGAATTATTTTTATGACCAAAGGGAGTATAAACCTTTTCTCCCTATCAACAGCAGGCATGTGAACCTTTTTCCACTTGCATGCTCAAATTTCCCCCTTTGCATGCAGCCATCAATGCAATGCGGCCTCCATCAAGTCCGATGCCCTGTGATGCACGCAAACAGAATAGCGATGTTGATGTCCATGCTCTAACTTAGACGTGTCTCAGTCACTATTCACACATTATTTTCGCTATGCATTTGCATGTCTCGTTCTACTATTTTATTTGCTACTGGGACGTCTTAAGTTAGGACTCATTGGACATACCCTTATATGCTTTGAGATTCGTCTTTAGATAGAGGTTTACATGAATTGGGTTGGGTCTTAACTTGACCTGACTCGACCTGACCCTTGTCGGGGACACGTGGCAGCGTCCTGACCCAAACCAACCCACCTGGACGGTGCCTTGACCCAGTCTGAATCCAAAGAGAGGAGGAGATGAGTTAGATGAAAATGCTGACCATCGAGCCACCACTCACCGCCACTAGCCCCGCCACAATAAGGCACACCGTTGTAGGTCCATGGGAGGTGCCACTAAGGGATTAGTGGGGATGCATGGGGCCGCGTTAAGGACTAAGGAGATGGAGAGGCGTTGCTTTGTCGAGGCATGCTACCATGGAGGAGGCATCGTTGAAGGGATCTGTGGGGAAGCATGGAGTCGCGGTGAGTACTAAAGAGAGATGGAAGTGCCACCATTAGAAGATGCCTCCACAGGGAGGTGATGCACCTCCATTGGGAGCTAGAGCCATTGGGCGGTAGAGATGTTTCCTCCCTTGAGGGGGTGGGGAGGCGTTGGTCGGACACGGGAGGAGAGAGAGTTAGAGAGGGATTGGGAAATGAGACTAGATGGGATCGTGAAATATGGTAGCTAGGGTTTGTACGGTGGTCAAAGCATGGAGTAGGGGCGTGGGCTGATGGTGGCTATTGGATTAAAATTCTATGCTAGGATCAAGTCGACTCGGCCGTAACTGGGGTACTCGATTCGATTTTGACTCGGCTCGTGTTTAGGTCTAAACCTCTATTTTCTTACTATTTGCAACCATATTCCTAGGGGTGGGCAAAAAACAATACTGGAACCGAAAAACCGAACCGAACCGAAAAAACTGGAATTTTTGTTTTTTTCGGTACTTGGTATTCGGTTTGGTTTTTATCTGTCAAAAACCAAAACCGAAATAGCTCGGTTCGGTTTCTGTTCGGAGTGTTAAAAAACCGAACTACTGCAGAATCCATCCATCGGCCGGTCATATGCGTGAGGGTAAAGGCCCATCAGGCCCAGTCGGCAATCCAAACCCTAAACTCCCCAATCGGTCCAGTCTCCAGGAACTCCACGCCACCGCCCATCCGCCCCTTCAGTCCCTCCCTCTCCAGGTTCTCCCTAACACCTCCCCCGTCCTCTCCACCACGCCACCCATGCCCTCTCCACCACGCCTCCCCCACCCTCTCCACCACGCAGCCAGCCTCCCTCCGGATCCCAGCGCAGCGCTGCCGTTTCCTCCGGATCCAAGCTCGGCGGCGCACGCCCTCCACCACCTTGGGCGCGGCGGCTACTCCCCTCGCCCGGCGAAAGCGGCAGCGGCCTGTTCTCCCCCTCTGGACCTCGACGCGGTGGAGCCCGGGGCTGGTCGGCGTCCTCCTCTTCCCCGGATCTGGACGCGGCTGGCGGCGCCGCTCCTTCATCCCTCTACCACGGTGCGGTGGCGTCATCCAGCGGCGGTGAGTCCTTTCCGGGACGGCAGCGACGCGGCCTTTTCAATGGCGCCTCTTCCTCAACCATGGCCACTATCGAAATACCGAAATATCGTACCGAAATAATTCGGTATTTCAGTTTTCGGTAGTAGTTTTTCCAGCAAAATTTTGGTACTCATTTTTTAGATACCAAAATTTTAAAATATCGAAAGAACCGAACCAAAAAACCGAAAAAACGAATGCCCACCCCTACATATTCCAATCATTTTGTTTCTTTCTCCGTTCGCTATAACATCTTCTTCATTATATTTTTCACCATCCATAACAGTATCCCTTCAAGAGAAATGATATAGACATAGGAACAATATTTGTAGTTGACAATCTCTATAGGAAAACTTTGTAGTTGTCAAACTTGTAGGAAACATGCAGCTCTTGGTGAGATCTACATCTTTGTAGTTGCAACCTTTTTATTTGAAGACATCTAGTTGTCTTTCCCTAAATAATTGATAAAATATTATCATAACATGGATAAAAAATGCTTGCCTTATTTTAAACAACAATTACTCAAGTTAGCTTTGGCTCTTTCAAGTGCCTATTGAGATTCTCCTAGATCAATATCACTACCGGTTCCGCATCTTTTCCTAAAATGATCTCATTATTAATTATTTTTGCGAAACCATTGATCCATAGAACCACCATTAACCATTGGTCATTAAGGAGATGTATTCTCGAAGGATACATATCTATATATGTGTTAATGGGGCGTGGTTTGGTAATACAACAATTTGTCCACTGTTAGTAGATAAAATGGTTTCTTTCACTTGACAATCCGAAATAATATGCTTAGGAGGTGAGGTGACTTGGTTAGGTATGAGACTTTCTATTCAAGAGGATGTCAATTCGAATCATCAATTTGAAAGGAACTATTATGAGGTAAGCACTAGATATGAATAAAATTTTCCTATTTTTTTACCAAAACAATCATGTCAATGCCTGCAAGAATTAACCGATGATCACTATATCCTCAACCAGAAGGAAAAACCACTTACTCATAAATATTTTATCCAGTGTTAGGTAAAACATATTAAATTAATTATAAGTTTAAGATAGCCCTGTCATGATTTGGGGATTAATGACAAACTTATTTAATGAGAATGCTTTATTTAATGCTTAATTGACGACAATTCTCTTATATGCTTATTAATATTAGACTAATATGTTTGTTGGTCGTATTACTGTATTCTCATCCTATTTATAGGAAATCTTATATATTAAGTATCCAGTGCAAAGATACATAGGTAAATATAGTAAATATTGTTCTACTAACATTTTTTGTTAATTCTCTTAAGACTCACATATAAATGGGATGAATATGCAACATGAATGTATGCAATTCGATATTCCACACATATTCTTTAGGGACATCTTATGCAAGCATGTGTTATTATTTAATTGAACTTATGCTATTCGCTTATACGTTGTATTAGTAACCCCATAGTTGATTTTCTAGATATACTTCACCATGCTAAATTGGCTATGAACTTATACACAATGTGGATATTCTAATGCTCTTCTTTTGTGGAGTTCAATTTGAATTATTTGGTGTCTCCTACATTGATCATGTCCTTATTTGTCTCTTTTTTATTGGATTGATAACTTGGCATGTTCAATATCTTAATGTACATGTGCCATTGCTATTTGTATATTCATGTACACCTATCGTAAATAATGGAGATTAGTTAGAATAATTGATTATCATAGAATTAATTGAATATTATATTTTGGTATTTTCCTTATGTGCATATACATTTTTTTCTATTATAAATGTATTTTTGACAGGTATAATATGACAACTATTTTTATGCTCGATGAAATGTTTTGTGAACATATTAAAACTTATCATCATTATAAAGAGTTAGGAACTAACGTTTCTATTGAGTGATGGGAAGAAATTAGGTCATCCTAATAAATATTAGAATGTCCCAAGTTTTATCAAAAAGAGAAAAATCAATTTAAAATTTATTTATTATGATTCTTATATGAAAAGCCTTAAATTTTCAAACAATTATTTGCATATAAGAAATTATCTTACTAATTATTTTCATTTCAATTTACAAAATTACAAATTTATATACAAAAGCTCACTCCTCGCTTTTATTCGTTTCTCGATCGGAACCCTGACTTTGTCTCTCAATTGAAACCTAGCTCCACCGAAACCCGGATCTTTTGATCGAGCCAACCTTTGTCTCTCTCTTGGTCGAAACCCTAACATTCTGTCTCGATTGAAAACCCCGGCTCGACCATTGATTGATCGACATTCCTTGTAACCTTGGCCGACCAGACCTAAATCCTCTCAGTCGAGTCAAAAACCCCAAAACCCTGGTCGAGTCTCCTTTGAAAACTTCCTCTCTCAGTTGAAACCCTAGCTCCACTCTCAGCCAAAACCCTAACTCCGGTCGACCTCTGTCATAAGCCTTGCCGGTCGAATGTCCGCTCCTCTCGACCGACAAACCCCGAAACCCTAATCTTCCTCGGCCACACCCGAACATCCGTCTCGATCAAAACCCTAGCATCCTCTAATACAGATCCCTTTCCTCTCCTCGACTTTAACCCGAATCGATCCACCCTTCCCTGCCGCTTGGTCGAGCCATGCCCTTCGTTTTCGGACCATTATCTATCGACCCGAAACCCTATTTTCGACTAACCTCTGTCAAAACCCTAGTGGGTCAATTGTCGTTTCACTCGGCTAAGACCAGTCCATGGTCGAACCTCATTCCTTGCGCCTAGGTCAGTCGCAAGCAAACTACTCGTTCATCTTTCCACTACCTTTTTCCCTTTTCTCCATCGATCGAACCTAAACCCGATCGACCTCCTTTGTATCATAGGCCAGTCAGAATCTCTTCCTCTCTCAGCCGAGTTGTACCTCACCGGCCTCTCTATTTAAACCAACAATAATCTTGTCGGTACATAAGGTACCGGGGTGTCCTCTCCACCCCCTCCAGAAGGGGGTAGAAGACGGCGTCATCCAGAAGGACCGTGAAGACCGGGTCTGGTTCCGAGTGAACTGGCGGGCACGCGGGCCCCACCGCTTGGAACTGGGCCCCGAGGCGTCTCTCGGCAGGCGAGGGCGGCCAGACCCCTGCGCCTGGAGACCGGGCCCCGCGTGCCAGGCGGGCGACCAGGCCTCAGCACGCGGGCGAGCCCTCCACGCGCCAGGCGGGCAACTAGGCTCCAGTATGCGGGCGAGCACCGCCCCGACCAGGACACGCGGCGCGCCGGGCGAGCAGCTCGGCGACCAGGACATGCAGCAGTTCAGCGACTAGGATACGTGGCAGATCGGCGGGCTGGCGGGCGATCGGACCCGCACCGTATCGGCGACCACGTGAGCAGCTGGCAGGGTCGGTGGGACCCTGGGCCCCACCTGCCACCGATGGGACGCGACAAGGTAGCGGGACGTGCGTAGCAGACGGCTACGACAGCACGGCATTTATTGTATACCTGCCAGTACAATGATCATGTAATAGGCTAGAAGCGCCCCTGTTTCTCCCCGTCGGGTCGGGCTCACCCATGCTATATAAGGGGCCAAGCCACCACGGGGAGGGGGCCATCTCTTCCTTCCACCTCATTTCCATAAGCAATACACACATAGAGCGAGAGCTCAGCAGGAGTAGGGCTATTACCCACCTCGGGAGCCCGAATCTGGATATATCGCGTGTGTTCTTACTGTTCTTAGGAGCTCGAGGGCGGATCGAGGCGCAGCAGTGCTACCCTCATTCCGAATCCCGATTTACCTCAGAACCCGGCCTCCATATAAACATGCAAAACCCAGCAAATTAATCCCCCGAAACCCTAGCCGCCGCTCTCTGCCCTCTGCCTTCTGCCCTGCGCCGTCAGGAGCATCGTGCCGTCTTAGCACCGCCTTGCCTCCGCCCTGCCGGAGCCACTCCTCTCCATGGACGTCGCCGCCCGGGAACAGTGCCCCTGCCCTGCGCCCTGCACCGCCACCTCCCTTGCCGTGCCGCCGGAGAGCCCCAATCGAGCCGCCTCGCCGGAGCGCCTGCTCGCCGCTGGACCACTGCAGGCGCGCCGGCCCAGGCTGAGCCGCCGCCACCCCATCTCGCCGCCGCCAAGGGCCATCTCCACCTCCAAGGGCCCCATCTCGCCTCCGCCATGCCTTGCCGCCGTCGCCGGGAGCCGCCTCCAGAGCAGCAGCGTCGCCAACGCCTTGCCGCCGCCGCACCGTCCCCATCTCGCCGCGTGCCTCACCGCGCAGCCGCGCTGGAGCGCCGCCCGTCGCCCCGGCCACGCGCTGGAGTCGCGCCGCTCATCCCCGCCGCCATGCCCGCCTCCACAGCCGCCCCCTTGCCGAGCCGCCCTGCCCTGCCCCGCTGGAGCAACGCAGCCGCCTTGCACCGCCGCGCCGCCTGGGGACACCACCGGAGCCTCCGCCTATCGCTGGCGCCAGAGCCACCGCCCCACTCTCCTCCCTCAGCCATGGCCGCCGCCCCTCCCTCTCCAGATGGTTCTCTCTCTCTCCAACTCTCTCTCTCTCTTATGTTGGAGAAAAGGAAACCGATCCCCTTTTTATTCCAATCGGCTGTGCACTGCTCGATGAGCACATTGTTCTCCAAACCAATTATGTTGATCCTCGTTTGATCCCTATTACCTCCTGTATTATTCTCGTATTTTTCGAAACTCCCTTTGCAGTCGCCTAATTGCGTGCGTCTTGTTTTGCGTGACGTCGTCGTCGACTTCACCAAGCGTGCGTTTAGCGATGCCAGGAAAGAGAAAAATATTTCGGAGTGAGTTTTGCTAAAATCTGATGCATGATTGAAAGACCGAGGCATCATCAGCCATAACTTTTTCAATATTTTTATTAAAAATAAATTGTCTATTGTTTATTTGTTTGCATCCGTTTTACGTTTAGATCGTCCGTGTTCACGTTGTTCGAGAGGATTCCAGGAGTCGTTCGAAGGATAATCCAAGACCCGGAGTGCTATCAAGGCAAGATAGTTGCATCTTGCTCCCTAATTTGTATAACTCACCTATTTAAATGTTTTAATTACTTTTCTCATGCATAAAATGATGAGAGGGGATTAGAACCTATTTATTCACACTGCGTCATTGACCCTGTGAATTAGCCATTTATTGCTGCCTTAGTTATTTTTCTAGCCTATCCTTATGCATAGTTGTTAGTGCTCGTGGGTTGGTAGTTGTTTAAGTTATTCATCATTTAATTATTCTTGTGACTTGGTATGATTGAAAATGCTGAGTTACTTTAACCTAATCAACTAAAACATACGTGGTGTGTGTTGATTAAAGGTGGCAAGTCGGGCGGTTTTGTGGATTGAGGTATGTGTGGAGGTAGTCACCTTGGTCTAAGGACTCTTGACGTCTGCCAATCTAGCCAAATCATACAAACGCAACCATAAGTGCTAGCATCAACATGTTGCGCAGCATGTGCTAGTCCTGGCTTAGTAGTTAGGAAAAACTGTTAACATACTTTACTTTGAAAAGATCGGGCTGCGGTCCGTTGAGTCGCCTTGTATTGTTACTTGGTCTAGGCTCCTAAGGAAGAGCTAAGATGCAAAAGTACCACTCGGCTTATGGGTAAAGTGTGCTACACTCTGCAGAGTTAAAACTATCATGATAGTCGTTCCCATGGTTATGGGAGGGGAGGTAGGCCGTACCTGGTAGTCTCATGTGTATCTAATAACCTGATGGGTTGGTTTTGTTTTTGAGTATTCGAGGCTTGTGCAGTTTTGTAGAGGGGCTTTCGAAGCCGAGCTCTGTTTGTTATATGGGGAATCTATTCATCCTATTAATTTTTCAACAAATGTTTTCGCAACACTTTAATTAATATTAACTAGAATAGGCGTTTATGCAAATTAACCATCCTGTTCTTGTTATACCCATACATTCATATATAAGAACTCTTACTGAGTAGCCATGTACTCACTATACAAACCACGGATAAAATTTGTATTCAGGAGAAGGATTAGGTCCGGTCTATCTTCAGGATCAGGAGGATCATGTCCCAAACTTCGAGAAGGATTAGCTGGCGCTCAAGGGTCGGATTGGAGCATTATCATACGTTTTCCGCTGCATATTTAAAATTCCGCACTCTGATTTATTATTGACAATATTATGTCATCTTTAAATAAACAATTGTAATAAGTAGTTGTGTAACAATTACTTTTGCATAATATATAAATTCTCTTGGTTAATTGTGATTGTGTGATGATGTTCAACAAACTGTCGCTCACAAGTTGCTAGCATTGATCTCTGGGACTAGCAATGGATTGTGAGTGGATCCCGGTGAAGCCGGGGTTGCAACAACATGGAGATACACGACAACCAAGGATGGCTAAGTTGAGGTCAAGAAGACGATAGTTCACCAATATTTTAGGATCGAGTCAAGATTGATCTGACAAAAGGATCATCGGGGGGATGATTGAGTCAATGTCAATAGGACGAGAGAGCCTCATGAGATGATCAAGTCGAAGTTGACGAGACAAAGGCATCATCATGAGTCAAAGGTCGTTATATGCAAGGCTTCAAAGGCGGATGATCAAAATCGCAAAGCAAAGGTACGACTAGTGTATAGCTAAGGATTTTTCTTAGTCTTTTACCGGTCGCAGTATTGGTTAAAAGACCTACACTAAGTTGCACACTATTAACCTAGGTTGATCCTTGTTGTCTCTTATGAGGGTAGGGTGGTGTCCAGGGTGTTGTAGGTGTGTAGAGAGAGAGAGAGAGAGAGAGAGAGGTCAATAGTGTTGGAAGGTGCGAGAGTTGGAATTCTTTGTTTTTTGTAGGGGATTATGCTATCCCAACGTCATCGAATCAAACAGGCCGCTGGATGCTCAGATTTGGTTTGATCCTATCCCTTGCTCGGAAAGCTTTCACGCTAGGGGGTGTCTACAAGGAAGTCGCATAGGGCACCAAAGTCAGAAAGGCTCGCAACATCACCACATGACATGATGGCCGCCAATCCATCATTATGTTGATGTTGCACGAAGCGTGGCGGTGAAGATGTCACCAGACAAGATCCTTTCAAGGGATTACATACTTGTTCGGCTGAGGGGGTATTCGCGCAGCTCACTCTGGTTCCTTACTATGTGAGAGAGTCTAAGATTTTACGCAGGTTGGACCCTTGGTCTGGGTAACAGTTCTACTCCTGCTTATTCTTGATCGGCTCACGCGGAGTGAGTTCGTACAGTACTAGTTACCTCTCTCTCCCCCGCTCGGTGCCCCTTTTATACCTCAAGGGGCCAGCCAATGGCCGAAGATAGAGAGAGAGAGACAGAGAGAGACAGAGAGAGGATACATAAAATTGCTAGGCCACTGTGTGCCCACTTGCTACGGGATAACGTCTGCTACCTCAACTCCCCCGCGCTAATCGCCACGTGCAGATTGGACAGGAGAATCACCTGACACTGACGCTGGTCAGGCCTTCCACCGCACAGTAATAGCTTGACGGCAACAGCGCCTTTGCCAAAGCTGCAGTGACAGTAATCATCACCCTCTGTCTCTCACGCCAAATTGTCACAACTAATGCCTCCGATACGCTGGACGTGTATACGCCTTCTATGAGAAGCTTCTGCACACGCGCCTGCCAAGTGGGGCCCTTGACCTGTCGGCTCGGCCAGACACGCGTGGCACTGCTCGCCTAGGGCGTCGGGGCCGACTCGCCCATCGTATGCCTGGTCGCCACGTGGGCTGCTCGCCCGAGGCATCGGGGCCTGCTCGCCCGCCGTACGCTTGGCTACCACATGGCATGCCCACCAGTGGCGTCGGGTCCTGCTCGCCCTCCATACTCCTGGCTTCGACATGGCCTGCCGATTCTTGCTCCAGTGCACACCCTGGTAGGTTGCGCACCGACAAAGCGTGTCTTACATGGGAAGAAAAGCCATCCCACCTTCCTCCAGTTGCCAGTATAAATAGGTGAGAGAAGATCTCATCCCCTCCCAGCTAAATCTATCTCTTTGTTGGCGATTCTTATGCCTACTAGAATTAATCCGTAAACGCACGAATATCGCAGTAGCTTTCACCCCAAAGTATTCCAAAGGTATTGATTTTCCACGAAGAACAAGAAGAGTCTAATTTCTAGTCTTGATTTGGCCGGATGGATATGGTGGAATGACGAAAGTGGGGTAAGAAATTTTTGGTCGAGAGGTTCTACTAAGGGTTTACACTAGTCAAGGGTACAAGGATAATCCACACACAATTTCTACTCTGTATTGGAGCTCGGTCGGTTCACTACCACCCGCTATCAGTTAAGAACACCAAATGGTTATGATCACCCCCGATTGAGCTCGACTGGGCTAAGACTAACGGGGCAGATTCCTCAAACTGCAACGCGAATAGCAGTGCTGTCACCACCTATTACCTACCGCTCAGCCGTTGAATCAGGTGTCTGCCGGGTACTAACTAGTCTAGACACCACGTCTATTCCTAGCAGTACTAACGAGCGCCCGGTACGGCTACACGCCTATGCCTCAAAGTCTACGGCTCAGCGACAATCCACTCGGCTACACGCCTACGCCCACACCACGAGCGTACAAGCCTACGGCTCGGCTGTACGCCATCGCGCGCCACGAGCGCCCGATACGGCTACACGCCTACGCCTCAAAGTCTATGGCTCAACGACAAGCCACTCGGCTACACGCCTATGCCCACGCCACGAGCGTACAAGTCTACGGCTCGGCTGTACATCGTCATCACGCTCCACGAACGCCCGATACGGATACATGCCGACGCCTCCAAGTCTACGGCTCGGCGACAAGCCACTCGGCTACACGCCGACGCCAATGCCACGAGCGTCCAAGTCTACGGCTCGGCTGCACGCCATCGCGCACCATGAGCGTCCGGTACGGCTACACGCCTATGCCTCCAAGTTTACAGCTCGGCGACAAGCCACTCGGCTACACGCCTACGCATTCAAGTCTACGGCCCGGCGACAAGCCACTTGGCTACACGTCTACGCCCACGCCACGAGCGTCCAAGTCTATGGCTCGGCCGTGCGCCATCGCGCGCCACGAGTGCCCGTTATGGCTACACACCTACGCATCCAAGTCTACGGCCCGGCGACAAGCCACTCGGCTACACGCCTACGCCCACGCCACGAGTGTCCAAGTCTACGGCCCAGCTATACGCCATCGCGCTCCAGGAGCGCCCGGTATGGCTACACGCCTATGCCTCCAAGTCTACAGCTCGGCGACAAGCCGCTCGGCTACACGCCTACGCCCACGTCAACACGAGCGTCCAAGTCTACAGCTCGGCTGTACACCATCGCGCTCCACCAGCATCCGATACGGCTACACGCCTACGTCTCATAGTCTACGGCTCGGCGACAAGCCACTTGGCTACACGCCTACGCCGACGCCATGAGAGTACAACTCTACGGCTCGGCTGTACGCCATCGCGCGCCACGAACTCCCGGTATGGCTACATGCCTACGCCTCCAAGTCTACGGCTCAGCGACAAGCCACTCTGCTACACGTGTATGCCCACGCCACGAGCGTCCAAGTCTACTGCTCGGCTGTACGCCATCGCGCACCACGAGCGCTCGGTACGACTACACGCCTACGCCTCCAAGTCTACGACTCGGCGATAAGCCACTCGACTACAAGCCTACGCCCACGCCACGAGCGCCTAAGTCTACGGCTCGGCTGTACGCCATCGCGCACCATGAGCGCCCGGTACGGCTACAAGCCTATGCCTTCAGTCTATGGCCTGGCGACAAGCCACTCGGCTACACGCCTACGCCCGCGTCACATGCACCCAAGTTTCCAGCTAGGCTATATGCCATCGCGCGCCATGAGCACCCGGTAAGGCTGCACGCCTACGCCTGCAAGTCTATGGCTCGGCGACACGCCACTCGGCGACACGCCTATGCCCGAGCCACGAGCGCCCAAGTCTTCAGCTCGGCTGTACACCATCGCGTGTCACGAGCGCCTGGTACGGCTACACGCCTACGCTTCCAAGTCTACGGCTCGGCGACAAGCCACTCGGTTACACGCCTATGCCTCCAAGTCTATGGCTCGGTGATAATCCACTCGGCTACACGCCTACGCCTCCAAGTCTACGGCTCGGCTGTACGCCACCGCGCGCCACAAGCGCCCGGTATGGCTACACGCCTACGACTCCAAGTATACGGCTCGGTGACGAGCTACTCGGCTACGTGCCTATGCCCGCGTCACGAGCATCCAAGTATTCAGCGCGGCTGTACACCATCGCACACCATGAGCGCCCGGTACGGCTACACGCCTACGCTTCCAAGTCTACGGCTCAGCTACACGCCTACGCCTACACCAGAGCTAAGTTCTCATTACCATAATTTTTTTTATAAGGTTGGAAGGTGGTTTCTATATTTGGAAACTATGGGCTGGGTGGTTTTTTTTATGGGGGAGCAATGCTCTTTGGCTGCTGCCTTAATGCTGCGCATGCAGCTGTTTGCATGGGCCCTTGCAACTCCAGCTGTCCTATATGGTTGAGGGTTGTGTATTCAAAGTGGTTGCTGCTATGTTACACTTCTCTATGCTCCTCCTTTACCACTAGGCAACAACAGGGTAATATAAAATGGTGATATTGATTTGAATATGTGTTTGAAATCTTAGGTTTGTATTAATTGCCGGGTGATGAGTATGTAGCAGTGAGGGAGACCGGCTGGCCTCGGACGGCCTGGTGTCCCGATGAACCGCTACTGGATTTCTGACGGCCTACAATTTCATTAATGGTAGTTGAATTTTAGTTGGCTAATTTTACTGTTCATGGATTTATTAATTATTGTATTGTAATTAATTTGTGCTCCAGCAGTGTGCAGATCGACTTGGAACAGGCGAAGTGATGCAACGGCACGACGAAGGCTTGGACATAATAAGGCTCCGGAATATTAGACAGGAGAACATGTATAGAAAGAATTGTAATATATATATTTTTGTTTTATTATCTTATAGCATGTATTGATGATGATTATTCTAAGAGAATGATACTTGTAACCGAGACAATTATTGAATAAAAATATTATTACTCAGGGTTTTAATCTTATCGTTTGCATGATGATTGTGGCTTATGTCTGTGATTGCATTCCTATATATATGTATATAATATGCTGTTGATCTAACGGTGTATTTCATGATAAGTTATTATCACTAGTGGTTTTAGAGCATCCCTAGCAGGAGCTGTATCCAGCTCTGTATCAATCGTGATTTACTGTAGCAAGAGCGGGAAATTCAAACCCAAGGCACAACAGAAGCTCTCCCATGCTGCAAAAACCGTGATTTACTGTAGCAACAGTATTTTACAGATGCTGAAACAACTCCTACTAGGGATGCTCTTAGACAAGAATTGATACTACTACTATTTTACACATTTCTATCTCTTTGAAATTTAATAACCTATTCATACGAGCTCGGATGAAAATTAAATTTTATATGTAAATTGTAGCTCTCGAGAAGATCTACAAAAATTATAGTTGATATCTTTTCTATTTAAAGCAATTTAAACCCTAAACTCTAAACCCTATAATTGAATGTTTTTTATTTAATGCTATTTATACAATGAAAAATTTTGTTTGAACGAAAAGAAGGGCGATCGGGCCGGTTGAAACCAATCCAGAGAAACAACCGACTGACTTTTAGCATTTCTGAATATTAAAATCCCTTTTTCAGTTTGATTCGGTATTTTCATGGCCATTCTACTTGGTTAGTCGTTCCTAGGCCAGATGGGCTAGTTTTTAGTTGAAGATTTGGCCAGGTGGGTCATACCGCCATAGCGCCGAGGTAGCATAATCACTTCCAAATGCGTTCGTTCGGGCCTGTGGTATTTGAGGGTAGTGCTAGGAATTTGGGCCGGGCTATCCGGGCTAGCCTGGGCACGGTCCGAAGCACGGCACGTCATGAGAAAAATATGGACCGGGCAGGCACGACCCGAATGGCGTGCGGGGCCAGGTTAGGAAACCAGACCCGACTGTCCGGATCGTGCTTGGGCCGGCCCGGCCTGAAATGAGTCACGAGTCAGTAGTTTACTTTTTTCGTGGTCTTCCATTATTTGGATGAATTTCTATTTAATATGAAAGTTGTAGATAATTTCGAGACGCATGTTTTGCACGTAGACAACTTTTTCATTTGAACAACGTATGAATTTATAAAAAAATATATTCTTCGCTGTCTGCTTTAGGGCCAATGGCACCGTATAAGGTAATTTGCTATTTTTAAGGTCTTATGTTTCTTGGATTAATTTCGGCTGAACATAAAAGTTGTAGATAATTTCTAGACACATATTTTTCATGTAGATTAATTATTTATTTGAACAACATATGAATTTCTAAAAAATCATTATGCCTTCTGTTTTTTCATCGTGTTGTGGTTGGGCCGGCTCGGCCCGAAGCCAGCCCGGCGTGCGTTTGGACCGTGCCGGGCCTAGATTTTGGCACTCAGTGCTGGTCTGGCATGGCCTGACACGGCCCGAAATTTTGAGAGGGTCGTGCGGGTCTGTTTTATTCTGGCCCAAGGCACAACGGGTCCGGACTAGACCGGCATTACACGGCCCAATTCCCACTGTTTGATGGGCACAAGACCATTTGTCACTCCACCTGTTAGACGGGGATGGGACTGCAAAATGGCACGTCCAATCACACGGAAAAATAGACCCTTATGAAATGTGTCGAATATAATGCTCAGGAAAGACGAAACATATGTTGTATAGACAAACATTTTGATGGTTACTAAAGGATGTTTCACAAAGAAAAACATATTGGGAAAAACCTATGTTTCTTTAGGAAAAAAAGAGAATATTAGGAAAAATGAGTCGTTTTCTTCTTTAGATAAAACAAATTGTTTAACCAAACGGAACCCAATGTTTAAAGGGACAAAACTTATGTTTCGGTTTAGAGAAAAACAGAAATATTGGGAAAATCGAATGCCTTTTCAGTAGAAGTGTTTTACCGGGCATTACCCAATGTTTTAAAAGGGTAAAACACATGATAAAAAAATCTTGGAAAAATCAGACACTTGTTTAGCATATAATTTTATTAAGCTGAACCTAGTGTTACAAAATGACAAAACACATGCTTTAATAGAGTAAAAATAGAAAATGTTTCGACAACTATTGAGGATGTTTCACAAGGCATAACTAAATGTTCCAGAAAGGCACAACACATGTTTCACGAAAGTAAAAGCAGGTAATGTTTTATTTGGGTTTCAATAGAGCAACTACATATTTCATCAATGCAAACACCATATTTCAAACATACTAGGATCATATTTCAAACCAATTAGCACTGTGCATCTTCCCCATCTAGCTTTCGTATGGTTTCTTCTTCAAATTTGGTGAAGCTTCAAGCTAGATCAAAAGATGTCCTTGTGGCACATAATACATTAATAACTATCATTTAGAGAAAGTATGGAGGAAGGGGGAAAGGGAAGAAGAGGGGAGGAGTGGTGGTGGTGGTTGTGGTAGTGGTGGAGGAGGATAAGGAGGCTGCGGAGGAGAGGGTAAGGCTCTCTTAATAGGAATCCCTAAATTTGATCACCTATTGTCTCATATGCAGGTTTGCTTTAAAAAAATCTCTCCATATATTTCTCCCATCTCTAACAGTGTTTCCTATATGGAGAATTGTATAGGGGAAGGAAAGAGAATCCCTACATATGAGGGAATGGGGAGAAAATCTCTATTTTAGGGAACAAAATAGGGAATGCTGTTGGAGCGCATAGGGGAAGAATCTGTCCCCTGTTTTGAGGTTGAGAACGCTTTAGGAGAGTCTGTTGGAGACAACCTAAGAAGGAAGGAGGGGGTTAGAGGGAGGAGTGGTGGAGTACAAGGAACGATAGGAAGGAGAAGATGGAATAAAGAGGCAACAATGGTGCAGATGATAGAAGAGATAGATTTGGAGCATACAATTAAATGGAATAAGCATTGGATTTGTGGGAGTGAGTGAGCTGAGCGGGTAACACAGTGCAACAAATGAGCCAACTGAGCAGCGCAACAAGTAAGCAACCACCATGTTGGATGGTCCACACGTGGCAGGATTGGCATTCAAAGTCTTGGATGTCTGAGTCGTAGTAATTTCGATTAGATCGATGGGAACCAAATATGATTTATTAGGTTAGTGAATCATCTATACTGTACAACAAATAAATATTTTTATATTATTTTTATTGTGTCAAATCCAATATGTCTATCTCATGCTTTTGAACTTCTCTTGTTACATTCAATAGTATTTTGCACACTTTCTCGACTCCGCTTTCACACTCTTTGTGTTTTACTTTAGCACTGAATGCTTTATCTCTTCGGCTCTACTTCAATTCTTGATGGTACTGCGCTACCTTGAGATGGTGGAAAAGGTTTGTAAAATACAAGGTGTTAATTTCTTTTTTTAGAACAAGTTAGATAAATAAGGTGATTTACTGTATGTTTAGATCGAAAGATTCTTGCTAAAATAGAAAAAGCCAACTAAATAAATAGAGCTCATCGTTATGGCATCTAAAACATTGGATCAAGGATTGACGGCCGATGCTGGTTAGTCATTCGTAAAAAGGAAAGCACTCGCCATCACCGGCCCCTTTTCATTTTTCAACAGCTAGCAAAGATCGTACCAGCAATTACGGATCATTTGTAGGAAATGCACGAGAGGATAGCCAGTAAAACTGCGCCGTGTACCACTGTACCGTGGGGAGCAGCGTAGGGACGGATGGAGATGCGCGATGCTGGCTGCACACACACACATCGACACATGCATGTGTTCCCCGCATCAGGCTGTCCCCTCCCGCTGCATCTCATCTCGGCTTTGATGATGGAACCAACCACAAATCCATTCAAACATATTCATTTGGGTGTCATTTTTTCTTCGTAAAGAGATCAATCTATTCGGATGCACTAACCATTTTTTTGGTTCTCTTTAGAAATTCTTCGTGCATTTTTCTAAAAGAAAACTTTTTTCCATTCTCTTCGTTAATTCCTTTTAATTTTTTTGGTTAAAGATGATGAATAATAAACAAAAAAATGAAGAGAAAAATGAAAAAATAGAATAAAGAAAGAATGATTAGAGATCGGTCTTACAAGCAGCGACATCACCGCGCGGCGATCCGAACAAGAGCGGAAATACCCCGCGCGTTAACCTGTAGAGATCCAAGTCACAGTTGTTGAGAAACCCATCCCGGGCTACCGCTGGCCTTGGACCTAGCATGCCCCTAGGGGTGGGGCCCACTTGGTGGACCAAGCTGAAACCCTAGCCGTCAAGCATAAATAGGAGAGGATCCCATCTAGTACGTATCCAAGAGAAAAACAATAAAGAATACTTTTCTCCTACATGTCTGTGTTCATCTGTGATTGTTCTTCGTCCTCTACGATCTACGTACTGCTAGGCAACCTTGGACTACACTCGGTAGCATGGTTGGCTAACATGTTATTAGCACGAAGCTCTGACTAACGGCGCCGGAGATCGGTCGCCGACGAACTGCATTGAATCGTCATCCTCTTCGTTGGCCTAGTTGAGACCCGTCGATGTGTCCTACGCGATAGTTCATGCATCCCGTCTTTACCGTAAGAATTGAAGGTATAGATCGGTTTTCCCTCGGGTTGCCATTTGGATCTACTAAAGAATTACAAGAGTTTTAAGACCCCATTGAATTGAATTGTTGGTTCTTCGAATCGGCAATGAACAAGTATTTTGATACTGAATCCGTGCACGTAACACATCGGCCGGCCGTGCCCTGGAAATTTTTTTGGATCTGTTAAAGAATTTTTGGATCCCATTTGAATCTGTTAAAGAATTTTTGGATCCCGTTTGAATCTGTTAAAGAATTTTTGGATCTAGTAGATCATTGAATTAGAAAACTACTGATTTCAGATCGGCGACGACTCAGTGAATTTTTCCCTGTGCCCGAAGCACAAAGCACAAACTTGCGCCGCGCCGCCCCGGCCATGGCAGCACGTGCCAATCGTGCCGCCAACCGTATCCGGCAACCCCACGCCGCCGTGGGTCAGTGGCGGCGGCAAGGGGAAACCCTAGCCACGCCCTGACCTCACGTGCCTGGCCGTGGCGGGCCATCGCTAAGCAGGTTGCCTCGTCGCCTTTGGCAGGCCGCCCGTGGCAGGCCGCCTCCCCTCAGCAGGCCACGGAGCAGCCCCTGGCAGGCCGCGTCTCTGTGGCCCACCCGGCGCGCCCCCTAGCAGGCCGCTGCCCCGCTTGGGCTGCCCTCCCCTGGCAGACCGCGCCTCTGTGGCCCACCCGGCGCCCCTAACATGCCCCCGCCCACGTGGGCCGCACCCCTGGTGTGCCACGACCCCTGCTAGGCCCCCAACGGTAGGAGGCCGAATAGGGGGAGCGGGAGAGAGAAAAAAGGAGCAAGGCCGCTGGAATAAAAGAAAAGGAAAATAAGGCCCATATGCTGAAAATGAATTAAAGAAAGGGAAAGTAAATTGAATGGGCTTGAATATGGAAAGAAAATTTCATGTGTATTTTATGCTTTGCAAACTTAAACTTTGTATTTTAGGCATGAAATAAATGAGAAAAATAGGGGCTACTGGACCGGTTTTTAACAGACCAGACTGAGAAAGAAAAAGAATGGGTCGGGGTAGACCAGAAAGAATGGGGAAGAAAACTTATTTGCCCTATAATTTTGATAATAAGTCCTTATATTTCCTAGAAATTATGAGCCATTTTCTAGGATATTGCTTTACAGAAAAATTCTTGGCATTTGGAAAATTATATGAAGTATTTCCTTAATTTAGAATATTGCAGAAAGCCCCTAATTATTATGGAATTAGCAGAAATTGAAGAAAGCATATATTCAGGCATGAAAGCACCTTGGGAATTCAAATTTTGACCCCGGTTTTGAATTTGCAAGCTTATTTAGCTACTGTTAATTACTTTTGTGCAATTATATCATGAATTTGCTTTTGTAATTATCAGTTTTTGCCTGTTTATTATATGAATTGATAATGGCATATAATTAGGAATATTGGATATACATGAGAATTTTGAATTAAAGTCTTCCTAGCACCACTCTCCCCACTAGATTACTTATTGTAATCTTATGAATGAATTTTGAAATATGAAATTGTCGGGTATCATAATTTATGAATTTGAGAAACCGGCCCTGGTGGCCTAAATTATCTCACTTGGACATAAATTGTGATGATTGCATTCAGTCACCAGAAACCCAACATTGTCAATCGGTTTAGGTCCCAGCGAGGGAAAGAAACCTACCGATAAACAGAACGCAAGCACCACACTTCTTTATACACCACCTCCTTGCCAATTTTTTATGCATAGTTGAGGGGAGCACACTAGAGCTAAGGCCCCCGCAGTAGAAGTGGCTTATGAAGCTCAAGCATGCTATCCTACCATAAGCATAACAGGACTAGGTGCATAAAAGGTTTGCAAACTATGAAATTATGACCGAGTACGACCCAATATGTACAGAATTTATACGGTCCCTCTCTATGTGACAAGATCACAAATGAGGGGATAGTACCTCCCACTTTTCACCTCAGTGTAGTTAGAGCAACTACTAGGGGTGAAATGCTCATTCGTCAGAAGAATGGAATGAAGGAAAATTAAAGAAATTGACCTAGAAAAGAAAGTATATTGTCCAAGCAAAACAAAAAACAAGAATAAAGTCACATAATGGAAACGGTATGACCACTAGGTCAAGATGTGCTATAAATGTGGCATTTAGGGGCATTAGTCGAAGATTCGCCACCAACCTATTGATGAAATTGCGGCTTATTAGACTAAAGAATTTCAAAGCAGTAGAGGTGTCTCACTGTGGCTAGAAATGAAATCTCTTGGTAGAATACACTTATGAGAAGACACCTTTGCATCACCCCTTAATCGTATTGAAGCCACAAGAAGTGGATAAAGAAGATAAGATCCCGACAAATAGAATTGAAGCTAAGAGAAAGTGCATAACTGTATCATTTAACAATGCAGGAGCTGCACTATTAGCATTCTCCCTGTAGATTGTGGTCGCTAATAGACATTTATGAATTTTAGCATGAAGAATTTGAAGCTCCCAAAGAGCACACTATTTGAAAGAAAGAATTGAAGCTCTCGACGAGCAACCCTTAATTCTCATGTCCATTATGAATTTATTCTATATTCCAATATATTTTGAAGTTGCAATCACTAATAATTTTAAGAGACGGCATAAACTCTATGGGTCTTACATCAGCACTTTAAAGAAGCATTGTTTTACCCGAATCCATTTGAACTATCTTAAATTTGAAAGATATCCATGTCGACGGTTTCCGCATTGAGACCATGAAGAACGGCAAAGAATTGTTATTCATCATGAAGCATAACAGATATGAACAAAGAATATTTGAATTTCCCCTCTCCATTTAAATTAGGCTATACTACAATAAAATGCATTTAGAAGTTCTAATCTCTTCCATCTAGCATCGTAAAATTGGCATCTCAATTATAGAAAAGATGAGGTGCAATCAACTCGCAAGGACATACCATTAGTATAAGAATTTCCTGAATCATGAACTGAGCACTCTCCTATTAAAGTGCAAGTTGATATTTCTCCTAGCCCAGAATGCATCTAGGAGAGGCTCGCGGCCGTATGCAGCCTTGGACAAGGGCACTTAACGACATTCTAGTGCTCATAATTGCTTCCTCGTGGTAAGGCATGAGTTTATTGTCTACACAAACCACATGTTCGTGAAGCTGATCTCGCAGATCATAAGAATTAAAAAAATGTTATCTGATCATCACTATGTATTCCAGTTGAAGGATAATGCTAGCTGTTTGATGATCATTGAACTGTATTGAATACTAAAGAAGAGCACTATATATCTCATGTCTGAGCGTCATGTACTAGAGATATTCGGGCGCATTTGCTGAGTTGTCATATATATTGAATAAAAGAAATAGAAGCCCAGCAAGTAGCCTCATCAATTAATGCAAGGGACACGTAGTCCCGCAACATCCGACTAGTGAAAAGAAAATTTTTTTCTAATTTTGAATGCAAGTTTTATGTACCTACAGCACACTTGCAATGAATTTAAAAATGACTAAGGATCAATTCCCGTCATTAGGGGAGGAATAGAACTGACGGCGTGGTCTCCGCTCAACCACTGCGGATCACACCCCTGTCAGATTTCTATGTTGCTAGCCGACCAACTCAAGCTCAGTTCGATTCGAGCGTCAAGCACGGCGAGGAGCGACGCGCAGAGTTTACCCAGGTTCGGACCCCCTCGCGGGTAATAGTCCTACTCCTGCCGAGCCTTAGCTCTTTTCGTGTTGTGGTTGTGTGGAATGCGATTACAGAATGTTTCGAACCCCCCTTCCCTTCTCTCTCCGCCCCTTTTATACAAGCCTCGAACTGGCGGAGAGAACCAAGGGGGTAGGCAGTACAGTACTCTCAGACCTCAGTACACTTGATAAGACATGAGGGACAGGACAGGAGAGACGAAAACGTGCTGCTGCTGAGCGGCGCCGCCCACGCGTGCTTCGCAAGTGGCCTCTGACCCGTGGGAACACGCCGGTGAGACTGCGGGTGGGGCCCAGCTTGCTCCTTCGGACGCGGGCGGCTAGCTTGATAAGGGCAAATTCTCTCTCTGCCGGTTAATTCCGCTGCGCCACAGTGACAGCTTGACAGACCCGCAGAGGTCACTGTGGTGGTAATCATCTCTTCATCTGTCTATCCGCGCGTAATGTCGCATTGAATGCGCCTATCCTTCGCTGCAGAGGAGTGCCTTCGCCCCGAAGACTCCCTTAGGACGCTTCCTGCTGCGCGGGCCCCACCTGACAGTGAGGGACCTATCGCACTCGCCGAGGGGCTCGCCCGCACGCTGGGGCCTGGTCGCCCGCCTGATGTGTGGGGCCCTCGCCCGGCGTTCTGAGGGGCTCGCCCACACGCTAGGGCCTGATTGCCCGCCTGACGTGTGGGGCCCTCGCCCGGTGCACTGTGGGGCTCGCCACACGCTGGGGCCTGATCGCCCGCCTAACGTGTGAGGCCCTCGCCTTATTTTCTTTCGGACTCTTCATACCCGGTATTTATTATACCGACAGTAGCCCCCGAGACCACCATGATACGCGAACCGTCGCGCCGATATCTCGCTAATTCTCGCGCGATGGGAGACGAATCGTGGGGGCCCACCCCCTCGGCGGCCGTACGCCCGATTCTCCACCTGCACACGATCTTCCTTGGGGAACTGCGTCGCTTTTCGTGAGAAATCGAAACGCGCGGGGCATAATGGCACCACGCGCGTGAGTGGGGACGGAATCCGAACCGTCACACTCGCTCTTCTTGCCTATAAAAGCTTCTCTTCTCTGCGCTGCGATGAGTTCCTTCGCGCGCCAAGTCCTCAAACTGCTATTCACCCTCTTTGCCGCTGCCACAGAACTTTTTCACCAACGCCACCGCCAACTTCCCATGGCTCCCAAGCGTAGCAAGGGCCGCCGTAGGGACGCCGCTCCAGCCGCGCCGCCACCTGGTTCAGCTTTGCCCGCCTCCGCCGCCGACGAGGAGATGGTGGCGCGGCTTCAAGTGTGCGTGCCGCCGTCCTCCGCCCGGTTCCGCGCCGGCACCATGGCACCAACCCCCGCGACGGGGAGATCGTTACCTTCACCTGGGCAGTGCTGGCAGGGCTCGTCCCGCCATACTCTGAGTTCTTTCTGGGGGTGCTCGTCTTCTATGAGATCCAGGCGGCGCACCTTCCCCCCAATTCCGTCGTGACGCTGGCCATCTTCACCTATCTCTGCGAAATGTTCGTGGGGACGATGCTAAGCCTCCCGCTCTGGCGCCGGCTCTTCACGCTGCACACGAGCGCACGCTTGAGCGGAGCTGTTGGAAGCTGCTACTTAAAGCTTCGCGAAGCCGCCGCTTTCATCCCGGTCGCGCTCAAGTCCAACTGGAAGGACTGGCACCGACAATGGCTGTACGTGGAGGATTCCAGCGGCTGCGATGATCTTGCCTTCCCCGAGGGTCCTGCCGAATCCCTCGCCAGCTGGGGGTCTCAGCCCGACGACTCAGCGGAAATGGAGGCGATGGTGGCGCGCATTGCTGAGCTCCGCCGCAACGAGCTCACCGGAACCCATGTGGCGGCGGACTTTTTGTGGTGCTGCATCTGCCCGCTCCGCATGAAGGCGCGCCCCGCCTGGCAGTACTATGGCGACGACGATGGAATCTGCGTTGCCCCCGGAGGTAAGTGTTCTTTCATTCTTTCGGGTCTTCTTGACTTTGTGGAACGTCTTCTCTTCTTCTTGGTTGCTCGTCGACTTGCAACTTCTCTCTTTTTGTGCGTCCAGCCGCAAGGAACGTTCCGGAGGACGTGCTCCGGCAGTGGCTGGCAGGACTCCTGTCCGCGCCAGCCGGCGACATTTCCTTGCGCGCGAGAATCCGCTCCCTCTGCGACTGGGACCCACGGGAACGCAATCTGTACTTGCGTGCGCTGCCTCCTATGGAGGTTTCTGATCCGGCGGTCCAAGTGGCCCGGGGGCCCCTACAGATCCGTAATCCTCCGTCAACGACCGCCGAAGCTCCTGCGGCCGCCGCTCCTCCTGTCGTGGCGGCCGACTCCGACCGTGCTCTCGGGAAGCGCCGCCTCGTCCTCTCCCTAGACGACGATGACGAGGAGGGAGAGGCGAGCCCAAAAAGGCCTCGCCCTTCGAGTCCTGAGCCGCCTCCTTTGGCCCCCTCCAGTGGGGGCCCTGCTGCTGAAGTTGCCGCTCCGCCGCCAGGCGAGAGCGCGGCGACTCTCCTGGAACCGGCGCCTCCTGCGCTGGCTTCTTCTGCGCCGGCACCTCCCGTGCCGACGCTTGCCTTGACCGCGCCGGCAGTGACGAACCCACCGCCCCCTCTGCCTCCTACAACGGGAGGAGGGGCGGCGGTGCCTGCTTCACGGCCAAGTGGTCTGACGCTGCCCCCCTCCTCCTTTGCTTTCGGGGCGCGCCGCTTCAGGTAACTTTCTCTGCACTCATGTACATATCACATTAGGGTTAGCATGCTAGATGTTTTTCGCATACCTGAACCCTTTTTCCGATTTTTCTTCGTGGAACAGGGCGGACGCTAGGCCTTCAGGCTCCGGCCCGCGCGAATCGCCAGCCCCCAGCCTACCCGCGGCCCCTTCGACGGAGACGGCGCCTTCAGCTGGGGAGAGTGCGCCGGCGTCGAGGCTGGAAGACCCTCCGGCCGCTGCCACATCCGACGCCAACGCCATCTCTGCCATCGCCGCTGATGTCGGGCGCTCCTTCGAAGCGCTTCGTGCCCTCTCCCACATTTGGGCGGCGCGGGAGGGCGCCCTGGCCTCGGCGGAGCGAGCCGCCTCCGAGTTGCGGCGAGCCCTCGACCGGGATACTGCAGCGAGGGAAACGGCAACCCGCGAGGCTGCGGCGGCACAAACCGCTGCCGCCTCGGCCACCAAAGACGCTACAGACCTTCGCGCGGCGCACTCTGAGGGCCTCCGGGTCCTCGCCGACATGCTGCGGACCGCCTACCGTGACTTCCGGGACATCTTGTACCCACTGGGCGTCACCCTGTACGCCCCATTGGAGGAGACGGCTACGCAATATGCTGGCGTAGTGGGGCGCCCCCCCCCGAGACCCTGAAAGACCTGCCGGTGATGATGTAGGCGCGGGCGATCGAAGATGGTCGTCAAGGCGCCTTCGAAGCGGCGCGGTTCGTCTTGGGCAACTGTCTTGCCCAAAATGCCACGTTCGACCTCGACGCCGCCACCGGGGAACCTTCGCGCCAGCTGGACCAGGGCGAACAATCTTGGGTCGAGGTCGCCGCCAGCCGCGTATCCATGATGGGCGGCGCTGCTCCGGCAGAAGATGATGACGACGAGGAGTAGCTGAACTCCCTTGTTTATTTCGTCTTGTATACAGAACCTGTCAATGCAAACTTTTGCTTTTCTGCCACGAGTCTTGTTAATCCTTTGCGCCATCTCTTATACTTGCGAAAAAGAGGAACTTGAGCAGCCGACCGCCAAAAGCTTTAGACATAACGTTCTGCTGAAAGTGAGCGCTTTTTCCTTAGGCATCTGGTTACTTCAACCCTTCTGGCCTCTCGCAAACCGACCTCAAGCGTTACGTGGCGAGAGCTTAGCTTCAGGAAGTGGTCTAGACGCTGGTGCCATCGTTGGCGCAGTGCCCAGACCGAGCAGACACACCAGGCTAGAACTCTCCTTCCATCCGCCTTGCCTCGCCCAGCCGCAAGCTTAAGCGTTTGCTTTTGCGACTAAGGGGCCATCAGCCTTAAGTACTTTTTCGCTACCAGATTTCAACAGAATGTTTTCTAACAGACTTTTTAAAGCGAAAAAAGAACAGACGCTCGCAGAGAGACAGAACTTATCTTTATATTGCAGATGGCTTTGTACATCGTAGCCCCCGAGGCGAGCGGGGAAGGAGTAAGACCTTGCCGCTCGACTCCAAAAGGAAGGCCCAAAAAAGCTCCTGAAACTGCTACCTACGGGTAGAACTTCCTCAGCTGCTCGACGTTCCAAGCGTTCGCCAATTCGCGACCATCCTCGAATGCGAGCCTGACTGAGCCTGGGCGAGAGACTGAGACCACCTTGAAGGGGCCCTCCCACGGGGGAGACAGCTTGTTGCGACCTGCCTGCGCCTGAACTATGCGCAGAACGAGGTCGCCCGCTGCCAGTGTTCTCTCACACACCCGCCTTGCTTGATAACGGCGCAGAGCCTGCTGATATCTGGCGGCCCGGATCGCCGCCCTATCTCTGATCTCCTCCAGGAAATTTACTTCATCCTGACGCCGGTCAGGGTCACCGTCTTCACTGTACGCCGCCACCCTCGGGGATCCGAAGGCGCTTCTCTCTCCGCCCCTTTTATACAAGCCTCGAACTGGCGGAGAGAACCAAGGGGGTAGGCAGTACAGTACTCTCAGACCTCAGTACACTTGATAAGACATGAGGGACAGGACAGGAGAGACGAAAACATGCTGCTGCTGAGCGGCGCCGCCCACGCGTGCTTCGCAAGTGGCCTCTGACCCGTGGGAACACGCCGGTGAGACTGCGGGCGGGGCCCAGCTTGCTCCTTCGGACGCGGATGGCTAGCTTGATAAGGGAAAATTCTCTCTCTGCCGATCAATTCCGCTGCGCCACAGTGACAGCTTGACAGACCCGCAGAGGTCACTGTGGCGGTAATCATCTCTTCATCTGTCTATCCGCGCGTAATGTCGCATTGAATGCGCCTGTCCTTCGCTGCAGAGGAGAGCCTTCGCCCCGAAGACTCCCTTTGGACGCTTCCTGTTGTGCGAGCCCCACCTGACAGTGAGGGACCTCTCACGCTCGCCGAGGGGCTCGCCCGCACGCTGGGGCCTGGTCGCCCGCCTGACGTGTGGGGCCCTCGCCCGGCGCTCTGAAGCCCACACGCTGGGGCCTGATCGCCCGCCTGACGTGTGGGGCCCTCGCCTGGCGTGCTGAGGGGCTCGCCCACACGCTGGGGCCTGATCGCCCACCTGACGTGTGGGGCCCTCGCCTGGCGCGCTGAGGGGCTCTCCCACAGGCTGGGGCCTCATCGCCCGCCTGACGTGTGGGGCCCTCGCCTTATTTTCTTTCGGACTCTTCATACCCCAGTATTTATTATACCGACAAGAACCTTGAAAGATGAATGCTGGGAAATTACGTGGACAACCTCAGATACCACTAATGCATTCCGGTGCATGAGCCGTACTAGTATGAATTTTAAAGCATCAACACAATTAGCAAATGAACTGCCAAATGATCAAGTCGCATTACTGACAATAATGCACCAGAGGGGATTGAAACACCATAAAAGGTATCCATCATTATGTTATGAGGTCTCAAAGAAAACAACAGAAAATCTAATCACTCGAATTCCATGTATCCGGGGACGCCTGGAGAAAAAGGATTAGAGAACTTGCCACAACCGATCACGAAAATGCCCTAAAGGAAATAGAAGGGGAGCCAGTTGAGACCTAGCGCTGGCGAGCCTCCTAGTGAGGCACTCCCAGTTTTGAATTTACTGGTACAAGAAGAAAGAAATAGAAGAAGCCAAAAGACACGCAAACAAGCGTGTGAATACGCACATCGGCAACCATCTAAAGGTCCTTGTTCCCACGATTGGGAAATAGCGATGCAGAGCAAGTGATAGAGCTTGAAGCACAAGTGCATGAAGCATCTCATGAAGAAATGACCATAAATTCTGTGCACTCTAGGGAAACATTGAATAGAATCACAGTCAATGTTGACATATACTTTAAAAAGAAGATTGCTAAAACAATTGAACTCGATCCTGAGCCTGCATCTCTCATTGAGTGTAAGACATAGCTGGACCGGAAAGAATGGAAGAAGGTAATCACCACAAAACTATTTCTCTGAACAAAGTAAAAGTGCTTAGACCTCTGCACCACACATCCCCTCATGTATGTCCCATGGGTCTTTGTTCGAAAGGAGAAGTGAAGAAAAATAAAGTGGTATGGTACAAAGCAAGGCTGTTAGCACAATGTTTCACTCAGCATCTTTGCGTTGGTTATGAAGAAACTTATTCCCTGTCATGGGTGGTGCAACCTTTATATATACCCTTATCTCAATGGCAGTACTCAACTAAAAGTTAAGAAAGAAAATGAATTGAAAGGATGTTGTAACTGGAAAGAGAATTGGATGGACTTATATATAAAGATACATTAGTATCATTGTCCTGAACCAAGATAGAGCAAATAGAAATCTGTATAGTGTAATCCTTTGCATTACCATACATACCGAAGAAAATAATAAAACACATACTTGAAGTATGAGAAATAAATGGATTGGCCATTGCAGTTTAGGTTAACACCTTGAGCATATGTCAAATGAATCTTGTTACACCAGTCAACCTACACGTTGATCGTGTTGGAATGGCTTGATTTTGAGAAGGTGTATTCATGAAAACTCCAATGGTTGGTCGGTCAATTCTTGCAGACCTAGACCTGTACAGCCCTAGGGATAAGGGGGAGGATGTCTAGAAACATATTCTATATTAGAATTTGAATGGCGCATATACCTCGTGAATAGCATACGGCAGTACAATGTATTTGCTGGCTGTACGTTGCAGTTGCCGTTAATTTTATCAACTTGGTATAATGCAGAGCATAAGAAGAGTATTTGAAAGAATCAAGAACATCTCCCGATACCTCCGAAGAAAAAGAAATCTTGGAATGAAAGAACCAAGATATGAATATGAATATGTTTTCTATGTTGTAAGAATTGGAATTAAGTAAAATGTCGTTAAAGCAGACTATTATGTCAACGTTGACAAACCACTTGGAAATCATAACATTGAATGAAGCTTATTATGAATATGCATGGCTTTGAAGAAATACATTCCACATTTTTAGTTATGTGGATTGTACGTTGAATGAACACCTACTATCATTTATGAAAATAATGCAGCATGTGTCGTATAAGTATAGACTAGATATGTGAAGGGAAATTTATCAAGTATATAAACCCTAAGAATGGAATCAATATTCTGCACATTAGTCATTAGAGAAATAAAAAATATAGCAGACTTATTTACTAAGTCACTCCCTGCATCTAATTTTGAAAGATGCGTAAAAATAATTGAAATGAAAAGACTTAGAGAATTTTAGAATTCAAAGAGAGAAATTTCACATATTATGAATTGAAATCTTAAACATGAAGTTCGAGTACCCAACTTGAATAAATAAATATATAAATATAAAAAAAACGTTGGGTGAATCTCTACTCCTTTTCTTTTAAGTGAGTTTTCAATGAAGTATCTCACATAAGGTTTTCAATGAGGCAAATCCGTGCACACAGTAAACATATACTATGTACTCTTTTTGCAACATTTTTCTCACTGATTTTTTGTGTAGTTTTTGGGGTATATGCATTACGCAGCATGCTCTAAGGGGGAGTGTTGAGAAACCCATCATGGGCTACCGTTGGCCTTGGGCCTGGCATGTGCCTAGGGGTGGGGCCCACTTGGTGGATCAAGCTGAAACCCTAGCCGTTAAGCATAAATAGGAGAGGATCCCATCTACTATGTATCCAATAGAAAGACAATAAATGATACTTACTCTATACTTACTCTCCTCTTGGCTAAAATACCACTCTCATCAACTGAAACAAATTATAAAATGTTACCGTAAGCTATGGTACTAATGCTTATATAATTAACGTGAAAGAAATAGATAAAACAAGAAAAGTACCTCTACCATCAACGATATATTGCTCATCGTCGAGGACACCATCGACATCTTCATCTCCATTTTCTATATTGGTTAGTAGTCAGCGATTAACAAGATATTAATAACCACCTCAAATTGATAGATCGTGTATAACCCGATAAAACAGATGCACTTGGGTGTTATCTAGACCATCAGTAGTAAGCAGAACAACTGATTGGCTATGGGTTAAAGGGCTATCAACTTCCGAACATTGAATTGCGATTGATTCGGCACACGAGTGTCATTCCTAGATGCATAATTTGAATTCTGACGATCTAGTAGTCTCTGTCTCTCTTCAGGTTGTAAACTTTGCGAAGATGCTCTTCAAGATGCATTGATCTCCTCTCTAAGCTCGACCGGCTGGTTTTGCCTTGCAGTTCTCCGAATGGCATTGATGCCATCCCTAACTTAAGGCGGTTGGTCTTGTCTGGTTAATCTACGCGCTGCATTGATCTCTGACCTAATCTCGTCTGATTGGTTTTGTCTAGCTGCTCTAAGACGAGAGCTGCTTTGTTGTTCAATCATTCTTTTACGACAAATCCTATCATGATATCTTGCCAACTCCCTCATGTCTTGCGTGTAGCTTGAATTTGGTGTGCCTTCATAGTCTATTATGGATAGAGTTTGGCCAAGCATAAGATTTGCATTTTGTGAGGGTTGGAGGGGTCGTTTCCTTGCTATAAATAAAATATATGAAGACACTCGGATTAATTATGCATGAAAATAACACAATTATGTATAACAGAACCATATATGTAGCGTCAATTGGCATACCATTTGAACATCCAGCTTGCGTAGTAGCACACCCCGTGTGTGTGCTATTCCAGCCAAAATTAGAATACAATGTGGGTGTTATATCTTCAATATCCGATTCATTTTGTAGCCTGGCATTTAAGTTTTCTCGAATGCATAATGAACCAAGTGTAATGTGGCATGGCCTCTTTTGGACACTATGATCGACGAACACTACAATGATAATGGTATGTAGTAAGAATTAAGGAAACCATAATTAAAAATAAACTATGAATATGACAATTATAAATACCTCCTTTTTCCTTTCGATGATTTGTTGTTTGGAGTTCGCAACATTATATGAAACATTATTTTAGTCCAGAAATCACACTGAGAAAAGACAAAACCCAAAAATGCACCCCTGAAGCCTTATAGTCAAAATTGGATTTAGTGTTTAATTTACATAAATGTCACTTGACCAAAATGTTATAAAACTCATAAATGTTAGTTGACCAAAATGTTATAAAACTCCTGCCTTCGGCGATTGGCACGAGAATCGGATAGAATTGCTTTTGCAACAAATCCAGCCGCCCGACTGGCCACATAGACTAGAAAACACATAGGAAGGGGACTGCAATGACGACCTATGGAGATAGGATCTGAATTTCTTTAATGCAAGCATGACTTAAACATTTATCAATATATCTGTAGTGTAACTACAAATAAAAATAAAGAATGGCAGGAACAAGGAAACAAGGAAACTTTCGTTCAAAAAGGAGCAACATGAACAACAATGAAGACAATGCATCCCAAAGTAATAATATTATAACCACAAAAGTATAGTAAAGTAGCGATCATATTTAACCTAGTAAAGTACCCAAGGATCTTTCTACTCAAATTTAGACAATTTCAAATATTGAAATGACATTTTCAATTTTAGAAAACAGTATCAAATAATTGGGCAATTTCTACTCAAACATAAGGACCTTTGAACTCAAAGACAAGGACATATTACAATTTGGCATTCATTAATACATAGGAATAATTTGATAACTCACCTTCAATATTGAAGTGTTGTGGCAGCTACAATACAACCGATAATTATGGCAACAAGAAGCCAACAAGGAATTCTGCATTTAAAAAAGGAATCATTACAACATGAGAAACAAAATTCTAAATAAAAACTACTAGAATCATTATAACATCAGCAACAAAAGTATAAATAAAAACTACTGGAGCATGAAAACGAGCACAGTGCATCCCAAAATATCTGATTTTCACTGATATATGCATAATGGTTAATTTGATATAGAAGAATTACCGGTGCCAAATAAAGAGTCAAAACTCATATTGAACCCACATAACTTAAAGTGAAAGCCCATATTGAACCACTTGCATTCTTGGCTCTAATAGCACCATTGAGTACTATAGACATGTTCACAATAAATAAGAAAGTAACAATATAGAGAAATGACGCGAGATAGAAAGCATAAATTATTTGTTCAAGATAGAGTGGTCTATTAGTACGATACATAGAATGGAGGCAGTAGAATTAATAATAGATGAATGCATGTAATGAAAAAATGTAGCGAAATATGATACTCGATAAGATTAGCATGCTTCATATGACTGCCCCAATTTTGAAGTTGAATAATGTGCTTCTCAGATCAGATGGCGCCATAAAGTTCATAAATATTCAGTCAAATTTTCTTTCCAATTGGTGGGCTCGTGGCCATGATCTTGGCAAACAGACGATAATTCTTTTTTTTTTAGAACCAAAGCATACCATAAGAAAACCTAGTACTACAATATGCACTACGATGAACATCAAATCACTGTCAGGCCAAATGAGTAGCACATGAACCCGCTCCATGCACTACGCAGATTCACTATTCAGCATTTTAAAAGCAGAACAGACTATAGGTGAACATATAAATATTTCTAGATGGAAAGAAAACTAATTTGAAGTGCATTATTGAGACTACATAAATAAATATGACTTCTAAAGGTAACATGCATCACTCTGAAACTTTGCATTGCACGCTCAAATTATATGACTGGCGTTCTTGGCTCTAATAGCACCATTGAGTATTACAGACATGTTCGCAATAAATAAGAAAGTAACAATATAACCCACAACAATATAGTAAAATTATAAAGATCACAACAAGCATCTTCAGTTTGGATTTGTCCATCTCACTTCCCTTTATCCAACGAAACATTGCATCTCCTTGCATCCACTCAAATTGGCTCCCACCATGAATGAGCTCATACACAGCCTATCTGATTGCATAGTTGCATCGAGAGAGCAGTGCATAGTTGCATTTAGCAGGCCACAACCTGCCCCATCCACCCTTCAGTTTGGATGGAATCATCGAATGGACGCAAGCACCAAATGGCTTGGATGCATCGGGAGAGCAGATTGCACCAGATGCATTCCCTAGATAGGTAGGTAAATAGATAGATACGCAATCGTGGACCTTTCGCAGACATATTTACAAGAAACTTAAACTATACTAGTATACCATAAATTCGTACATATCGCAAAGTCGCTATGTGAGAGAAAATGAACCAGCCAAAGAACTATAGAAGGCTGGGCACAGATAGCTAGGGTTCATCACATATAGAAAAAGTAGGAACAGAATTAGTATAGCATGCAAGCTCTGCAACCAACAACACTGGATGATCTAAGGGATCCAGGTTACAAAACATGGCGTGCAAGTTGTAAATAGAAATCTATAAACTCCTTTGGATGGATCAGCAAGAGCATCTCTTCACCAGTTCCAATCACGGCAAAGATACATCCTTTTTTCCACGCTTGTTTTTTCCACGTTTCTTTTTGCTGGCCTTGTTTTTTTCAAGGTTCTTTTTACTGGCCGTTTCTTGGCTACTAGTGACAGCTTGTGTATGTGCTTCACTTGCGCCTGCACCAAATTATATAACGGCTCATAATTTGACATAATACTCCATATAGCAAGAACAAAAGGCGGTCCTCATTGATCCAAACAGGTAATAAAAACCATTAACAAAGAATAAAACAGATTCATGCATGGGGTTTTTGGTCAACTGTGTTACTCTAATTAAGGAGTACGACCTTGGGGAAAGCTTAATACCTCATGTGGTGTCGTATTTCGCTAGGTACAAGTTGAACAACATTTCTTTTGCACCTATAGCCTGTGTCTATATAATTTTATAACTTTGCCGTTTACTAAACAAGCAGTGCAACTTCAAAATGTGTTGTTTAGAATCTTTGGCTGCATCCCATCCCACCACAAAAATCAAAGAAATCTGAGAGTTGCAGACTTTCGAGTTTATTTATACAATAACTTTTAGTGTTTTCATGGAACAAAGATGGCGCATAAACACGACACATTCAGTTTGGCAAAAAGAAATTCCTATTAGTGCATTGAATCCCAAGATTTTATTTATGTATTTATTTATTTTCTAACACTACTTCTGAATTAAGTCCACAAGCTAAAACATTAAAATAAGTCAACAAGCTTGATAGGTTGTAGCACTAGGTGGTCATTTCTCACCCTCCTAAACCAAAAAGCTAGTGTAATAGTGTGGACTTCGCACCGCCAAAGATAAGATGGGAAATTGGTACAATGACTTGCCACTCCCAAGACCCAAAGATGTTCAACAATTGGCTATTTAACAGTCATGTGTCGCTAATACATGGCTAGGTCTACATGTCAAGTTAAACACAGTGGAAAGCCATCTATTTTTCCATAGTTATTTAGTTCCCATTTATCAACAGAAAATGGATAGGATAACAAGAGTATTGATATGGATAGTCCTACATCAAGCGTGTACCGGCCGTACCTGTAGTCCCATAAAGATACTTGGAGATGTCACTGCATAAAAGGGCATTCTCCAACAAGAAGACAGAGTTCCTATTGGGATCAAGCTTGGCAACTCCCTGGAAGATCTTCTTTTTCATGTCAACAGCGACCACGCTTTCCAAGTGCGTGCTTGTAAGCCCTGACAGCAAGTAAAGGATATCATGGTCCGGGCTCAAGATAGGGTGAGCCATGAAGAGGTGCCCCAATGTTGCCTCCGTGGCCTCCACCTCATCTTTGCTGGTCGGCCTAGGAAGCAACTTAGAATGCTCCGGCGCGTATCCAATGGCGAGCTCAGCGACATCGACGGAGTAGTCAAGGCGCCAGTCATTCCATGAGCAGACTGGTATTGGTATGCTCCATGTGGTGGCCTTCCAGCCACTGTGTACCCAGGATGCGCGCGGCCTCGGACAGCACAGCCATTCATGATAGGAGGAAGCAGGGTGCTGGGTAACAGTCTTTTTTCTTGTCGGGCGAATTTCCATCTCGATGTACTTGATACATGCCTCGCCCTCGCTGTTGACAGTGACAGTGACGTCCCGGGTGCGGTAGGGGAAGCCCACGAGGTACTTGCTCCAGTTGCCCCTCGCCGGCAGCGGCAGCGGCATGTCGCGAAGCTCGGGTTTGTTATCCAGCACGTTGCAGAGAAGGATGCCTCGCCAGAGGTCGACCCAGCCGACCATGCATCTGTCGTACGTGATGGTCTTCCATGTCTGATGGTACAGGGTAGGCTCTTCAAGGTCGGGAGGAACCGGGCACACAATGTCCCTGATCGGATCCGTCACCAACAGCAGCTTGGAGGTCCACCCGGCCTTGCCCTTGCGGCGGTACAGATAGAGGCAGAACTCCATTTCATTGTCATCGTGTAAGGCACTGGGAGTGACCCAGCGCCTGAGAGCGGCAACGACGTAGTTGCCTTTGGGACGGGGAAGGAGGGCGACCACGCGGTCGTGGAAGAGGTGGTCGGGCGGGCGCGGGAGCAGATCCAGCGAAGGTTGCTTAGAGTGCGCCCTGTAGTCGAAGTAGTCGGCGCACTCGAGCTCCTCCATGTACGAAGAAGAAGGGTCCAAGCAGATGGAGACGCGGAAGAGGACGAGGTCGTCCTCGGCGGCGATAACCTTGGGTCCAGTCCCGAAGTGATCGGGTCCCAGGCCGGGGCAGTGGACGCTGAAATGGGAGGGGAATGGCGGATGGGCGGTGTAGAAGGTCACCTCGATGTCCTGCCCGGAGGTAGTGACCGCCGTGGCGGTGGTAGCGTTTCTGCGGCTGCGGGCGTCGATGTAGCCATGAGTGTCGAGGAGGACGCAGATCGGGGGCGGGGCGTCGTTGAACTCTGGGAGGGAGGGTGGAGGTCCCCTCGAGAAGCGGGAGCGGCCGGCCATGGTGGCCTCGTCTCGCCGGATCGGATCGGATCGGATCGACGGGGCAAAGAAGAGAAAATTTTTACTGTTTGCCCATAAAAAACATGGGAGCCACTATTTGGCAGGACCCTGCAATTTCAGCATTTGTGCAAGAACATGCCGTGTGCATGCGTGCAGACCTCGCACAAAAAATTCCACTATCGCAAAAAAAATTTTCCAATATTGGAAATGTGGAAAAACAGTAGAAAATTAGTGAATTTTTTTGCACCCGCACGATTTCGCAAATTGTACGAGCAAAAAATCTCTCGACATGAAAAACAGAAAACAAAATAAAATTTATAATATACAGAAAACAAAATAAATCTATAATAAACATAAAACAAAATATATCTATACAAAAATCGACCTCGCCAAAAAATTCCACTATTGCGAAGCATTTCTTCCATAAATGCAAATGTGGAAAAACAGTAAAAAGAAAGTGAAATTTTTTGCACCTGCACGTTTTGGATAATTACAGCCACCTGCAAAATAGCAATTACGAAATATATCGCAAACAAAAAATGCCCAAGCTTTACGGCCAATTTGAAAAAATACCCCTAGGCGCTCCTGGCGAGGGTGGCATAAGGGGTCATGGCGCTTCGACGGACAGTGCCAAGGGGAAGGCGCCTCGGCCCAGGGCGCCAAGGGCAAGGCGCTAGGGCGCCAAGAGGTAGGCGCCACAGGCGAGAGCGCCTAGTGGGGGGGCAGGTGGGGCTAGGTAGGGGCAGGGTGGCAACGTGGCAGGCGGGCAGGGCGCCACCGGTCAGGGCGCCTAGGTGAGAGGGCGCCCCCCGCCTGGGCGCCTTGGGGGGCTAGGCGCTCCCAGCGAGGGCGCCTAGGGGGGCACAGCGCCCCCGGCGAGAGTGCCAAGGGGGTGGACCGCGAATATATAAGCCCCTTAGCCCATCTTTGCCTTCATTCGCACCTATTCTCACCCGCGGCATTGCATTCCCACCCATCAACAGAGGAGAGCTCATTCACTCCGGGCATTCCCACCCAGCAGGGGAGAGCTCATTCAACAGTAAAGAGCTTTCTTCTCCTACGGGTAAGTGAGAAAACATTATTTTAATAATGTTGTATAGTTATTTTTTTGCTATGTTTAAAACCATGGTAGGATAGTCATTCTATTATTATATTACTAATAGTATAGTAGTTAATTTAGTACTATATGACTATTTAACGTCGTGGATTTTAGGGGTAATTGAGTATTGCTTATAGCAGATAACATTATAGATAATTTAGCAGGATAATAAGTAGCAGTATATTTAACATAATAGGTATTGATAATGAAGCACTTAAATTTTTTAGTTAATTTAGCAGGATAATGACAAGCGGTTTATTTTAACATAATAGTTATTAATAATGAAGTACTTAATTTTTTTCGTTAATTTCAGAAGATGGATACGTTACCGTTTATCATCCATTATGGTCCTGAGAATATCATGGAAGGTCCGAATGGGGTAGACCTTAGTCAATTTGCTTACATGCAAACAGTTTATCCAGATGCTAACAACATGACACTGAATGGACTGCACATGTGGATTTGTCAATTATTTGGGTGGTCACTGGAAAATCCTATAGTTTGGATACAAGCTTTATGGAGTAAGTATGTAGAAACCCCATTTTATAAGCTAACTGCCCTGAACACGGAGAATGGGCTGTTGAAATTTATACAGGGGTGTCAGAGGAGAAATTGTTGGGCTGTTGTGTTGGTGCAAGCTACCCTGAGGCCGACTATCCCTATAGCACAAAATATATGCGAAGCTGTACAAGTTAGTGGGACGACAATACAGGGAGCCTACGCTGACACGTTGTGGAACGAATCAGGAGGTATTGTAGCAGAAGAAGGTGTTTCTCAAAGAGTGGGTGGAGAAGAACATGCTATTGAGGAACAAGGTGGAGACGAACAATATGTAGCTGATATGGGATAGATTAATGAAGCAATTGTGGATGATATGAACAATGATGATGCACAGGCGATGTAGGAGGAACAGCTACAAACTGATGATAGTTCCAGTGATGAGAAAGATAGAGCTATTCCAGAAGAATGGGATAGAGGCAATTCAAATGAGCTTCTTGTACATGATGGTCATGGATCGTCAATTGTCATTAGAGCAAGTGAGGTGCGTGAAGGACAAATATATAGTTCAAAGGAGGCTGTGCAAAATACTGTGAAGATGTGGTCTATACATATGCATCGGGAGTTCAAGGTGGACAAATCTGACAAGAGTAGATACACAGTTCGATGCATGCAGAATGATTGTGAATTTAGGGTGCACGCGAGTAAGTCTAAATTTACTTTGAAGTGGCAGATTTCAAGCGTGCACACACACACATGTACCTTAAGTGGCATGCTGTAGGAACACCGCAACATGAGTTCAACCTGGATTGCTGCTATGTTGAAGCAAGAGACAATTCAGAAGCAGGATATAGCATTACAATTTATTATGAATGTATGTGAAACAAGATATAAATATAGGGGTAATTGCGTTCTTGTCCCTGTTCTCGAGTTCAATTGTGATGTTACCCCTACTTTTCCCACTTTGTGTTTTTGCCCTTAATTTTTGAAAATGAAGCTGCAATTTGCCCTCATTCCGTTTACAATAGTTAACGGTGTTAACTCAGCTATAAGTCTAATTATGATTTTACCCTTGATTTTCGTACTTTGTGAATTTGCCCTCGAGTTATGGAAATGAGGTTGTCGTTTGCCCTTAATGTTAATACTCTGTTAGTGGTAGCCGGATTAATCAATTCAAAAAAATAAAAAAAATAGACTCCATGCTAAAGGACTGAAATGCTCTTTTACTATTTCTGATCTAATCGGCTCAATATGAAATGTGCGCCAGTTTGTAACCTGGGCGGCAGTTGGGTGGCCTCGTTCTGGCATATTCAACGAGGGACGAAGTAGTCGGCGTGGCCAGAGATTCAAGGGCTCTGGGCGTCCTAGACAGGCAGGCAAGCAAAATAGCATCTGCATTTCTGATCTCTGCATGTGGCAATGGTGTACCGTGTGTCGGTGGCTATAGTGTAGATCTCGGCATCCGAGCATCCATTGATCCTTCCATATGTCATCAAATTCAATGTAACTTCTACCAAAATGTTGTCAAAATGCGGTTTTCAAATTATCAATATTTGAGTTGAAACAATGGTAAAATCACAAAATACTAATAAAATTAGGGGCAAATTGTAAGGGCATAGATGTCTTTTTACACTCGAGTTAACACCATTAACTACGATAAACGGAATGAGGGTAAACTGTAGCTTTGTTTTTAAAAATCAAGGGCAAAATCACAAAGTGAAAAAAGTAGGGGTAACATCACAATTGTAGTCTAGAACAGGGGCAGGAACACAATTGTTCCATAAATATAAGTTAGATTATGGAAAAGCATGGAGGGCTAAGCAGAAGGCATTGGTGTCTCATTATGGTAGCTACGAAGCGTCGTACGACAACCTACCTCGTATGATGCAGGTCTTGAAGATAAAAGGATCGCTATGCCGCCTAGAGGGGGGGTGAATAGGCAAATAAAACAAATTGCGGAATTAAAACAACTCAAGCAGTGACCAGTCGGTCCGATGTTCCGATCTGGTCCAAAGAGCCCTCCGTCGGATGTTCTGATCTGGGTCGGATGTTCCGATCCTGGGTAATCTGGATCTGTCGAAAACCTGCAGTAAAAACTGATTTCTCACAAAACAAATGTTAGATCTATTCAAGAATATTCAGAATAAGCCAACACTAACAGTAAAACACCAAACCAAGACCAAGACGAAAACACGGCGATTTTTGTTTACCGATGTTCAGATCTTTGAAGGGAGATCCTACTCACCGTTAGGGAAGGCACAAAGCCCGGATCACCAAGACCCTAATCCCCTTCCCGGCGAAGCACAAAGCACTCACCGGCAATCACTAGTTGAATCCTTTTCCTTGTGGAGGTAGATTCGCACCTTCACAAACTCCGGAGGCACGCCTCACGAAGATCGGCGACTCACCGGCGACACCTAGCCGTCTAGGAGCCCTTCAAGCCTCCAAGAGTAACAAATGCGACGAAGAAAAATAGGAATTGCTAAGTGCTCAAGAATTTGACTCTAATTCGTGGAGCACTTTGGTGCCTTGATCTCTCTAGATCTAGATCTCACAAGATGAACAAGAGAGAGAGACAAAGGCTAGGGTTCTTGAGAAAGATGATGAAGAATTCGTATTAGGCTCAAATCAGGATGTAATCAGAGTGAGTAATCTTTTGGCAGGTATTAGAGAAGACTTTAAATAGGGAATCCCGAAAACTAGCCGTTGCTGCAGTTAATCCTGCATCGGATGTTCAGATGGCCATCGGATGTTCAGACGCCATCGGATGTTCCGACCCACGTCGGATGTTCCGATAGACTACTCTCTAGATTGCTTTGAAAAAAACTGACAGACTTGGATTACCATCGGATGTTCTGACCCCGGTCGGATGTTCTGATGGTATAGGTTCTGTATGAGGTGAATTTTGAGTTGAAAAACTCACACGAACTTCGAGATACCTATTTTGAGCACTTAGAAACTTTTATATGCTTCTCCACTGCATCCCTCTTTATAGTACGGCATACCTATGACTCAATAATTAAAGATTTACACTTAAATACTAGTCTTGATGCCTTCATCACATGTAAACATGTACTTCATGAATTTTAACCTGTATAACATCTGTGCACAATTCTCCAATAGAAATATTAGCTCTATAATTGTTACTCATTAATCACCAAAATAAATTAAGGGCCTAGATGCACTTTCAATCTCCCCCTTTTTGGTGTATTGATGACAACAATTATAGCTCACAAAGAAATCATTAAACAAGAATATAAATGAAAGCTCCCCCTGAAACTATGGCAAGTATAACAACAAGAGCTCCCCCTATATCCTTGATAAATTTGAATCTAAATGCGCTATGGCAGGATATATCACACAATACGAATAAACTTAAATAAGTAGCAATTCACCATTACATCAACACCACAGAATAATTAAAGTCTTACAGCCACAGCGTACCACATAAAGCATCGAGTTTAAAAACATAGTTTTGCACTTAAGCATTCAAGTCTTCAAACATAGGAATCTATGATAGAAATGATAAATGATAACTTTTCTCCCCCTTTGGCATCAAGACGCCAAAAAGAGAAAAAACTGAAAGTGGACTACTCAATGCACTCTAGATCGCTGCTGCTGGAACTGCCACCACCACCCTGAACACCAGCACCACCGGTGACCTCATCATCGTCGTCGTTGCCGCCACCGGATGGAGGAATCCCAAACAACCCTCAAGTATAGAAATCAATGGTAGTGTTGGGAGACTCGGAATCATCAGAAGAGAGAGGCATACCAAGATGCTGCTTGATATCCTGGATGTGCTTGCGATTGTCGCAAAGACGTACAATGGTGTCCTTGACCCTTTCATTCATCTTGCGACACATACAGAAAATGGATTTCAGCATTTTCTTGATGGAGCCTCCAGAAGATGATGGACTAGACCGAGCTGAAGATGGGCCAGCGCTACCACGAGGAGCAGAAGAAGGCCCCGCGCTATCACGAGTAGCCGAACCCCTCCTAGGCGGAGTCGCAGCAACCCCACCAAGAGAAACCAGTCCACGGGTGGTAACAAGGTAGGGAGTGTGCTTCACATCCAGCACAAACTTGAGACCAGTAACGTGGATGATCATACTCATCAGATAAGGAGTATAAGTGATGCGACCATGTCCATCATAGGTATGACCAACACTACCTCAATGTGGTGGTCATCAAGATTTTCGTTAACTACTTCGCCAGCACGCACGTCGACATGTCTTCGATCGACTACATCATCTTCGACCTCTTCATCTACGACGAGTTGGCAACACTTCACGGCATCTTCTACATCATCTACATCAACTATGATGCCATCATCAACTATATGGCATCATCGACCTGCACCATGGCCAGGTCGCGTGCACAGCCGGCAATCTCATCATGCCGGTATTGTGTTGTCGCCGCCAGCAGTTCGGCCTCCACCGTGGCCACCTCCCCAAGCTCAAGACGTATTAAAGGAAGGCGCGTCTTCACCTCTTCGGCACCCTCTGGTCCCACAAGTCACGTCCCTGCAAGGCCGGCTCAAGAAAGAGCCCAATTTGTCCATGAGTCCGGTTCGGCCATTTCCGTGCACTCAACTTAAAACGGATGCCCTGACCTCATACGGACTCCGTTTTGGACGTTCTTGGTATGCAAGGATAAGCCCTCGAC